>OX387195.1:1563827-2163827 GCA_947561395.2 Buxus sempervirens
TTTAGATTATGTCCAAGATATCTACAATTAAAACAAAATTCAGGGATACCTTCTTACGCAAAAGTTACCCATGTTCGTTTTTTCTCTAAGTCTTCAGCATATATCCTTGCCAAAATAGCCTTTAATAGTGGGAGTTCCCATTTTATGCAAGTCGTAGGAAAGGAAGGCTCATCTAGAAGTTCCACTGCAAGAACCTTACTAAAGGATTCTCCAAGGCGCTTTATAATATCTTGTTCCATGAAAATCCTAGGTAATGCATGCAGTTGAGCCCAAACTATCATAGATTGGAAAGAAAATTTCTCTGCCTTCGATACTGCACTAATTTGTTCTAGAAGAGTAAAATGGTTATTAATAAACCATGGGCGGCCTGAAAGCACTAAATCAATGTTAGAATGTAAGGAAAAAGATAGCAAAAATCTTGAAGGATTAAGAGCTGATACAGAGCATTCTTCAGCAGCTTTCCAGGCTCTATCTATAAAATTTCGAACAGTATTCACCATTAATGGAACTCCAAGAGAATCAAGTACTAAGTTAAACCTCCATTTGGCTGATAGCCGATTATGTTCTTCTTGAAGTATGAAGACTGAATCCAGATGGGAAGGAATGAGGAGATTTTGCATGTGTTCTTTCAACTCCTCCATCCTTTTACCAAAACTCCCTTCAAATACAGGAGTGTGAGTTGATAGGGCCTAAGGTTTCATTAAGGGAAAATTAATTTTTAGTGATATTTTTTAAAATAATTAAGATTTAGTTACAAAGTTTTGAATTTTAATTTTTAATGAACCTTCATCAAAATAATTAATTTTTAGTAATATTTTACTATTACAAATCAATTATTTTAATGCCCTTCCATCACTCATCAAAATAGCTTGTAAAAATCACTCATTCAAAGTACAGGTCATTTTGTTGATTTGTACAAGCCAATTTATTGATTTGTACAAATCCTGAAAGTGAGTTTTATAAGGTATTTTCGGAAGAATTTATTGGTGACATTGAAATATGACTTAAATTAATTATTTTGATAAAGATTTGTTAAATGTTAAAATTCAAAACTTTGTCAACTGAATCTTAATTATTTAAAAAAAATATCACTAAAAGTTAATTTTCCTTTTCATTAACAAGGAAATGAAAAACGAAACTGGGGGACGATAAAACGCTGAACAACGGCAGTGACCCGGAAAAACACTCCAAAAATATTTTGAAGATGGATGTTTTTTTACAATTTCAATGAGTTGTAACAGAGGTGACGTTCAGACTTCAGAGGACAAAACGAAGTGACGGGGAAAACATTAGCTGCTGCTTGGTACCGCAAACCAGAAACCAGCTGCGATAATCGAGGATTGGGTAATCCTTTCGCCGCCCACTTACTCGCCTCGATCCTCACGTCTCCCTCCTGAATAATTAACTGGCGAAATACAAGGAAGAGAACGACGACCTTTTACGAT
The DNA here is from genome assembly GCA_947561395.2 of Buxus sempervirens. Classification (NCBI taxonomy): domain Eukaryota; kingdom Viridiplantae; phylum Streptophyta; class Magnoliopsida; order Buxales; family Buxaceae; genus Buxus; species Buxus sempervirens. The sequence goes on from OX387195.1 coordinate 1,565,273, forward strand.
CCTCTGCAATTCGTTCGAAACCCTAACCAAGCCTAATGCCATCTCTTTCGCCCATTTTTGTTTTCCATGGAAATTGGCTTATCTAATAGAACCTCATAATCGGAAGGCTTGCCGGTTCAACCGCGTGATGGAGGAAGATAAAGTTGAAAGCAGAAAACGATTTGCAGCCAGGTTCTGTTGATTCAACCTTTCTTATATAGATTTAGCATCCTTTAAAGAACCACGAGAGGTCTCTGCTGCTTTTTCCAATTTGAATCTGCATTTTGTTTCTTTTGAGATATGCCTAATAGTGGATACAAGAGAAAGGGCAGAAGAGAACGGCCATGGTCTGATCTTCCAACTGAGATCATTGAGTTGATCCTCAAACACTGTAACTTCAGTGACCAAGCTCGTCTTCGAGCAGTCTGTAAGAGATGGCAATCCGTTGGCAGAGTCCAACCCCGTAAACAACTTCCATGGCTAATGGCTTATGATAATCGAAACTGGAGTATATGCAAGCTTTTTGATCCCACCTACAAGAAAACTTACACTGTAGATATGAGCACCATCAAGGAGTACTACCAAGAGCAGAAACTTCCTTACATCGGCATCTGTGCTTCCAAGTCTGGGTGGTTGTTTCTGTATCAGTCCACTGCATACTTTTTGTACAGTCCCTTTGCTAACAGGATGATCAAACTGCCCAATCTTCAAACTTTAACTGTCTATTACAGGGTGACTGCTACGTTTTCTGCTGACCCAACCTCTGCAGATTGTGTTTTCTTCGTCTTGCACACTTCAAGTAATGCCGACACAGTTGCAGCAAGCACATGCCGTCATGGAGATACAAAGTGGACTACACATTTTTTTCCTGGCAGTTTCAATGCAATCGATGATGTGGTATACTCAGAAGGACTCTTCTGGTGTGCTACTGATGATGGACGAGTGGCAACTTTTTCTGTTGCTCAAGCAATTTGGAATGTGCTGCAGTCGCCAGCGCCCCTGTTGCTATCAAATTATTTCCGCGACGGAACTTGGTTGGTTGAATCCAATGGGAACCTCTTACTGGTTCTTATTTCTCATGTTTCACATAGATATAAGGCGAGATATATTTTTAAGCTTGATCGCTCCCAGATGACTTGGATCTGGGTAGAAGAAGATGTTGGAGATCAGATTTTGTTTCTTGGTCCTTCATCACTTTCTGTGTCAACAGCAGTTGCAGGAAAATCAAGACTATGTGGGAAGATCCATTATCGGCGGGGCTCTGAGTATAGATTCTTTTCTAGAAACAGTAAGATAAGCTATCGTTATCCTAAGCATTATGTTTCGCTTGCCATCAGAGAAGAAGAATTGAGTGAAATTTGGATTGAACCACCTAGTTAATAGAAAATGGAAAATGAATCAAGCCAGAATATTTTAAGTATAATATAGGTAGCCTCTTTGTTTTTTGATCAGTAAGTATATACATGTCTGTTAGCTTAATGTTAATGTAGGTGAATTTTGAAGGCCTTTTTTGCCACATTGTGCTACACTGTCTTCATACTAAGAATGCTTACGTGGCATAGTTGCTTTATTCACAGAATTTTTTGGGTTGAAGAATGAATATATACTTTTCCTTATCACTATGAGACCTAGGAAATTTGTACATTGATGGTAAAATCCTTTGGTTTAAAAAACCCTTTGTAGTGAAGAAACTCTTTATTCAATATTTGCCGATGTGAACAGGCTCTGTTTTCGTTACTGTTGAAGCTTTGTTGTTTGCTTGTGGTTCTAAAATTATGCTAACCTATTATATCATTATGTTGACTGCTACTAGTAGGGATTACGCATTTTGTTATTGTTATTGATTATATGGTCTTGTATCATTCAACAGGATTTATTATTGTAATATTTGCAATAAACGGGCTGCATGTTAAAACAGAAGCAAAATTTTGGCACTTTAATATCTTTGCTACTTGTCCCACCTGTCTGTTTTCTTAATTGGTTTAACGAAAATAATGTTGTTTTATTGCATTAGCAGTTTGCTGTCTATTTGTTGATGTTCTATTTTAAACTATGGCTTTGCTCTTAATTAAACGTCTCTAACCATGTTCAATGTACCAGTTATTCTTCTTCTCCTTCCAATTATTCTTACGTTCCTTCAACGATGGCTCTATAAATTTTGCTCATCTCCAAAGTTTCCTCAACTTTTTGGCCCAACGTTGAAGCAATATGTCAGATAGATAACAAGTTAGCCAACTATTTTCCACTAGAAAAAAAAGCAAGCCATCTCCATACACTACAAAAAAGAGGAGCATTAGCGGCGCCTTTTAGCGGCGGTAACCTAATTCCCGCCGCTAAAAGCACTATTACCGGCGGTAAAAGCACTTCCCGCCCCTAAAAATTAATCTACCATTTTTTTCGCGCGAAAATTCTATGGCGCGCATTTTTCAACGCGAAATAGCCTTTAGCGGCGGTACCTACCGCCGCTATATGAAGTTTTACCGGCGGTAACATACCTACCGCCGGCAACAAGTTGGCGGGAAGATCCCGCCAAAAAAGCCTTATTCCCGGCGGTAGAAGTCCGTCGGTAATAACACTTTTAGCGGCGGTAATCCTCTTACCGTCCCTAAAAGCTGGTTTTCCGAGGCGGTGAGATCTATGCGCAAGGTCGCACGGTTCGGCACGCCTCCCACAGGGTAATTTAGGAATGTTGGAGTCGCCACCCGCCTGATGGGGTGCAGGCGGACACCTGGGTGCCTAAGTTCTTCTACTAAGGCTTGGTTTGCGACTTGAGATTCTAAGTAGGTTCTCGGTTGCGGTCTGGGGAAGTTCGTAGACACCCCAGTCCACCCCGTCAAATGACGGGTCCCATAAGTTTCCCTGGTTTGAGTCAACTCTGGTCTCTCACTCACCTGATTCCTATTCCAGCATGTAATTTTGATTAAGTCTAGCGGGACCGCCAAAGTGGTGTGGGTCCCTTTACTTGGTTTTATCTTTCTTAGCTTAAAGTGGTGTGAGTCTGATTGGGCGGGCCCCGTTGGAAGGCCCGCGGATTCCTTGGTGGGCTTGGTTGAGCCCACGTGCCCCTTGGTGGGCCTCGGTCTAAACCTGAGAGACCCTTTGGGCTTTGGTTCAAGTGAATTGATTTTACTTTGAAGTTCAGTTTGGTTATTTAAGTGATTTCTATGCACAAGTGGGCCGGGACTGTTTGTGGGCCCTTGAGTGGGCCCCGCAGTTGTTTGCCAAATGATTTGAGATTTATCTTGCTTAAGTTTCCAAAGTGGGCCAGGATTTGGGCTTGGGGCCCTTTACCTGGGCTTGGGCTTGAAAGCCCAAGACTTTCTGAGTTAGGGTTTTGAAACCCTAACCTTAGTTGGTTAATGGGCTTGGTGGGCCCGATAGGCCCTGCCCTTGGTCTCGGCCAAACCACGACCAAATTTAAGCATGCATGCCCCGCATAGGGCTTGGGTGGGCCTCAAGTGGTCCGGCCCGTCCAGTTCCTTTGATTATCTTATTTAAGCACGATTCAATGGTTCGGGCTGGGTGGGCCCCGTTGGAAGGCCCACTGGAAATCAAGTCAGACCGGGTGGTCTGGGTCCCATGTTGGGTTCCCGGGTGACTCGGAAACCCTATTGGCATATTTGGTTTGGTTTGAGAATGTCACCCCACAGTCAAAAATCATGAAATATACAAAATATACGAAAATCACATACACTGGGTCCAAGGGGTATTTTCGGAATTTAAAAAATATAGGCCATTCGGCCTTAAAAGGGTAGGCGCCGACCTCCGGGCGCTAGGCGTGAGGTCAGCGCGAAGTGGGCGGACCGAAAACAGCGAAAAAACACCCAAAAACGAAATGGGCGCACCCAAAATGAGGTGGGCGCGAGGTGAGCGTGAGGTGAGCGCATCCAATTTTAGGTGAGCATGAGGTGAGCGCATCCAATTTTAGGTGAGCACGAGGTGAGCGCATCCAATTTTAGGTGAGCGCGAGGTGAGCGCATCCAAATATAAGAAGTGAGCGGATGCTAAAAAAATGATCCGCTCACCCTTTTTTGGGTGCGCTGACCTCGCAGAGGTAGGCGCATACCCCTTAAAAACCCCGATATTCTGGTTTTTTGCTCAAACTCCATTTCTGATCACTTTTAAGCTCTGTAACTGGTTTCTGGGGATCCTTAGAACCCCAGCAGACCTCTAACATACTTGGAAATTAATGTAACCTAAGTTGTGAGGATCAAACCTCTTTGCAAACCTACAAATCCGAACACCCAAACATTACAGAACATGCATAAAACTTTGAAAACAAAACACTAACTAACAAAACACGATTAAGGAAGAAGGGAAAGGGGGGTTTTATCGGGATACAAGAGATGTGCGATCACAGGGAACATGCTCCCCTTCGAATTCGAATCAAACAAACAATGACAAACAAGATATCAGAGATGCATGGGAAGCCTGATTTATATATATATTGAACAAAAGAAAATGGAGAGCTCACCTTGGTTCCAGGTCTTTGTAGAGTAGGCCGGAGGGTTCCTTGGAGCCAACGAGCTGCAGCCGGAGCCTCCTCACACCAAGAGCAAGATTACCTTCGGGTTTGACGAGGAAGAAGGGGAAGAAAGGAATGGCCAAGAGTGTGGTTTCTTTGGGGAAGATGGTAGCCCAGACTACCTTCGAGTGCCGAGGGACAACAGAATGTCCAACCCCCAAGAAATGCCGAACCAAAAAAATGCAGAACCCCCGCAAATGCCGAACGAAAATTTTTCCAGCCCCCTACAATGAAGGGGGTTGTGGCTTTTATAGAAGGAGAAATGGGCATCCGCCCACTTCGGCGCCCAGCTCGCGCCGAGCTCCTGTCGCTCGGCGCGAGCGACATAATGATTAAATCATTAAATGCCGCCGCGGGTTTGTTTAAAAAATCCGAAAATTAAGATATAGTCCCTGGGATATTTTGGTTTAATATTATTTTATTCAGATATTTTCAAATATTTTCAGATTGGTCCCTGAGATATTTTGAATGTTTGAATATTTACGGATTTGATCCCCGAGATATTTTCCTGCGCAACTCGCCACGTGTGCAGCTTTTTGCCATGTGCGCAGATTGCCGGTTTTGCTGCTCGGGAATTTTGTCGGCTCATATTTTCTTCATCCGGGCTCCGATCTGGGCAAACTCAGTTGCGTTAGAATCGTATCGGAGCCCTCTATCAAATGGCATAGGGGTAAGCACCTGGATTGGATTTCACCAGAAAGTCAACTTTTGGCTCCGCCCAAGTTTGACCGCCCGCAGAACCTTCATCCGGACTCCGATTCCTGCAAACTCAGTTGCGCTGGAATCGTGTCGAGATCCTCTATCCAATGATATAAAGCAAGGCCTCTGGATCGGATTTTAGCAGAAAGTCAACTTTTGGCTTCGCCCAAGTTTGACCGCTCGCAGAACCTTCATCCGGACTCCGATTCCTGCAAACTTAGTTGCGTTGGAATCGTGTCGAGATTCTCTATCCAATGATATAAAGCGAGGTGGCCAAATATCACTTAATCAAAAAGTCAACTTTTTGTCCCCTCGGGGTTTGACTTTCTGCCAGGGTTTTGAGCTGTTTTGCTGTCTTTTAGCACATTTTTTTGTTTTCTTATTTTCTTTTCTTTTCTTTTCTTTTCTTTTTTTCTTTTTTGGTTTGATCAAAATTTGGGTGCTTACAAGATCCTTCCCGCCCCTACAAGTCCCTTTTAGGGGCCGTAAACCCATTACCGCCCCCTAAAAGCATATATTAAAAAAAACAAAAAATTACTTTTAGCGGCGGTACATTCATTACCGCCCCTAAAAGTCTCTTTTAGGGGCCGTAAGCTTCTTACCGCCCCTAAAAGCCATTTATTAAAAAACGAAAAATTACTTTTAGCGGCGGTAAACAAAGTACCGCCCCTAAAAGTCCATTTCTTAAAAAAAATGTAAATGCTTTTTAGCGGCGGTAAGCTTTATACCGCTCCTAAAAGTCCCTTTTAGGGGCTGTAAGTCTATTACCGCCCGCAAAAGACATTTATAAAAAAACAAAAAATGACTTTTAGCGGCGGTAAGCTTTTTACCGCCCCTGGGCTGTAAGGCGATTACCGCCCTAAAAAAATTTGTCCAGGTGAAACCATGTGAACTTTTTACCGGCGGTTTTTAAAACCGCCGGTAAAAACCCGATAACACGTTATTTACCGGCGGTTAAACCGCCGGTAAAGAACTTTTTGATTTTTAAAAAAAAACTTAACTACCACTAAAGTTGGAAAGAGAAATCGACTTTAGGGGCGGGAATATACCGCCGGTAAAAGTAAAAGCGGGAATTTTCGCCCGTTCCAAATCAAATGAATTTTTGTTAGACTTTTAGCGGCGGGAACTACCACAGGTAAAAGCAAAAGCGGGAATTTTCCGGTGCGCGAAATCAAATGAATTTTTGTTTGACTTTTAGGGGCGGTAAGCTACCGCCGCTAAAAGTTAAAGCGCCAATTTTCAAATGTTATTCGACTTGTAGCGGCGGTAAGCCTGTTACCGCCGCTAAAAGTCTCTTCTATATATATGAACCCAATCTCTTTTTCTTCAACTTGTCTCCTTCTTGTTTTTTTTCTTGCAATCCAACTACAGGTATGCATTTTTTTACTCTTCATTTATATTTCCTTTTTCTTTTTTCCAAATTTACTCTCTCACTAACATGTTACTCTTTCTCTCTCTACAGATTTCTTCCAAGGGCTCACTCTTTCTCTCTCTCTCTCTCTATCTCTCTTTCTCTCTCTCTCTCTCTCTCTCTCTCTCTCTCTCTTTCTCTCTATTTCTCACTCTCTCTCTATGCCTATATCCTTCTCTCTCTCTATATCTCTTTTTCTCCCTCCCTCTCTCTCTCTCTCTCTCTCTCTCTCTCTCTCTCTCTCTCTCTCTCTCTCTCTCTCTCTCTCTCTCTCTCTCTCTCTCTCTCAATATCTCTGCTGCCGAACAACGGCAGCAAATTTTTTTTATTTTTTTAATATAGTTTTTAGCGGCTGTAATGTCCGCTGGTAAAAGTCGTTAATTTATTTATTTTTATTTTTTAAATATTATTTTTAGCGGCGGGAATTTACCGCCGCTAAAAGCCGAAATTACCGCCGGTAAAAGTAGTTAATTTATTTTTTTATTTTTTAAATTGTTATTTTTACCGGCGGTAATTACCGCCGCTAAAAGTCATTATTTGGATTTTTTATTTTTTTAATATTTTTTTTTACCGGCGGTATTATTCCGACGGTAATGACCTAGAAATAGCGGCGGTAATAAAATTACCGCCGCTAAAACCTTTACCGTCAGCATTGTTTGGGGCGAGAGTCCTTACCGCCGGTAATAGTATTACCGGCAGTACTTGTATATTTACCGGTGGTACCCTACCGCCGGTAAAAACTTGATTTTTTTGTAGTGATATGTTTGTAGAGATTTGGTTCCTTGTCTCCCATCAAGCTGAGCAAATATTCAAGGTCGTAATTTACAGGGCTGAGAGGATACAAGCCAAAGGTTACCATGAACCCGATATATTTGTGAGCCAAGGTGTACACATATTGGGCGTGGCCCCACCTAATTTACAGTTTGACCCTTTGAGGTTTTAGACAATCCCACTAACTCTCTTTGGGGTTTTTCAAATACCAGTTTACTAACAAGCCTTACCTTAAGGTTTGTTACGGGTAACACCCTCCCCCTTCTAGAGGTTTGATCACTAAAAAATTTTAATCGTATTGATGAGGTGGCAAGAGATAAAATATGTATTAACAATTTTGCCCTTTTTATCTTGATTATTTATGATTAAATATTAGGATTATCCTTTAGGTTCAATGTTTACTCAAATGAAAAAAAACTAGACCTAGTTAACATCTGTGCCTTGTATGTTTATCCTTTAGGTTTATTTTCGTACTCAGGTACTAGGATTATACTTTAGGTTCATTTTTCGTACTTGAGGTATAAATAAAGCTTTTTATTTTTAAATGTGAATAATGAGGGGTAAATTTGTTAATTAACGTTTTCTTAGTCATAATTTTAAGGTCAAACCTCTAAAAGGGAGCAATTGCTACATATTAAAATCTGCAAGGTAGTAAATTGAGATTATACTGTAAATTTCCCTAATAATAACTAGTTGTTTTACCCGTTCTAAGCATGGGAATCCCCTTTTTTTTAAAAAAAATATTAAATAATTTATAATGGTTTTTACTATTAAAAGAATATAACAGTAGCTTCTTACCCTATTCTCGTTTTAATATCTTCATCTTAAAGCCTAAGCTTTTTTTTTCTTATCTCTTTTTCATAAATTTCTTATCTTATTTAACATAATTTTTAAATATAATATTAGCATACGTTTCATAATATAAGTTTATATATTGGGAAATTTACAATAACCCCCCCCCCCCCTCTGAGGTATGGCGAGGGGGCACGGACACCCCCTGTGGTTTCAAATTTATCACTTATAAGCCCTAAGTTTCTCGAAACCGTCGCGTTGCACCCCCACCGTGAGTTTGAGAGAGACGGAGTTAACTTGACAATTATCAAAGACGAAATTGCCCCTACTCTTAAGCGACATGCGCTTCTCTTTCCCCCTTCTCCTTCGCGCAAGAACCCTTCTCTCTGACGCACCCGGAGCGAGCGAGCGCGAGTCGCGGAGCTGCCATCGGCGGGAGGTTTTCCGGTAAGGGTTTAAATCAAACGACTTGATTTTTGTTTTCTTCTTCCTTTCATTTCGTTTTTGATTTTAGGTTTTGATGTCGTTTTCGGTTTTAGGGTTTCATTGCGTTTTTGATTTTCGGTTTTAGGTTTTGATGTCGTTTCCGTCTGTGGGGTTCACGAGTGATTACGAGTGCATAGATTGTGACATTTGACTAAGGTGGGGACGAAGAATAGTTTTACTGTTTGGGTTATTCCCTTTTATGCACAAAATCAAACGAAGACCAGTGGGGTTCACAACTTTAGTTTTACTGTTTGGGTTAATCCCCTTTATGCACAAAATCAAACGAAGACTAGTGGGGTTCACAACTTTTTGTACGAAGACCAGTGGGGTTCACAACTTTAGTTTTACTGTTTGGGTTAATCCCCTTTATGCACAAAATCAAACGAAGACTAGTGGGGTTCACAACTTTTTGTCTTGAGTTAGATAAGATCACATGTATGCTTTCGTCTTGATTTTTCTATGATCTTCCCTCCCTTTAGGTGCTGTTGTGATAACATGTTTACTATTGCGGTTCATCATGCAAGAGGAGTTGAATACATTGATAATGTGGATGCGGATAGATACAGTTACATAGATTTAGCAACGGATGTGGCAGATGCAATTGGTGTTCAACCTGGAAATGCATTGAGTATTAAATTCCGAGTTCCTCGATCACGCGATTTTTGTATTATTGACGGTGATGCACCCCTTATGCGGATGTTCGAATTGCATAGAGGGTTGCCTGAAATCTATATGGTAGGAGAAGAAATTGTTGCAACCGTGTTGTCACGAGTGGCAAATGAGAATGCAACACGAGTGGCAAGTAAGAATGCAACCTCATCGGGTGCTGGCAATAGAGATGAGCAAGGGCAAGGTCAAGCTGCAGAAGAAGCAGAATTAACAGAAGATGAAGATTGGGTAAATGAAGAAGTTGTAATTAGTGATAGTGAAGAAGAAGAAGTAAGCAGTGAAGAAGAAGAAGTAAGCAGTGAAGAAGAGAGAAATGAATCACCCGAGGCAGATATAGGTGAGGGCAATGAAGGAGGGGATGAGGATGCGCTATCAAATTGTGAGTCTGATCCTGATTACCAAAGTCTAAGTGATTCTGATGAAGATAATGGAAGTGGGGGTGATGAATTGGACATGGAGCATGGCATGGAGGACCCCAAGTTCCAAAGGGGTATCCAATTTGCTAATATTCATGATTTTAGGAAAGCACTAGCTGAATTTGCAATCAAGGAAGGTTTTAACCTAAAGAGGATTAAGAATGAAAAGAAGAGGATTACAGTTGCATGTGCTGTTCAGGATTGCAAGTGGAGATTACATGCATCCCTGAAACCAGATGGGGTCACATATATGATCAAGACATTTCAACCAGAACACTCTTGTTCACGTGTCCACAAGAATTTTGAAGCCAATTCTAGATGGATATCAAACAAGATTCTCCCACAAGTTCGTGCAAATCCGAAGGTCCAGATTTCAACCATTAGGGAGATGGTCCAAAGTCAGTTTGGTGTCGAGCCTAGTGAAATGCAGTTGAGGAGGGCAAGGAGGAAAGCCATTGAGGTCGTAGAAGGAAGCCATAGATTGTCGTATGGCATTTTATGGAGATATGCTGAAATAATTAGAGCTACCAACCCTGGGAGTGTGGTGAAGATTGAGTCAGAGAGGGTTGCTATATCTTCAGCTCCTATGTTCAAGATGATATTCATTAGCTTTGCATCGATGAGGTTGGGGTTGCTTCATGGATGTCGACCCTTCATTGGATTAGACGGCTGTCATTTGAAGGGTCCATATGGAGGTGTGTTGCTAGCTGCTGTTGCCTTAGATGCCAATGGAGGATTGTTTCCTATAGGATATGCAGTGGTAGAAGCAGAGACATATTATAGTTGGAGTTTTTTTCTACAGAACCTCCATGTGGTCCTTAGTGCAGTGGATCGACCATGGACAATTATGACTGATAGGCAAAAGGTATGTACTAATTTAATCAACATTATTTGTTACAGTTGCATGTCGAAATTTTTACATGTACTTACCACTGAACTTGTTGTTTGACTGTAGGGTATACTCAAGGCAATTGGGGAGGTGTTACCCCATGTTCATCAACGTTACTGTACACGACATATGTACAGTAACTTTAAGACACTTCACAAGGGGCTTTTGCTGAAGAATTTGTTTTGGGCAGCAGTTAGAGCGTACACTGTGTACGAGTTCAATGATGCAATGGACCGGTTGAAGAATGCATCAATTGATGCGTATAATTGGTTAAAGGAAATTCCAGTGGAGACTTGGTCAAGACACGCATTTGAGAAGCGTGTTAGATGTGATCATGTAACAAACAATTTGACGGAGTCTTTCAATCAGTGGGTTGGGGATCTAAGAGAGAAGCCAATTTTGGCATTGTTGGAGGGTATAAGGATGAGGTGGATGGTGAAGATCCAGAAAAGGCATCATAATGCATCTTCTTGGACTAAATTGGTTACTCCAAGAATTTTTGCAACCTTGGATGCAAGGAGAAAGGCTAGTAGGAGTTGTACTGTATTGTTTGCTGGTAGGGACGAATATGAGGTAGCTGATGAAACTGGCAGATATACAGTGAAGTTGAATATCAGATCATGTACATGCCTAGTGTGGGATGTGTCGGGGGTACCGTGTAAGCATGCAATTCAATCCATGGTACATCGTAGGAGTAATCCAGAAGAACTTTGCGACCCCTACTTCACAGTTGCTGCATACTTGAGAGCATATGAGCAGATTATCCATCCTATTCCAGACGAAAGTATGTGGCCTACTGTTGATATAGACCCATTAATGCCCCCAACACTTCGTCGTCTAACCGGAAGACCCAGAAAAAATAGAAGGAAAGAGGCAGATGAACCAAGGAATGGAAGTCAGATACGTAGATCAAGTACCCTACGTTGTTGCATATGTGGTGAATTCGGGCATAATCGAAGGACTTGCCAGCGTGGCCCGACAAAGGCTTAAGGCAAAGCTTCTACTTCTAGGAATACACAAGGGGGAGAAAATTAATTGGCTGGTAAGAACACGTGAATGAATATCTTCATTATTTATTTGCTTGTTCTTAACCTTTGGACAAATCAAAATATGCATCTCATGTTATTGATTTTACTGTTGTTTACTAGGTCGATGCTGCTATCAAGTACCCTCCATCTCATGTTATTGATTTTATGCTACAAGTGTGTGCCATCAAATCTGTGAATATAAGGTATCAAATGTGTACAATGTCAAAAGTAGTCTGTCACTTTTTGGAGACCTTATATCTTGAGAATTTATTTATCAGATATTGCTTATTTAACTGTTGTTTGAATTGTTTGGTGTTTTGTAGGTGGGTGTTGGGAGAAAAGAGCAGTTGTGAGAACGGAGGGGAAATGTTCTTGGAGTTTTTTGGTTAATCATGTTGTAGAAACCTAGCAGTTTTTTGGTGTTTTGTAGGTGCTTATTTAACTGCTATCAAGTACCCTAGTTCGTTTTGTTTTTAGTTAACTGTTCTTGGATGTTTTTGGTTAAAATATGCATCTCATGTTCTTGGATGTTTTTAGTACCCTAGTTCGTTTTGTTTAACTGTTCTTGGATGTTTTTGGTTAATCATAGTATGGATATGTTGTTTAACTTTTAGGCCAAAGGTGAGCTTTGACATTTCAGTAAGTGCAACTCCTTGAGTAAAGTTGGTTTAGACAGGTTTTGAACTTTACCAGAAAAAAATTAAAGCAACGATGTACGCAGAAAAAAATTAGACAATGGCAAATTCTCCCACCCCCTCATTATCTCTGTCGATGACACTCCATAGAAAGTTTTGTGCAATGCCATTTGACCAAAGATGGAAACCTCCATTGGTAAGATAAATGTTCTAATTTCCTTGGCATTACCCAAGGAATTTCTACCAATCCCAGAAAATAGTTCCAAACTTGCATAGCAAACTTGCAATGTAAGAATAAATGATCGCCTGTTTCTTCATTCTTATAGCACAGCACACCAGCAGTGCAGTCCACATGAATCCTTTTATTTTCAACTGCGAAGGGGCTTTCCATAAGAACTTTTTGGGGAAAGATGAGAAAGAAGCGTTACTCTCCACAAGCAAATGCTCATATAGAGATTTAGATGAGAATCTGCCAGAAGAGTCTATAATCCATATGAATGAATCTGCTACTGAATGCTCCAATTTCACGTCTTTTAACATCTCAAGCATTAGTCCTAACTCTACCATCTCTGAATTCTCATGTTATCGACAGATCTGATTGCAAGCAATCTGGGGTCAACTTTATGATCTGATTTTCGACAGATCTGATTCCCAAATATTTATGATATTAGTAGCACCCAAGATGCCTGGGTCAGTGACATTCCACAACTTATTAATCAGTTGCACTTCTGATTACTGATCAAAAAAACAGTTGCACTTCTAATCAGTTCCACAACTTTTTCCCATTGATACAGAAAATTAGAGGTTACACAGGTGCATCCAAAATTTACAGCAAATTAGAGGTTACACAGGTGCCAAATCCAACATCTCCACAGCAACTCCCATTGATACAGAAAATTAGATTCTAATCTAGAAGTTACACAGGTGCATCCAAAATTTACAGCAACACTCGTACACAAAACAATTCTGGAATCTTAAGATATATACAATGGAAAATGGAAACATCCAACATTCAACGATAATACTACAACCATGTCCCTAGTTGCAAATTGATTATATCATCTAGAACATATGTACAATCACTTGTAGTACAATTGCTACTAAAAGGAGTAACTTCAACCGTTTCATTTCCTCTCGTAGTTCCTCTCGTAGACCCATTAATTCTTCTTGTAGGGATTTTAGATCCTCCATTTGGTCATTCATCTGGGTCATTCGTGAACTAAGATTGTCAATTGAAACTCTAGTTGAATCTTCAGACATGCCCATACTGGAATTTGTCTTCGTAGAACTGCATCCCTCATCCGTAACCGGAAGACTACACATACGTACAGGAGTACACCATTCGAAGAATTCGCATGATGGTTTTGATGTAGAAACCTACAATAGTGAAGTAATTTTTCATAAGACAAGGGGAAAAAATGACATTAATAAAAAATAACTATACTTACCATGACCTTCCTAGCACATGTATAGAATAGTCTATTGGGATTGGCAGACGTCTCAGATACTCTTATAATAGCTTTCCTTTTACACTTACAAACACGACTTTCGTATTTCAATTGACTAACACCACACGGTGCTATTGGCTCACACCATTGGAAAAAAGTACAGGATGATTCAGAAGTTGTACCCTACAAGTCCATAGCTATATTAGTAGCACGAATAAGACATTTACTAAACACATAAATAAAGGGGAAGTCAAGATGATACTTACGGATAGATTTTTTCCACATGCATAAAACAATTTATTTGGGTGTTTAGATGTCTCTGATACTCTTATGATTGCTTTCTTTTTGCAGAAGCAGTTTTTGCTTTCGTACTTCAAGTCAAACACACTATTTTCAGTAGATGATGCCATGCCAATTTGAATAGACTAAATCCTACAAAACAAATTGCAAACTGTGATAAAATACCAAAATATGATTATAATAAACTGTGATAAATTCTGTGAGTTGGGCACAGACTGTATCGTGGTGAGGTGTAAACAATGGAATGAATAAGTTATTGCCATTGTGACTGTATCTCCCCTGTTCCTTCAATCTCTTTACACCCCCTTCCATGGAATCAAATCCAAGTCCAAATCAAAAGTCAGTAACCACATCAACCTCTTTCATTAAAAGTTGTTGCCAAAAAATCACCAAAATACACAAATCCCGTTAGGATTAATCTACTTTTTGACCTTCAATTCACAAATTAACCTTTAACGTTGTGAACCCCACTAATCTTTGTTTGATTTTGAACCCCACTAGTCACTTAGTCAAATGTCACCTTTTATGCACTAGTAATCACCTTTGTCACAATCTATCCACTAGTAATCACTCGTGAACCCCACTAGTCACTTGTAAAGTTGTGATGAACAACTTGTAAAGAACCGGGTCGAGCTTTTCGATTACCAGACACAGACACCCTAAACGAAACGAAATGAAACCGAAAATCAAAAACGCAATGAAACCCTAAAACCGAAAACGACATCAAAACCTAAAATCAAAAACGAAATGAAAGGAAGAAGAAAACCAAAATCAAGTCGTTTGATTTAAACCCTTACCGGAAAACCTCCCGCCGATGGCAGCTCCACGACTCGCGCTCGCTCGCTCCGGGTGCGTCAGAGAGAAGGGTTCTTGCGCGAAGGAGAAGGGGGAAAGAGAAGGGGGAAAGAGAAGGGCATGTCGCTTAAGAGCAGGGGCAATTTCGTCTTTGATAATTGTTAAGTTAACTCCGTCTCTCTCAAACTCACGGTGGGGGTGCAACGCGACGGTTTCGAGAAGCTTAGGGCTTATAAGTGATCAATTTGAAACCACAGGGGGTGTCCGTGCCCCCTCGCCATACCTCAGGGGGGGGGGGTGTGGGAACTTTTTTTTTCCCCTATATTTTTATTTTAAATATATATCTTATTCCTATATTTCTTTATCTTGTTGTTTTATCATTTTTTTTGGGAAGTTTCTTTCTTATATTTTCTAATTACATATTTTTTATTTATATATTTTTAAATAACGTATAATTTTATCTCGTAAAAACTATGTTTCCTCTTGGATAACGACCCCCACTTGCCTCGTTACCAACCCAATATTGCTAAGTTGAGTTGACATTGGCTAAAACCTTATAGGGGTAGGTTCGGGTTCAGCAAAACTTGGCATGTCACCATCCCTAAGTGAGATGTTTCTTTTATATTCTTTAATAACATATTTCTAAATCTTTTATTTGGTGACATCGGACCTACAAGAAAAACGGAAGAAAGAGAAAGTCGCCAAATAAATATAGCAGTATTACCTACTCCTTATGGCTTATCCCAATACTGTTCTTAAATTTTATTGTTAAAACCATGTTTTTTTTTTCTTATTTATATATATATCTTTTTCTATGTTTCCTATATATATTTTTTCATATAAAATATATATCGTTCCTATATTTTTATGCTTATCATTATCATGTTGTTTTTACTTATTTATGGGGTTCCTTTTTTATTTCTTGTATATATATATATAGATATATATTTAAAATAATGTCTATCTTGTTTTTGTTTTATCTTACTCATAACGTTTTTTTACCTATATATATATATTTAGTTAGGTTTAGTTAAATAACGTTTATTTTTATTTTTATGTAGCTATATATGATATATAGTAGTCGGTTTTTACAAGAGTGTATAGAAACACCACATTCTCTTTGCTCCACGTGGTCATCCCCTTTTTTCTCCAATGGTCCTTTTGGGCCCCACATTAAAATAATTTATTTGAAATTAATAATTTCTTACTTTCTCCAATATTATCTTTAACTAAATCAAAATTATATGATTAATCATTATTTTTTCAATCCTAGAAACCCATAATTATCTTTAGCCAAATTGATAATCAAATAATCAAAGATATACTTCTCTATTTTCCAAAAAATTTGTTGAATTTGCACATGTGGACATGCCCCCTTTCTTGCCTTTTTGGGCCCCACATTTTTATTTTTATTTTTTATGTTTGCTATCTTTATGAAACTTGGAAAATGTATTAGAAGAATTCCAAAATGCCAGAATACAAGGGATAGACATGTACTTGTAATAATCTTGATAGTAATACAGAAACGCTTGCTTAACTGAAGTATTAATATTAAATGCTTCAGTTAACGAATAATATTGTACTTAAGCCTCCTATTGTTTCAATGGTCCTTTTGTATTTTCATGCCAGGGGCCGGTGTCTTTGTAATTATGCTTTTTGATAATGGAAATGTTTAGGCTTGGCCTTTCATTAAAAAGAAAAAAAAAGTGATTACAAAATCATACATATTTTGATTAACAAAAATGTGTAATCTGGGTTTGGAAAATTCTAAAGAATGAAAAAGAACGAGAAAAGTGTCACGCCTGCAACGATATTGTTCGCTTAAGCCAACCTAGTCTCACGGTTTTGCTCTTGGGTATTACCCCAAAAGGCCTCGTTGCTTAAGGGAGTCACAAGCCTATATATATAGACCTTCATCTTCTCCTCCCCGAGCAATGTGGGACTTGAGATCTCACAATGCACCCCCTTTAAGGGTTGCACATCCTCATGCAATAGCCTGCCAGCCCATTCTCTTGATCCCGCCTACATGGTAGCTCGCCCACATGCACCAACCACCGTCCAGGTCCCACATTTCCGGTCAGGGTCCAACTTTGATACCATTCTGTCATGCCTCGACTCCACCCGCAACGATATTGTCCACCTAGCCCACCGGATATCACAGTTTTGATCTTGGGTTTTACCCTAAAAGGCCTCGTTGCTTGAAGGAGTCACAAGCCTACATATATAGACCTTCACCTTCTCCTCCTCGAACAATGTGGGACACGGGATCTCACAAAAAGACCTCATGTTTTCTTGGCTGACCAGGACTTGTGACAAATAGATAATGGGAAAACATTTTCAAATAGTAAGAAATGATGAAATCTAAAAGCTAGGCCAAACTCTTAAGACTCAGAAAACCAAAGCTAAAGCAGTGGATTTATTATTATTAATCATCAAGACTTAAATCCTATTAAAGTGTAGGGAAAAAATAATAAACGAAAGATGAAGTAATTTAAATGAATTTATTTAGAAAAAAATTAAGACGATAACCAAGCTAAAACTTAAAAATAAAATACAATAGAAATAAAATATTGATTCTTGTCAAAGCCCATGTAGACATCAAGATTTTAATATTGATTCACCTTAATGGGATGATTTAATTTATTTAGAAAAAAATTAAGACGATAACCAAGCTAAAACTTAAAAATAAAATACAATAGAAATAAAATATTGATTCTTGTCAAAGCCCATGTAGACATCAAGATTTTAATATTGATTCACCTTAATGGGATGATTTGATTAATAAACATAAGAAATGGTGAAAATAAGAGGAGATGATATACTAATGATACAAAGTATCATGCAAAAAGTGGAACGAATTGAGTCTAAAGAGAGTGTTGAAATGGAAATCCGAATATATTAGGACAACTCAAGTAGTTTATTTTCTTAGCCCCGGGAGTCAAAATAATCAGCCTAAAAAAATTCTAATAGAGAAATACATCCAAGCATAAGGTGTAAGGGACCAGGAAGTGCAATCCATTTAGTCACACCAGTAATTCTTTGAAACAAATAAAAAATGATAGTACTCAAAGGCAATTGGATACTCTATATATAGACATAGCATATTATTATCAAACATAGAGGCAACAAATGCCAATTTTCAGCTTTTTCATCTAACGACTTTATGTTTCTATCACGATTTCCATTCAACTTTGACTAAAAGTTTGATAATTAAGGACCTATTGAAGGTAAAAGTAAGTTTTTGTTCCTTGCCAGCAAAAAGCATGAATGCATCATTCAATGTGCTTGGAATTTTGTTGAACTAAAAAACCTGAAATATCTAAAGACCATATGTGTGAGATCCCAAATTCAATAAATAAATTAAAAGAAAATAAATAATGGATATTTAGAGAGATAATGATTTTATTTGAAACAATTGGAGATTGAACATATATTATAATGATTTTGGGAAGTGTTCATTAATTTAAGATGCCTAATTGATCCAAAATAATGAGGATATTAAATTTGGAAATTTTGAAAGAAAGTTAATAGTTAAATATAACCAAATTAAAGATAAGGGTATTTTAGTCATTTTCAAATTAGCAAAAATAATAATGAATTAATTAATGGTTATTGGACTTGGGAAATTAAGTTAGACCTAAATTATGTTTGATTTGAATATAAATAGTGAGATTTATAATCCAATAAGTGAGAAAAGGGCATAATGGTAATTATAGTTAATTAGGAGCTTTAAGTTGATAAAAAAGTGGAGTTTTGGAGAGTTTTAGTAATATTTAAAAATAGGGAAATTAATTAGTACGAAAATAAAGAAAAATAGAAGTTTCTTGTGAATTAGATTTAAGAGAAAATAATTAAAAGGAGATTTGAGATAAAATAAGGAAGTTTCCAAATAGAATTAGGAATTCTATTTGGGTGCATATAAAAGTATAAGCTAAGGTGGATTTAGGGTTTTTCTCACTTTTATTGGAAGATCCATACAACTAGAGAGAGGGAGTGATTGGCTAGTGAAGAAGAACAAGGAGAAATAAAAAGAAGAGGAAGAAGAACAAGATAAAGAAAGAGATCAAGAGCTTTCGAAGGCTTGAGATTTCTATCAAAGGCAAGTAGTAACCCTTCTAAATCAAAAATTTTATATGTTTTACAGGATTAATCGTCAAATCATGTTTTGGTGGCTTGATTGGATGTACTTGGATGTGTTTTGATGTTTAAATATAGATAAGATTTGAAGTTCATGAAATCTGTCAAGCATACGTAAAAGTGTTGATTTTTTTTGGGTTTTGAAAAGATATTTATTGAAAATCTTTGTTTTTGATGTTCTGGAATGATTTGATAGGTGTTAAGAATGAAAACCCATGATTTCGAAGTGATTTGGAACAATGGAATTGAGCTTAGTTGAGTTAGATTCAAAATTTCGCGAAGTGCAGAAATTCTGAAATTTTGTATTAGCACCTGCAATATGGCTCGAGCACCCAAAGGCGCCCATTGTTTAAAACCCAAAAAAAAATCTTGTTTAAGCCTAACACCCATTGTTTAAAGGCGCACGGCTTATTTTGTAGGGCGCTTGGTGTAAAACCCCGAATTTTCACCTAATAAATAAATAAATAATAAATAAAAGAAAATATGAGTTAAGTGAAGATTTAGAGGGTAAGTAATTCAAATAAGTCATAAGTTGAAAATAAAGAACGAATTTTAATGAAATTAAACCTAAAAGAGTAAAAAGGGTATTTTGGTAATTTTCAGAAAAGGGTAATTAATAATTAGATCATTAAATAATAACTAGAATTAGAAAATAGAAGGAAATAATTTATTTTGACAATCTATAAATTAAAAGAAATTAATAAAAGCCTAAAAGTGGGAAAAAGGGTAATTAGGAGATTTCACGTCTTAAATTGGAGAAAATAAGGTTTTAGGTGATAATAATGTTTAATTAAATATTTTGAACGAAAATAGGTTATAAATAGGAGTTTAGATAATAAGAAACTTAATCAGGATTGTTAAGTAGAAAAATAGAAGGTGGAGAAAAAGTAGGAATTAAATTAGAAGGTGTTAGACATTAATTAGACCATGGTTGGGTTAGCCCAAATTAAAGTAGCCAATTAGGGTTGGTTTAGGATTTCTAAAGCCTAGTATAAATAGGAAACTAAGGTTAGACAAGAGGGAATTTTCGTGGGTTCTTCTGGAGAGAAAAGAGGGAGAGAAAGGAAGGAGGTTTCTAATGGAGGTGTTTGACCAGCCACCATCAAAATATGATCGGGGAAAATCCATACGGTGGATCGCCTTCAAATTTGGAGGTTTTGTTCTTCACAGATGGAACTACATTTTGTACGGTGGAGATTTGAATTGGAAGAGTCTAGCTTGGTGCGTTTGGGAGCAAAAGTCAGGTCCAGAATTAGAAGTTTCAATGGAAGAAGGATTTAGCGTATAAGGCAAGTAGTAACCCTTGGAAAACGTGAGGAACTGTATGATTTCGTTTTCTATGATTTCATATGGATTAGTCGAAATAGTATTTACATGGAATCAAATTGTTTATATTTTAGTGTTTGGTGTTCTTGAAGGATTTGTTGAAATAATGGAGAAAACTTGGTTTGATCATGAAATAAATTATAGGATGGTATTTAATTAATAAGAATTGATCTAGAAGGCTTTAGGAATGTTTTAGAATGTTATTAGATTAATTTAGACCAATGAAACATATGGCAAAGGCATAAAAATCAAAACTTTAGAAATCTGGAAATTTCTGTTTAATTTTGCACGAGCGCCTAGGATCGCCTAGCCCTGTAGAGGTAGGTGCTCTATGTAAAATTTGTAGATTTTGGGAACTTTGTAATAGGAATAATTATCCAATGATTTTTCTGATTAGTTGAGCATGTTAGCATCTTTATAAGGACCTAATTAAGGTATAAAAATTATAAAATTAAATGGTAAAGATTATCCAATAAATTGAAGGTTTCAATGAAAGGTTTGTTTATAAAAGGGTCAAAGGGTATGGATATTGCTAGAAATAATATTACTGATACTTATAGCTTATAAACATCTTCTAAACTTTATTTTAGGTCTGTAGAACATGCTGGGGAAATAAAATACAGAAAATTTAAATAGAAACTATCTTAGGTGTTAAGATAGGAATTGGATTCTAATAAAGGGATTAATAAGGAGAAGTCTAAGCATGATTTGATTTACTTTTATTTGAGCTTTAAATATGAATATTGGCTACTGGATTTGCATAAACTTAAAGTTTTATCGAACTTATGAAGCATGAGTTTTATTTTGAAGAATTGCATATGTTATCCTTAAAAAGCATATAATTGGATTTGTAATGATTGAATCATGGATTTCACATGGAATGGAATACTTTGGTATGGATTGGTATGGGGTATGATGTTATTCTCTTTAATTTTACGGTTGGGTGATATGGCTTCTGTGGTAGAGTTTGATACTAACTTTTACAGCAGAGATGGGTAATCCTCTGTTTAGAGATGTGTAATCCTTTACGGGTAAAAGTGTGTATGCCTCCTACATTAGCGTGTCCTCCCGTATGTGGTTTTATCGTGGTTTGTGTCAGTGGGTTTAGCTGTATATGGATCCATAGTTTTGGTTGGTTAGCTAAGTGGTATTTAGTTTGGGTTGAGTTACTCCTATATGCGAGCGCGCTTCCCTTTGCAAGTTAGTTTGCTCTGGGAAGGTCCTATGTCTGGAGGGACACCCCGGTGAGCCGCTGGTGATTCCCTGTACATGTGGATAAGCGACCATACTCCATGTATTGATTCTGGTGCTGCATGCTGGTGGTACATCCAACTCTGCGTGGTTCGTGTGCAATAAGTCAGTGACTACGGCTCTTGCCTAAGCTGCGCTGCATGAGGCTTGAGTATCATTAAGTAGCACTGCCCCTAAGTCGCACGGTGGAATAGCAGTTAGTTGAGTATCATCTCAAACACTTATCATCTTTGTGAGTCCTGCAATGGCACGTGTTTTGTCGCTTTTGTTGGTTTTACCTCGTTAACATCAAGTTACTGGTATTTATACATGATCACCTGTTTCATCGCCTTATTTGTAATTGCCCTGAATAACTTGAATTTCTCGTCTTATCGTTGATTAATCGAATACCTCATGACTATTGCTTACATTGGACTGTTTCAAATTGCATGCATCTGCTACTTGCTGAGATGTAAATCTCACTCTGTTTTCCCCTATTTTTCATGTTGCTTGGAGAGATCGCGAAGATGGGGTTTTAATTTGATGAGTAGAATTACAATTGGTATTAATGTCACATGTTGATCAAATAAACTTTATTGTAAACTGAATTAATATTATTGAATAAAGAATTGTTTTATTGGCCACCATAACTCTGATGCATATATTTAGTTAAAGTTTTAAAATTATTGTGAATCTAGGTTTGTTTTTGACCCCAGCTTCGTGGTAACACCTCGAGTTTGGTTGTTGAACCGGACTTGGGTTGTTACAGTAGCGAACCGGGTTCGGGTTGGGTGCCGGTTTGCACTGACCCGGGTTCGGGGCGTTACACTTGGCATAGGGCTCGAGCACCCAAACCCAGATTTTTTTAAAAGTTGACCAATTTGCCTAGGATTTGATTCTAAAATGATTTTTGTTGGATTTCAACTCATGTACCAACTATATTAGGGTATCTTGAGAGTGTCTACACTGGCCTTCAAATTATTTAGATTTTTATAAAGAATTTTGGTACGTTTTGGTGGAATTAGGTGGTTTTAACCTATATTAGTGGATTTGGTGGATTAAAAGTATTTCTATTGTTTTTATTTAACTTGTACATATCTCTAAGATGATTTTAAACAAACATGTTTTGACTATTGGGAAGGTTCTTATTGAATTTAAATCAGATTTGGTACTTTGGGGGGCTAATATTTAGAAATTTGGAACAAACTAGTGGAAAAAGGGGATTTTGGTTCTTTGAAAGATTTGGAGGTTTGAATGGGTATCACCTTTGCTTTAGACATACTAGATAGTTGCATCTTAGTTGGGTTTTGGCCTCTACATATCTGCTATGTGTGTATTCCTCTGTTTACATATTTTAGCATGGGTTTTGTCTTGCTTTTGCACTCAAATATATGGTTTGGTTTCCTATACATGTTTTGGGTAATTGGATATGTTTGAAATGCTGAGTTGATATTTGAGTTAATAGTGGCATGGGATTATGGTTTGGAATTTAATTATTAAATTCTTCATGTATTACATGGTATTCATGGTTGGGTATGAATGATTGTAAGCATTGTGCCTTGTGGAAATTACTTCTCTTACAGGTATCCTTAAACAATGGATGGCACGTAAGCCATTATCGGCCGTGTTTTTAAGCCAATTAATGGCGAATATGTGAGTTGTTACCGGCTGTGTCTTGAGCCAATTAATGGTATGTACGTGAGCCAATTAATAGCCATACCTTTTGAGCCAATTAATGGCCAGCATTCTTATTCCTTTGAGCCAATTAATAGCTGGGATTCCTTGCACTTGAGCCAATTAATGGCTATGCACTTTGAGTCAATTAATGGCTCGTATTCTTTGCATTTGAGCCAATTAATGGTCGTGCACCTTGAGCCAATTAATAACCAGTATTCTTGTTCTTTGAGCCAATTAATGGCCGGGACTTTTTGCACTTAAGCCAATTAATGGCCGTGCACCTTTAGCCAATTAATTGCCTGTATTTCTAGCAAAGAGATGGCAAATGTAAAGGTAAAATTTATCTAAGTATTGGCACATGTAAAGTATGGATTGGTTAGTGATATTGTTATAATATGTATATTTGTTTGGATGTCTTATATGAATGATTCTTACATGCTTGGTGTTATTATGCTTGAATTGGTTGGTTTATTGAAGTGGTTTTCGTAAACTCATACATGTGGTTTTAAAAGAATTTATTATTGTGGCTTCTAGCATGCTTGTTGCTACTTGTAGAAATTTTATATCTCACCCTTGTTTTCAAATGTTTTTTTTAGGTAACATTGGAGAGGACGTCACAGAATAGCAGGCTTGTGGGTTTGAGGGCTTAGAGATCTTCAAGGTTATTAGTTGACTAATTGATGTAGGAGTTTATTTCTTTTCTAAGAGTAGTAGTAGGAGGTCTAATAGAGTGTTTTGAGAGATAGTGAGTTATGATTGCCATTTATATTTGCAGAATTTGATGTAATTGAATTTTAAAGATTATAATGAAATAAAGAGAAGTCTCATAGCATACTCTGAATTGCTTTATTCCCTTATGATTGTGTTTCTTAATTGCTTTATTATCATTCAAGTAATGCCCTGATCCGTTTAATAAAAAAAAAAAAAATCTACCAGATTCAGGACGTTAAAATATGATGGTGATCTGGCTTCAGTGTCAAGCCAGAAATCAGATATAACAAAAATTTGAAGTGATTATTAGGCCCAATTGAAATTCCTATTATCATTTCTATGGTTATAAATTATAAATAATTATTAACCATTGGACTTTTCTTAATCTCTAAAAACCTCTCAAATTCTGAGGACATCTTTAAACAAAGTAATGGATGTGTCAAAAAGACTGAAATAATAAAAAAGGATATGTCAAAAAGACATCATTGTTGAAGAGGAGAATTGTTATCCTGCTGCTGGAAAAACTCTTCATGACTCATGAAGGGTTGCAAATCCTCGTGAAATAGCCTGCCAACCCCAATATCCTGCCAGTCCATTCTCTTGGGCCTGCCCACATGGTAGCTCCCCCACATGCACCAACCAACGTTCGAATCCCACATTTCCAGTTGGGGTCCAACTTTGATACCATTTTGTCACGTCCTGACTCCACCTGCAATGATATTGTCCACTTAAGCCCACCGGACATTACCGTTTTGATCTTGGGTTTTACCCCAAAAGGCCTCGTTGCTTGAGGGAGTCACAAGCCAACATATATAGACCTTCACCTTCTCCTCCCGAGCAATGTGGGACTCAGGATCTCACAAAAAAAGACCTCATGTTTTCTTGGCTGACCAGGACTTGTGACAAATAGATAATGGGAAAACATTTTCAAATAGTAAGTGTAGACACCTGATTTTTGCACCCCTAAAAAGAAGAAAATAAAAAGTCAAACTAAAAAATCAAACCCTGAGGGGTTAAAAAAAGTGACTTTTTGATTCAAGAAGAATTGACCATCAAACTTCATTTCATTGAAAAGAGCACTTCGACACGGTTCTAACACAACTGAGTTTGCTGGAATCGGAGTCCGGATAAGGAATTTATGAGCCGGTCAAACTTTTGGGGAGCCAAAATCCCAATCCAGCTTCCTAATTTGATCCCAATGAAAAGGTGGTTCCGAGCTGATTCCAACGACAGTAAGTTTGATGAAATTGGACACTAGACGAAGAAGTTATGGGCAGTTGAAGTTTCAAGAAAACTGACCGTTCGGCAAAATAGCAGCAAAAAAGTAGAATAAATCAATAAAATAAATAAGATAATCATTTAATAATATTTTAATAAAAAATTTCGTTTTTTTTATAATATAATAATAAAAAAATCCGATAAAATCTTTAATATTAACTAAAATAAATAAAGGGTTGAAATCCATGCATTTAAAAAAGTGCCTGACCGCATAGTAAATGCGGTCATGGCTTCTATAAGGGGACATGCGTCCCGTACAGAGGGATAGCTGGCGATTCGCGTGAGATTTGCGCACGAGGGTAGTGCGACCGCATTTGCTATACGGTCGTGCCATGACTGTATTTGCTATACGGTCATGCCGTGACCGCATAGCAAATGCGGTCACGAAAATTTTGCCTATAAATAGGGGGCCAACCCCCCATTTTTGTAGGCTGGTCCTCCATGTCTCTTTCCTTGTTCCCCCCTCTTTCTTGGCTCCATTCACGTCCCCACTTTGCCAAAACCCCACTAGCCCAAAAAAATTCCAATTTTGCCCCCAGACTCTACCCATTTCCCTCACTTTTCATCCCTGTCAGAACCCCTTTTCAAGCTCATTTTTGGAAATCAACGGGAGTGCGGAAGCGCTGCCAAAATCACTCGGAGAACTGCTCCACCTCAGAATCAAAAAGGTAATAGTAAAAGGGAGGTTTCTGGTAATATTTCATTCAATACATATCAAATTTGAATTTTTCTAATAAAGCTTAATTTATTACTTGCTTTGTTATCTATTTCTCACCTCTGTTTGCTTTTGTTGTGCATGGCCTTGGGTTCCATACAGTGAGGGAGAGATCCCATATGGAGTATGAAGAGAAAATTACCTTTAACACTAAAATGAGTCATTACAGTTTCATCATTTGACGCTTTTATGGAGGGGTCCTGTCCTCCTTTCATTCTGTTGTAATCCATAACTCCCTCCTTCCTCTTTTCCAAGGCTTACCTGCATGCACATTCACGGTTGATTCAAACAAGAGGCGGAAGATGAGAACTTTCCTTTATGAAAAACCGTAAAAGAAGTACATTTGGAGCTACACAAAGGAGATACATTGTCATGGAAGAGTTAGAAGTCTCAACAGCAGTCGTTAGACATCCCAGGGGATTAGCCGAAGCAATCCCGGCCGGAATCACAACAAAATTGTAAAATTAGACCAAAACCGCATTTGCAGTGCAGTTCAGGCATGACCGCACTTGATATGCGGTCAATTGATAAATAATGTAAAAAGCATGATTTTTGGAACTGGTTGGACTTGATCCGATCCGAATCGGCTTGACCCGACCCTTTAGACTCTTTGGGCTATTCCAAGCCCACTTGTAGACCATGGGACTAAATGGGCCCACTAAGGTCTCTTGAGCCCACCTATGGGGCCCACACTCTGACCAGCCTAGCCCAGGCCCTTTTTCAACAAACGGGCCCAAGGCCACTTACATATTGGCTATTGGGCCAAATCCAAGCCCACTAAGCCTTTAAAAGACTTAAATGATTTTATAAAGAACCCAAACCAAAAAGGGTTACCCAATAACCCTGCTGGGCCCCTAGCCCAAGCCCAATCTTGGCACTCAACGGACCTTCCAACGGGGTCCATATCCGACCCACATAACAAAAATAAGAAGATAAAAAAAATGAAATAAAAGGGGCACAAACCTTCAGAGGACCCCACCAAACCCAAAAAGATGCTGGCCTAGGAAGGGTGAAATTTATTTAAAAACTAGGGAGGCTCGAGGGACCCGTCAGACCGACGGGGCGGGTCGGGGTGTCTTCGGACTTCCCCGGACGTAACCGAGGAATTAATTAGATCTTTAATAAGCTGCAGACCAGACTTAGACCCGGATAGGCAATCCCTGTGTTTGCTTGCACTTCTCAGGTAGTGGCGACTCCAAAAGTCTCGAGGCACGCAAGATCCCACGTGCGCCCCGTGTGCGATCTAGGTTTTTAGGTGTGCACAGTAAAAAATGATGAAATCTAAAAGCTAGGCCAAACTCTCAAGACTCAAACTTGTGACAAATAGATAATGGGAAAACATTTTCAAATAGTAAGAAATGATGAAATCTAAAAGCTATGCCAAACTCTCAAGACTTAGAAAACCAAAGCTAAAGCAGTGGATTTATTATTATTAATCATCAAGACTTAAATCTTATTAAAGTGTAGGGAAAAGATAATATACCAAAGATGAAGTAATTTAAATTAATTTATTTAGAAAAAAATTAAGACGATAACCAAGCTAAAACTTAAAAATAAAATACAATAGAAATAAAATATTGATTCTTGTCAAAGCCCATGTAGACATCAAGATTTTAATATTGATTCACCTTAATGGGATGATTTGATTAATAAACACAAGAAATGGTGAAAATAAGAGGAGATGATATACTAATGATACAAAGTATCATGCAAAAAGTGGAATGAATTGAGTCTAACTAATCTCTTTCTACCACCAAAGCATTCAATCTTCTTACATTAGGCAATACTGTTTGCTACCCCTTGCCATTGCATTCATGATGATCAATTGCAAAGAAAACAAAATTAATCATAACAAAAGGATCTCTCACCCTAGAAAATTACTTAAGGTGCTATCTAGTGTATCACATATCCCTACATCCACACCTATTGGTTTACTACTTAGGTTTAGGATCCTATTTATGCTCTGATACCATCTTATAACATCCCAGATCCGAGTCTAATCATTGTTGTAAAGTCCTAGATTTTATTAATAAAATAATTGTGGCAAATAATTAAATCAATCAAGGTTGTTAACAATGTAGGGGATGAGGAATTGGTTCAACCCGGAAAAATTCAAGGTGACCAGGAGAAATTAGGAAGCTGAATTAAGGTGAGATTATAAATTTAGGTTGAGTTATATTTTAATGTAATTATTATATTGTTATGTTATATCTAAGTAAATATTGATAAAAATAAAAATAATAAGGAGAATGGAGGTGGTCAAACCCCTGGAGAAGGTGAGGTCGACCTAGACCATACATAGTTTGTTTGGTTTGAAGAAAGAACGGTAAGAAGGTAATAAGGAATGATATTAGGGTTAAAGGGTTAGTAGGGGTAAATGAGTAAAAAATTTTTTAAATTAAACCTATTAGCATGCGACTGTTCACGTCCAAGTGAACAGCCACACACTTCATTCTCTCAAACTCTCCTTCCCCTCTATTGAAGAAAACTAAAAAAAAACACTAATTCCTAGCATCCTCAGAGCATATTTGAAGAAAGAGAAAGAGGGAGAATTCGTCTAAATTTGCAGGTAAGGTTAGAAAAATTCTGTTTTTGGAAGTTTTAAACGTGAAGATGAGTTCTGAAAGTATATTGCTTGATCC
Organism: Buxus sempervirens; assembly: GCA_947561395.2. Classification (NCBI taxonomy): domain Eukaryota; kingdom Viridiplantae; phylum Streptophyta; class Magnoliopsida; order Buxales; family Buxaceae; genus Buxus; species Buxus sempervirens. The sequence continues at coordinate 1,593,832 of OX387195.1, forward strand.
AGACGAGATAAAGGTTCGTTGAGTTCGTTTCGATCATCATTGGGGTGATTTTGCAGTGTTGTTAGAGAAGGATTAAGTCTTCAGAAGAAGTAAGTAGTCCCTTCAAATATGAATAACCAAATCGTTGGAAGTGGATTGGGGTTTCTTGGTGGTGATTTTCCATAATTATACTTGAATTTGGGATAGCATATAGTGAGATCCAGCAATTTACATTTATGTACCAACCTATATTTCTTGAACTTTCCGTACTCAATTGGATTGATTATGTGTTTTACTTGTCCTAAACTGTTCTAGCATATTTATAAGATGATTTAGAATGGTTTTGATTTGGTTTGCTGTCTTAGATTATGAGATTTCGAATTTTTATGCATTTACGCAACTTGTCGGAAGTTGCAGAAATTAGTATTTGTGAATGGTCGCTTGAATTACCGCTCGAGTGCCCAGGTAGCCGCCGAGAGGTAATTCGTGGGCGCTCGAGCACTATGGAGGGTGCCCTGCCTGTGTTTTTTTTTTTTTCAAAAACCCGAAAGTGATCAAAACCCAAAAAGCGAACGCCCAAACAGCCACTAGAGCGACTGCTTGAGCAACCACCCTGAATTCACCTAGTTTTCAACGTCGCCCGTTCGAGCGCCTGATATCGCTCGAGCGCCCTAGACAGATTTTTCCCAAATTTCCAACCAGCCTAGTTTTCTACTACAAAAATGTTTTTATTCAATTTAAACCTATGTACCATTAAGATCAGAGTGTCTAGAGATAGTTTGCGCTAGCGGACAATTAAAATAGATTTTTATAAAGATTTTGGGTACATTTTACTAGAGTGGCTTTTAACTCAGTGTCGTTGTTCCAAATAATTCCCCTTAAGACAAAACTTGATTTCAAGAGTTCCTACACCTGTATTTGAGTTATTAGAATGTGTTTTGTGCATCGAATGATTTGATACACACTCGGGACATAGTTGCTCGTTGAAACCTGGATTTTGGACATATGTATTGGTTCCATGTATGTGAGTTTCGGGTCACTATTGTGACAAAGCTATTGCCTAATTTATTTATTCCGCTATTGCGGGCATGCTATTGACATGATTGTGTCTTTGCATATGCGACTATTTTCGGGAGATATGTCCATCACTTGGTTTGGTTTTTCCACCGTTGAGTGGGCTTAGCGCTTACATGGATCCATAGAGTAGCTAGTAAGTGAAATGTCTTCTAGAGGGGTTTGAATTCTGTGACACAGGCATTCCATCATCTGGAGGATGGTACCGCTCTTGGATTGGTCGGTCGCTACATTACCCACTCTAGTTAAGGTTGGGCCATACATGCTAACCCACTCCAATTTTGGTTGGGTTCTTCCGTTGGGTGTTGAATAGCCAGCCCGTGGTTTTGTCTGGTCCACCTATAAATCGGTTAGGTAACATATTGGCACATGTCTACTGTAACGCCTCGAACCCCGGTCAGTGCAAACCGGCACCTAACCCGAACCCGGATCGCTACTATAACAACCCCAATTTAGTTCAACAACCAAATCCGAGGTGTTACTGGCCCATATCAAATACATCATCAATAACATACCAGACCAAAGAATTTAAAATCCATTCTCTTATTATACTATCAGAGTTGCGGAAACAAGTATGTGCGGAAGTGTAGATCAAAATCCTCAACTGAACATAAAACTTGACCATCAATCAGTAATATCAAAGTCTGGTAAAATAACTGGGTACTATCTCTCTCATCTCTCAATACATCAACCCAATGAATAATAATAGTCCAATCAAATGTACTAAGTCTATAGCATTAATCCACCTCAGACAAGATCTGGATAATAGTAATCCTCCGGTGAATACTCAGCTATCTCTCCCTGGGAGTCTAAGAGATCCCCCTCTCGCGTATCAGCTGAAAAAATGGAATAAAAGTAGGGTGAGATACGAATATCCCAGTAGGTAACACATGCATGATTAAACAGTTAATATAAGTAAAGTAACAGTTCATGCACGATTAAGCAACATCGACTAATCAGGCTCGCATAATCATTTATACCATTCATGAACACAAAACAGTTTGATAAACAGTTCTAGAAATGAATTTCAGCAAGTTTTAATATGAGAATACAATAGTCAAATCAGTAACATAATTCACACATTGCCAGGATGTACTAAGCAGTCACATCCGACCAATATCTCAATCACATGCCTCCCGCACGTGTACAATAATAATGCCAAGTGTTGTGATTTCAGTGTCATTGTAGGACTCACAAAGATAGATAAACCTTTTGAGATGATTCTCAACCAATTGCTATACGACCGTGCGACTTAGGAGCAATGCTACTAATGATACTCAAGTCCCATGCAGCGCAGCTTAGACAAGAGCCGTAGTCATTGACTTATTGCACACGTACCCATCAGAGTTGGCATGTACCACCAGCATGCAGCACCAGAATCAATACATGGAGATGGTCGCTTATCCACATGTACAGGGAATCACCAGCGGCTCACCGGGGTGTCCCTCCAGACATAGGACCTTCCCAGACAAACTAACTTGCAAAGGAAGCGCGTCGCATATAGGAGTAACTCAACCCAAATGACATATCCCTCAGCTATCTAGCCACGACTATGGATCCATAACCAGCTATGCCCACTAGACTCCAAAATTTCCTGAAGTATCATATTTTTATAAGGTTTGGTGCCTAGCGGCATATAATGGTTATATCTGTACATTTACTTCAATATTCGTTCATCTGAATTCTGAATTCTCTTTATAATGTATTCTGATTTATAATGTCATTTAGAGGTGTTTTGATAATCAAAGTGTAGTTAGGCTTTTCCAAAATCACATTTCTCAATTACCTTTGAAACTTTGCAACTAATGTCCTAAATATCTCCCTAATTTATTTTTCTGCAAGACAGGGATTTAGATAGTTTATTTTGGTCTTAAAATACCTTAACTAATCATTAAAATTGTCTAAAAATAGTTTAGAATTGAATTAGGTTCGAAATTATGAAAATCTGGAATTTCTGCTTAGAGCGCCTAGGATCGCTCAGGATCGCCCTGGCGGTCCCTAGTCAGCGGTAGTTCAATTTCGAGCGCCCGCGGTCCGTCGTCTCGCGGTCTCCGGCGTCCTAAATTTTATAACTAGCACCGATGATCGCCGGGTACAGTCGAGGTCGGCGGTCATACAAAATCGAGCAGAAACAGTTCTAAATCATGATTTTTCTCGTCTAAACTCATTCTAATGTATTTATAACATGCTTATCTAGCCAAATACACCAATACATATAATAGAAACATGCGTTTGCGATTAAACGAAGGAAAATCCAATTTTTGAAAGCAAAACGGTGTCACCTACCTCTTATTCGTGCGTTCCTCTTCTTCTCTTCTGAACAGCAACACTCCAATCCCTCTACAGTTGCAAAGCAACACTCAGAGCAAGGTAAATCCTGGTCTTCCTCCCTTCTTCTCCTTCTCGGTCGCTCAAAACGTGGTTCGTCGCTTGCGGCTATTCAATACGAGCGACAATACAAGGTGTATGGATTAGGTTATTTAATACATATATATACTCCCTGATCCCATGTATCTCCCATGCAAACTCTCCTATACACTCTGCCCAATTAGAATACATACCTCAATATCTCATGATCGGACGGTCAGATCTGCATCTAATTCTGGATCTCCGCTAAATTGATCACCCCCTACAATAATAAAATATTTCCATCAATCCTAACTCTCAAAAATATTATTTACTAATTTAATTTATTATTTAAGGAAAATTAGGGGTTTTACATCTACGATCTTTCTCAGGTTTTCTGTTTCATGAGTCCCATGAGGTAAAAATATTTGTGGTTACACTGTATTCATTTTATTTATTTATCATTGTGCTGTATTCATCATGATTAATCCGATTAGACGTTGCATATATTTTAACTGTTTAAACTATTTGCATGACTACTTATTGAGGTGTTGTTTCTTACATATTCGTTTTATCGGTTTGTTTTCAGATACTCTGAGAGAGGACGTTGCAGGGGTAGACACTCCAGGGGATTATACTGATTACCAGGAAGACGATTATTTTATTCCTGTGTAGGTTCAGGGTACTGTAGACACCCCAAAATTGCACAATTTTTGATAAATCTTGAAGGAGAGAAATATTTTATTGGAATTTTCAATTCTTTGCATTGGGTTTGAGATACTTAACCCATTTGAATCCAAAGCCGTAAAGGAAAAGACCCAAATTCTATCTTTTGTGCAAAGTCAAACTTTTTCCGGTTGAATTTTGTTGACTTTTGACCCCAGAAAATGAAATATTTTTAAAGCAAGATTTCAAGATAATTTTTCCCGGTAATCAGGTTTTTAGCAATGTTATTGCATAAATGAATTTTTTGAGATTTTAAATCTTGATGAATACCATGGTTTTAACATATTGAACCTTTTTTTCCAGACCTGAAAAATCGGAATTTTGCCTAGAACTGGAAAGTTGACTTTTTATTCACTTGGAATTTGGGTCTGGAATTATTTTTAATGGATTCAAATGGGGGGTGTTTGCTTATTTACATGTAATATCTTAAGTAAATGGAGATTAAAAAATACGAGGACATTTACTTAAACGATATTACATGTAAATAAGTATTGCCTGTGTTAAAATTCGAAAAAAGGCTTTTTTCCTTGTATCCGGTGGAAAATGCCAGATACAAGTAGACCTCAGTGTATCCGGCATCATAGACCGAATACATTAAGGTACTTGTGTATCCGGCCTGATATACCGGATACACAAGTTTTGCTCAAAATTAGGGTTTTTCGAGAGCTTTTTACTTTTACCATCATATCCCTCATTAAATGAGGGGAAATCTCGGAAATAGCCTTAGGGTTAAGGTTGGTGGGCTATAGACATTATGTTGTGTCTACCATTCTCACCAACCCTAACCCTAGCCTTTGCCTATAAATAGGAGGCTCCTCCTCAAGCAAATGGCCATTAACTCTTGTTTTGAATTCTCGCCAAGAAGAACTCCAAGAGAAAAAGAAAACCGCTGCGGGATCGCATCCAGAACCCAGGTAAGCCTCAAACTTTTCTTTTATTTTCTGTTTTTTACATTCCTAGATCTAGATCTCTTCTTCTACCTTTCTGTAGAATAAGGCCTTCTATGTGTGTGAAAATCCTTCCCCGGCTCAAAGTATCTCGAGACTCCCCCTAGCCGTAAAACGTGGAGGCGGGATCTAGGAGAAACGAGACTGGGGATTGACCCTAGTACTAGAACCTATGTAGGATAAAGCCTTTTGATTGATTGTAGACCATTTCATATTCAAAGTACCCTTGATTATCTTGAAGAACCATGTTTAACGGGGAGAGAGAACAGAGGGAAACGATAATGGAACGGAACCCTAGGTTGTTCTAGAACCTTATTTTGATGAATATGTATGCATGCTTTGTTGTTGTATTGATCTTGTATGGTTTCTCACACTTGCACAAACATAGTACCATTTTGGCGGGATAGGCTCATATTTGGGGTTTATTGCATTTATTGTGATAAATCTCAAATAAATGGCCTCAATCAATTCTGGAATGTCTTTGAATGACTTTTTCAAAGATTTGTGTTCATCTTGTACGAATGGCACACACTTTATCACAATTTTGAGTTGGTTTTACTCAAAAAGGGCCTAACTGGACAGCACCTGTACCCTTACTTCGGACGCTCATAACTTCATCGTCCAGATGAATTTTGGAGCGATTCTAGAACCATGGGAAAGGTGAGGCTGTCTAGTTTATGTCCACCAAATTTCATAAATTTCTATCAAACGGATTTTAGACACCTCATTGTCGAAGTTGATTGGACAGTTCAGGTTCGAATACAGAACTTGTCACTTCGACGTTGCGTCATGTGTTCGTTTTAAGTCCGATTTGAATGATTTTTGTTTCTGGGCACTCCTTTATGAGTCTATTTTCAAATCCAGTTGGTTTTATAATTTTTTGACTCCATTTGAATTATTGGTAGCCGATTTAATCAGAACTGCTCAATGGCATTTTTATGGGTAAATCTGTGATCTTCGGGGCTTGTTCGGGAGACCACCCAAGACACATCCGAAGGGATTTTTGTATGAGGCTAGTTTCTTTTGAAAGATGGCCATACAGACTTCAATCACACCAAATTTCGTGGATTTTTATGGAGTGGATTTTTCTATGCAATTTCCCAAAGTTGCCCACTTATCACTTTTTGATTATCCCCAACAGCAACCTTAAAGGAGCATAACTCCTAGGATTTTTATCGGAATGAAGTAAAATTTTTCATGAGACCCTTATTTACTATAATATTTTAAATGGATTTGGTTTGATTTGATTTAAAATTGTATTTGAATGATTTCAAGACAAATGGCATTACTTTTCACTGAATTTTCCGGATTTGATTCAACTTGGTTTTTGAATAACTTGTGCTTTGATTTACATCTTTTTGTGATATTCCAGAAATGATGTTGACATAAGAGAGGATCTAGAATCCATTTAGATCTTCATGTGGAAATATCATACATTGGTCCTTTTTCAAGGTTTTCTATGATTTTAGCAAGCTTTCTTATTTTTGCATGAACATACACTTGGCTACCACTTCGTGTGGATGAATGGGGGTGCCTAACACCTTCCACCGTTCATAATATAATCCCCTTACCCATCTTTGGATTTGATTTTCAAGTAGGGTTATTTTTATCATAGAATGTTTCTCTTGTCTCTTTTTTTGCTTATTTTTTATCCTTTGGTGTCCATTCTCACCTCAAAATTCTGAATGGTGGCGACTCTCCCAAACTTCAAGTTGAGTCCCATGTGTTGACGGTGGGTGATTTTTTTTCCCGTGTCTCACAGGTACATTGATATTGATTTGACTTAGTATTTAGATAGCCTTGACAGATGTTGAACCATTTTATTTTGGTTGATCCATCTAGACTTATTTTGATGGATATGTAATGGATGTTTTTATTTTCATTCCGCGCTTCTATGGAGAAAATTTACTTTTATTGTCGTGCTCTAGTTATATTTACATGAATTGTTTAAGTTTGGATTAGTTATTCTAGGCCTTCATCCTAACGTTCAAGGTTTGGGTTTATGTTTTGAATAAACCTAGATCTGGGGCTTTACAATCGTCGTCCAGAGCCGTACTCGAAAACGTTATTTCAAGGGCGCAAAGCTAAAAACTAAACCAAATTTATATCAACACAAATTTATCAGAGTGCAAAATCAATCTAAATCTTAATTAAAGCGTGGATGAAATAAGAACATCCAAACTAATAATATCAACCTTAAAACTAGAAGTCAGGTAATAAAGGTCACCTAAAAATTTTCAATTCCAACTAATAAAACAAATTCATTTTCCTAGTTTGAAACCTAAACCTAAATCCTACACAATAAAATAATCTTCTCCATGATACCTAGATAAATCACCCAAGTGGCTTTAACCCAACAGGAACGTCCTCACGCAAAAGATCTGAAAACAAATGCGATAAAACAAACGGAGTGAGAAACAACATCTTAGTAAGCAGCCACGCATGCATAAAAAAGTTAGTTTTATATAGTTAGCAATATAACATAAATCATGAATGGAAGAGATAAAAGCAATCCCGAGAAAATCCAGAAAACACCATCAAATAATCATGAGATATGTGAGTAAACATTTTACAAAAATTCAAATAAAAAAAATACACACCATAAATATTGAGAACATCGAACACATCGATAAATGTAAAGACGTCATTGCCTAACACAATACAATCATACAAGAATCCCTATTTAGTACAAAAACATGAATCACGCACCAAACATAAAATTCATATTGATTTAACAAGGTATAGCTCTCAATGTGCTTAAGAAAAACATTCCACAAGGCAAATTATTACCAAGCTACATGGTTAGGTAAACGAATACTAACAATCCAAACCAAGTTTTCTCACTGAGTATATGAATCAAGTAAATATAATTAAAATACCAAACCAACTTCCCGCTGAGTACACATGCTAAGAAAGTAAAACTAATTGCCAATGTAAGCTTCCCACCGAGTACACGGATTGAAGAAGTATATCCCTTTGAGTACACGAACAGGGAAACACCAACACTTTTATATTAAAATTACATTGCATTTGGTTTATCCCAGATACCTGAGTTGAAGACATATGTTAAGAACATAACCACATCTGTGGAGACACATATGTATCAAGAATATACCCACATACGTGCTATATCAAAGTAACCATTTAATCCAATACAACCTTCCCACCGAGTACATGGATTGAAGAAATATATCCTGCCGAGTACACGGACTCGAGTAATGCAACCCCACTTTCCATTGAGTACACAGATTTAAAAAGCGAATTGCTACTGTTGGTTCACTGACTATACTGATCTAAACCATCCAGCCACATCAATAACCACAAATAATTTCATCCCAAGTGCATGGGTGAATCAAAACACCATTACATTTAGCTCATCCCAAGTACATGGTTGGAAGACAAAAGACATGAGCATACACTCATCCCAACTACATGGGTGGAAGGCTAGTGTCAGGAGCATACCCACATACATGGAGACAAACACATGCCATAGAGATAGCCACATACATGGAGAAACATTCCATACAATCCATTTAATAAACATAAGAACTCCACTCGTTCATTTGAATTCCAAGAGTTCTTAAAAATAACCAATAAGATATCAATTATCCATTTTTTCACAACCAAAGAATCAAAATTAATAGTAAACCGTATCGACACTTTCCAGAAACCAAAAAAGTCTTAAACCTTATTCAAAAGTGTAAAATAGTTGTAAGTGAATAAAAACCAACTTTGCAAACCACTTCCCTCTTTTAAACCAAAACATGGCTAAACCCAACCTTTGTTCAAAAATCTAATTTATATGATTAAAAATCATTTTTAGCTCATTACCAAATCTTTTGTAACTCTTTTAGAACCCAATAAGACATTCAAAAAACATCATATATAACTATTAAATAAAGTCTAATAATTTATTGAAAACTTTTTATCAAATCTATCCTATATGAACTAGTAAGATTCAAAATATCATATCCCATTTACTTCTAAATCAAATTGCATGAAATCAAATTAATTGGATTCCTAACACAATATAATAAAATAATCTACGACAGATTTTACAAATCCCATGTCGTTAATTAGTTATGATATTTTGAAGTCAAATTTTTTTCATAAAATCTGTACAAAGCAGAACCAAATGTAAATTCTTTTAAAAATACTAAACAGCAGAATTTTACCTAATTTATATTTTTTTTATAAACTAGAGATAAAATAAAACGAACCTTATGAAGATTCCGAAACCTAAATCTATATCTAACTAGGTGTAAAAATTTCATTTTTCAAAAAACTAGGCACAGAATACTGATAACAGTAATAGGTTTAACCTGTATTCTCATTTATATTTAGAACTTGTATTTTCTTTAAACAATCCGATTCTAACCTATACAAGTTCATTCTGAATATTATTTAAATTCTTCAAACATGTTGTAGAAATTCTATTCGATCAATAAACCACAATAATAATCTAGAAAACAAAATCTGAATTTTAAATTAGTGAACAAGCATAATTTTTCAGGATCTCATACTTTCTTATTTTACAACATCCGCACACAACATATTACTTTCAAAAGATTCCAAGCATTCAATAATACAACCTAAATGTATTTCGAGAGCTAATCATCTGATCATAACATGAAAACATATAAAGAAAAACTAAATAAACTCCACACAATAACTTGCAAAACCAATCTCTAAATAATTATATTTTTGTATCATAGCATTGTATATTCTAAAATCATCCACACATATTGCATTAATAATAACATTCTAAAATATTCAGGATGAAAATTGTGATAATGGTAAATCTACAAAATCTTTGAAGCATTTGATTAGACTTGAAATGGAGGTTGTGCAAGTTGAAAGGGCCACTTACATGCTGTTCGTAGAACTAAACCAAGCCCAGAAATGATCTTGACAAAGCACCTTACTACACAACGGAAATGACAGAAACTCCTTGTCGTCTGTATCATAGAACCCAGAGATCCCTTCTCTGATCTTAATGTAATAGCCAAACCCAAACTAGAAAAAAAAACTCTGATCGAGAATTCCTTCCTTGCTATCCAAAGAAATTAGAATATCCTCTAACGTCTGAGAACAAATTGAATACAACCCTCTCTTTGATTTGGCTCAACCACCAAAATGAACAAGAGAGGTGAAAAGTGTGTCACCCCTCCTTTCTCCCCTTTTCACCCCTCGGAAAGCCAGAAATGAAAACCCTCATTTTGTAAGCACTCGGAAAGCTAGAAATGAAAACCCTAAAGGACAGGTCAAACCCTAAGGAACAGAAACTGACTTTCTGATTAAACTTGAATTGACTACCATACCCTATCCTAATGGATAGGAAATCCTGATACGGTTCCAACACAACTGAGTTTGCTAGAACCAGAGTCTAGATGAAGAAGATATGAGTAGAACAACCCTAAGGGCGAAACTATAAATAAATGCAGAAATCTACACATTTGCCAAGTGGCAAATTAAATGACAAAAGGACAAAATAAAGATAAGACAAAACATAAAAGCAAAATATCTTAATTAAAATAATATTATTTCATAAAAGATCTCATTTAAATTAATTAATAAAATAAAAAATCTGATTCTCTCATTTATGAGAGAAACCTCACTCGTTACAGCCAAAAAGGAGAGAGAAAGTGAGAATCTAAAAGATTTAAAAATAACCGAAATTAAATTTCGGTTATACATAAAAACATGTATAACCGAAATATAATTTCGGTTCATAGATTTTTGTGTTAGGATACTCTGCGTGAATCTGTGACCCAAATAATTCTAATTTGATGTTAATGTGACCGAAAATATATTTCGGTCACAAGTAATTTTGTGTATAGCTGAAATTATATTTCGGCTATACACAAAAAAAATAGCATAACTGAACTGTGTTTTTGGTTATGCTATGTTTGCCTATATAAGGCAAAAATCTGCTCATTTCAAGGGGTTTAACAATTTTTACCTTCTCTAACCCCTCTCTCATGTACGTCCCCCTCTCCTACCCCCCCCCCCCCCCCTCCACTCCCTAAGCCTTTTAACTCACAATAAACCCCACCAAATCAGTCCTTTTCTCCATCTTAACCAAGAAGGAGGTCAAGGAAGTGTTCTGGAATTGAAAGGAAGTGCTCCAACCTGCTGTCCAGACCTCAAGGACCTACACCCTCAAGGAGGCTTTTACTCCCAAGGTAAGCTTCTTCTCTAACTTGTATATCACATACTTGAAATCCATACAAGAATGAATGAGTTCTGAGTTAAAAGTATTCTGTTGGTGTCTTTTATCCCCTTTCTCCTCCTTTCCTCATGTTGAGCTTCATTCCCTTCATCAAATGATTTCCCATGGTAAGGGGAGGAAGGTTAAGTCATTTGGGAGAATGAGAGCATGTTGTGGTGTTACCTAGAGTCTCACCCTAGCCCTTCCTTATGTATCTTTTCACCCCTTTTTCATGTCTAATGTATCTGATTAAAGCCACATATCCCCTTCTTTTATTTGCTTTATAGTTATTTTTGAGCTTGATTTGTTATTGTTCCTGTGAGACATGGAAAAAATCACCGGAATGATCATCCCTCCGTCAAAACACGGGCTCAACGCAAAAATGGGAGAGTTGCCACCATTCATGATTTTGGGGTGAGAATGGACACCAAAGAGTTCAAAAATAAGCAAAAAGTGAAAAAGGGCAAATTCTAAGGTAAAAATAACCCTACTTGAAAATAAAATCCAGAGATGGGTAAGGGGATTAGATTATGAACGGGGGAAGGTGTTAGGCACCCCCATTCATCCACACGAAGTGGTTGCCAAGTGTATGTTCATGCAAAAATAGAAAGCTTGCTAAAATCATAGAAAACCTTGAAAAAAGACCAATGTATGATATTTTCACATGAAGATCCAAATGGATTTTAGATCTTCCCTTATGTCAATATCATTTTTGGAATATCTCAAAAGATGGAAATCAAAGCACAAGTTACTCAAAAACCAAGTTGAATCAAATCCGGAAAATTCGGTAAAAAGTATGCCATTTGCCTTGAAATCATTCAAATACAATTTTAAATCCAATCAAACCAAATCTATTTGAAAGATTAGGGTAAATGAGAGTCTCATGCAAAATTTCACTTCATTCCGATAAAAATCCTAGGAGTTATGCTCCTTTGAAGTTGCTGCTGGGGATTTTTAAAAGTGACGAGTGGGCAACTTTGGAAAATTGTCTAGAAAAATCCACCTCATAAAAATCCACGAAATTTGGTGTGATTGAAGTCTGTATGGCCATCTTTCGAAAGAAACTAGCCTCATACAAAAATCCCTTCGGATGTGCCTTGGGTGATATCCCGAACAGGCCCCGAAGATCACAGATTCACCCAGAAAAATGCCATTGAGCAGTTCTGAGTAAATCGGCTACCAATAATTCAAATGGAATCCAAAAATTATGAAATCAACTGGATTTGAAAATAGACTCATAAAGGAGTACTCAGAAACAAAAATCACACGAATCGGACTTAAAACGAACACATGGCGCTCCGTCGAAGTGACAAGTTCTGTATTTGAACCTGAACTGTCCACTTAACTTCGATAGAGAGGTGTCAAAAATCCGTTTGATGGAAATTTATGAAATTTGATGGATATAAACTATACAGCCTCACCTTTCCCATGGTTCTAGAATCGCTCCAAAATTCATCCAGACAATGAAGTTATGAGCATCCGAAGTAAGGGTACAGGTGCTGTCCAGTTAGGCCCTTTTTGAGTAAAACCAATGCCAAAATGTGACAAAAAGTGTGTGATTCGTGCAAAATGAATATAAAACCTTTAAAAATTATTGCAAAACCTTCCAGAATTGATTGAGGTCATTTACTTGAGATTTATCACAATAAATGCAATAAACCCCAAATATGAGCCTATTCCACCAAAAGAGTGTAATATGTGTGCAAGAGTGAAAAACCAAGCAAGATTAATACAACAACATATCATGCATATAGATTCAACAAGATAGGTTCTAGCATAGCCTAGGGTTCCGTTCCATTATCGTTTCCCTCTGTTCTCTCTCCCCGTTAAACACGGTTCTTCGAGATAATCAAGGGTACTTTGATTATAGAACGGTTTTCAATCATTCAAAAGCCTTATGCTACATGGGTTCTAGCACTAGGGTCAATCCCCAGTCTCGTTTCTCCTAGATCCCGCCTTCACGTTTTACAGATAGGGGAGTCTTGAGATACTTTGAGCCGGGGAAGGATTTCCACACACAAAAAGAGGCTTTATTCTACAGAAAGGTAGAAGAAGAGATCTAGATCTAATAAATTAAATACAGAAAATAAATGAGGGTTGAGGCTTACCTGGGGTTCTGGAAGCAATCCGGCAGCGGTTCCCTTCTTCACTCGGAGTTCTTCGATCTCCAAAAACTTGGTCCTTTGCTTGAAGAGGAGCCTCCTATTTATAGGCAAAGGCTAAGGTCATTGGTAGACACAACTTAATGTCTAGAACCCCCCCCCCCCCCAACCTTAACCCTAGAGTTGTTTCCGAGATTTCCCCTCATTAAATGAGGGACATGATGGTAACAAGTGATTTCTCTCGGAAAACCCTAATTTTGAGCAAACTTAATGTATCCGGTATATCAGACCGGATACACAAGGGCCTTAAGGTATCCGGTATATGATACCGGATACACTAAGCACTGCTTGTATCCGGTACTTGTTACCGGATACGAAAAGGCCTGCTTGTATCCGGCCTGAGTTACCGGATACAGGTAAAAATTCATTTTCTTCAATTTCTGTACTGGCTTCCAAGGAGATAATGATTTTTGATGATTGTTTGTGCAATTTGGGGTGTCTACAACTGCCCCTCTTTGCGGGAGCTGCGAAGCAGTGAGCTGCAAAGAGTAGACAAGCCCAAATTGCATTCCCTTGAGCATGATTTGCTCGGTTCAATTCAATTTTGTAGAAAACAATTTTTGAGTGGAGATTTGCCAAAAAGCCCTAACTTTAAGGGGGGCATCTCTCCAAGAGTTCTTAAATTCCACTGAGCTCTCGTGGCTATGAAGTGGATTTTAAGCCCAAAAATAGGATTTTTGAAAACTGATCTTTTTATCAAACGAAGTTAAAAGTTGAGTGGATATCATCCTTTTGACCAGGCACATTTCCCAAGGTTGTCCCAAATTCCACAAAGCTCTTGTGGCTGTGAGGTGGATTTCAAGACAAAATAGGGATTTTGAGAAAATAGTAAGAATTATAGCACAAGTTTGCTCTTTTTCTTTTTCTTTTTTTTTCTTTTTTTTTCTTTTCTTTTCTCTTTTTTTTCTTTTTTTTTCTCTTTTTTTTCATTTCCTTTTCTTCTCTTTTTTTTCTCTTTTCTTTTCTTTTTTTTTTTCTTTTTTTTCTGTTTTTTTCTGCTTTTTTTTTTCTTTTTTTCTTTGGTATCCGGTATGTATATCCGGATAATCAAGGGCCCGTGTGTATCCGGCCTAAGTGACCGGATACACGCGGCTTTATAAGTCGCGCGCGACCGTGACTTTTCACATGCTTTTCTTTCTTCTCCGATAACTCAGACCGGACACTTGCTTCCTCCTGACGACTCCTCCATCCTTTCCGACGATCTCCGGCGATTTTTCTTGTTTCCGGCGACTCCTGGAGCCCCGGCTACTGGCATTGATTCCGGCGACTTGCATTGACCGCTGCGACCAAGCCCTGGTTTTGTGCTTTGGATTTTCGCTTGCTTCCATTCGGTTGACGACTTCGCCCAAGCACCGGCGAGTTCCGGCGACGGCTATTGACTCCGGTAATTCCCCATTCACAGCAGTGTTCATTGCCCATATCTTGCTGCTCAACTTTTCTTTGCCAATCAAACAGTAAGTGTTCCTTCGGCCTTAAAAAATTTTCCTGCATATCTTGTGTACTGAATCCCATGCTCGATCAATTCTAACAGTATGTCTTGCCCTGATTGCTCATTGTTCTTGTCGAAAATTTTGAGTGGCAAATTTGTTCCCCTTCATTGCCGAACTTGAGCTAGGATTGTAACATGCCATGTTTTAATTTCTGCTTTGATTAGAATTGCTGCCGATGAGGGATTCTGACTGAATCTGTTTTGATTTCCAACTTGATTATGCCAATTCTGGATTTCTGAATTTTTGCCCAGTTTTGAGCTTGAGTTTTTGAATTGATGTTTTAGCAAATCAAATCCCTCAATTGCTTTGGTTGATTCCTTAGTTGTTGCCCATGACTAAAACCCCAGTGGACTGATATCATGCTATTGCTTGCCCTCCACATTTATCCTGTCGGTTGTCCGAATTGCCTGGTCTTTTGAATGATAGGCTGCTTAATGTCATGCTTTAATTTGGATTTCCATTCCACGTTGCAATTGACCCATGCTGCATTTTTGATTGTAATACCATGCTTGTGATTGGGTGCTGCAATTGTGCTATAACTCTTGATGACCATGATTTGTGTCTTCGATGATATCCATACCCCATCACTTTCACTTGCTGATGGTATGCATGGATTTTTTCTTTTCCTCGCAACCCTGGCATGATCACCTTGATGCTTTTGTTAGGATGTAGAGACTTCTGAATTGCATTGCCTTCTTTCCTAATCCGATTGCCACTTCTTAGCTTGAATTTGGATCACTTGTTGGACTCAGGCTTCTCCACTTGGAACTTTTCCCCACCATGTAGTGCTTCTGCCATTCTTGCTAGGATCTTGCTTTGCACATTTTTCCTGATTACACAATTCATGATAATTTGGAAAAATTATGTAAGGCTGAATGTGAACAGTGAGCAAAGCCAACTTTGAAATTCATAAAACACTTCCCTGTGTAGATGGCTAGGAGTCGTTCCCGAGTTAGAGAAGAGGCTGAACCTGCTGATCAGCCCTCCAGTTCGCGGGCTCGGACAGAGGCGAGTTCCAGCGCCACCCTGTCGGAGCCGCTAGATGTCTCCCGAGAGAGCTCTGCTGAGGTAGGCTTTCAAAATTTTCTCTTCCCTCCTTCTATTTCCTTCCTACACAAGTCTTCACACTGCTCTTGGAATTTAGCCCATGGTTGCACCGGCTCGAGGTCGAGGCAGAGGCCGAGGCAGGGTTCACGATCAGGCCCTTGAGAGCGAGAGAGGCCGTGGCAGAGGCCGAGGTAGAGCCAGAGATACGGCTCAGGAGGGGGTTGCTGTAGCTCTATCAGGGGTCTCTGAGGAGCTGAGGGCCTCTGTTCATGATACAGAGCTCCTTAGTGGCTTGGATAGTCACCCCTCTATGTGCATTAGGGCCGATGTGCCGCTCCCTTATCATTCCTCCCATCTTCGAGGTAGTTGGGGTAGATTTAGCGAGTTGGCTCAGTCACTGTCTCCGGCACTCAGGCGGGAGTTTGGGAGGTGCCACCTTGATCACTTCATCAGCATCCCTGCATTTAGAGCTGATCGTCCTCTCATTTTTGCTATGATGGAGAGGTATTTTCCGGAGACTTAGTCCTTCCACCTACCGGACGTGGAGCTAGGGATCCGCCCTTCCAACTTCGTGATGATCACTGGCATTCCTCTGACGGGGAGGACCATCGTCTTGGAGCGACCTTCTGTGGAGGACATCGGCCTCCTCCTGGGATATCCGGCCTTGCCTCCTGCTGCTTGGGATGGGCGGAGTGGCCGGCTCTCCATTAGTTGGCTGCGGGAGAGTCTGGCTCGTCATTTTGAGAGGAGGCACGAGACCATCTCCGTGGAGGATGCAGCTTTTGTGCCTATCTTCCGGCACGTATTCTTGCTGATGCTGGGGAGCTGCTTCTTCCCGGAGGATACCACTAGCGTCAGTCCACTCTTCTTGGATGCCTTGAGGGATCTCCGCCAGACCCGCCAGCTGGCTTGGGGTCGACTCATTTATGGGACCGTTCTGGCCGGGTTGTGTCGAGCGGTTCGAGGCTTAGCATCTCCGAGAGGTGATGGAGTCAGCAGCCGGTTTTTCTGGCAGATTTTACAGGTATTGAACTTCACCTGTCTGGTTTAATTCATTTAGGCTTTATCCCTTCTTATTTCTGTCTCATTTTCCTTTTCCAGGTGTTTATGTACACCTATATGACCTTCCGCCCCTCCCCGGTTCCTGAGGTTGCGGATTTCCCTGTGGCCCTGCGATGGTCGGCCCAGGTTCGAGATGCTGATAGGAGCCAGCCTCGTACTGCCCGGGTGCACTTAGACCGTGCCCGCCGATCTGATGTAAGCCTTCTATCTTTTCCTTTTACTTTTCTGCCTCTTGACTGTATCTGACCACTTTGCTTCTTTGCAGCTCATTCTATCCCGTCCAGATGACGTGGATGTCGGAGTTGCCCGTGAGATGGTAGTACAGGATGCTTTTGAGAGAGATCTCCGACGTCAGCCCTACCAGTGCTTCCTTGGGAAGCTTGGTAGGGTGATGTACTTAGGAGAGCGCCTGTAATTCCAGCACACGGGCGCACTTCGCATCCCCGTTCCGCCTCCTCCTGTGGGTCCCGATACTCTCCTCCCGGCTTCGACGTGGATCATCTCGATCATTTCATGGATGCGGAGGGGCTCACAGTAGCTGGAGATTACGACGAGTGGTTCCAGCGGGTATCTATAGGATGCTTGATGGATCGACCCACTCGTGCCGGGGTGACAGAGATCGGCGGGATCCGTATCCGGATTCATGAGGACACAGTAAGTCTTGTACTTTTCATATCTTCATTTTTTCTTTCTTTATGTATTTCTGACCCTACTTCTGTTCTTGTTGGCAGGTACACGAGCTGAACACCATTCGGGACCGGTTCGAGAGCCAGCGGGCCGCGATCGATGATATGATCGCTGAGCACGATGCGGTCGTGGCCCAGCGGGATGCCCGGATCAGGGAGCTGGAGGCCCTGGTTGCTGAGCTCCAGGCTAGACAGGTATCTGGCCTTCTTATATTTTCATTTCTTTCATTTTCCTGTTTCTGATATTCTGATATGCTTGTTTGACTTGCGCAGGGCTCGGTCACAGATCAGGATGCTGCCTTTGAGCCTGATTTCCTTATTCCTGACCCATCTCCTGCTCGGACTATGGATCCTGTGGATATCCCAGCTGTTGATCCTGATGATGCTCCACCTACTGATGCCCCAGCTGCTCCTGCGGATGCTTCAGCTCTTCCTTCATCTCCAGTGATGGTTCTTGAGCTGGAGGAGGTCCCTGCTGCTGACCCGGTGGATCCGGATCCCATAGTGCCTGCTGGTATGTTTTCCTTGGTTTCTTCTCTTTTATTCATTTTAGTATCCCAATTCCTGATTTTTCCCATTTGGTACAGATATTTCTGCTCCTGGCCCTTCTTCTGATGCCAGGCCTTTTGGAGCTGCGGGTGCAGAGCCTGCTATGGCTGAGGGTCCTGTTGAGCCGGTTGCTGTTGAGCCAGAGGTTTCCTCCCCAGATTCTGCTCCTGCTCTGCCCCTAGACATCGAGGAGTATTGCTTGGAGTATCAGCTCCAGCAGGTGGTGGGTCGGCATCCTCGTCATGCAGCCGAGCGTATTCTTGCCTACTCTAGGGGTAGAGCGCTTCGAGGGAGGGGCCGTAGAGGTGGACGTGGCCGAGGACGTGTGGATGACCCTGCATAGGAGTAGTAGATTAGGATTTTTTCTTTTCATGTATTTATCACCATTCCTTGTACAAAAACTTGCATATATATGAAAAAAACTTTTTATCCATTCTCTTGTCTTGCACATCTTTTGTTCTCAATTTTATGCAATTATGACTTGTACATAGGTAAAAAATTCGGATTTTTCATCCTTAGCTCTTTTTTTTTTTTGCCTTTTTTCTTTGTATCCGGTCTGATATACCGGATACATTGATTGGTCTTTGTATCCGGTATATCATACCGGATATTCATGGCATCCTTTGTATCCGGTATACTTAACCGGATATGAATAAAGCTTTTTGTATCCGGTCTGAGTTACCGGATACATTAAAGATGCTATAAATGAAACCAGCCTTAGGATTTGAGCATTTTTTTACGAGTTTTTGAGTTTAGAAACCCCCTTTTTCGCCTTTTTCTTCCTCCTCTTGAGTTCTAGATTGCTCTCATCACATCCAATGGAATCCGGATCATTTTTTGCCCCATTACTATCTGTCCACACTGCCTCCCCTGCAAAACAACCTTTTAGATCAAAACCCCCAAATCTCACTAGGTACAACCCTGTGGATTCCTTTTACACAAGGTGGGTTAACTCTATGACCCTAGATGAGGAGAGGAGATGGGATTCTACTAATCTAGGCCATACACTGCTCATTCCCAAGGTTCCCTTCAGGTGGGAGATTATAGAGGCCATGATTGGTCATTGGGTACCCGACCTCAACCTTTTCCGTTTTGGGACCCATGAAATGACCCCAACCATTGAGGAGGTGGAAACCATCCTGGGCTTGAGGTTTGATGAGAAGGTGGTGAATCCACCTCTTAGGCCCAGTTACAAGAAGGAAGCTTCTACTTTTTTGGGCATAGGGAAGAAGGACTTGGGGGATTCTGATACCCTTTTAACCCTATCTAAGGCTTTTTTGACTGAGAAGCTTTTGAGAGGGGAGAACAAGGAGGCCCGATTCAATGCGTTGACCCTGATAGTGGTCAACCAGTTGCTTTTCCCACGGGAGGATGACGAGGTGGACTTGGCCTTGATCTCAGTGATATGCCAGGTTAGGGAGCGGGAGAGGTTGGCCCCTATGATTTTGGCTGGGATGTATCAGGCCTTGACCAACTGCTACAATAGGAAGTCAAAACGCTTCCTAGCATGTGCCCAGATCCTGCAGGTAAAAAAATTTTTTTTCTTTTTTTTTTTTTTGCTTTTTGGCTTTCTTTTTGCCTTTTTTGCTTTTTTCTTGCTTTTTTTGTTTTTTATTTTTATTTTTTTGCAATGTGCTGACATATCTCTCTTCCTTTGCAGCTTTGGCTACTTGATCATTTGAGCCAGATTGAAGAAATCAATCGCCACTTCTTCCCGAGTCTGAAAGTCCCCTTCTTGATGAGCAACAGGGGGTGCCCCGATATTCCAGGGGGCAAACAGGGCTGGTTCACTTTCTTGGGCTCACTTCAGGAGGACCAGGTGAGATGGTCTGGCACTTATCAGCCCAATGCAGCGACAGTGATTAGCTTCCGTGACCGCAACTTTCTGATCCTAGCGGGCCTGAAGCATGCAGTGCTGTATCTTCCTCTGTGGGTCCTTCGTTAGTTCCGTGCGACCCAGGGGATTATCATCCCATGTGGATATGAGGATCGTCTTGGGCCCCTTTCTATGAAGCTGAATGCCTGGTTGATGAAGGAGTGGTCCTATGTCCGCTTCATGCATGGTCCAGTCTTCTCAGAAGCCCATGTGAAGGATTATCTCTTCTGGATCAAGGAACAGATACAGACTCAGGCCCCGGTACCCGAAGATCCTCCTGTAGTCTTGGCTCCCACCTATGAGGACATTCTAGAGTCTGAGCGGGCTTCTCATAAGCGGCTTCAGCAGATATGGGTACGGGAGGCCCAGGAGCTCAGGATACAGGGCACTTATCTGGAGAGGCAGCTTGAGGAGCAGATCTCACGCCGTATTGCCGTGGAAGAGAAGCTGGAGGAGCAGAGGCAGGCCCGTTGCTTCGAGGTCCGTATGATCCGGCAGAAGTACCAGGATACTTTGGCCAGCCTTACGAGTATGCGGATCAGGCAGGCCCTTTCAGATGAGGTCATTTCCTTCTTGAGTGATCCCGCTGCAGAGGGGGCTTCAGGAGTCATTACAGCTCAGGCAGCTCGGATTCAGGAGCTTGAGGAGCGGCTAGGAGACAGAGACTAGCTTTATTTCCTGCATTATTATTTTTTTTTCTACCTTTGTACCAAAGCAAACTCCAATAGTGGAAAGACAAAGGATTTAATTCAAAATAAAATTTTTATATTATTGGCCTCAGAATGCTCAGATGCTTGTAAAAACAAAGGTTTTATGAAAAGTATTTGATTTATCATCACTGGCCAAAGTATAATTTTTCCTTTTTATATTTTTTTTGTATTTTTTGAAATTTGGTCCATGCACTTAATCACCTATAATTAAAGGAATTAAAACCAGGTTAAATAATGAAAAGGGTAGTCCACAAAATACTGAGGGATCAGAACCGTCCATCTTAGGACCTTTAGAGTCATCCCCAACTGCCAAAACTGACCCCATTTTGCTCATGCCAACTTTTCTTCAAGCTCAGATCTCCATGATCAACTCAACCTCTGATTTTTCTTCATTTTTCTTATTTTTTCTTTTAAAAAAATGCCTTTTTGCCATTATTGCCCCTAGCGCCAGTTACGGTTTTCACTAGGGCCGGCTTCTGTATTCCGTCATCACCAATCTTACTCTGACATTTGAATGAACAAACTAAGATCACCGAGGGCTTAAAAATAGGACGAAACAAAGGCTAGGTTTGGTTTATGAAAGAAAGGGTATTAAAGGCCCAAAATTTTTCAAGTGCGGAGATAGGTCAACCGGATTTACAGTCATGATAAATTTACCCATTTTTCCCAAATTGTATCCTTTGCATCCTTTTTTCACACTTGGCTTTCATTTGCCATTTTCATTGCTTTTCCTCTCTTTTTCTTTTTCTTTCCTTACTTTGCCCCAATTGGCTTTGCCCCAATTTAAGACTGTAAATCCGGTTTAGGTTTATCAAAGAAACGAACCGGCTCAACTTGGCTAGACTAGGGATTAAAATTGTTGAAGGAAATAAAGAAAAATGGCCTCGGATCATTTCCTAGAAATATTCACTCAAGGGAAATACCTTTTTACCGCATCAGAGTTAATAGGCTCAGGAAAATCTGACCCATCCATTTCTGCTAAGATGAGTGCACCCCCTGACAGGGCCTTCTTGACGACATAAGGCCCTTCCCAATTGGGCTTAAACTTACCACGAGGGTCTTCCAAAAATGGTAAAATTTTCTTTAGAACTAGGTTTCCTTCTTGGAAAGTTATGGGCCTCACTTTCTTATTGTAGGCCCGGGCCATTCTCTTATGGTACAACTGTCCATGGCAAAGCGCTTTCAACCGCTTTTCTTCTATCAGGTTAAGTTGATTATGTCTCGACTGGACCCATTCGGCTTCTTCTAGTTCTGCTTCCATGAGCACTCGGAGTGATGGGATCTCTACTTCCACGGGCAAGACTGCTTCCATCCCATAGACTAGGGAGTACGGGGTTGCCCCAGTTGAAGTCCGGATCGAGGTTCTGTAGGCATGTAGAGCAAGTGGCAGCATTTAATGCCAATCCTTGTAGCTCACTACCATCTTCTGAATGATTTTCTTTATGTTCTTGTTTGCTGCTTCCACTGCCCCATTCATCTTTGGCCTGTACGGAGCTGACTTATGATGGGTGATCTAAAACTGCTCACAAATTTTCTTCATGTCCTTGTTCTTAATATTTGAAGCATTGTCTGATACTATGGCACTTGGCAGTCCATAGCGACAAATGATATTGTGCTTCAAAAATTTCATAACATGGTTGCTTGTGATATTTGCATATGATACTGCTTCCACCCACTTAGTGAAATAATCAATTGCCACCAAGATGAATTTGTGCCCGTTCGATGCCTTAGGGGAGATCATGCCGATGACATCTATGCCCCACATAGAGAAGGGCCAGGGTGATGTCATGTTGTGCAGCTCACCTAGGGGTGCATGCTTATTATCTGCATATATCTGACATTGGTGGCACCTCCTGACATGTATACAGCAATCATGCTCCATGGTCGTCCAGTAATATCCCAGCCTCAGGATCTTCTTCGCCAACATGTGTCCACTCATATGGGGCCCACAGACTCCTCCATGTACCGTCTCGATCAACCTTTCCTATTCAGCCTTGGCTACACATCTTAGCAGAATGTCGTTATGTGACCTCTTGTACACATGTCCACCACTTAGCAGAAACTGACCCGCCAACCTCTGTATTGTCCTCTTTTCAGTAGCAGTGGCATTCTCTGGCAGACTCCGATTGTTCAAGAAATTTTTGATATCTTGAAACCACGGAGCTTCTTCTTCTGGTGCTCCCTCTAGAACGAGACAGTAAGCCGGTTCATCTCTAACCTCAATTTCCAGTGGTCTGATGTCTACTCCTTCTGGTATGCTGACCATTGAAGCCAAGGTTGCTAGAGCATCCACAAACTGATTCTTGGCCCTTGGCATATAGTTGAAGGAAATTCGAGTGAAATTTGTGCTTATTTCTTCCAAGTACTGGTGATAGGGGATCAATTTGTGATCCTTGGTTTTCCATTCACCAGTTGTTTGGAAGATGATAAGACTCGAATCCCCGTATACGTCGAGTTCCTTTACTCCATGATCCATGGCTGCTTGCAATCCGATTATGCATGCTTCATATTCTGCTATGTTATTGGTGCACTGGAATCTCAACTTTACTGCAATCGGGATGTGTGAACCATTTGGTTTAACCAAGACTGCCCCTATTCCGTTCCCATTCATATTGGCGGCCCCATCAAAGAACATCTGCCAAGAACTCTCACTCTCCTCCTCTTCAGTGTACAGAATTGCCTCATCGGGAAAGTTGGTCTGCAAGGGTTGATATTCTAGCAAAGGATGTGCAGCCAGGTGATCAGCTATGGCTTGACCCTTGATCGCCTTTTGAGTGATGTATGTGAGGTCAAACTCGGACAGTAGCAGTTGCCACTTTGCCGTCCTGCCAGTCAGTGCCAGTTTCTCAAATAAATACTTCAGCGGGTCCATCCGGGATATCAATAGTGTGGAGTGACTAAGGAAATAATGCCTTAGCCTCTGAGTGGCCCACACTAGAGCACAGCAAGTCTTTTCCAATGGTGAGTATTTGGCTTCATATTCCGTGAATTTTTTACTCAGATAGTAAATTGCCCTTTCTTTTCTACCAGTCTCATCATGTTGCCCCAAGACACATCCCATCGACGTTTCCAACACTGACAAGTACAGGATCAGTGGTCTTCCTGGAGTTGGTGGCACTAGTACCGGCGGGTTCAGTAAATATTCCTTGATCGTATCGAAGGCCTGCTGGCAATCTTCATTCCAAACCGTCGGGTTATCCTTCTTTAGAAGCTTGAAAATCGGTTCACAGATAGCAGTGAGCTGCGCTATGAACCGGCTTATGTACTGAATTCTTCCAAGAAAGCCCCTGACCTCCTTCTCGGTTCTGGGTGCTGGCATTTCAATTATGGCCTTGGCTTTAGCCAGGTCAATTTCAATTCCTCTTCGGCTCACTATAAACCCCAGTAACTTCCCTGACGTAGCCCCAAAGACGCACTTAGCCGGGTTAAGCCGTAGACTATACTTCCTGAGCCGATCAAACACTTTCTTCAGGTTGATCAAGTGGTCCTCTTCTTTGCATGATTTGGCAATCATATCGTCCACGTAGACCTCCATCTCCTTATGGATCATGTCATTGAATAGTGCAGTCATGGCCCGCTGGTATGTTGCCCCAGCGTTTTTAAGCCCAAACGGCATGACTGTATAGTGGAATGTGCCCCAAGGTGTGATAAATGCTGTTTTCTCTTGATCCTCCTTAGCCATCTTGATCTGATTGTACCCCGAGAAACCATCCATGAAGGAAAACAGGCTATGTACCGCAGTATTATCGACCAGAATGTCGATGTGTGGAAGCGGAAAATCGTCCTTTGGGCTTGCCCTGTTTAAGTCTCTATAATCCACACACATTCGGACTTTCCCGTCCTTCTTTGGTACCGGCACTATGTTTGCGAGCCATTCAGGGTACGTAGAGACTGCCAAAAATCCAGCTTGGAACTGTTTGACCACTTCGTCCTTGACCTTTAGAGTCCACTCAGGTTTCAATCTTCTCAGCTTCTGCTTAATCGGCTTAACCCCTGGTAAAATTGGCAACTTATGCACCACCATGTCCGTGTCCAACCCCCGCATGTCCCGATATGACCAAGCGAACACATCTTTGTAGTCTGCCAAGAACTGTGACATTTCATTTTTCTGCACATCAGACAAGCATGACCCGATTTTCACAATTTTTGGGTCATCTTCGGTCCCAAGGTTTATGGATATGGTCTCCTCAATATTAGGTTGGACCCCCTTTTCATGACGTTCCAATTGGTATTCAATTTCTTTTGGAACGTCTTCTTCTTCGACCTCGATCTCTTCTTCGATCCCCATAAGGTCAAAGTCGAGCTCGAAGTCGAAGTCATATTCAACCTGGTCCAATTCGGTCTGATTATATGGTTCATAAGTGGTTTGGACCTTCTTGAAAAATTTAAATTTTCTAGAAAAAATAGAAAAATCTTTTTGGGTTTTTTGTGGGCCTTCTAAACATAATTCCCCTGAAGACGAAGGCCCATTAGAACCTTCAGGGAAATGGCATTCCACTATTGGAGTTTTTTTTTGGAAGTCGCGTCAGTTTGCCGAACCAATGCTGCTTCAAAGGTAAGGGGAGTTTCCTCCCAATTGTTTAATACAAAATTTTTGGGAGCAGGGGAAATAGGGAAAGCCTGCTCCTCAAACCCAGAATCCGATGCCATCATCACCGGGTGGGTACTGCCCTTTTCTGCTACGAGGCCCAATCCAGAAATGACCTCCTCTGGAATCTTGACTGCGGCCCAGTCAATGAATGGTAGTTCCATGTCTGCCCCTGTTTTATCGCCCTCAGTCATGGCGAAGAATGCACCAACATCCTCAGAAAAGTCCACCTGCTGCTCGGGCTGTGGTCCAGGCCCATCTGCTGCTCCCAGTATTGGAGAGGGGTTATAGGGTTGTAGAGCCGAAACAAAAGGCTTTTGAAATGGGCTAATGTTTCAGTATGGAGGCTTGGACTGGTCCATGGGAGGAGATATTTGGATTGTATAGGAGGGTTTTGGAAAGTTCACCCTCAGATGCGGGAGTTTTCCTTTGCTTCTGCTCTCCCCTTCTTCATGTTTCATTCTTCTCCAGTCTCTGGGCTTGAAACCCAATCCTACCTTGGGGATCAGTTTCTTAGCCATGATTGGCTCCACTATCCCCTGCAGATTGATCCCCAGGCCTTTCCCCGGGTGAAAGTGGTATTTCTCCATCACTTTCTTGACCATTTTTTCTGCAGTGGTCCCCTTTTCCTTCTTTTTCTCACACCCCCCAGGTATGTAATTGACCGCCTCAAATTGAAATGAGTGGAATGCAATCTTGTCAACAGTCAAGTCCACATTGATCAAGGGTACATCAGGTGACACGATGGGCGGCACCAAGTTTTCGGCTAGGACTGTTATCACCCTTTGCCCTCTTATGTACTTCACCCTTTGGTGGAGCGTGGATGGTATTGCCCTAGCCGAGTGTATCCACGGCCTTCCTAGGAGCAGATTGAATGCTGTGGGTATATCCATCACTTCAAATGTGATGTTAAAGATATTCGGCCCAATTGTGACCGGCAGTTCAATCTCCCCTAGGGAGTGGGTCTTAGAGCTATCAAAAGCCCTCACTATTCGCCCATTTCGTTTGATCCTCGATTGGTTCAGACCCAGCTTGGTAAAAGTGATTAATGGGCAAACGTTTAACGCCGACCTGTTGTCAATTAGTACCCGTGCGATCATGCAACCCTTACAAAGCACAGTGATGTGCAAAGGGTCCACATGATAGCACCCACCTGGGCTGATCTCACCCTCTGAGAAACTTATCACATTATGTGACAAGATTTGACCAACCATTTTGCCAAGCTGGTCTGGATCAATGGTCTGGGATACGTGTGCACTCTGTAGCACCCTTAACAATGCATCCCTGTGCTTTTCAGAATTCAGCAAAAGGCCCAGTATTGAAATCTGGGCCAAGACCTTGTTCAGCTGATCCACAAGATTAAATTCACTCTTTTTTATTATTTTTATGAGGTCGGCTGCCTCATTTTCTGCACCCCGAGGGGTGTCTTCTCCCACTTTATTTTTTCCTTTTTGTTTTCTTTTTTCATTTTCTTTTTCTATTTTTTCTTTTTCTGCTTCTGTCTCCTTCTCCTTCTCTTTACCCCCTGCACATCTCCCTGACCTCGTCATAAGGTTCACCTCCTCCTGGTTCTGGTTCCTGACCATTGGAACCGTAGCCGTGATTCCCTCGCTGTAGTTCCATGGTACAGCGGCCTCAGAATAGGCTAGTTTGGGGATGTTAACCACTAATGGCTGGAGTTTAGACCGGGATGTATGGGCCAGTTTAGGGATAGTTTGGGCTGGCTGCACATTTACAACCAGGGGTTGAAGTTTGGATTTTGTGGGGGCAGAAGAAGTGATGGAAGCAGTGGTGGGGTCAAGGTTGATGACCAGTGGAGCCTTGGACGGCTTGGATGGTGAATAAATGGGTGGACTGCAATTGAAGACCAATGTGGGCCTTGCAGTATTCATCTGGGTCATAAGAGATGAGACCCGGTTTAAAGAGGAACTTATGTCCTCAGCAGCTGTATTGTTTTTTTGGGAGACCATGTTGATCTCCTCTTCTTCCTCTTCTGGGAAAAATCGGACCTGGACTGTAGTCCCCACAGGTGCTATAAGCTGAGATGGGTCAAAGGCCCTTCTCGTGGTGGATATGGCAGTGATGGAGTTGGATGGGCCTGCCCCATTGTGGTACGGCAGAGGGTTCTGCCCAATATCATTTCCCGACGGGGCGGGTGCAGCAGTGTTAAAGACCAAAGCCTTCTGGTCCAACAGGTCCTGGACCGCATGCTTCAATACCCAACAGGTATCTGTAGAGTGCCCCGGTGCACCCATGTGGAAGTCACAGGTGGCTGCCGGATCAAAATTCCTCCCCTTTGGGGCATTTGGGTTAGGCTCCTTCAGAGTCAAGTATTCCCCTTTCAGCAGGGTTGGCAGTAGTTGGGACAGAGATATCGGGAGAGGAGTGAAGACTCGGTTCTTCCTTGCTGCAAACCAGGCCTCCCTCTCTTCCTTGGAAAAAGTCCTCCTTGGGTTAGCTGGCACAGAGGGAGAGAAGTTGACATTGTGTGGGGTCTGATAAGAATGCTGGGCCTGTTGGGGTGCCGAGATGTTTACATGAAGTGGCTTCTTGGCTGGAGGAGCCTGGACCAAGTTCACCTCCCCTTCTTTTCGGGCCCCTGTCTTCTTGAACCCGGTTCCCTTCTTCTGGGCCATGGAGGCCGAGGAATCAGACTGCCCAGCCAGAGTAGAGTAGTCTATCAGCCTTCCTGACCTGACCCCCTCTTCTATCCGGTCCGCCACTTGCACCAGGGCTGCAAAGTTGGTGGTTATCTGACCCACCAGATGGTTGTAGAAGGGCTGGCCCAGTGTGCCCATAAATGTGGAGATCATCTCCGGTTCTTGCATAGGTGGCCTGACCTGGGAGGCGGCCTCTCTCCACCTCTTGGCGTATTGCCGTACCGGCTCATCTTTCCCCTTGGTCATCCTCATCATGTCGTACCGGTCTGGCACGATCTCATAGTTGAATTTATATTGGTCCAGGAAAGCGTCGGCTAGGTCCTTCCACCTCCTGATCCTTCCATGGTCCACTGTAGCGAACCACCGAAGGGCTGACCCGGTCAGACTCCTCTGGAAGAGCTGGATCAGTATGCCATCATCCCGGCCAAACTGGCATAGGGCCCCGTAGTATAATTTGAGATGGCTCAATGGGCAGCCCGTGCCATCAAATTTGTCGAAGTCCGGGCACCTGTGTAACGCCCCGGATCCGAGTCACGAAATAACACCGTAACTCATCCCCGGAGGTTAATTTAAACATGAATACAACAATAACTATATAACAGAGTGCGCTAGAATATTCCCAAACTAAAATAAAACTCACATGTCCAAGTAACTACCCGCAAGTATCGAGTCTCCAAGAGTATCTGAAAACAAAAAAAAAACGAAAGCAACGGGGTGAGATATGAATATCCCAGTGAGCAGCACATGCATGCACAAATACATTTAGTTCAATTCTAAAACATGCCACGATTTCAAACCAAATACAACGATGATAACACGTACAACCCAACAAAACTTCAACGATCCCATTTACATCCGTGAGGAAAACCATCGTATAAACCAAGCAGTAAAGACGATATCAATCATGCATATAGCCGTAAAGTCACGTATAACCAGGTAGCAACATATCGAAGAAAACATAGTTCAACAACTCAGGTTTTTGAAATACTAGAGTGTTTATCATGGGCCACTCCGCACCAATAGACCAGCGAATAAAACATATCACGTCGAACAAAAACAAATACCAACATTGGTCAATGTTATGCAATTATTTGATTGGTTAATCCACATGCCAGAGCTGCCTTCACACCTCCATGTACACAGTTCCGGCCCACTCAGGGTTTCGGATACTCTGAAATGACGGCCTACTCAGGGTTTCGTCATCCAGTGCCGGCCTACTCCGGGTATTGGCACCGACAACCAAGACTACTCAGGGTATCTGGCTGCTCTACACTGGTAGTGATAACACTCCATGGCCATGCCATTACACCAATAAAACAAAATACATCACATTACTAAGCTTAGACTCTGGATTCAGGACAAGCTAAACCAAAACCGATAAATCGCCGATAAAACACCGCATTCAGTATGCACATCACAAGTTGTTCCAACCAGAACAGTAATTTTTCACAAGTGTTCCAACCAGAACATCATCTCACAAGTGTTCCAACCAGAACATTAACTCACCAGTGTTCCAACCAGAACATCATCTCACAAGTGTTCCAACCAGAACATCAACTCACAAGTGTTCCAACCAGAACATCATCTCACAAGTGTTCCAACCAGAACATCAATTCACAAGTGTTCCAACCAGAACATCAACTCACAAGTGTTCCAACCAGAACATCAATTCACAAGTGTTCCAACCAGAACATCAACTTACAAGTGTTCCAACCAGAACATCAACTCACATAATTCGAAGGTTCCCAATCTCACAGCAACATTTTCATGCAATAACTTCCTTAAGTGCACCGTGCATTCAAAGGTGCACTAGCATAATAGTGTAGATGAAATTTCAGTAAAACAAATATGATTTCAAAACTGACTATTCAGAAGTAACACATTATACAGATTCTACTACAGCATCCAATCTTCAATTAAACATAAATCAGCAAAACATCTATATTCTCAATTTCGCTTTCATAATCCAATTAATCAAAACGAATGTTGTAAAAACCTCAAAACACATTTTAGATGAGTGGAATAGTCTTAGGATCCCCTATAAGGTCACCATACCAAAAAGCAATCAATTCTGAGATAAAAAGTTTCGGACCTCAAAATATTCTATGTCTGGTTAAAAACGTTGACTTTTGGTATATAATTTTTCTAGACAAATCCACAAGGAGTTTCAGGCTCAAATTTTGGTTGTAGTCTATTGATGGGTAAACACATCTCCTAGAATTTTCTGGGCTCCTGAATCACTCATCTGGGTATTAAACCCAAACCAGGCTTTTTGATTAAAACCGGGATTTAGGCATGAACTGGAAAGTTGACTTTTTATTGGCTGGGAATTAGACCTTGGAAGTATTTTTATTGGGTCCAAATGGGGGGTAAGACCTTATTTACATGTAAAGACTTAAGTAAATGGAGCAATAAATACACAGGACATTTACTTAAATGTCTTTCATGTAATTAAGGGGGCTATTTTCAACAAATTCTATAATTTGGTAAGTGTATTGGACTAGGCGCTCACTTCCTTAAGTGGGCGCCAGGTAGGCGCCAAGTGGGCGGTAACTCCATTCATTTAACTGAAGCTGGCGCTCACTCGTGGACGAGTGGGCGCGAGCTAGGCGCCAGACGGGCGTGAGAAGAGCGCGAGAAAGGCGCTCGAAATGGAGGTAGGCGCGAGCTGAGCGCGGAGTGGGCGCTAGCTCGGCGCCGGGTCACTTTTTCTTGGCGCTTACTTCCTAAGTGGGCGCCAGGTAGGCGCCAAGTGGGCGGTAACCCACTACGATTTCCAGTTCTCTGTTAATCCCAGAAATCCAACTCTGGCTGAAATTTTTCAGTCTGTAACCACTTATCTAGCCTCCTAATACTCCCAGGACACATCCAAAGCTAATTTGGATTTAATCTACATATGATTTCCAGTTATCCCCAATTTCACTGTACAAAACCCTCCGAAACTGGTTTTGCCCAGAAAACACACCGAGAATACTTCAATCATAAACAATGCATTCATTCAACCAAATACACGAATTAATCCGAAAGCTCGGTTGTAAAACAATGCCACTCACCTTATATGCTTCCAAGCCTTGGCAACAGCAACCCAGAAATCCCCCAATCGCTTCGGCCGTAAGCTTGCTCCGGTCGCGCAGGGGTTTTCTGAAAGGAGGAAACCCTTCCAACTTCTTATCAGCAACAACTTACTGGCAGTAAGTCTTCCCCATCTCTACTCTCCCACAGAACCTTCCCCGACTCCTTTCTCTCGAAGAACCCTAATAAATGCCGCAGCCGCAAACCTTCAACTCAAGGTATCCGCAAACGAAAAGAAAACCCTACGAGTTAAATACGCTAGGTATTTACTTACCTTATATACACTTGATTTGATGTAATGCTTGCCCACCAAGATTCCTACCTATTCAACTCATTTGAGTGTGCGATCAGGTAATTGCCACTCCACAGATAACCTACATTAGCACCTTCCAATTTATAATAAATTTCAATCACACTATTATCGATTTATTTAAACCAATATTTGATGCCTATTTAACTTAATTTTAAACCTTCATAATTTAGGCTTGGAAATTTCCGAGATTACCCTCACTTGTTCCAACACCGTACTGCCAAAATCCAAATCCTAGGAAGTCCAATAACCAAATTTTCCCATTTTAATAATTTATCCTATTTAACATTTTGAAATTAACTCTAATTAATTTCCTTTTCTCTGTTTCTAAAGTTCTCCATTTATTAAATAAGTTTTAAAAGCATAAAATCCTAAATTTTAATGTTATTAAAATTCGGGATTTTACAACCTGAACTTAGCCGGTAGACATACATCCGGGTACATGCACAGGTCTTCAAAGGTGGTGCCTCCATGGTTGCTTCCCCCCTTCACCTCCTTCAGTTCTGCCTGAATTCTTTCTATCCTGAGCAGCATTTTCTTTTCCATCTCATCCCTCGCCTTTTCTTTTTCCAGCTCTTTCTCAGACTCCGCTGTATTTTCCTTGATCAGAATGGGTTCAGGGACTGGTTCAGAAATGGGCTCCGGCATGGGTTGAGCTGGAGGCGGAATGTAAGCCTGAGGTGGTGGTGCCTGATGAGAAGTCGACGCCTGATTTTGGGCTTGGGCCTGAGCCGCCAGTAAGTCTCCCAGCATTTTGGCCAGACCGGCCACTTGCTCCTGCAGCTGAGTAAAGTCCTGAGCGGGGACAGTAGCTTGGGCTTGGTTCTCTTCAGTATTCATGGCTCTTGCTTTGGATCTGGTCACGGGAGCAATGACTGCAAATAAGTGCACCTGGGTTGAAAGTAAATGTACCTGGTAAAAAATGAACAGAACATGTTAGCTTCCATTTAACTTGAGTCACGCCCCTATACATGTAAACCAGTAGGTTAGGAGAACACCAATCCAGATTTTTTTGTTTTTTTGTTTTTTTGTTTTTTTGTTGTTTTGATTTTGTGTTGGAATATTCTAGGGCTTCCAAGGGTCCCAAAATTTTTTTTTATTTGATCGATAAAAATAACCAACCAAGGTTTTCATGGAATATTCTAGGGCTTCCAAGCGTCCCACACATGTTTTGGTTTGATTGATAAAAATAACCAACCAAAGGTTTCTTGGAATATTCTAGGGCCTCCAAGTGTCCCACAATTGTTTTGATTTGATTGATAAAAATAACCAACCAAAGGTTTCTTGGAATATTCTAGGGTTTCCAAGTGTCCCACAAATGTTTTGATTTGATTGATAAAAATAACCAACCAAAGGTTTCTTGGAATATTCTAGGGCTTCCAAGTGTCCCACAAATGTTTTGATTTGATTGATAAAAATAACCAACCAAAGGTTTCTTGGAATATTCTAGGGCTTCCAAGTATCCCACAAATGTTTTGATTTGATTGATAAAAATAACCAACCAAAGGTTTCTTGGAATATTCTATATTCTAGGGCTTCCAAGTGTCCCACAAATGTTTTGATTTGATTGATAAAAATAACCAACCAAAGGTTTCTTGGAATATTCTAGGGCTTCCAAGTGTCCCACAAATGTTTTGATTTGATTGATAAAAATAACCAACCAAAGGTTTCTTGGAATATTCTAGGGCTTCCAAGTATCCCACAAATGTTTTGATTTGATTGATAAAAATAACCAACCAAAGGTTTCTTGGAATATTCTAGGGCTTCCAAGTGTCCCACAAATGTTTTGATTTGATTGATAAAAATAACCAACCAAAGGTTTCTTGGAATATTCTAGGGCTTCTAAGTGTCCCACAAATGTTTTGATTTGATTGATAAAAATAACCAACCAAAGGTTTCTTGGAATATTCTATATTCTAGGGCTTCCAAGTATCCCACAAATGTTTTGATTTGATTGATAAAAATAACCAACCAAAGGTTTCTTAGAATATTCTAGGGCTTCCAAGTATCCCACAAATGTTTTGATTTGATTGATAAAAATAACCAACCAAAGGTTTCTTGGAATATTCTAGGGCTTCCAAGTGTCCCACAAATGTTTTGATTTGATTGATAAAAATAACCAACCAAAGGTTTCTTGGAATATTCTAGGGCTTCCAAGTGTCCCACAAATGTTTTGATTTGATTGATAAAAATAACCAACCAAAGGTTTCTTGGAATATTCTATATTCTAGGGCTTCCAAGTGTCCCACAAATGTTTTGATTTGATTGATAAAAATAACCAACCAAAGGTTTCTTGGAATATTCTATATTCTAGGGCTTCCAAGTATCCCACAAATGTTTTGATTTGATTGATAAAAATAACCAACCAAAGGTTTCTTAGAATATTCTAGGGCTTCCAAGTATCCCACAAATGTTTTGATTTGATTGATAAAAATAACCAACCAAAGGTTTTTTTTTTATTTATTTTTTTTCAAATTTGCTGAATTTTCTCAGTTTTCAAGTTCAAAAGTTTGACTGACACATGTTTGAGTTGAGTTGGTGTCAAAAAATATGACACCCTCATTCCTTCTTTGAGTTTCGAAATTAGGTTAAATCTTGAAAGAATATTTTATTTTATTTTATTTATTATATTTTTTTTTGTTTTTGATTTTGTATTTTTGGAACATTTTTATGTTCTTTTTGGGGTGCCTAAGGATTATCCACAGTGTTTTAGGCATTTTATTTTAAAATTCGGGCTGAAAAGCCAATTTGTGCATTTTTTTTGAATGTATTCGGCCTGAAGTACCGGATAAGGCTATGGCTTATTGTATCCGGTAACAATAACCGGATACACGCATAAGCCTTTGTATCCGGTACTTCATACCGGATATGAAGAGAACTGTTCTTAACCGGCCTGAGTTACCGGTTATTGCCGAAATGGCCCTTTTTCTCTCATTTTTTCACCAGATTAGGTTTTTTTCCATTGCCACTTGATGTTCACCCTAATTTGACCTTCAAAACTTGCCCCAAATTGGGCTTGGACACCATACTTGCAAAATCCTCAAATTCATGAAAGGAACATGGCTTTACCTTGCCACCTTGTATTACCTTCATTCAATATGGTATTCACATTGTACCTTGGCCTGTAAAACATGCAAACGGCCTTCCCACATTTACACCCAATTCCCCAAACGCAATTGTGTACTTTTAGCTGAAAACGTGTTTCTCCACCTTCAAGCGTATGGTTTTTGGGTTTTGGCTTAATTGGCAACTTAGAACTCAAGTCTAGTGATGCCCGGAATCTAATCACAGATCCCATTGTCATCACATCATTGACTCAAATTCTAAGGTAAATGTTTTCACTTTCGCTTTCCGAAGTCACAACCTCGGTGCGCCAAGCTACACACATTCATGGTTCAACTTCCTAATAGGTAATGGGTAGGCTGTGCAAATTGTTTCAAGTGCTCAAGTGCAATTTAAAATTGTGGTAACATTCACAACGCCCCAGCCCCTTGCCACTCTTTTTCGTAGCCATGCATTCAATTTCAAGCCAAGGTACATATGACAAAAATAATGAAGCTAAATACAAGCAAGTAAGCACCAAATATGCACAAAAATATTACATGCCCAAAAAGTGGTATACAAAACATGTTATTTATACAAACAACAATTAAACCATGGAAGCATGCTTGAAACCCAAAAGCATTCCCTAAAATCCCAGATTTTCATGTTCTTTTTCATGCTCAAAGTGTACCATTTACCCCAAATTGAAGCCTAAATTTTTAGCACTTACTTGGCATGGTTCAAAAGTGTTTCAATGAGGTCGAATATGCTTTAAAATCTCCAGAAATATGCACTAAAATTTTCAGATTTCTCATGCCCAAAAGTGCATCCTTTATACCCCAAATTAATGCCTAAAAGTTTAGCAACTACTTGACATGGTATATTGGTGAACATACTAAAAGAATCCACAATGTGCACTAAAATTCCAGATTTCATGCTCTTGGTTTTCATGCTCAAATTGAATCCCCCTATACCCCAAATCAAAGGCATGGCATAACAAAAATTTTTAAGCACAAAAAAGTATGCTTTATAGGAATCATGTTTGAATACCCAAAAATTCTGAACCCCTAGATTTCATGCTACTAATTCTCATATTCAAACCATGGTATTCAAAATTCAAATTAGAGCATGTTATCACCAAATACAACCAAATCATGCTTCAAGATAGGCTTTTCCTAAATCAACCTTTAGGCAACATCAAGCAAAACAAACATGACTTGATTCATATAAAATTCAAAAGCATCCCAATCTGATTTGAAATACAAGAATATATACAAATGAATTAAACAAAGTAGCAAGCATTCAAAAATAAGTAAAAAGCATGAATATACACAAAAAAGGCTTAAATCCACAAATCCCCAGCAGAGTCGCCAGTTGTGAGACATTGGAAAATCACCGGAATGATCATCCATCCGTCAACACACGGGCTCAACGCAAAAATGGGAGAGTCGCCACCATTCATGATTTTGGGGTGAGAATGGACACCAAAGAGTTCAAAAATAAGCAAAAAGTGAAAAAGGGCAAATTCTAGGGTAAAAATAACCCTACTTGAAAATAAAATCTAGAGATGGGTAAGGGGATTAGATTATGAACGGGGGAAGGTGTTAAGCACCCCCATTCATCCACACGAAGTGGTTGCCAAGTGTATGTTCATGCAAAAATAGAAAGCTTGCTAAAATCATAGAAAACCTTGAAAAAAGACCAATGTATGATATTTTCACATGAAGATCCAAATGAATTTTAGATCTTCCCTTATGTCAATATCATTTCTGGAATATCTCAAAAGATGGAAATCAAAGCACAAGTTACTCAAAAACCAAGTTGAATCAAATCCGGAAAATTCGGTAAAAAGTATGCCATTTGCCTTGAAATCATTCAAATACAATTTTAAATCGAATCAAACCAAATCTATTTGAAAGATTAGGGTAAATTAGAGTCTCATGCAAAATTTCACTTCATTCCGATAAAAATCCTAGGAGTTATGCTCCTTTGAAGTTGCTGCTGGGGATTTTTAAAAGTGACGAGTGGGCAACTTTGGAAAATTGTCTAGAAAAATCCACCTCATAAAAATCCACGAAATTTGGTGTGATTGAAGTCTGTATGGCCATCTTTCGAAAGAAACTAGCCTCATACAAAAATCCCTTTGGATGTGCCTTGGGTGATATCCCGAACAGGCCCCAAAGATCATAGATTCACCCAGAAAAATGCCATTGAGCAGTTCTGAGTAAATCGGCTACCAATAATTCAAATGGAATCCAAAAATTATGAAACCAACTGGATTTGCAAATAGACTCATAAAGGAGTACTCAAAAACAAAAATCACACGAATCGGACTTAAAACAAATACATGGCGCTCCGTCGAAGTGACAAGTTCTGTATTTGAACCTGAACTGTCCACTTAACTTCGACAGAGAGGTGTCAAAAATCCGTTTGATGGAAATTTATGAAATTTGATGGACATAAACTAGACAGCCTTACCTTTCCCATGGTTCTAGAATCGCTCCAAAATTCATCCGAACGATGAAGTTATGAGCGTCCGAAGTAAGGGTACAGGTGCTGTCCAGTTAGGCCCTTTTTGAGTAAAACCAATGCCAAAATGTGACAAAAAGTGTGTGATTCGTGCAAAATGAATATAACCTTTAAAAATCATTGCAAAACCTTCCAGAATTGATTGAGGTCATTTATTTGAGATTTATCACAATAAATGCAATAAACCCCAAATATGAGCCTATTCCACCAAAAGAGTGTAATATGTGTGCAAGAGTGAAAACCCAAGAAAGATTAATACAACAACATATCATGCATATAGATTCAACAAGATAGGTTCTAGCATAGCCTAGGGTTCCGTTCCATTATCGTTTCCCTCTGTTCTCTCTCCCCGTTAAACACGGTTCTTCGAGATAATCAAGGGTACTTTGATTATAGAACGGTTTTCAATCATTCAAAAGCCTTATGCTACATGGGTTCTAGCACTAGGGTCAATCCCCAGTCTCGTTTCTCCTAGATCCCGCCTTCATGTTTTACGGCTAGGGGAGTCTTGAGATACTTTGAGCCGGGGAAGGATTTCCAAACACAAAAAGAGGCTTTGTTCTACAGAAAGGTAGAAGAAGAGATCTAGATCTAATAAATTAAATACAGAAAATAAATGAGGGTTGAGGCTTACCTGGGGTTCTGGAAGCAATCCGGCAGCGGTTCCCTTCTTCACTCGGAGTTCTTCGATCTCCAAAAACTTGGTCCTTTGCTTGAAGAGGAGCCTCCTATTTATAGGCAAAGGCTAAGGTCATTGGTAGACACAACTTAATGTCTAGAACCCCCCCAACCTTAACCCTAGGGTTGTTTCCGAGATTTCCCCTCATTAAATGAGGGACATGATGGTAACAAGTGATTTCTCTCAGAAAACCCTAATTTTGAGCAAACTTAATGTATCTGGTATATCAGACCGGATACACAAGGGCCTTAAGGTATCCGGTATATGATACCGGATACACTAAGCACTGCTTGTATCCGGTACTTGTTACCGGATACGAAAAGGCCTGCTTGTATCCGGCCTGAGTTACCGGATACAGGTAAAAATTCATTTTCTTCAATTTCTATGCTGGCTTCCAAGGAGATAATGATTTTTTATGATTGTTTGTGCAATTTGGGGTGTCTACAGTTCCATAATGTAGGGTGGTTGTGTGGATTTGCCTCTGTATAAGTAGTGCACTTCGCACACGATTCCATGGATCATACACATATCTTTTTTCCCCATTTGAAGGATGATCATGATTCCCATGCACACATCAAGTATGAAGCACATGCATGACCCCACATCACATGAAGCATGTTAATGTCTTCTTATTTGCGAATCATCCCTTATCCCATGCACACTCCATGCTGGCACCGGCGGAACCACGTTATGGTTATGGATCATACACATATATACCTTTTTAATTAAAAAGGTATATATTTTATATATTTTTTAATTAAAATTTATGTTTTGCCCCCCCCCCCCCCCCCAACCCATTGAAATTTTTATATTTCATGAGAACCCCTTTTAAAATTTCTGGTTTGGTCCCCCCAACTCATTGAAATTTCTATATTTCATGAGAACCCCCTCTAAAATTTCTGGTCCCCCCCCTTTCCAACTCATTGAAATTTTTATATTTCATAAAAAGTGTTAATTGAATTTTTTTTTGCCCCCCCCCCCCCCCCCCAGATTTAGAGTCCTGGTTCCGCCACTGCATGCTTGTATCCACACACACACACTAATATCCTCTTTAAAAGCATCTTAGATTACTTTTCTTGGCTCTTTAATGCTTATTTGGTTAAGTTGCTGTGTGGACATGTTCATGGATTGGCTGGTGAGACCATGGTACAACCTTTCAGGTCACTCCTCCTCTTGATGTGGGGAGAAGGAGCTGCCATTTTTACCACCAAAAAGACATTGTTGGTCTTTTTTAGTTGCTGGGATTACATCCCAATAAGGAGGGGAAGGACCGTAGCCTCATCCCCTCCCTTCCCTTGCTTTAAAATCAAGTTCAATAGCCCAATTAGGATCAAACCACTGTGAGCCCAATGTGGGACCCACAATAAATCTAGTTCTTCCCATGGACCATTTGAGCCCAATCCCCCTCTAAAAAAATGCAAAACAGGGATTTTTATGCTTGACCGAAAACTCAATTTGGTCAAGCAAATATTTGTTCATAGCCAAAATTTAATTTTTGCTATACTTATTTTTAGTATGACAGTAATTTAATTTCGGTCATGAACAAATAAGGGTTTGACTGAACTGTCTTTTCAGACAAACCCAGAAAAAACCCGGAAATGTAGATTTTGGACCTTCTGGTTGCTTTTAGCCCTTTAATCCAAACTTAAGTGAATCCAATAGGGTTATGGGTTTTCCCCTAACCCAAGTAGGCCTTGGGCCTAATAAGCCCAAATTGAATATTTATGGGCCTTCCAACAGGGCCCACCCCTTCCGACCAACTTAATTTAACTAATTAACCTAATTAAGGGCCATATCCCTTTTGAGGCCCAATTTGAGACAAGCTTGGGTAAGACTTAGGTTTTCAAACCTAAGCCTAGTCCAATTGAACCAAATTAAAGCAAAGAAAATAAAAATCAAAGGAAGCCATAGTAGGGCCCGCAAATCATTCAAACCCACTAAAAGGCATAAATCTTAATCCTAATCTCTTTTAACCTTAATCTAATAAAATTAATCAAACTTAACCAAAACCCTAAAGGGCTTTTAGGCTTAGTTTAAGCCTACGAAAGGGACATATGGACTATACCTTAGCTTATCTGGGATTTTGCAAGCCTTCCAACGGGGCATGCCCATCAGACAAAGATTACTATAAAGTAAAAGAAGATAAAAATCAAATAAAGGGGACCTACACCACTTAGGTAATCTCCACACAGGCTTAATCAAATAAGTGCACATAAGGTTAGGACGGGTGAGATTAAATAAAGTTGACTCATAACCAGGATGACCAGTGGGACCTGTCACCCGACAGGGTGGACCGGAGTGTTTACGAACTTCGTCAGACCGTAACTAAGAACTTATCCAGAATCTCAAGCTGCAGACTACCTAATAGACAAACACTAGGCATCCATGTGTCTTCCTGTACCCCATCAAGTAGTGGCAACTCCCCATTCCCCATTTCCTTTCCTAATCCTGAAAGCATACAATCATTCGCACTTTCGTCGGATATCACACCAGGAATCATTAATGCCCTAAAGGAGGCATGCAATCACATGCATCTCCCACGATTTCAAAAGTGCGACCATGGATCGACATCTGCACACATATATTATAAAATATATGTGAATATTATATTTAAAAATTATCTTAAATAAGATAGGAAACATATGAAAAAGAGATAAAAAAAAAATAAAGAAAATGTAGGTTTTAAAATGAAGATATTAGAACAAGAATAGGGCAAGGCTTATAACAATAAGAAGCTACTGTTATATTCTTTTAATAGTAAAAACTATTGTAAATTATTTAATAATCTATACTATTAGTAAAGAGAAGGGGGAATATTCTTAGATTCTAGTCCTCCCTTTTTTTCCAAGGATTGTCCACCAGAAATCAAGAAATCAAGAGTATTTGTCTCAAAATGTGCACATTCAAAACTAGTGGAAACCACACATTATTGTTATCTTAACTAATACCACAATATTCAAGTTCGCACTTGGATACCAAGAGAATGTGAAAAAGTGAAAGAAAATAACATTTTCTCAAATCTAATATGCGTTTGGATAGTGAGAAACTATGGGCCCCACGGTTTCTTGAGAGAAAAACGGGCAGTAACCATCCTAAATATTTTCGTGTAACAAATAGTCAGATTTTGCGTTAAGAGAAATGCAACCGACACAATGTATCGAAAATGCCCTTCTCTCGATAATGGTTATCTTCTACACTAATTAACAACTAGCTTCATCAACACTCACTCTTCATCAACATCAGCGTGTTTATCTCAAGCACTATCTTTCCCGATTCCCCGGTGATCAGTCTGTTTCCCTCTTCTTGATTAGACTCGAACAAACAGGTATTCTGTTCTCGCGCTCATGCCATCTTTAGTCTCTTCTCTGTTTTCGATTTAAAATTGACCTGATTTTCTTCCTTTTTTTTTTTTTAACGATGATCTGTGATCTTCTGTTTTCTGCCTTGTGAGGTTTATTTGAGGTTTTGTGTTAGATGGATAGGCAAGTTCTTTCGATTTAAGGGGTTGTGATGTCTCTCCTTCAATGCAATTAGGTTTAACGAATGATATTTTCTGCTGATCAACTGAACCGATAACCAACGAGCAGCTATGCGTCCTAAACGTTTTGGTTTCCTGTTTAGATTTTCAAGAGTGATTTGTTCAGGGTTGTCCCAGCTTTTTTTAATTTTATGATATCTCACAGAAGGAAGATGAAATGTTAATGATTCTCAGTGCGTGAGGTGTAAACATCCAAATCTCAGTCCTCTTAATCGTAACCAGAATTTCGGGTGGTCTAGCATCATTAGTTACCTGGTAATTTGAAAGCTTATGTGATGGAGCCTTCTTCTAACACGCGCATCAGTCCAGGCTTTTTTTTATATTTTTCTTCCCCTTGCTCTGGAGGTTAAATACTTCGATGAGAATCTTTGCAGTAGAAAATTTTTCTGTATTATCTTTCTTCTGAACTTTTTAATTGGCTTGTAATCCATTGCATCTCCTATTGGTTATCACATTGATTGATTTTTCGCCTGGTTGCTTGATATCGACTTAGAATTTGAACTGAATCAGTTTGGAATTTCTTTCCATCTTTATTAATTCGGGATTCCTTTTGATATTGAAAAGTTTTCTCTGTTCTGTTTTTTCATTCTCTGCCATATTTCCTCTCTTTATAATTGTTGGGTTTATGAGGGCTTAAGTAATTTCATTTTGTAGTACGAAACCTACAATACAAGACCCATATATCTGAATGTGTGAGTAATACTTTCTTTCTATTTATTTGAATTACAATTTGTACCATGTTCTTACTAACTGCTTGACCAGTGTCTTCCAATTTTTTAACAATTTTTGGGCTCCCCGTTGTCCCATATAACATAATAGGACTGATGGTGATCTTGACTAAATATGGATAACCATTTTCTTAGTTGTTGAAAGGTTATGCAAGACTATTTATAAATATTGCAAGGTTATACTAGACTTCTGCTATGAATTCAAAGTTGGGTAGCATTCCAACCATAATCATGGACTTTTGAATAGTTGTTCCTTCAAATATTCCAAGTTCAATCATGAAACAAAGCCTCTGGCTACAGTTCTAAATACCTGTCTGCTATGTTATGGAAAACTGGACTATAGCTGTTCTTGGTTTATATATATTAGTAACATAGAGGAATGGGAGGACTCTTGATTTGATGTTAAATTTTTTTTTGCTTATATATTATATGTTTATATGAAATTATATTTTTTACATGTGCACATTGTTGTTATGTAATTAATGGATTTTTTTACATGACTCCAAAATTATAGATGGATTCCAACAAGGAGTACGAGAATGATGACATTGAATTAGCCTACATGGCTCTTGCTGGTGCTGCAACAATTATTGGAGTTTGTGGGGCATACTATTTGCAACATTTAGAGAAAAAGCCGGCTTGAAATTGTTATTTAACGAGTAGGCAATTCATTCAAGATTTAATGCTTAACAATGAAGATTGCTTCAACAATTTACGAATGAATATAGAATCCTTTGATAGGTTTGTACATGTTCTTAGAGCAATGAGTAGGCTTCATGATGCCGTGCATGTTACTGTGGAAGAACAAGTAGCAATGTTCCTATACATAGTTGCACACAATGTTAAAAATCGTGCATGTAAGACATATTTCTAACGTTCCGGGGAGACAATAAGTCGGTATTTTAATATTGTCTTGCATGCAATAATTGGAATGCACGATCAATTTATAAAGCCTCCTAGTCCCGATACACCAAGAGAGATACAAGACAATCTGAGAATGAATCCTTATTTTAAGGTATTATTATGTACATAATCATATAAATGTGCTCATAATTTTGAAGCTATATATAGGATATTACATTGAATGTCTTTCAATTCTTAGGATTGTGTGGGTGCAATTGATGGTACACATATCCCTATGAAAGTATCAGAAGAGTATTTACCACGTTTTAGGGGAAGGAAGTCATGGCCATCACAAAATGTGATGGCCGCATGCTCATTCGATTTAAAATTCATTTATGTAATATTTGGATGGGAGGGTTCTGCTTCCGATTTAAGAATCTTAGAATGTGCTCTTAATAGGGACTACAAGATTACATGCCCTCGAGGTATCTTTTTGTTTTAAATGGTTTATTTTTTCTTTATTCATTACATAGGTTCCTTAAACTATTCTTTTTTCTTTATATGGTAGGAAAATATTACCTTGTAGATGCTGGATACCCATTACTGCGGAATTTTATAGCACCTTTTCGAAATACACGGTATCACTTGAATGAAATTAGGGGACGAGTTCCTACAACAAAGGAAGAGTTGTTTAACCATAGGCACTTGTCCCTAAGAAATGCAGTAGAACGTGCTTTTGGGGTATTGAAGAAGTGTTTTACTATCTTATGTGAGGAGCCAATGTTCTCATGGCAAACTCAAGTTGACATGGTGGTAGCATGTTGCATCATCCACAATCATATTAGAGGAGCAATGTCGGATGATCCTCTCTTACATGATGTTGATAGGGACCTAGAACAACCAAGAGTACAAGAAGAAAATTCTAAGCCACAACTTTCAAGAATCAATGAAGGCAGAGAAGGAAAGAAAATTAGAGAATAAATAATGAATGTTATGTGAGAGGATTTCAATAGAAATAGGATATAGTTTTACATTAATAATTTTGTTATGGATATGTTATAACCGCTGAACATAGTTGCTTAAATTTCTGAGCTATTTTTGACATGTGTTT
Source organism: Buxus sempervirens (assembly GCA_947561395.2). NCBI lineage: Eukaryota > Viridiplantae > Streptophyta > Magnoliopsida > Buxales > Buxaceae > Buxus > Buxus sempervirens. The sequence goes on from OX387195.1 coordinate 1,637,797, forward strand.
GACTTTATTTATTTTTTATGTTATTGTTCTTTAATGTTATTTTCTTATTATATTAGAGTTTTATGTTTTGTTGCATTTTGTAATTTATATATATTCACAAATTTGAAGAATGGACCAATTTGAAACTCCAATGCCTTCTATAACGGAGAAGAAAAAAAGGAAAAAATAATCTATGGACCTCAGACATGGACAAAGTCCTCATTGAGGGACTTGTTCAGAAGGCGAATGAAGGATTAAAGTCTGATAAAGGATTTAAAGAGACAGCCTATGTGCAAGTAGCTAGTATGATTAGTTCCCAGTTCAATATTCATGTCATGAAAGAAAATGTTATAAATCGTATGAAGACTATCAAGCAGAAATTTCGACTTATTGAAGACATGCTATCACAAAGCAGCTTTGCTTGGAATTCTTCAACGAAGACGGTAGAATGATCTGACATTGTATGGGAGACATATGTAGCGGTAAGACTAAATTTAATATCTTCCTTGGTGTTGAATTTAAATATATTTATATATAAACCATCATTTTTATTTATGACAGGTACATCCAAAAGTGAAATGTCTACGACATAAGCCAATCCTGATGATGGGAGCTAAAAATCATATGTGGGAATGATGTTGCAACAGGTCAGTGGTGTTCAGTAGGTCCCGTCATCAATGCCAAGAGACAAGCTAGCATAAACTTTGAGGATATTAGCCCAAATCAAAATGAAAGTATGGTTTTTGATGACTTTATTGGTGAAGATTATTGTGACACTCAGATGCCCGAAAGTAGTACTGCACTAGAAAATACACAAGGACCTACTGTGACTAATAGTAATGCAACATCCACACACCCTCAACGTAGGCAACATGGGAAACGAGCTCGAACTTTCGAAGCCTATATGGATACCATGTCTGAAGTTGCTAAAAGCATGAATGGTGTAGCTGAAGCCATCAAGAAGAAAACTGCTATAGAAGAACGAAGGGTTGCTGCCGAAGAAAGAAGGGCTGACGTAGATCCCAGTGAATTATTTGAGGCCTTACGCAATATTAAGGATATGAATGATAATGTATTACAGTATACTTTTGAACGTCTTATTGCTAATAAAGTCAAGGCCAAAACATTCATAACTTATCCTCCTAAGATGCAGAAGGGCTTTCTAATGCGAGAATTTCAACCAAGAGAATGAATCCTTGAATTTTTTTTAAGTGAATGCAGATACCTTTTAATAGTAGTTAATTTGATGTGGTTAGTTGGTGGTAGATACATTATAATGTTAGTTTGATGTAGTTAGTTGGTGGTCTAAGGTTCATTGTTAGGTTTTCTTTTCTTTTTTTTTTGTTATTTTTCACTTTGAAGACCAACACATGGATGAAGTCAGTCAAAAATGCTTCAATATGAATAATCTAACCATTGTTATTTTTTGATATATATGGGTTGCGGAATAGGATTTGTTATTGACTTTAATTTGTTATGCTAAGATGTTTTCTTGCAGTAGTTGTCCCTGAAAGCAATTGTGTTTGAGCTTTCCTTGACTTGTGTTGTTGTATATCCCCTCTACTACTTGATTTTTATATCCATATGTGGGTGCTAGCTAACACCCATAAACTTTGAACTAGATTATACTGTTTCTCTTCGAAGTTATATCAATGTTATTTGAGATTGGTGTAGACACCTGATTTTTGCACCCCTAAAATGGCAAGAAATGAAAAGTCAAACTTTTAGTCAAACCCTGAGGGGGTCAAAAAAATTGACTTTTTGATTCAAGATAATTTGGCCATCAAACTTTACATCATTGAAAAGAGCATTTCGACACGGTTCTAACGCAACTGAGTTTGCTGGAATCGGAGTCCAGGTGAGAAAAATATGGCCCGGTCAAACTTCCAGAAAGCAAAAAGTTGACTTTTTGCTCGGCCCCAATCCAACTGCCAAAATTGATCTCAATAGATAACTGGTTCCGAGATGATTCCAACGACATTAAGGTTGCTCAAATCGGACACCAGATGAAGAAGTTATGGGCAGTTGAAATTTCAAGAAAACTGCCTGTTTGGCAAAAACAGCAGAATAAAGCAAAATAAATGAACAAATAAATAAAATAATCATATATTAATGTTTTAATAAAATAATTTTAGATATTTTGAATATTTTAATAATATAGTTATAAAGAATCTCAGATTTTATAATAAAATAATAATAAAATCGAATAAAATCGTTATTAAAAATCAAATTTCATAAACTGTTTGAAATCCGGCATTTAAAAAACGTGCGAAACCGCACTTGAAGAACGGTTTGGTCCGAACCGCACTTCAGATACGGTTCAATCTTCTAGAAGGTGGACGCGTGTCCTGTACGGCGACAGCTGGCAGATTCGCGCCGATTTGCACGTGTTGAATGCCAACCGCACTTAAAGTACGGTTTTTGTTTTTTTAGTGCAATTTTGTCACAACCGCACTTTAAGTACGGTTGTGACCAAACCGCACTTAAAGTACGGTTCCGGCACTTTTTTGCCTATAAATAGAGGGCCAGCCCCCCCATTTGAAACAAGCCTTCCCCCTTTGGTCCCCACTCTCTCCCGCTGTCTCCTACTTGGCCGAAACCCTGCCCAGGTTCTGCCACCCCCAATCCCAAAATCCGAAATACCCAAAATGCCCTTACTTTGTGCAAACCTTGCCAAAACCCTCTCTTTCTACCCATTTGACAAAGGAACTTGTCAAATCCCTTTCAAATTCAATCGGTGAAATCTAACGGGACGCGGAAGCGCTGCCAAATTTACTTGGAAGAACCACAACCTATCAAGACTAACAAGTAGTCTTACTGTAAGTATTCTTTTTACAATAAAATTACCTTCACTTCTCTTCAAGTTTTTATGCATTTTGCTCTAACCATCTTATTAGTTGTTTAAAGCTACAAGGATCTCAATTCTGGAAGATGATTCCATAAAAAGAAGAGAAGAAGGTGTCTTAAAGAAAAAAAGACACATTTACTAACAATCAAGCTTATTTGATTAACCAATTTTAATGAGCCTACTTTACCCCTGTAAATTCCCCTTTCCTCTTGAATGATGGCTATGGTTGCTTGAACAAACAAAAGAAGAAGAAGGCCATGACTCCAAAGAAAGTGAAAAGAGAAGAATTGGCTTTATGAGCCAAGTGGAGAAAATAGAGAACTGCAGAGATGCTGGAAGCCCGACGGCAGTTGCTGGAAGCCCCAAGAAGGTCACTGGACTGATCTAGATTGAAATCGGCGCAAACAAGTGAAACTGAGTAGCAACCGCACATACAGAGCGGTTCTGCCCAAACCGCTCTGAGAGTGCGGTCAGATGAGAAAAATGACTTAAAAATTAATTTATCTGGCCCGGTTGAACCCAATTCAACCCAAACCGGCCTGAACCAGTCTCTTAAATTATTTGGGCTATCTTAAGCCCATTTTTGGACTATAGGCCTGAATGGGCCCACTAAGACCACCCTGGGCCCACATGTGGGGGCCATCTTAGACCGGCCCAAACCCGGCCCGTTTTCAATAAAACGGGCCCAAGGCCAATTGACTCAAGCTAATGGGCCCATTCCAAGCCCACTAAGCCCAAACAAAAAATTGTAAATAAATAAAGCTTAATAAAATAACCAAATGGGTTACTCAATAACCCAACTGGGCCCCAGGCCCAACCTTGGCAACCCACGGGTCTTCCAACGGGACCCGGGTCCGACCCACTTCATCTAAATAAATAAGAAAGATAAAATCCAAATAAAAGGGACCCACACCTTCAGAGGGCCCCGCCAGACCTAATAAGGCAGCATACTGGTCTAGGAAGGGTGAGATTGACTCAAAAACCAGGGAGACCCGAGGGACCCGTTAGACCGACAGGGCGGACCGGGGTGTCTTCAAGACTTCCCTGAACCGTAACCGAGGACTTAGCTAGATCTCTAATAAGCCGCAGACCAGACTTAGACCCGGTTAGGGCAAAACCGTGTCTGCCTGCACTCTCAGGCAGTGGCGACTCCGAATGTCCCGAGGCACGCACTGAACGTGCGCCCGGTGTGCGATCTAGGATCCAGGATTTTTAGGTGCGCACAGCTTGGCGACTCTGCTGGGGACACCTCAACCCAGTTGGACCCTGGTTATCAAATGAGTCAACTAGGTGGATATAAGCAGATTTAGGAAGTACTTCTTGTCCAACCTTAGTGGTTTATGGAACTTATGCAATTACATGGTATTAGGGGATCCTGTCACAAGGACGAGATAATTGCCTAAGGAAAGTGGAATTTAAGCGGTTCCCTGTGACCCTCCACTTACCTGGGGATCCACCCAAGCATTGTATTGCATACTGTTCAATATTCTCACTATAAAAGTGACATCAAGGAACCCTTAATCAGCCTATTATCCGAGAATCACCCGAACAGACACAGCACTTGGCTCCACTGCACATACAAACACCTCACTACACCGTGAATGAATTTTTTAACTGCATGGGGTGACATGCACGAGGGAGTCTGCATGGATGATCCGAACTGAATGCTGTCTGCACCATGTGAATACTCTTCTTAACCAAAACCTAGATCTCTCTAGCAGCCACCCTTCTTCAATCGAGAAACTTACTTTTGGGATGGTATTAGCTCTACGCTCCCGTGGCTTGCCGGGGAAAGCAGGGTAAACCCATCTCCCCAGGTTTCTGGATTCTTCAAGCGCCATTGGTTTCTTGCCATTGTACGCGAAGGGTCTAGTACTTGGCTCAGACCCTTGAAGGCAGGTGCCTTGGGCTGGGTATCCTTCCCCACCTATTACTTCTGATAAACCCTGATGTGAGCATGAACATGAATGAACAAATAAGGGTAAAATTAATCTGGGGCATTAACCCCCACCTGTGTTGGTCTTAACCCTAATCTAAGGAAATTAACTCGATTTAATCCGTGCATTCAAGTCGGTCTTGGTTCAGTCGAAAGCCGGCCAGATCAGATAGAAATGGGTCAGAACAGAGGCAGAAAAACCTAGAGATAGGATTTCAGCCCACCTGTTGAATGACAAATTTGTACCCTGCTTTTGGGTTCTCAACAACCCTAAAGGTGATTCTCTTTCCAGATTTATTTTTGTAAATTTCGCCCTCGAAGGCAAGTTGTAAATATTGTATTCAGTCCGACACTAGGGGCAGATGAAAGAGCAGATGAAAGAGCAGATGAAAGAACAGATGAAAGAAAAGGCCGGCTAAGACCTGAATGTGTTTTTCAAACATTTAAAGGACATAACCCTTAAGACCCCATAACTTGAGTGCTTGGATTTGATTCTTGATTGCATAAACTGCTTAGACATTGAGTTAATTTTTGCATATCTTGTTACATGCCTTAGACTAATTTAGAGTTTTTGGTGGAAAACCCTAAATTGACTTGGAATTTCAATTGGATAGTCGACATGGCATCTTCATCCTCGACTGAGAGAGTTCGCTTCCCTAGGATAGAGAAGTGTGCCTTTGATACCCCTTGGATCCGTTCTTGGACAAGGCAATTGCAAGGAGATGAGCAAATTCAATGGGAACAGAAATACCACATGGGACAAACCCTGTCCCTGTTAAATATACCAATTAATTGGGATATGATCCAAGCATCCCTGCTTTTCTGGGATCCCCAATTTTCCCTTTTCAGATTTGGGACTAATGAGTTGACCCCTACAATTGAGGAATTCGAACTATTCCTCCGATTTCGTGACCATGGAGAACCAGCTAGGCCAAGTCTCAAAGATAGCTACAAGAATGAAGCTTGTACTTTCTTTGGCCTACCCAGAGGAGAATTCCAGACTTTAAGAGGTGACCAAGCATTCACGCGGGTCTCGAAAACCTTCCTTGCTGAAAAGATAAGGGACAAAAAGCAGGAAAGACCTCGTGTTTGGTGGGACACCTTCACCCTCGTGGTTCTGTCACAACTCTTCTTTCCTACTGGGGGAGACACCATCAATTTGGCCCTCATGGAAATTGTGGACCAACTCCAAGTGAAATTCCGAATTGCACCATTAATCCTTGCTCAGCTATATCATGCTTTGACCATGACCAAGAACGGAACTAGGAGGTTTCAAGGATGCGCTCCTCTCCTACACATCTGGCTTCAAGATCACCTGATGGTTGCTGAACCTATCAGCCCACGTTATGGGTACGTCCGTGACAATGTCACATTGATGGCCCGAAGAGAGATTATACCAGACTTACCCTCCAGAGAGGATTGGTTTGACCACTTTCTCCAGTTGAAAGGAGAAACTGATATAAGATGGGGAGGCACATTTGACCAAACATATACTCCCGTCATAGCTTTCAGGAAAAGACATTGCCTAGCCTTGATGGGCTTGACCCATGCCATGCCATACTATCCGGTTCGAATTCTGAGACAGTTTGGGAAGTCTCAGGGAATACCAATCAAGGATGAGGCGGAAGGATTAACTGGCCCACTTACTTGGGAATTGAAGAAAAAATTGGTGAAGGAATGGCAACACGTGCACATACTCCAAGAGGACATTTTCACTGCATCCGACGTTCGTAATTACGAACAATGGATTGCTCGAGAAACTGGCCTAGACAGCCCACCTCCTCTCCATATCGTCACCTCTGACGATATCCCAGCTCCGCCCCCTGACACATACAGGGATAGGGTGGCCGAACTGCGAGAATCTCATTCTCGGATCCACCGTGCATACGTGGATTCCGAGCGTAAAAACAAGCAGGCCAATGAGACCCTTCAGCAGCAGCTTGACACCATGCGCAGACGCGCAAAAGAGGACCGACGTCTGCGGAATAAACTTCTGCGTGCCTTGAAAATGCGAGACGTGTCCTCTCATTATGATGATGACCAACCTAGCTAGACTCTGGGTTTGTTTATTTTGTTTAATCTTGAAATTACTTGTTTTGAGTTTTGGCATTGTACTTCTTTTTCCATGAAGAATTTTGTGCTAGGTTTAATAAAGTCAATTAAGACATCCTCAAATTCCTTTTTCAAACAATCTAGCCCCAATCCTTCAACTTCAAAACTTTCAGGCGATCTGAATAAAGAACTCGCCAAATCCTTTAACCCAAGGGTTCTGAATAAAGAACACCCAATTCTTACCAACTTCCCCATATTCAGAAACTATCAATTTCAAATTTGAGTCTTAAATCTTTAAGGGTTCTGAATAAAGAACACCCAATTCAAAATTTTCAGGCAATCTGATTAAAGAACTCGCCAAATTGTTTAAATCTTTAAAAAGCAAAGGGTTCTGAATAAAGAACACCCAATTCAAAACTTTCAGGCGATCTAAATAAAGAACTTGCCAAATTCTGTAATCTTTAACCCATGGGTTCTGAATAAAGAACACCCCATTCTTAATCAACTTTCAGAGATTATCAATTCTGAATTTAACCTTAAAACTTTCTTCAATTTCAAAAAGGGTTCTAAATAAAGAACACCCCATTCAAAATTTTCAGGCGATCTGAGTAAAGAACTCGCCAAATTGTTTAAATTTCAAATCTTTAAAGATTCTGAGTAAAGAACACCCCGTCCTTGTCAACTCTCAAACCTTCAAGTTTCAAACTTAAGTTTTAAAACCCCAGGGTTCTGAATAAAGAACACCCTATCCCTTAAGCTCAGATCACACCCGTCTGATTTAAAAGGATCATACGGTCAGCCTATGGGGCACTGATGCCACTGGTAATTAAACCAGAAAATTGGCAGAGGATCATCCTAGCATAGCATACCCTGTTGTGTGGCACCAAGGTCAAGCAACTAAGCTAACGACTAAGGTACGCTCGGGTATCCCTAGCCGAACTCTTAGGGCACTGAAGCCACTGGTGTTTAAACCAGAAAATTGGCAGAGGATCGTCCTGGCATAGCATACCCCGTTGTGTAGCACCAAGGTCAAGCAACTAAGCTAACGACCAAGGTACGCTCGGGTATCCCTAGCCGAACTCTTAGGGCACTGAAGCCACTGGTGTTTAAACCAGAAAATTGGTAGAGGATCGTCCTGGCATAGCCTTCCCCGTTGTGAGGCGTCAAAGTCAATGGTGATTAAACCAACGACTAGCTAAGACACGCCCGGGAACTACTAGCCGAAGTTTAGGTGCTAAAACCATCAGAGATTAAACTGAAAATTGGTTGAGGTACACCTGGATGCTGCTGTTTAGCTCATCCCCTGCGGAGACTTAACATAGTCCAACCTCGTGATACTGAGCTCAAACCAACCTTTTAAACCGGGTTCCCTTTCCCAGCCGTTTGGCTAAAACAGACCAGTCTAAACCGGGTTCTCTCTCCCAACCATTTGGTTAAAACAGACCAGTCTAAACCGGGTTCTCTCTCCCAACCATTTGGTTAAAATAGATCAGTCTAAACCGGGTTCTCTTCCCCAGCCGCTTGGCTAAAACGGACCCATCTAAACCAGGGTTCTCTCCCCCAGCCATTTGGCTAAAACAGATCAGCCTTAACTCGGGTTCTCTTCCCCAGCCGTTTGGTTAAAATAGATCAGGTTTTAGATTCCCAGTCATTCTCAAAGTAACTCAAATAAATCAATCCTTAAATTCATTTGGGTTCTCTTTCCCAACTATCTTAAGATAGTTAAAATAGATCTGTAATCATTAAAATTGATAATTTGACTGCATAAACCATGTAAAAATTGCACTAATTAATGGTTGTTTCAAGCAGGTACCAAAATTGCTTTCCGAAGCCCGTACCTGTTAAGATCCAGGAAAAGGCTTGAAATGGAACAGTCAAGGGAACAGACCTCGCCAGGGCAGGACCAGGCAGAGTCCAGCCAGGCACAGACAGTGACTGATCTGCAACAGAGGATAGACAGCATGGGGACTATTATTCAAGAGTTAATGACAGAATTAAGAGAACTCAGGATGGCTCCCCCTGCTGCACCAGTGACTCTGCAGCAACCAATTGTTCCACCACAGATGGATGCTCCACCACCATACCCTGCGTACCCAGCTCCGTTGGTACCACCTCCACCTCCGCAAGCTGTGCCTCTTCCACAAATTATTGCACCTGCCCAACTGGGGCAAGAAGAGGAAGATTGGTATAGAACACAGCAGGCCCAGTTTGATGAAAAGATGGCAGCCACTAAGTCAGAGGTAGATGCTTTGCGTGAAGAACTAAAAAGCCTACGACCTAGTGCAGTCCCCATGGAGGCTACTTTAGACAGCCTCTGCTTCTTCTCCGATGTTCAACTTCCACCGAAATTCAAATGCCCTGATTTGCATCAGTTTGATGGCACCGGGTGCCCGTTAAACCACCTAAGGTCATACTCTGGAGATATGTGTCAATATGCCAAAGATGAAAAAATTATGATACAGTTCTTTCAGAGATCACTGACAGGGGCAGCATATACTTGGTTTTTGAGTCTGGACAAAACCAAGATTAAGACCTGGAATGATTTAGCAGCAGCATTCATCCAGCAGTACCGTTTGAACAGTCAAATTGTACAAACCAGGGCAGAGCTGCAGAGGCTGACAAAGAAGAATCAGGAATCAGTTAGGGAATATGCCAAGCGTTGGAAAGAATTGGCAACTCTAGTCCAACCACCATTACTTGAACAAGAGATGACTTCTCTGTTCATCGCCTCCCTGAGACAGCCATTCTTTTCCTTGCTACTGGGGCAAAGTACTTCCAATTTCAATGACTTGATTCTGACGGCAGATAGAATTGAAGATGCTGTAAGGGCTGGCAAGATAGATGGCAGTGGCCAAGGCCCTACACAGAGAAGGGCAGCAGCAGGACAGAGTAGTAGAAACCCGGGGCAGGAGCCCAGAAGGCAGGAGACCCAGGCAGTAAATTATGTCCAGCCAACACAGCCTTACCACATTTCTCAGAGGCCTGAAGGCCAGGGGCAACCCATGAGAAGAACCAGAGAAGAAACAGAGGCAAGAATGAAGAGGGTTTTTACCCCGCTGCCTTATGCACCTGCGGAACTATTGGCTACACTGCTGAAGAAGGGGTACCTTCAAATCAAGCCTCCAAATCCCAGAATGATCAACTCACGAAGTTATAATACAGCTGAAAAATGCGAGTATCATTCTGGAGCTCCCGGGCACTCAACAAATCGATGCTGGGATTTGAGGCATGACATACAGGATCTGATAGACAGTAAGAAGATCTCTGTAGATCCCCCAGCACCAGCAGCACCTACTCCTCCTACTGGTACAGCCACTAACCCCCTCCCAGACCATAATAAGGCTTCTGGCAGCGGAACAGTACATCAGATCATCAGTGATCAAGGCAGTGAACTACAAGTTAACCCGTCCTTACTGATTGGACGACCGGGGCAAGTTGTCAGGATTCATCTCCAGGAAGGGACAGTTTATCAACAGATACATGTCATTAATGAAGAGGAGAATGAAGAAACCTTCTTGGGATTCCCTCTGGTGCATTTCAACCTTCCCGAACCAGAGCCTTTCTATCCTCCACCTGTCCTAAACTCACCCCCATTGAACATCTTCAACATGATGAACCCATTCAATGAACCTGTGGACTTCCTACTGGAACCACCCACCCTCAACTTACACCAACTTCACCTTGACCCGACCTACTCCGCTGTGCCTCCACCTTACCAATTCCTACCCATGTACCATGATTCTACCATCACATCCACAGAAAGAGAAGTCGATCGGATCACCCGTTCTGGTCGATACATAAACCCTAACCCTCCACCTACACCAGAAGGAGAGACTAGTGAAGAAAGGACAAGGAAAGAAAAAGGGAAGGATGTGGCCACTGAATTGCCACAGACCCACAAGAAGAAGGGGAAGGCCCCAGAAGAAGAGATTGAAAGACTCCACTATAGTGCCTTCACTCCGGAGTATGATCTAGTGCAGCAGTTGAATAAGACACCAGCTCAGATATCCATTATGCGTCTCTTATTGGATTCAGACAAACATAAGGACGTACTTATGAAAATACTGGGTGATACTCATGTGCCTGACGACATCAGCCCTGAACAGCTGGAGACAGTAATGTCTATAATTGCTACACCAGAAGCAATCTCCTTTTCCTCAGCAGACCTGCCCCCTGAAGGTTATAATCATACAGAGCCTCTATTTATCACTATAAGGTGCTCCGACTTGATAGTGAGACGAGTCATGATCGATAACGGGTCAGCTCTGAATATCTGCCCAGTCAGGACCTTCCACAGTCTGCAGCTGAACGCTGATTTAATCAAACCTAGCTCCAACAATGTCCGCGGGTTTGACAATGCCAAGAAGGATTCCCTTGGGGAAGTTACCCTGGAAATTACAATTGCTGAAAGGGCTTTCTTCATCACCTTTGAGTTGATGGACATTAATGCCTCCTTTAATTTGCTAATTGGAAGACCGTGGTTACATCAAGCAGGGGTAGTCCCGTCCACCTTACATCGAATGATCCGATTTATTTCGGGAAATCAATTGATCACGGTACATGCAGAAAATCACCGAGAATTCGAACAAGGAGGGGTACCTGTGGTTGATTATGAGCTGCCTACTTCCCTGAACTTTCAAGCCATTGAAATGGTGCAAATAAACAGCATTCCTACTCCTCTGCAATCAGACTTGTCCCGCAGAAGGAAAAGGAAGAATATGTTCGGTGCTGCTGAATGCGCCGATTGGGGCCTCCGAGTAGGAGATGGATTAGGCAAGTATAAGCAAGGCATTAAGTCTGCAATCCAGCCCTGTGATAAATCTGTGGGCTTCGGATTGGGGTTTGTTCCTGAACCTGAAGACTATGCCAGGCTATTTGGTAGGAAAGCTGAACGAAAGAGGGCACGAGCAGAAGGAAGAGATCCACATTGGCCCATTTGTGTACAGGGCCAGTTATACCATCACTTTGCCAATATGGAGAGGGAAGCTGCACAAGCCATTCAGAACATAGTCCCCCAAGGATGGGGCGATGAGTTTAATGATCCAGTTGAGCAAGCGGAAGCTAATTATCTGCAAAGGATATGGGATGAACCTCCCTTGCCCCAGGAGACAGTTACAGAAGAAAACTCAGAAGCTCTCAGTGGGATGATGGAAGAACTGTCTGCTTTGTTTTCTTGGCAGTCAGTTGACACTGAAAAACCAGCTATCCCAGAAGAGGCATTTGTCTACCCATCAGATGATACCGAAGAAGAAGAGCCAGCTCAGTACATCTATATGATGGAAAGCCAGGATAGTTCAGGAGAACCCACTTCAAGGCAAAGGTCTCCCCCACCTCCTATCTGCATTGTACACCCAAGTACCAAGGATGGTCTGGGTCAGATGTTCCAGAATATGCCCCAAGTACTGGGACTGCCCACTGAGCTGGCTTATCATGAAACCTATGGTAATTGGGCCCCTGACGAACATTCTTCCAGCAAGAGGGAAGAATCATCAGTAAAATCTGTAACCAAGGCACTGCCTAAGGTGGAACCACCCCATGAAATCACTATTCGGGTACCAGGGACTGTCATCCGACGCAGGGTATGGATCAGTGTATCATCAGAGGATTCGAGTCAGAATCAACCAAAGAAGGGCACAGCTAATGACCCCATCTGCATCTCCTCTGACAGCAGCATCAGCATGATATAGACTGGGAAGGTGAATGCGGTGACCGCTGTAACCAAAGACAAGCACGCATTGCAGAACTGGAGTTCGACGCCACTTGCCACTCGCAAAGCCGAACTACCACAGGGAGTTTCTTCCACTTCTGAAATTCCCTTTGTAGATATTGCTGCACTTTTCAATAAATGCGTGAAGTATTTTGATTATTTTTCTGCTTCTGTGAATAATTCTGCAAATAAGCAAACCCAAAATCGCAACCTTAGTATCAATCTCGACGCACACCCGAAAAATTCGGAGCACGAGATAGATAATCAGGCTGCCAAAATCAAACAAAAACAAAAAGAACAAAAAGAAATCCAAAGTGTCGAGCAGGAATCAGATAGCGACACTTATTCATCACAACCCGATGATTCAGAAATTATCCCCAGTGAACTTGAGGATAATGATGAATCATGGGAGACCCCACCTGAAATCCAATTTGCATTGGACAGACATGAAAAAGGTCTCCAGGCTAATATTGAGGAAACTGAACCTATCAACATAGGTGACACAGCACAACCAAGGATTCTTCAAGTTGGTAAAAAGCTGACATTATTACAGAAAACACAGATAACTGATTTTCTAAAATCCTACATTGATGTGTTTGCATGGTCATATGAGGATATGCCTGGGTTAGACACGGATTTAGTTGTGCATCGGTTACCTATAAAGTCTGAGGCCACACCAGTGAAGCAAAAGCTCAGACGCATAAAACCAGAATGGGCCCTAAAGATCAAGGAAGAAGTTGCCAAGCAATTAAAAGCGGGGTTCTTGAAAGTTACAGATTACCCAGAGTGGTTAGCAAACATTGTGCCAGTCCCCAAGAAAGATGGAAGGGTCAGGATGTGTGTTGATTACAGGGATCTGAACAAGGCAAGCCCAAAGGATGACTTCCCATTGCCACACATTGATATACTGGTTGACAATACAGCAACTCATTCCATGTTCTCATTTATGGATGGATTCTCTGGATATAACCAAATCAGGATGGCACCTGAAGACATGGAGAAGACTTCATTTATTACACACTGGGGCACGTACTGCTACAAAGTGATGCCATTTGGGTTGAAGAATGCAGGCGCCACATACCAGCGAGCAATGACTTTGCTATTCCACGACCTAATACACAAAGAAATGGAAGTATACGTGGATGATATGATTGCCAAGTCAAAAGAAGAGGAAAATCATTTGGTGAACCTTGGAAAGGTGTTTGGCAGACTCAGGGAATGCAAGCTTAGGTTGAACCCGAATAAGTGTGTATTCGGCGTTACCTCAGGGAAGCTGCTTGGATTCATCGTTGGGAAACGAGGAATTGAGGTTGATCCTGTCAAAGTGAAGGCAATATTGGAGATGCCTCCCCCATCCACAGAGAAGGAAGTAAGAGGTTTCCTTGGCAGGTTACAGTACATCAGTCGGTTCATAGCACAGATGACTCCCGTGTGTGAACCAATATTCAAACTGCTAAAGAAGGATAACCCAGTGGTCTGGAATGAAGATTGCCAAGAAGCGTTTGACAAAATCAAGGCCTATCTAATGAGTCCGCCAACTTTGGTCCCACCAGTACCAGGACGACCCTTGATCATGTACTTATCAGTTACAGAAACAGCGGCTGGATGTGTCCTAGGGCAGCACGATGATACAGGAAAAAAGGAGCAAGCAATTTATTATCTGAGCAAGAAATTTACCAATTATGAAGTAAGATACACATTGCTTGAGAAGACCTGTGGTGCATTGGTATGGGCAGCTCAGAAGCTCCGGCACTATCTCCTCAGTCATACTGTCTTCTTGATTTCAGATACAGATCCCCTGAAGTACATTTTTGAAAAGCCAATCTCCACTGGAAGAATAGCCAAGTGGCAGGTTATCTTATCTCAGTATGACATTGTCTACACTACGAGAAAGGCAATAAAGGGACAGGCAGTAGCGGATCACCTGGCAGAACACCCTATGCTTGACTATCAGCCTCTTATCACCGGATTGCCGGATGATGAAATAATGTGTGCCGAGTCAGCAGAAAAGGAAACCGGATGGCAAATGTTCTTCGATGGGGCCGTCAACATCAATGGGAAAGGGATTGGAGCAGTAATCATTTCCCCAGAGGGAGTCCATCATCCAATAGCAGCAAAACTCTTGTTCGATTGCACTAACAACATGGCAGAATATGAAGCATGTGTGTTAGGCTTGCGAGCCGCAATTGAAATGAATATCCAAGAGTTAAAAGTCTATGGTGATTCCTGTCTAATCATCTACCAAGTAATGGGGGATTGGCGGACTAAGGATCCAAAGTTGGTGCCATATCAGGAACTGATTAAGGAATTGGAAGGACAGTTCCAGAAGGTGACCTTTGATTATATGCCACGAGATAGGAATCAGTTTGCAGATGCTCTGGCAACACTGGCATCTATGGCAACCATCACTGGCGATACTTGGGTACAACCGTTGGAGATAGAGGTGCGGCGTTCTCCTGTCTACTGTTTTAATGTTGAGAAGAGCACGCCACAAGGGGAACCCTGGTATGCAGACATAATGAGGTACCTGAGAGACAGGACTTTGCCAAAGAATGCCACAGCATCTGAGAGGCGTACGATTCAGAAACTGGCAGGACAGTTCTTCCTCAGTGGAGATAAGCTATACAAGAAGTCTTACAACGATTCATTGCTACTATGTGTAACAGAAGAAGAGGCACAACAACTGATTGATGAAGTCCATGGGGGACAATGCGGCGCACATATGAGCGGGCACACGCTAGCCAGAAAAATCTTGAGAATGGGCTATTACTGGTTAACTATGGAACATGATTGCCACATCCACGTAAGGAAATGCCGGTTATGCCAAGTTTATGTGACAACATTCATGCACCGCCCAACACTTTGTACTCAATGACTTCTCCTTGGCCCTTCGCCATCTGGGGAATTGATATGATTGGAGAAATACATCCGAAGGCATCAAATGGGCATCGATTCATCTTGGTTGCAATAGACTATTTTACCAAGTGGGTAGAGGCCGTGTCCTTTGCAGATGTCAAGGGGTCACATGTGCTGAAGTTCATCAGAAATAATATTGTCTGTCGCTATGGTGTGCCTGAAGCACTTATCACAGACAATGCCAAGAATTTGAATAACAAGGACATGGACAAAATGTGTGAAGATTTGAAGATCAGGCATTTAAATTCCACAGCGTATCGGCCCAAGATGAATGGAGCAGTAGAAGCTGCCAACAAAAATCTGAAGAAGATATTGGAGAAGATGGTAGTCACCTACAGAGACTGGCATGAGAAGCTGCCATATGCTTTGCATGCATACCGAACCTCAAACAGGGTCTCAACCGGAGCAACTCCTTTCTCTCTAGTATATGGAATGGAGGCAGTCCTTCCCGTGGAAGTGCAGATCCCTTCACTCAGAATCCTGAAGGAAGCAGAAATTGATGACGTTGAATGGGAAGAATCAAGGTTTGACCAGTTGCAGTTGCTTGATGAAAAAAGAATCAAGGCTTTGTGCCATGGACAGTTCTATCAGCAAAGAATTGCACGAGCTTACAACAAGAAAATGATACCACGACACTTCAAGGTGGGAAACATTGTTATGAAAAAGATATTCCCCCACCAAGAAGACAACAGAGGGAAATTCAAGCCAAATTATGAAGGACCATTCATAGTACATAAAGTTCTGTCCAGAGGAGCACTAATCCTACAAGAGATGGACGGAACTATTTTTCCTGAGCCAATAAATGCAGATGCAGTCAAACTGTATTATCCTTGAGATTGTTCCAATTGGGAAATGAAGAGAGGCCATCCTTTACTCTCCCCCAAGCCTGTAAATCCTCCCCAAAAACCCTAAAAGATTCCCCTAGTTAGACACTTTTGGGCCTGAAAATTTCTTTTCAAACCTAGTACAGGTGTTCCTTCACATCCAAATGGGCATTCCTGGCCCTAACCCAAAAAAAAAAAAAAAACAAAACAAAAAAAAAAAAAGCAATTGCGAAGAAAATCAAGAAAAGAAAAGAGTTGTGAAAAACAAGTACAAAATAAGATGGGGAAAATATGAACCCCACACCAAAGAAATAAGCCAGGATGTAAGCCCCAACAATAAAAGGAGCACTGTACAGACCTATAAAATCACAGCCTTCTTGGGCCACTTATCTTTCTTTCAAAACCCCCGCCTAGCCTACATTTCGTCCCATCTTGAAGACCTCTCGGATCCCAAAGTGAATGATCTTGACCAAAACAGTCAAATCTGCGTTTTCTGGTAATGACGGAATTGGATTCTCCCTGAAAGGACCAGACATGGTGAAAACCCAAAAAGGGCGCTATGTGCAAAAAGGGTCAGTCGTGGTTCAAAAAAAAAAAAAAAAAAAACTGGTCATACCTTGATTAGAAGCAAAGGGGGCTACAGCAAAAACAGAAACAGGATGAACAGTGCATTGAGTGGGGACAGCCAAGTAACTTGAAGGGCCCAAGTTGGCAGATTGTGTTTGAGTCAACGCTTCATAAAGGCCTATGATGACAAGGCTAAAAATACCAAGCACTCTAATCTATGTCTGATTTAAGGATTGACTTTTGTGATAATTGCAGGCACAAACACACACTACCACATCTGTGTTTTTCCGTAATTATTCTGCTTAACTACTCTTGAGATTTCCCCAACTGTGCTGCTAACCTGTGAAGAAAGGTTTATTACCTTGATCAACAACTGTTTTTTGTGATAAGTGAAAGGCTTAAAAAGAAACAAACCCTGCATATCCCCAGCAGATCGAGCACTGACATTTTGCTCTTTGTATAGGTTCAAAGAAGGAAGAAGAAAGATGCAAGATGAACATGAGAAGGATACTTTGATCCTTCATTCCCCAGCAAAGGCTTCATCCCCAGCAGAGCTCAAAAGAAAGAAAATCGTCGAGATCCTCAGAGCAAAAAGAGACGTCACAATAATCCCCAGGGAGTCATCTTGACAGATCATATTCCCACCAAACCCCAGTGGATACTCATAAGTGGGAAAAGAAGCTCTAATGCCTCGACAAGGAAAGAGTCAAGCGAAAAGAAGCAACAAGCTTTTCAAAGAAAAACAAAGCAATAATGGGCCAATTCGCCCCCTTTTTGTAAATTTCTATTTCCCACTTTTGTAAATAGTCCAGGCTAGAATAGGTATGTGTGGTCTTCAAGATGATGGGCAGCAGCGCAGAAGCCTCCTCCCGTTCTCTCACCGCCACTCCTAGTCCCTAACCTTGGCCTGATAACCTCTTTTTCCCATAAAAAAAAGTCATTTAAAAGCTTTAATGGAACAAACAAGAAGACAAGAACATTGTTAAGTGCCTTGCATCAACGCCGAAACAGGCTGATGAGCTCAGAACCAATCTTATCTCATTTTTCAAAAAAAAAACTACCCTATTCAAACCCGAAAGAGGGTATAGGAATTCCAAAACCAGGAAGTGATACCAGACATCTGACACTTCCCTTTCACTAAAAACAAATTCAATGATTGAGCTCGTCGACCATGTCGACAGAAATGCAAGGTGCAAAAATAAGGTTCTTTTTCTTCTTTGCCGTTCATCCCCCAAGGTGACTCCAGCAAAGAGGGGCAGCTGTAGACACCTGATTTTTGCACCCCTAAAATGGCAAGAAATGAAAAGTCAAACTTTTAGTCAAACCCTGAGGGGGTCAAGAAAATTGACTTTTTGATTCAAGATAATTTGGCCATCAAACTTTACATCATTGAAAAGAGCATTTCGACACGGTTCTAACGCAACTGAGTTTGCTGGAATCGGAGTCCAGGTGAGAAAAATATGGCCCGGTCAAACTTCCAGAAAGCAAAAAGTTGACTTTTTGCTCGGCCCCAATCCAACTGCCAAAATTGATCTCAATAGATAACTGGTTCCGAGATGATTCCAACGACATTAAGTTTGCTCAAATCGGACACCAGATGAAGAAGTTATGGGCAGTTGAAATTTCAAGAAAACTGCCCGTTTGGCAAAAACAGCAGAATAAAGCAAAATAAATGAACAAATAAATAAAATAATCATATATTAATGTTTTAATAAAATAATTTTAGATATTTTGAATATTTTAATAATATAGTTATAAAGAATCTCGGATTTTATAATAAAATAATAATAAAATCGAATAAAATCGTTATTAAAAATCAAATTTCATAAACTGTTTGAAATCCGACATTTAAAAAACGTGCGAAACCGCACTTGAAGAACGGTTTGGTCCGAACCGCACTTCAGATACGGTTCGATCTTCTAGAAGGTGGACGCGTGTCCTGTACGGCGACAGCTGGCAGATTCGCGCCGATTTGCACGTGTTGAATGCCAACCGCACTTAAAGTACGGTTTTTGTTTTTTTAGTGCAATTTTGTCACAACCGCACTTTAAGTACGGTTGTGACCAAACCGCACTTAAAGTACGGTTCCGGCACTTTTTTGCCTATAAATAGAGGGCCAGCCCCCCCATTTGAAACAAGCCTTCCCCCTTTGGTCCCCACTCTCTCCCTCTGTCTCCTACTTGGCCGAAACCCTGCCCAGGTTCTGCCACCCCCAATCCCAAAATCCGAAATACCCAAAATGCCCTTACTTTGTGCAAACCTTGCCAAAACCCTCTCCTTCTACCCATTTGACAAAGGAACTTGTCAAATCCCTTTCAAATTCAATCGGTGAAATCTAACGGGACGCGGAAGCGCTGCCAAATTTACTTGGAAGAACCACAACCTATCAAGACTAACAAGTAGTCTTACTGTAAGTATTCTTTTTACAATAAAATTACCTTCACTTCTCTTCAAGTTTTTATGCATTTTGCTCTAACCATCTTATTAGTTGTTTAAAGCTACAAGGATCTCAATTCTGGAAGATGATTCCATAAAAAGAAGAGAAGAAGGTGTCTTAAAGAAAAAAAGACACATTTACTAACAATCAAGCTTATTTGATTAACCAATTTTAATGAGCCTACTTTACCCCTGTAAATTCCCCTTTCCTCTTGAATGATGGCTATGGTTGCTTGAACAAACAAAAGAAGAAGAAGGCCATGACTCCAAAGAAAGTGAAAAGAGAAGAATTGGCTTTATGAGCCAAGTGGAGAAAATAGAGAACTGCAGAGATGCTGGAAGCCCGACGGCAGTTGCTGGAAGCCCCAAGAAGGTCACTGGACTGATCTAGATTGAAATCGGCGCAAACAAGTGAAACTGAGTAGCAACCGCACATACAGAGCGGTTCTGCCCAAACCGCTCTAAGAGTGCGGTCAGATGAGAAAAATGACTTAAAAATTAATTTATCTGGCCCGGTTGAACCCAATTCAACCCAAACCGGCCTGAACCAGTCTCTTAAATTATTTGGGCTATCTTAAGCCCATTTTTGGACTATAGGCCTGAATGGGCCCACTAAGACCACCCTGGGCCCACATGTGGGGGCCATCTTAGACCGGCCCAAACCCGGCCCGTTTTCAATAAAACGGGCCCAAGGCCAATTGACTCAAGCTAATGGGCCCATTCCAAGCCCACTAAGCCCAAACAAAAAATTGTAAATAAATAAAGCTTAATAAAATAACCAAATGGGTTACTCAATAACCAAACTGGGCCCCAGGCCCAACCTTGGCAACCCACGGGTCTTCCAACGGGACCCGGGTCCGACCCACTTCATCTAAATAAATAAGAAAGATAAAATCCAAATAAAAGGGACCCACACCTTCAGAGGGCCCCGCCAGACCTAATAAGGCAGCATACTGGTCTAGGAAGGGTGAGATTGACTCAAAAACCAGGGAGACCCGAGGGACCCGTCAGACCAACAGGGCGGACCGGGGTGTCTTCAAGACTTCCCCGAACCGTAACCGAGGACTTAGCTAGATCTCTAATAAGCCGCAGACCAGACTTAGACCCGGTTAGGGCAAAACCGTGTCTGCCTGCACTCTCAGGCAGTGGCGACTCCGAATGTCCCGAGGCACGCACTGAACGTGCGCCCGGTGTGCGATCTAGGATCCAGGATTTTTAGGTGCGCACAATTGGCATGGTCTTAATTTTTCTCCAACTATGAGGACATATATGGATGTTTTTTATTTCAGGATGTTGAGATAACTGCAATACAAGAAGGCCTTCCTTTGGTGGTAAAGTCTCTTTTCTAGTCATATATCATGCAATTGACTTAATTACATTATGAAGAAGGGTGGCCCTGCTATTTTATTCATCTTTGAAAATTTATGGGCAAAAGATTGTACATGGTTGATTGATGGAAGTAATTATAAATTTCTATATTAGAACTTGTAGTCATCTTTTGTTTAGCTTTCTTTTTTATTTAATGTTTTTCCCAGTTGTACCTTTAATATATGTTGATTGCAAATCGGTTACTGCTACACTTCTCCTCCTTTGAATGTCCTAAATCTCTGTACCTGCAACATCAAAGTAATTGCTTAAAGAGTGTAAGCTCAACCTTAAAAAGGCAACAATTATTGGATTTTGAGGTTCTAAATCACCAATTAGTTTAGATTACGGTTCTGGCAAGCACTCTACAGGACTTTGGTGTAGCCGCCTCTGTTGTTTCTGCAAGCTTTATCTGAAATAAAATGTGTTTTGTCAGTTTAAACACTTTTCAGTCCTTGAGTCATATGAAATGCATCTGATCTTCCAAATACTTAAGGTTTCTGCATCAATATGGAATGGAGGAAGTTTTCTACTGAAAGTATTGCCAAGGCAGGTTGTATTGAAGGAAAAGAAGAAATTGGAGAAGCTATCAGTACCAACTCAGCCAGACAAATCCACACCTGGGGTGGAAATTTTAGTAGAGACCAATCACTTTGCTGAGTCCCCACAGTCTGACGAGCCTTACGGAAATGGTGCCTCGTAAAATTTGTTTTGCCTGCCCTATAGGGGGTACCCGCTTGAGCTTGTTTCATATGAGGACGGATGTTCTATTTAGAGAACAACTTTCGGTAATGTTTGTTTCAGTGAAAAAGGGCTTGCAGAACAAACTTCTCGTCAATTGTTGTTTGCTTCTGAACTTTTAAAACGCTTTGATGTTTGGGTATATTAAAAAAAAAGGTCCGTGGAGATTCTGGATGTGGAAATGCTCATTCCAACATGCCCTTTAAATGCAACTAATAATGACAAAAGGGGCCAATGCACAAACTCATGAGAATGGTGGTTGCAATCTGGATATTTCTTTGTTTTAGCATAATATGCTGAATAGGACCTTCTGGACTCACATAAGCCATACAGTTGCGTATGCCTTATGTGATTATGCTTATGTGAGGGTATAATTGGAAATTGTATTCAGGATTCTATTAACTTTCTAGCTATCCAAAGACAAAATTATAGATTTTCAATTAAAACCATAAAATTTTCTCGCGACATCCAAACAGTATCAAGAAAACTACTCTTCAGTTTCTTTTGCTTCACTTTTCTTTTACTTTCTTTTCTCACATGTCTTTATCGCATTCTCTCGGTATCCAAAGGGAGTAGTGCCTCAATCCCCAAAACTCCATTGCTTTTTTAGTGCCTGCTTTGCCTTCTCTTTGGGTTTGGTGTCCAATCCATCTGACTTGTTGTGAGCGTCCGTCTTCTCAGACAGGCAACTTCATTGTTTTCTTCAATGATTACTGTTGGGTCATCTCTCCGTCTCAATGTCTTTGCTATTTCTTGGTGCCAAGTTCTTCATTTAATAGTTTTTAGTTTATAGATTTAATCTTTCATTCTCATTGTTTGTATTTGTAGTTGGCCATGACTTGCCGATCACTTCCAATTATTGTTTTATCTTCTCTTTTTACTTGCTCTTTCTAGCTTTGTAGATGTCTAAATATTAGATTCAAAATATCAGGTTAGGCAAATAAAAACAAAGATCAAATCTTCGACAGTCCCATTTCCATTGTCTATATTAATCCATTGGTAAGATGTGGATAATTATATTAATCCATACCATATTTTACTTAATTTAACAGTAACATTATTGTAAAATAGATGTTGCTTATTAGTATAGGTATATATTCTCATGCTGTGCATGCCTTCCATGTTATTTAAAAAAGGGGGTTCCGTGCTAAGCACAGGTAAAACAACAAGTTGATTATTTATATATAAACAATTTAATCATATATTTTTCTACATATTTTCTAAAAGTTTATTATTGTTTAATTATTTTTAAAACCTTCATTCAATGTTAACTTTTTTGATATAGTTTTATTGTAAAACTTAATTTACCCTAACGATAAAACAAACTCTTTTTCTCGGTAGCAATGATAAACCAAACCTTATTAAACCGAGACAGGACTCCATAATTCAACCCAACTTTGTTTAACTGATTGGTTCAACCGAGATGGTATAAAGCGGAAAGACAAGGCAAAGGTCGATTTCCGTTTTCCTTTTTCCCTCCTCTTCAATACGGATGAAACCCTAACAAACCCTAACGCCATCTCTCTCGCTCGCTCGCTCTCTCTCTCTCTCTCTCTCTCTCTCTCTCTCTTATTCACAATCCGTCCCTTGGCGATGCCGGTAGAGAGGTCGTTGAATGCTTCCATTTATTGTTTCATGATTTTCTTTATTTTGAGCAGGTGAATTCTGTTGGGGGAACTTTGTTGGGGTTGCTGAAATTGTTTACTCATCTTTGCTTTCCAGTAAAGATTGGCTTATCTAATTGAACCTCATAATCGGAAGTCTTGCCGGAAGAACTTCTGTCTTCTTCAATCGTGTGATCGAGGAAGATTAAGTTGAAAGCAGCAATCAGAAAACGATTTGCATCCAGGTTCATTTGATTCAACCCTTCTTACATGGTATCATTTTTGAGTTTCAATCCAGATACAGGAGGGGTGGGGAGCATAATAAGTTCTGATTCAAGCCTTGTTATATAGTATGAGCGTCCTTTATAGAACCACGAGAGGTCTCTGCTGCTTTTCTTGTATTTGAATCTGCAGTTTTTTTCTTTTCATGGCCAATAATGGATATAGAAAAAAGGGGAGAATAAAGCCTCCATGGTCTGATCTTCCAATTGAGCTCATTGAGTTGATCCTCAAACACTGTAACTTCAGTGACCAAGCTCGTCTTCGATCAGTCTGTAGGAGATGGCAATCCGTTGGCAAAGTCCAACCCCTTAAACAGCTTCCATGGCTAATGGCTTATGATTATCAAAATTGGAGTAGATGCAAGCTTTTTGATCCCACGTACAGGAAAGCTTACACGGTAAATATGAGCAACATCAAGGAGTATTACCAAGAGCAGAAACGTCCTTACATCCACATCTGTTCTTCCAAGTTTGGGTGGTTGTTACTGTCTCACCCCGCGAACCAGAGCTTCTGTACT
This sequence comes from Buxus sempervirens, assembly GCA_947561395.2. Lineage (NCBI taxonomy): Eukaryota > Viridiplantae > Streptophyta > Magnoliopsida > Buxales > Buxaceae > Buxus > Buxus sempervirens. The sequence goes on from OX387195.1 coordinate 1,661,571, forward strand.
GCATTCGTCTTGTACAGTCCCTTTGTTAACAGGATGATCGAACTACCCAATCTACAAAATGCACCTTACAAAGTAATAGCCACTTTTTCTGCTGACCCAACCTCTGCAGATTGTGTTTTCTTCGTCATGCACACTTCAATTCATCCCGACACCGTTTCAACAAGCACATGCCGTCGTGGGGATACAAATTGGACTACATATGTTTTTCCTGGCAGTTTCCGATTGCAAATCGATAATGTGGTATACTCAGAAGGACTCTTCTGGTGTGCTACTGCTTATGGACGATTGGCATCTTTCTCTGTTGCTCAAGGAATTTGGAATGTGCTGCAGTCGCCAGCCCCTCTAGATCAGTTGCGTTCACATTATGTGCCGGGAGGAACTTACTTGGTTGAATCCAATGGGAACCTCTTACTGGTTTTTATTTCACACAAGGTGAGGCATGTTTTTAAGCTCGATCGCTCCCAAATGCCTTGGATCTGGGTTGAATATGTAGGAGATCACACTCTATTTCTTGGTCCTACATCACTTTTCGTGCCAGCAGCAGTTGCAGGAAAATCAGTAGTAAGTGGGAAGATCCATTATCGTTTGGGCTCTAACTGTAGATTCTTTTCTAGAAATGGTAAGAGGAGTTATTCTTATCTTAAGCATTATGGTTTGCTTGCCATAGAAGAAAAAGAATTAAGTGAAATTTGGATTGAAACGCCTAGTCAATAGAAAAAGGAAGATGACTCATGCCAGAATATTTTAAGTATATACCTGTCTGCTAGCTTCATGTTAATGTAGGTGAATTTTTTTTGCAAATTGTACTACATTGTTAATTGGTTTCAAGCAGGCAAAAGAATACAGAATTTTCATCTTAAGAAGGGTAGTGCGGCCTAGTTGCTTTACTCACAGAATTTTTTGGGTTGAAGAATGAATATATACTCTTCCTTAACACTATGAGACCTAGAAAATTTTTACATTAATGGTTAAAACCTTTGGTTTAAACAACCCTTTGTAGTGCAGGAATTCTCTATTCAAATATTGGCCTATATGAACCTGCTCTGTTTTCATTAGTATTGAGGCTTTGTTGTTTGCTTGTGGTTCTAAAAGTTTTCTCTACTTTTTGAATCCAAACAATGAAGCTATGTATCTGAGATAGATAACAAGTTATCCAAATATTTTCCACTAGAAAAAAGGCAAGCCATCTCTATGTGTTTGTAGAGACTTGGTTCCCTGTCTCCCATCAAGCAAAGCAACTTGAAAATTTGTAGAGACTTGGTTCCTTGTCTCCCATCAAGCAGAGCAGATAGTCAAAGTAGTATTTTACAAAGCTGAGAGGAGAGAATCCGAAGATTTCCATGAACCTGCTTTATTTGGAAGCCGAGGTGTCCATTTCTTGGGCGTGGCAGAGCTGGCTATTATTTTCAACCGACCCATCAAATTAATGGGTTAAGTATGACCTGCTTATTACTTGGGTTGGGTTCGGGTTTGTGTTTTCTGAACCCGCTTGGAAGCGGATCAATCCAACCTAACCCTCTAAGCAGTTGATGTGCCAATTTCAATTTTAAGTCTGTTTTTTTCCCCCTTATTTTTATCTCATATATCTCGTTTCTATTCTATTTCATTAATTTATCAAGTAAGCTAAGCTAATTAAGTATATTAATTTAATATTTTGAAACCCTAATCATCAAATAAGTTTTTTGGCTTATATAAATTTATTAATTTTTAAAATTAATAATATTGCCATATCTATATAATTTGTTTATTTATTATGCAATATATAGGTAATACGAGTATATAGTTGTATTATATAAACGTTACAAGTTATAGTTTTTAAGACATAGCATGTAAAACTTACTATTATAATTTTATTTAGATTTATTTAATTGCTTTTAAATATTCTGAACTTCACAAGTAAAATTTGCTTATTTTTTATTTTTTCTTAAAAGTAAATCATGTTTATTAAATGTTTTTATATAACCATAATTCAAATTAAAATATAAATAAAAATTTAATAAAAATAAACGGGTTGGGTTGGGTTGGGTCCGTTTGTTGGTGGGTTGGGTTATGACTGGAGATTTTTTAACCCATTATTAAACAAGTTGAACTTGACCCAACCCATTTAGTCATCAACCTGTTTACAATTCGTCTAAACCCAATCCAACCTGACTCATTGCTACCTGGCTTTCCCTCACCTAGTTTACCCTACTCATTTTACGGGAATAATAATAAGGGATAATTACATTTTGCCCCCTTGAGGTTTTAGACAATTTCATTTTCCCTTTGAGGTTTTTTAAAATACCAGTTTACCACCTTAAGATTTGTCGAGTGGTAACAGTCTCCCCCCGATTTTATCATTAAAAAATTTTAATCATATTGATGAGGGGACAAGAAAGAAAATATGTATCATCGAAAAAAAATTATATATGTATTGACAATTTTGCTCATTTAATCCTAATTATTTAAAATTGAATACCAAGATTACCTTTTAGTAGATTAGCTCAATGTTTACTCAAATGAAAAAAAATAAATTTGTTAGTTAACATTTTCTTAGTCATACTTTTAATGTCAAACCTCTAAAGGGGGCAATTGTTACATACTAAAAACCTGAAGGTGGTAAACTGCGACCGATTTCTTCTACGACATTTCCTCTTACGAAACCTCCGACATCCATTCGAGAGCCGACACGCGTCCCACTTTTTCAGCCGAGCGAAAACGTTTTTGAGCCGCGTTTGTGAAAATGGCTCGATGGGAGCCTCGTTAGAAAAATCATTTTGAATTAATGGCTCGAACGCATATGCAAATCTCACCTCTTGTTGGCGGGAAATCAAAAAATGCAATCCTCTCAAATCCGAAGCAGAAGCATATCAAAAAAGTTTTCTTTATACTCTTCTTCATCTCTCTCTCTGGTTAAAAAGGCTGAAACAAGGTGAGTGAGCTTCTTCCATGGATCTGGAGATGGGTTCTTGGCAAATTGCGAGAGAGAAAGAGTAATGGTGGCGGATCTGTTATTTGGTAAGGAAGAGACAAGCAAGAGGTGAGAGAACACAAAGCAGATACAGAGGAGATAAAATCGACCGCCTACCATGGCTTTCTTCAGCAGGTCCTTCTGAGAGATTACGTTACTGGCTTTCCCAAAGAGAGTGACATGGTTATTAGCTCTTCAACGATCAAGCTGAAGGTTCCTGAAGGATCAGACGCCGTTCTCGTGAAGAATCTGTACTTGTCCTGTGATCCCTACATGCGAATGCGGATGTTGAAGTCCGACGGTTCCAGCTACATTGATTCGTTCACTCCTGGCTCGGTAAGAGTGATAGATTCCTCCCCTGTTCTTTGATTGCGTCACAAGATTCTGGTCCCTTTGGAATAATTTTATTTGAAAGAAGCTATGAGTTTCTTGGAAGTTTAAGCTCTTTGAATATTAAAATAATTGTGTCGAATTTGGTTCCGATTTTCCTGGAACCTTTCAGACGTTGAGGACCAGAAGAAATAATAGCAACTTATAGGACGAATTTGCCTCTGATAATCTGAAAATTGACTAATGCAGTCTGCAAGTGGGCAGTGCTTTGGTTATGAGCTGTTCGGACTGTTTTAGGGTTTTTTAAAGCTTCTTAAAGTGTTCCATTGGTCTGTGTTTAGTATTTAATTACCTCTAGCTCTTGTTCTATACTGTTGTTAACCATGCACTGATGGCCCCTGCTAAGGCTGTAATCCTTACTCCTTAGATTTTGATGCTATTATCCTTGTGGGAGTGGTTATGGTGCCTCTTTCTCAGTTTTTTCTTCCGTTATTTTACTTCTTGGGGGTTAGTTTTTGGTATGCTTTTGTCCCTTTATTCTTTAGAATTTTGTAGAAACTCTTGATCATTTTTCCATGATTATGCAATATTGAGAAATATAATATTGTTCTGTTGTAGAACAATTATTTTAATCCATGATTATGCAATATTGAGAAATATAAAAGGAGGAATAGTAAAGGCAACTAAATGATAACAATAAATTTTGTGTACTGATAACTTATCTTGTCCATGAATACAGCCTATAGTGGGGTATGGCATAGCTAAAGTTTTGGATTCTGGACATCCGGACTTCAAGCAAGGTGACTTGGTTTGGGGATTCACCGGCTGGGAAGAGTACAGTCTCATTACAGTGCCAGCCGGCCTGTTCAAAATCCAATATGTTGATGTACCTCTGTCCTACTACACAGGAATTCTTGGTAAATAAAATAATATTCCATTTTTTTGTTGAATATCTGAACTTTAAATCTTTCATTGGTGCCAAATTGTGCCCCGTTTATTTAAGATAGCTAAGTTGGTGAATTACTTTAGGTATTATCTTACTTTTTTAAGCATTGAGTTTTAAGTCACCTAATCATATTCAATACAAGCAGGATTTCTAAGGTTACATAATTAAATTTACAAGTTGAGTTTCAGTTTTCAATGTCTCTGAGTCCCCCAATTCGATGCTGACTGAGACCCATTCATCAAATGGAACATCTGAAATGAGGAGAAAGCCTATTCATATTTTTTAGAAACTTGGTTACTAAATTTAGGTCTCCTTGCAGACTTTCTCTTGTACAGTCTCTTCTGTAGTGGAATTAAACTGTGAAAAATTATGTTATAGACTTTTACTTATCTGCACCTCCCCACCTCAGCACCCTGAGACCCATGCAACAACTGGAACCACTGAAATTATAAATCTCTCACATTGAAACAAATAAACCCACTGAGACGAGCCTATTAAAGTTATACGCTTATTCTTTTGGGATAAGTGAACAAGCTCTTGGATTCCAGTTTTGTGTGATTGTAAATTTCTTGTTTAGTCTAATTTTAGAGTCAAGTAAAAATTAACCAGTTTTGTGTCAATCGCATGATCTATGGTATGAGTTATGACTGATGATAAACTTTTTATTGAAAATGTCCAAGATTCAATAAGTGACAAATTACCATAAGGCGCTGATATATTTTTCTTGCCATATTATTTCTACTTTCATTTTATCATGCTAATTAATATTTTTCTTGTTTAGAAATAAAAATTTTCCAAATCAAGAAGAAGCAGTGTATAGGTGGTTGCCTTTTATTCTTACAGGTGAGGACTTACAATAAATGTTTACAGTATTTGTTACATTCGTAATGTTATTTTATTTTACTTATTAAAGATATCCGTGTCGAGTAAGATGGTTGACCACCTTTGTTTTCAGTTGTTTTATTATGAGCATGTTCTTGTGGGTCCGGCCGAGGCTGACATACGGACACCACGATTGTTGGTTTGGACTCAAGAGCGTGTCAAGAATAGAGAAAAAGCAGAGAAAGTTGCTGGTGGTTATGGGCGTGGACAGGTATATTGTATTTTATAACTGCCTTGTCACTAAAATAAGAATTTTTCTTATACTTAGTGTGTTATATAGGTAGATCCAACAAGATTGAGGAAGTATGTTGAAAGTGGCAATGAAAGAATTCAAGATAAAATCCCAGACATCAATCATGTAAGAAAGTATCTTCATAGTTTCCATAATGAAGGTTCCCGCTTTAGTTGTTGTGTTACAATATTCCCAAATTCCCTAATTATGTGTTGTGTAGGTTGATCCTCCTGAATTCGAGGATGCTACCGCCATTGCCAATGGAGACACTAGAACTTGCATTGCAAACAACGATCCTGTAAGAAAGCATCTCTAAGATTTTCACTTATACTTTTTGTGTTTGACTTATGTAATGGTGCATTATATAGGTTGAACACCAAAGTTTTTTTAAGGATGCAGCTGTATGCATAAAAGATATTCGATCCAAAATTCCAGACATTGACCCTATAAGATTTGTTTCTACAGATAATTCCATGATTTAATAGGCAGAACTGTTGTTTTACGTTTTCTTCATTCTTTGAGTTATAAATCTAACCATATAATCAAACTTTGTTAGGAGGTGGCTAGTCAATTGGAGCATATGCAGGTGCTACTGCAGACTATGAGTTATGCATATTCATCATCATTAGCACTTGTAAGAGAGGTCTATGGAAGGCACAAAGACATGGGTAATGCCTCGCAAGCTAGAAGTGACTTGGGAGCCCAACAACATGGTTGAATGTTTTTGAAAATTTAGTTTTGGTAAAACAGGAAATCAAAAGAATTTCGTTAATTCTTTTGATATTTGGACGTATTTCATTCTTGTTGTTTATTTCGAAGTATGCATATAACTTCTTTTTTTTTGAAGGAAAAGGTATATACCTAATAGGCTGTGTGGTTTGTGAACATAATTTTGTTAATTCTTTTTACCTCTATAATCCAATTATAATCCAAATCAGGAAACTCAATTCTAAAGGGTGCTAAAAACACCAAATTGCATAAGTTGGTTGGAAATATAGAAGGCTTCCATCTCTGCAAAGGGTGCTAGAAACACCAAATGGCATAGTAGGATACAAGCACATTCACATGGGAAACTAGCACAATCATACGAAGACACAATCACACTCATAGGGGGGAAACAAGTATGATCATAGAGAGATGCATGCATTTTCATAGCAGGCTACAAGTCCTATCTAGGGGGGATACAAGTATTTTTCATAGGAGGATACACGTATAATCTTAGAGGGATACAAGCATTTTCATAGGAGGATACAAGTCCTGTCATAGGAGGATACATGCATTTTCATAGTAGGATACAATCACACTCATAAGGGGATACAAGTATGTTCATAGGAGGATACATGTATAATCATAGGGGGATACAAGCATGTTCATAGGAGGATACACGTATAATCATAGAGGGATACAAGGCCCCTTATAGGAGGATACAAAGCCTGTCATAGGGGGATACAAGCATGTTCATAGGATGATACACGTATAATCATAGAGGGATACAAGCACCCTTATAGGAGGATACAAGGCCTGTCATAGGGGGATACAAGCATCTTCATAGGAAGATACACGTATAATCATAGAGGGATACAAGCACCCTTATAGGAGGATACAAGGCCTGTCATAGGGGGATACAAGCATGTTACAGAGAGCATTTCTTCTTCTACGATTCAATGATACAATCCGTGATACGCGAACAGATCGCGTCCCGTGGGAGCGGGCATTAACCCCCGTTTCATTTTTTTATAATTATTATTAGTTTTTTCTTTCAAAGTATGTTCGTGTGAGACAAATTTGGTGTTGGCGAGAGAGTGAATGGTTTTGGTTTTCAGATTTCAAGTCAGGTTTCAAAACGAACAAATTAATGATTTCGTCTGACACGATAGAAAATAAATAATAAATAAAACAATAAAAAAGCATAGACAAGCGTTAACGCCCCTTTTTGTTAGCTCACTTTATTAGGGACGCGCGGCTACAATCCCTTAAGTGTATCACGGATGGTACCACCAAATGGCAAGAAACGAAACGCACTTGCCGTTTCATAGTAGAGGAAACAAGTATAATCATAGAGGGATACAAGCATTTTCATAGGAGGATACAAGTCCTGTCATAGAGGGATACAAGCATTTTCATAGGAGGATACAATGCTTGTCATAGGGGGATACAAGCATGTTCATAGGAGGATACCCGTATAATCATAGAGGGATACAAGCATTTTCATAGGAGGATACAAGGCTTGTCATAGGGGGATACAAACATGTTCATAGGAAGTACACGTATAATCATAGAGGGATACAATCATTTTCATAGGAGGATACAAGTCCTGTTATAGGGGCATACATGCATGTTCATAGGAGGATACACGTATAATCATAGAGGGATACAAGCATTTTCATAGGAGGATACAAGGCCTGTCATAGGGGGATACAAGCATGTTCATAGGAGGATACACGTATAATCATTGAGGGATACAATCATTTTCATAGGAGGATACAAGTCCTATCATAGGGGGATACATGCATTTTCATAATAGGACACAATCACACTCATAGGGGGATACAAGTATTTTCATAGGAGGATACACATAAAATCATAACCATGTCATCCACACGTCTCCTGATGGAAGGGAGAAATTATATGTAAGCCCTTTGTCATCATCGCATTTGTTACCCGACTTAGAGTTCACTATGGGAAGACGAAAGTGGCAAGTGGACTATGTTGAACCTTCAAATGAGCTAACCCTCCTCAAATGTTAAAAAACAAGGATTACACACATTATTTTCGAAAGAAAAGAATGAAATATGCATTGCATTTGGTGATTTCTTCTGAGATTAACTCAAAAAGAAAGAAGAAAAAAGAAAGGGGAGTGTTAGCTTCTCAGTTTACATTGCTCATGGAAACAACAAGCAAGTTGAGCAGTGTTCTTTACTAAGGATGGTGGTCCGTATCAACTCATGGAATTGGGTTCTCAAAGACAATTATGCGTGCATGCGTGCGTATCACTACAAAAAATTAGATTTTTTGCGTATGTAAGAATTAATTAACCAATAAATCCAATAGAATTCCAACGTACTGTAACAAAATAATACATCCAACAAATTAAAATAAAATAATACATTCAACAAATTAATACATTCCAATTTGCATCCACAACAGGTATGTAAGCTCTTCCAATCAGCGTTGCACCTTTCCGTAGCCCCCAGCTCAAATTTCATTGCTTCTTGAGAAATTATCTGTGCACCTTTTGAGTTCATCATAAGAGAACCATCTGGCTCCTTTTAACTGTGGTGCTCCCTTGATATCTTTGCCACTTGCAGCCCAAGATGCTGAAAGACACAGAACATCTATAGTAAGATAATATTTTCCACAAATTTCAGGCATTTAGATAATATAGTTTTATGCTGCAGACATTACCAAATGGTTTACTCAACCTGATGGCCTTTTCTGCACGCTTCTTTTGCTGAATGGCATAGATGCCCAAAGCCACGAGTGCCAGGACCAGAATAGAGCAGCCGACGGCTATCCCTATAATTGCACCTCTGCTCATTGAACTTTCTTTGCAAAACACCAAATATTCATTGAACTTTCTTTGCTTGTCCCTAAAATATTTTTTAAGTCAACACATAATTCTCAGTATTGTTTCAAATGATATAATAAATAACCAAAGTTATGAATGATGTACCTGAGAAAACATAAGGAGCTGCATTAAACAAGTAGGGTCAAAACCCAGGAGGTGGCTTGTAAATCTGATTAATGAGGGAAAACCCAATCCTTTGAATCTCTGACCTGTTAAAATGCTAAGTGTTATCCTCAAAATACATTTGCAACATTACCAAGAAGGAAAAAAAAGGCATTCCTTTTATCTATAATGCTTTAGAGCACACAAAAGTTTTCTGCAATTTTTTTAGCATCATTGGTTGCAATAGCAATATGAAGCATTACCTGTTAGGATCCAATCCAGCACAAAAGAAAATTGATTCCATCCGAGAGATGAGAACCAAGGACTCATTCAATATCTCGTTTGAAAAATATTCTCCAAACCTAGTGATTTCCACCAGAAATTGCATGTCCAGAACAAACTGTGGAAGAAAGTTAAAAACACAAACTCCAATTACAAATAAGAATATAAGTCACACAGATCAAGCAAGAAAAAGGGAGAAAGAAAACCCATTATGCAGCAAGTTTGCTAGCATTCCAAGAGTAACCACCTCAAAACTAAGCGAAATTCTCCAACTTAAATAAAAATGGCAAAATAGGGAGTCATATGGTTCATGTTCACCCTTATACGTTACACAGTAATTAGCAGCATTCAAGGTCCCACAATGACAATTTTTTCAAATGATTTAACCAGATTGGAATGCTTCTAACCAAGACACAGAACTTTAAAAGATGATCACTGTTTAATGTCGCCAAAAACAAGAAAATATCTTCCCCACAGAAGTGCAAAAAATTTCCAATACCTACTTGCAAATATTTATAAATATGAGCGTGAACACATGTGTTAAAATACACACATATAAAATGCATTAAAATATGAAGATATAAAAAGCAGAACCAGGTGTATCCATGCATAATGTACATGAAAAAGCTAATTGCATATGTAGATGGCAGGATATCTGTTGGAAAGAGGTGGAGAACTCTGCTTTCATCCGAACAAAATGAAAATTCAGTCATGCATGCTGACTTGCTGAGACTACCAGGCATTTCTATGCTAAGACTAATGTGAGAGAGAGACTTGCTTGAGACCATGAGCTTGTAGGATAACAGAACTTTCTCAATAGTTGCCCAGAAATCTTGGTTATTTGAAAGCCAAACCAAAAAGGCTTTCATCAGATCCCTCAGTAGCTCCTCTAAAGACCAACCAACTCCAACATAGTCATCTTTACCAAGTTTTTCTAATTTCCTCAGCTCCAGAAACAGTACCTGATCAATAGAGTATCCAAAGATTATAATTACAAAAGCAGAATAAATTTTCAAAGAAATCATATGAATTCTCATGACCATTAAAAGTACCAAATTGATTGTATTTTACATCCTTGATATATAACTTCTGGACTTTTCCCATAAAATGACATGGAAGCAAAATGAGGAGGCAAGCTGGAAGCAAAAGGAGAGAACCAGTAGTGCTTGGCGTGGAACAATAAAGAAGTGTAGCAAAGCATACTAAACTGAAAAACAGCATAAAGAAACTCAACCTTATTACTATCGAAGTTCTAACAGGTAATTCCAATCCCCTTTTATCTTTTACTTTTAATTCTGCAGGTAATTCCATCATTTAAGTTTTACAAATTAAAACATGCAAGTGCTGGAAATATTCCAATACTAGAAGGAAAATTTTTAATAAAGAGTTTAAAGAGTTCTTAATAATAAAGGATTTTAGTATATCTGAATAGAAACCTGATCCATTCTTACAATAATGAAAATTTTCCTAGTACATGCTATTTGCAAAATAGTAGACATCCAACTACTGAAATGACAGGATACCCAGAGATTTATATGAAATTGAAGGTAAAAATATTTACTATATGCTGGGAGATCTGATGAATAACAACATGATCCATGCTTACCATAATGAAACTTTTCCTAGCACATGCCAGGCATTCAACTACTCCAGCATCCAACAGCATAAATGTATGGATGGAAACAATGCAATCACAATGAACCCGCTGCAGAGAGAAAGATAAATACCATTAGAAAATTCAGAGCATTTAAGGACCATGTTATCTAAAATTACAATTTAGAAAAAAAAAACACAATTATTGAAGAACCATAGCCAACTGTTGAATGCATTTATATAACAAATTTCACCAAAAGAGAAAAAGGGAATTCTACCATAGCAGGTTTTCTTTCTTCTGTTTCTGCTGCTGAGAATAAAAGCAAGACCAACCAAGAACAAACACAGTCCAAGAAGAGGAAGTACATATATCATGGCTTGAAGAAAAGGAATCAAGCTTGGACTCTTAGCTTATCTGTTGTGTAGAGTGTTGGGACCTGTATATATTTTCCTCTTTTCAGCACCAAAGACTCCATCAGCATCTTCATCTCCATCTCCTCTTATACCATTATATGACAGAACAGGACTCAACTCAGAACCAGACCTAGCTTTCAACATAAGGCTTCTCTTTTTGAGCTTTTCAGTTTAAAACATTTAGCTGTTCATTGCTCATTGATCCATTTTAGTTAAAGCTTCTGAGATCTATCAACAAGGTGAAATGTAATGTTCATTAATGATTATATTCACTGTTCAACTTAGGACTTCAAGTTTAGTTCTTTTAGTTCCCATTTGGCATATATATTTCTCTATGGGTACTGTTTCGATAGCATGATTATTATCTTCCATTAATCCTTGAATAACACATATGTGTGGAATTGGGTTCTCTAGTACTAGGCTTTAGTCATATAACATAATGCGCATAAAGTGGCAAAGGGCAAAGGAAATTATATAGGCAAACACTCTGCATCAAATAAATTTGGAGCTTGGTTCCATTAGTTTGTAGCCCTACAATGCGATTGCCTCATTTTCCGGCCAATTTAAATAAACAACAAGATCAGGTTAAACTAAATTGCAAATTATGAAAAATTAGTTAACAAGAGGAGCATCAAAAGTCTTATTTAGCAATCTCTTCATCATAATTGCTTGCAAACTGCCCCTTACGGCTCACTAGAGCATGCTGCCTTGAGATAAAGGCCATAAAAAACCACAAGCCTGGTCATAAGATCAAAGGGTAAAGCACCCATGCTAGCTGGAGACTCGGTTTGATTGACTGATCTATAGGTAGATAATGGAGACAGAAACAGCAACAACAACAACTTGCCTCCATTATAAATCATTGCAAATAACAAAATATTGGATTAGAAACTTCTAGATTGCAGTCAACACATCAAGCATCCACCAAGGAATTGAAAGCACATAAATCAAGATCAATTAACTTTAACAACATTAAAAAAACCCAAATATCTCAACCCAGATTAAAGGATAAGATTTATCCTTAGGCAATCTAGATAGAGTTGGTGTGGTGGTGTTTCTAGAAACCTTGGGAAGAATTTCCTAGCCTTTGTACGTTCCGTGAGAGTACAGATTCTACGAAAGCTAAATTGTTGGCCCATGTAACAGGTTTGAAAGATGCTTTGAGGGATGATTTCCATGAATTGATGGTATAAGGGGACAGAAAAAAAATGCAGACATGTGAATGGATATAACAAGGTTCCCAAAAGCTTACAGTGAAATTCTCTGAATTTCAAGCCAAAGGGCATCATACCTTTTACCAAAACCAAAACCACAGAAAAATTACAGCTCCTTGGCATGTATTGCATAAATTCAAAACACTAATTTTAGCCAAATGTGCAACAAATTGATGGTTACATGATTTATGCCTGAAGCAAATAATGAGAACCCAAGTAGAAAGTGACCAATATCCCAAATTCCTTCTTCTCATGATAGCTGTAGGCGTTGTGATTAAATGGTGGACCTGTGATCCTAACAAAAAGTGATGGAATCAAAACAGGAGAGTAAAAAAAACTTGGACCAAAGACTCTTCCAAGATTAGTGCATGTCTCACAGCTCACATTTCTTCCTCCTAATTACTCATTCAATAAAAATGCACCAACATGATGTACTTAGCACATGTACCGAATTTTTATGAACTTAATGCCTTTAAGTAATATAATTTGAAGAAATGTGCCAACCATTAAATGCAACAAAAGGGGAAAAGCACAACTAGCAATTCTTTGCTCACGTCAATAGTGGTTTTTGACCTGTCGCATGAATCAAAAGGTTAAAAAGAGTTCAGATTGAAGAGAAATCGTCACCACTTTCATTGCCTTGACAATGCCCACAACAGAGGAATTTTGTCAAACACATAACAAGTATTAGTAAATCCAGAACCATGCCAATAGAAGAAAGGGAGAAAAATCATAACAACAACATACCAGAACCAGGCTTGCTATACCGGGCAAGTGAGAACAATGCAGATTTCGACGATTCCCTGAGATTAGAACTGATTTCCAAGCTTGCCAAGAGGAGAATAAAAAATTTTGACGAGTTGCCATTGAATGCTCTTCCGTTATGAACTTATCATGTCTTCCATTAACGGTTGCCAATTCTTTGCTCACGTCAATAGTGGTTTTTGACCTGTCGCATGAATCAAAAGGTTAAAAAGAGTTCAGATTGAAGAGAAATCGTCACCACTTTCATTTGGGTTCCTTTCTTGGGTAGTCTTCCGTTGTGGAAGACCGACAGCCATGTTTCAGCCTCTTTAACCAGAGAGAGAGATGAAAAAGAGTATGAAGAAAACTTTTTTGATATGCTTCTGCTTCGGATTTGAGAGGATTGCAGTTTTTGATTTCCCGCCAACAAGCCCCATTTTGACGAAATTAATTTTCGGACGCGGCTCCCATCGAGCCATTTTCACGAACGCGGCTCAAACAGCTGAAAACGCCGGCTGAACTGAAGGGGACGCGTGTCGTCTCACGAATGCTTGTCGGAGGATTCGTAAGACGAAACGCCGTAGAAGAAATCGTTCGGGTAAACTGAGATTGATTGTTGGAAACTTGAAGTGATAAACCATAAATGTATCCTACAAGTACCAGCGCCCTTTATTGCGGGGGTTAGCCAAAGCAAATAAGCGTGGAGACTGAGTACAAAAGCATCACAAGAGAAACATTACCAAACAAAAATGAGCAACATTACCAAACTTTATGGTTAAATAGTAGCAATCTCAATCCATCCTTAACAACAACATTACCAAACTTTAACAGTCACATGTAGCTTTTATTTATCAAAGCATATAGATACTATCCAATTACAAGTGTTACCTAACCAAATTGGTCACAACTCTACATGTAAAAACTAGAAATATAAGTTAGAAGGATTTTTTTCCCCTAAGAATATCAGAAGAGAATTACTAAAATGAAAACCATATAGGAAAAAGGGTTACTTTTTGGCATGTATTTATAAAAGCAGTCCATAAAGATCTCATTTTACAAAAAAGGTCAATATTCAAACTTAATTGAGCTGAAGGATCACTTTTCAAAAAAATAAAAATAAAAAATAAAAAATAATGTCATTTTATTGCAGATAAAACACGCTTGTGTCCATGTATGATGCGCTTGTATCCCCACGTAGAATGCGCTTGTGTCCTATGTAAGATACGCTTGTATCCCACGTAAATAAGCTTGTATTCTATGTACAATGCGCTTGTGTCACAAGTAAAGTGATCCTCAAATTTAATTATTTTTTAAAAGTTAAAATTTAATTATGATGGACTGTATAATTATGGACGAAAGTGACCCTTTTCTGTAATTCCCAATTATGATGGGTTGTTTTTCTAGTTTTTTTTTTTTTTTTTGGAAACTTGGGTATTTGGGCCAGCTTGTGTGCACCACGACTAATCCCTAAGGGCTTGTGCAGGCCCCCATCCCACACAAAGCCGGTAATTACCAGACCAAAGGCCCTGGGGGTAGCCCCAAAGAATTGATAGCACCTGAGAGGTTTTGAACCTGAGACCTTGGAGGGAGCATACCCCCAGGCCCCAAGCCTTGACCACTAGGCCAACCGGTTGTTTTTATAGTTATCAACGAAGTGACCCTTTTTCATAATTTTCCCTTATATTAACTTAGAACATCTCAAATGTCTCAACATAACCAATTTCAAAGCCAACACCACCACCTAGCTATAAGAGAGAGGGGATGATGAAACCCATGCAATCATGTTGCGAACATAGAACGCATGCTTAAAATATTTCTGAATTTTGATGGTTATAGATCATTAAATGGGGGGAAAAAACAGAAATACAAGAAGACCCGAGAACCAAAATTTTGTTGTAATGATTTATAGGTGAGGTCAAGAAATGTGGGATTTGCGGTGAGAAGCAAAGAGTACGTAGGCAATTTTCAAGTAAATTAAATTGGCTTGATCTTTTCTTTTTACTCTTCCCTGTTTTTCAACTTCTAACCCCGATCATCTTTTGGAAACAAGACTATACAGTCTTCGTGTATGGAGAATTGAAGTTGGGCTTTCTTGTAAGTTTTTTTTTTTTTTTTTGGAAAAAACCCACTAAGGTAGGAATAACCTTAGTGGCACTCCAACGGTGGGAGGAGGGTTGAGGCAGACCCTGACCTGTATATTAATGCCAAAGTCAAAAGATACAACTTCAAGGGGGGGACATCGAACCTTACCCCTACAAAAGACTAAGAACCTAATAGCAAAACAAATTATCACTCTAAAACATCTATCCTTAAATCTAAAAGGACGAACAAAACTAAATTCTAATATTATATAAACCAGTCCGATCATTAAATAAACAAATTTTGACCTTATGAGATAAACCAGCATAAGAGTCATAGTATCTCTTATTAGAAAGAACACAACCATCATTTGCAAGAGCATCTGCCACCGAGTTACCTTCCCTGTAGATATGCTGCACTATACGATTGAAAAAAGAGAGTCTTTCTATTATTTCTTTCCACCAAAGCAAAAATTTCCATGGTATTGATGGCAATCTTGAAATAATATCCACCAGAACCTTAGAATCCGTCTCAATTTCCATATCCTGAATACCATACCTATCAGCCATACGAAGACCATCCCTTAGATCTAACAATTCTGCCATGAGGTTAGTGTTGACACCATAATTAGCAGAAAAACCAACACAAAACAAACCTGCTGGATTTCGAATCACACCTCCTCCACCACAAACACCGGGGTTACCTTTAGAAGCACCATCAACATTTAAAATGAAATAACCATTCCTTTGCCTTTTCCATCGAACAAAGATAACTTTTGGAGGCTTAATATAAGGAGAAGCTAAATTCATTTGATCCAGAACTAAGCTACCTTCAAAAGTACAACTCTTTGATGGCTTTGTAAAATAAGAAATTTCCTGCAACCAATATGAAACCTTTCTAGATATCTGATTAGCAGACATAGGAACTTCCTCATACCTGCTTTTACACCTTGAGGTCCAGATCTCCTAGCATATAAGTATATGAGTTACTGTGCAAAGAAGCCCCATCTGATCATTGGTGTTGGCGCTAAACCAGAATGAAAGTTTGGAGAACAAATCATGAAGAGGATGATGCTGGACATGGAAGCAACTAGCACTAAAACACCAAACCTGATTAGCAATATCTCCAAAAGAAAACAGGTGGTTAAGAGTCTCATTTCTTTTATTTGAGCAGCAATTACATTGAGAACACAATTGAATACCACTATTTTGAACCCGGTCATCAATAGGCAAAGCACCATTCAAAAATCTCCAGAAAAAGACAGCTAGTTTATTTGGGATGTAGCTAATCCAAATATTCTTACTCCATGGAAAAAAACCCCCACGTTTTCTTACTAAATGCCAAGCAGAAGCTGTAGAAAACGTACTTGAGGTAGAAACTTTCCAAAGAGGCTTGTCTTTTAAACTAGAAGGCCGAAACTGAATTTCCATAATCTGAGAAGCAATATTGTGAGGGAGAATCTCAAAAAGAAATTCAGATTTCCATGTCCCATTAGATTCTAAGAAATCAGCCACATGAGAATCAGAATGAGGGATATCATCACCTTGAAAATGATCTACCAATTTACCAAGGTGAGACCAATGATCAAACCAGAAGCTTACTTTACCTTCTTCAATTACCCAGATAGTGTTATCAAAGATAATGTCCTTAACCCTAAGGATAGTGTTAGCACCTGATTTTTGCACCCCTAAAATGAAGAAAAATGAAAAAATCAAATTAAAAGTCAAACCCTGAGGGGGCCAAAAAATTGACTTTTTGATTCAAGTGAATTTGGCCATCAAACTTCATCTCATTGAAAAGAGCATTTCGACACGGTTCCAACGCAACTGAGTTTGTTGGAATCGGGGTCCGGATGAGAAAGTTATGAGCTGGTCAAACTTTTGGGGAGAAAAAAGTTGACTTTTTGCTCGACCCAAATTCAGCTGCCAAACTTGATCCCAGTGGATAGGTGATTCCGAGCCGGTTCCAACGACACTAAGTTTGCTGAAATCGGACACCGAATGAAGAAGTTATGGGCAGTTGAAGTTTCAAGAAAACTGCCCATGTGGCAAAACAACAGCAAAAAGGCAGAATAAATGAGTAAAATAAATAAAATAATTGTTTATAAAAAATATTTTAACTTTTAATAATATTTTAATATAATAATCATTAAAATCCGTTTAAAAATCAAATTTAATAAAGTGTTTCAAATCCAGCATTTAAAAAACGTGCGCGCCCGTATTTGAAGTACGGGCGGCGCATGCCCGTATTTCAAATACGGGCGAGTTTCTAGAAGGGGACGCGTGTCGCTGTACAGCAAGACACGCGTCCCGTACGGCCGATTTTGCGAGATTTGGAAATGTGCGTTTTTCGCCCGTATTTGAATTACGGGCAAGGCACGCCCGTACTTCAAGTACGGGCAAGGCATGCCCGTACTTCAAGTACGAGCACAACATTTTTGCCTATAAATAGAGAGGCCAGCCCCCCCATTCGAACAAGCCATCTCCATAGGCTCTCACCCTCTCCCCCTTGTCCTAACCACGGCCAACCCCTGCCCAGATGCTGCCACCCCAGTTCCAAATACCAGAATACCCAAAATACCCCTGAAATGCTGCCAAACCTTTTCCCTTTCATCCGTTAAACATAGAAAACCCAAAGAACCCTTTTCAAAACCCAATTTGAAAACCAACGGGAGTGCGGAAGCGCTGCCAGAATTCTCGGAGGTCCACAACACACAAAAACTAACAGGTAGTGATACTGTAAGTATTCTAATCATTTTAAATAAACTGATTTTAACGTCCCTTCATTTCTTTACTTATTATTCAGTCTTTTATATTATCTCTAACCTGTTTGCTGTGTTTGGCACGCCATGAGAGACCCTACGAAGACGAATGTCTCTATACGGAAAGGGAAGAGAGTGGATTCATAAAATAAAACAAGAAAACTTGCAAACTAACATATCTTTGTTATTTGATTTCATTTACAAAGTGCAAGAGGGGTTTGTCCTCTTTAAATCATCTAATGTAACCCCATCCCATTCCCTCCTTTCTTTCTCCTTTTAAACAATCAGAATGTGACTTAGCAAAGTGAAGAAAAGTAGGATTTAGTTCCAAAACACCAGAAGACAAAGAAGAAGACTTGAAGGTGAACAAAGGCATTTGCATAACAAGAATTGTGCGAGAACCTTGGCAGAAGTTGCCAGAGCTCCCAAGAGACCAACCAAGTTGATCCCAAGCAAAATCGGCACAATACAGCAAAATTGGGCACAAACCGTATACTCAGAACGGGCAAGGCGTGACCGTAGCTAATCTACGGTCTTAACTGAACCGTATTAAATTTACGGTTCTGGCCAGACCGTGAATTAAATACGGTCATTTGATAAAGATAATTTAAAAAATCAATTTCTTCGGCCCGAGTGGACCCAAATCCAACCCGAACCGGTCGGAATTGACCCTTAAGATATTTTGGGCCATTTTAAGCCCATTTGTGGACCGTGGACCTAAATAGGCCCACCTGTGGGGCCCACTTTTGACCGGCCCAAACCGGGCCCGTTTTCAATAAACGGGCCCAAGGCCACTTGACTATGGCTAATGGGCCAAATCCAAAGCCCACCAAGCTGTAGACACCCCAAAATTGCACGATTTTTGATAAATCTTGAAGGAGAGAAATATTTTATGGGAATTTTCAATTCTTTGCATTGGGTTTGAGATACTTAACCCATTTGAATCCAAAACCATAAAGTAAAAGGCCTGAATTCAATCTTTTGTGCAAAGTCAAACTTTTTCCGGTTGAATTTTGTTGACTTTTGACCCCAGAAAATGAAATATTTTTTAAAGCCAGATTTCAAGATAATTTTTCCCGGTAATTAGGTTTTTAGCCATGTTATTGCATAAAAGAATTTTTTGAGATTTTAAATCTTGGCGAATACCTTGGTTTTAACATATTGAACCTTTTTTCCAGACCTGAAAAATCGGAATTTTGCATAGAACTGGAAAGTTGACTTTTTATTCACTTGGAATTTGGGTCTGGAACTATTTTTAATGGATTCAAATGGGGGGGGGGGGGTGTTTGCTTATTTACATGTAATATCTTAAGTAAATGGAGATTAAAAAATACGAGGACATTTACTTAAACGATATTACATGTAAATAAGTATTGCCTGTGTTAAAATTTGGAATAAAAGGCTTTTTTTTCCTTGTATCCGGCAACTCAGGCCGGATACAAGTACTTCTCTTTGTATCCGGTCTAAAAGGCCGGATACAAGGAAACTTTAGTGTATCCGGCATCATAGGCCGGATACATTAAAGCTCTAGTGTATCCGGCCTGAGATGCCGGATACATTAGTTTTTGCTCAAAATTAGGGTTTTCCGAGAGCTTTTCACTTTTACCATCATATCCCTCATTAAATGAGGGGAAATCTCGGAAATAGCCTTAGGGTTAAGGTTGGTGGGCTATAGACATTATGGTGTGTCTACCATTCTCACCAACCCTAACCCTAACCTTTGCCTATAAATAGGAGACTCCTCCTTAAGCAAAAGGCACTCAACTCTTGTTTTGAATTCTCGCAAAGAAGAACTCCAAGAGAAGAAGAAAACCGCTGCGGAATCGCCTCCAGAACTCAGGTAAGCCTCAACTTTTCTTTTTATTTTCTGTCTTTACATTCCTAGATCTAGATCTCTTCTTCTACCTTTCTGTAGTGTAAAGCCTTGTTTGTATGTGTGGAAATCCTTCCCCGGCTCAAAGTATCTCAAGACTCCCCTAGCCGTAAAACGTGAAGGCGGATCTAGGAGAAACGAGACTGGGGATTGACCCTAGTGCTAGAACCCATGTAGCATAAGGCCTTTTTGATTGATTGTAAACCGTTCCATATTCAAAGTACCCTTGATTATCTTGAAGAACCGTGTTTAACGGGGAGAGAGAACAGAGGGAAACGATAATGGAACGGAAACCTAGGCTGTCTTAGAACCCTATTTGGATGAATATGTATGCATGCTATTGATCTTGTTTGGTTTTTTTACACTTGCACATACATATCACTATTTTGGCGGGATAGGCTCATATTTGGGGTTTATTGCATTTATTGTGATAAATCTCAAATAAATGGCCTCAATCAATTCTGGAATGCCTTTTGGATGATTTTTAAAGTATTTGTGTTCATCTTGCACGAATCACATATTTGTATCAATTTTCGGATTTGGTTTTTTCTTCAAGAATGGCTTAGCTTGACAGCACCTGTACCCCTACTTCGGACGCCCATAACTTCATCATCCGGATGAATTTTGGGGCGATTCCAGAACCATGGGAAAGGTGAGGCTGTCTAGTTTATGTCCACCAAATTTCACAAATTTCTATCTAGCGGATTATTTACACCTCTCTGTCGAAGTTGAGTGGACAGTTGAGGTTCAAATACAGAACTTGTCACTTCGACGGAGCGCCATGTGTTCGATTTAAGTCTGATTCGAATGATTTTTATTTCTATGCACTCCTTTATGAGTCTATTTTTAAATCCAGTTAGTTTTATAATTTTTGAATTCCATTTGAATTATTGGTAGCCGATTTACTCAGAACTGTTCATTTGTACTTTTCTGGGTAAATCTGTGATCTTCGGGGCCTGTTCGGGAGACCACCCAAGGCACATCCGAAGCGATTTTTGTATGAGGCTAGTTTCTGTTGAAAGATGACCATACAGACTTCAATCACACCAAATTTCGTGGATTTTTATGTAGTGGATTTTTCTAGACAATTTTCCAAAGTTGCCCACTTATCACTTTTAAAAATCCCCAGCAGCAACTTCAAAGGAGCATAACTCCTAGGATTTTTATCGGAATGAAGTGAAATTTTGCATGAGACCCTTATTTACTGTAATCTTTCAAATGGACTTGGTTTGGTTCAATTTAATATTGGATTTGAATGATTTTAAGGCAAATGGCATACTTTTTACCAAACTTCCCGGATTTGATTCAACTTGGTTTTGAGCAACTTGTGCTTTGATTTCCATCTTTTTGTGGTATTCCAGAAATGATATTGACATAAGAGAGGATCTAGAATCCATTTAGATCTTCATGTGAAAATATCATACATTTGACATTTTTCAAGGTTTTTCATGATGTTTAGCAAGCTTTCTTACTTTCTTTATGCATGAACATACACTTGGCTACCACTTCGTGTGGATGAATGGGGGTGCCTAGCACCTTCCCCCGTTCATAATCTAATCCCCTTACCCATCTCTGGATTTAATTTTTAAGTAGGGTTATTTTTACCCTAGAATTGGCATTTTTGCACTTTTTGATGATTTTTAAATATTTTGGTGTCCATTCTCACCCCAAAATCATGAATGGTGGCGACTCTCCCATTTTTATTTCGAGCCCCGTGTGTTGACGGAGGGATGATCACACCGGTGATTTTTCCCATGTCTCACACAAGCCCAAATAAAAATGTAAATAAATAAAGCTTAATAAATAACCAAATGGGTTACCCAATAACCCAACTAGGCCCAAGGCCCAACCATGACAGCCCACGGGTCTTCCAACGGGACCCGGGTCCAACCCACTCCACTAAATAAAAGATAAAATCAAAATAAAAGGGACCCACACCTTCAGAGGGCCCCGCCAGACCCAATAAACAGCATGCTAGTCTAGGAAGGGTGAAACTGACTCAAAAACCAGGGAGACCCAAGGGACTTGTCAAACCGACGGGGCGGGCCGGGGTGTCTTAAAACTTCCCCAGACGTAACCGAAGACTTAGCTAGAACTCTGAAAAGCCACAGACCAGACTTAGACCCGGATAGGGCAAACACCGTGTCTGCCTGCACCTTTCAGGCAGTGGCGACTCCGAAAGTCCCGAGGCACGCACTGAAAGTGCGCCCAGTGTGCGATCTAGGCCATTTTTAGGTGCGCACAGCTTGGCGACTCCACTGGGGATTCCCTCAACCCAGTCGGACCCTGGTTATCAAATAAGTCAACTTAGGTGGATATAAGCAGATTTAGGAAATACTTCTTTTCCAACCTTAGTGGTTTATGGAACTTATGCAATTACGTGATATTGGGGGATCCTGTCATAAGGACGAGATAATTGCCTAAGGAAAGTGGAATTTAAGCGGTTCCCTGTGACCCTCCACTTACCTGGGGATCCACCCCGACATTGTATTGCATACTGTTCTATATTCTCACTATAAAAGTGACATTAAGGAACCCTTAATCAGCCCATTATCCGAGAATCACCCGAGCAGACACAGCACTTGACTCCACTGCACAATAGAAGCACCTCACTACACCGTGAATGAATTTTTTAACTGCGTGGGGTAACATGCACGAGGGAGTCTGCATGGATGATCCGGACTGAATGCTGTCTGCACTCTGTGAATGTTCTTCTTAACCAAAACCTAGATCTCTCTAGCAGCCACCCTTTTTCAATCGAGAAACTTACTTTTGGGATGGTATTAGCCCTACGCTCCCGTGGCTTGCCGGGGAAAGCAGGGTAAACCCATCTCCCCAAGTTTCTGGATTTCTTAGCGCCACTGGCTTCATGCTGTGGTACGCGAGGGGTCTAGTACTTGGCTCAGACCCTTACAGGCAGATGCCTCGGGCTGGGTATCCTTTCCCACCTATTGATTCTGAAAAACCTTGATCTGAATCTGAATGTGAATGCGAATGCTGGAACAAAATAAGGGAAAAATCAATTTAAAACCCAAGAGTCCATCAGGGGTAGCAACCCCGCTGTTTTTTGCATCAACCTGAGTAAAACCTAGACCATGGGCTGCCTTAGCCCTAATTTAGGAAACCAACCCAATTTGATCAGGGGTCTAACCCCAGATCCATGCATTTGAGTCCTGTGAGCCGTGGGCCTCGACCCATTGAGTCCGCTGGAAGCACTCTAAGTCTTAGTTGGCCTTTTGAGCAAATGAGAGCCGGCCAGATCAGACAATCAGACAGAAACAGGCCAAAACAGGGGCAGAAAAACCCTAGATTTAGGATTTCAGCCCACCTGCCAAGAAGCAAACTTGTACCCTCCTTTTGGGCTCCCAACAACCCTAAAGGTGATTTTCTTTACAGAATTATTTTTTTGTAAATTTCGCCCTCGATGGCAAGTTGTAAACATTTTTGTTATGATCTGACACCCAAAAGCAGATGAATGAACAGATGAAAGATAAAAGGCTGATCAGGACTTAGGAGTGCCTCCTTACAGAAGTATGTCTAGGAGTCGTGCCTTAACAGGCACCAACCCTTCTAGGACTATGCACACACTTGTGGGCTTTTTTTTTAGCATTTAACTTTCACTTTACCTGTGTATATATTTGTTCATATGTTAAACACGTGCACTTCGAGATCATTTACACCAACCTGTTTAGTCGAATTGTTTTAAAAAATGCACAAAATATTTTCCGGGCATGCATTGAGCCAGCTTCTGAGGCGCTCATCAAAATTGCTTTTAGGCCTACATTGAATCGTCTCCATGACGAACATTAACATTGTCTTTTGCTATGTACAGTAAAACCGTCATTCATGGTTTGAGCTAGCTGTTTAGACATAAATCAAATCGCCCATCTTGCGGCGTAAATTCTCCAAGCCATGATATTAATTATCCAAGACACGTTTTCAAAGAAGTTTTCAGTCGCCGCCCATTAAGGCACGGATATGATTTCCTGAGATTTGCACTCATAAAGCACGTGTTGCACGGTTTTGAAAACCATCAGACACGGT
The DNA here is from genome assembly GCA_947561395.2 of Buxus sempervirens. Lineage (NCBI taxonomy): Eukaryota > Viridiplantae > Streptophyta > Magnoliopsida > Buxales > Buxaceae > Buxus > Buxus sempervirens. The sequence goes on from OX387195.1 coordinate 1,685,585, forward strand.
ATGATCTCCAGGGTCTCAATCTCTGAAAGATCGAACTGCAAGTTTTTTTTAACATCGCAATTTTCAGGAAGAACTCTTGATTGGATATTGCACTGTCACAAACTGTTCACAGTGATGCTTTGTTGAAGTTGTGATTTTCATGCATGAACCACCTCGTATTTGTTTTCGCCCATCATGGCACTAGAGCACCACTCACGGTGTAAATGATCTCGTCACACACAACACCTTGTTCATAAATTGAAAAGAGACTGATCGAGATTTTTGATAAACAGGTACAATATTTTACTTTGAATGCACCATTCATAACATTGCATTCGCATTGGAAAAAGGACTGCAATGGATGCTTCAGAGGCTCCAACTTCTTCGTCTCAGCCAAGAACCGAAGAGTAGCTAATCATGATGGGTCTAAACCAACAAGTGGCCATGACACATGCCACGGGGGTTCAAGTACCAGAAATTCAACAGGGACAACCACCCCAGCCGGACCCCATGGCAGTCCATCTGCCACCTCGGGACATTCAATTCCCACATCCGGCTGCTATAGCCACCCACCCTCCACAACAAGAACCATGCGTGCCTGTCCAGCTAGGGCAGGAAAAGCAAGACCGAAGTAGGGTATGGATGGCCCAACTTGAGGAAATGTTGACTGCAATAAAGGAAGACAGTAAGGCCCAAATAGCCGCAATAAGAGAAGAGTTCTTGAAACAACTCCAGCCCAACCCAGTACGAGAGGAAACCACACTGGAAAGCTTATGTCTTTTCCCAGACATCCATCTGCCAGCAAAGTTCCGATGTCCTGACCTGCATAAATTCGATGGCACTAGCTGTCCTTTGATACACCTGCGATCGTATGTTGGTGACATGTGCCAATATGTGAAAGAAGAAAAGATCATGGTTCAGTTCTTCCAGAGATCGCTAACTAGGGCAGCATATTCTTGGTTCCTAAGTTTGGACAAGCAAAAGGCCAAGACATGGAACGACCTTGCTGTTGTATTCATCCAACAGTACCATTTGAACAGTTCGACGGTTCAAACCCAGGCAGAATTACAGAGATTGTCAAAGGGAAATAGCGAGTCTGTGAGAGACTATGCTAAAGATGGATAAAACTAGCAAATATGGTTCAACCCCCTCTCCTTGAACGAGAACAAACTTCTCTGTTCATTTCATCACTAGGGCAGCCATACTTTACAATGCTGTTGGGACAGTGTACTTCAAGTTTCGCCGATCTAATCAAGGTGGCAGAAAGGATCGAAGATGCAGTTAAGGCTGGAAAAATAGGAGCTTCTATGACAGAATCTCCCAAGAAGACATAAGATATGAGGGAGCGATCAACCATGTCCGATCTGCTAAGCGCAAGAGAGGAAATCATTACCCCTGTGCAAATGTCACCACGGCTCGGCTAAAGGAGCCCTTGACTAAGGAAGAAAGAAAGAACCGTGTGTTCACACAGCTCCCATATTCCCTGGCTGAGTTGTTACCTACCTTGCTACAAGAAGGACACCTGAAGCAGGTTCCGCCAAATCCAAGAGCACTAGCAAGTATAGGGTATGACCCATCCAAGACATGCGATTACCATAAAGGAGCACCGGGGCATGATACTGACGAATGTTGGAGCCTCTGTCATGCAGTCCAAGATCTCCTTGAAGCTGAGGAACTCAAAATTGATCCTCTGCCAAATTGAAGAAAAAATTTTTTTTTTGAAAAAAACAAAAACAAAAAAAACAAAAAAAAAAAAAAAAAGAAGGGAAAAGATTGAAAAAAAAAAGATCATCTCTATGCAGCCTAGCATTTCATGGATTCTACTTTCTGATGCTTGTTTCTTTTGGCAGGAACCCCGTTGGTAGTCGACATGGACCACACCTCAAAGACAAATCATGATGCGGCCAAACAAATATCCAGCATAGTGGCCTCTCTATGGAGCTTACTACGAATGATAATAATCAAAGAAAAAACATGGAACAAATGCTGGGAAGCATTAGGAGAAGAAAATTTTGAATTGCGATCTCGAGTAAGAGATCTTGAAGGAGAGATCAAGAGAATGAAGGGAAAGGTACCTATAAACAGTCAAGAAGTGAGCCGCCCATTAACCACAGTAGGTGGTCAACTGCTAAAAGAAAAAGGGAAAGCTGTGGCAGCAGATGTTCCTTAAGTCATGAAAAAGCAAAATCCTTTAGATGATTCCCCAAGGAGAACAAAAGAGGAAGCAAAGGCCAGAATGAGGAGGGTTTTCACCCCTTTACCATATGCACCGGCAGAATTGCTTCCAACACTATTGAAGGAGGGCTATGTGCAGATTAAACCCCCGAACCCCCGAATGATTCGGTCCAGAAACTACAACGCTGCAGAACGATGTGAGTACCATTCTGGTGCTCCAGGACATCACACAAACCGGTGTTGGAATCTGAGGCATGATATTCAAGATCTGATCGACCAGGGATTCTTGAAGGAACTGCTTGAGCAACCAGAGTCTGCTAAAGGACAAGACATCTCTGACAAGTTGGCACAGGTCCGAATGTCTGAATCAACCATCTTCCCGGAAAAAGAAGATGTGACAAAGGAGGGCGATGAAAGCACCTGAAGACTTCCTTCCATGGCATGCAACTAAATTCCAAAAATGCTGATTCGCATCAGCCACCTTTTTGCATAATTTGCTATTTTGCGTTTATGCTTTCTTTTAATTTCCGAACTTGATAACATGCTTCTTTTTTGCAAGCTAATGAAATCTTTCGGGAAATCACCGAGGTGTTGAACCACACCAAGGCATGACTGTGATCTCAGGACAAACTTGAACAATCAAATTTGACAGATGAAATGTGTTGAACAGCACAAACTGTGTGGGTCTCAACATAGCCAAGGGATCCCCCACCTGCACCACATTTGAACCCTACCTTGCCAAACAGTGGGGCAAGCTGAAAGAAAAAAAGAGGAAGAAGGGGCAAGGTGCCCATACCAGTTAAGGGTCACTGACATGATCCAGGATCAATGATCCCAATGACATGATGAGAGGCCATTTTTGGCTAAAATACTTCAAACAAATTCCGCTAGTCGGACGTGATTGAGCTTGATTGTCTTATTTTTAACCCATTTTATGTCTAGCCACCCCAAACTGGGGCAAAGTCAAAAAGAAAATAAATAAAGATGAAAATGGTTCTTGAGCCAGTTAATTATACAAAAACAAGTGTTACATTCTCTGTAAAAGGATGAAAGGCCATCCTTGATTTTTGTGAGACATGGGAAAATCACAGGAATGATCATCCCTCCGTCAACACACGGGGCTCGAAATAAAAAGTGGGAGAGTCACCACCATTCAGAATTTTGGGTGTGAATGGACACCAAAATATTCAAAAAGTGTAAAAAGGCAAATTCTAGGGTAAAAATAACCCTACTTGAAAATCAAATCCAGAGATGGGTAAGGGGATTAGATTATGAACGGGGGAAGGTGTTAGGCACCCCCATTCATCCACACGAAGTGGTAGCCAAGTGTATGTTCATGCAAAAATAAGAAAGCTTGCTAAAATCATAGAAAACCTTGAAAAAGGACCAATATATGATATTTTCACATGAAGATCTAAATGGATTCTAGATCCTCTCTTATGTCAATATCATTTCTGGAATATCTCAAAAGATGGAAATCAAAGCACAAGTTATTCAAAACCAAGTTGAATCAAATCCGGAAAATTCGGTGAAAAGTAATGCCATTTGTCTTGAAATCATTCAAATACAATTTTAAATTGAACCAAACTAAATTCATTTGAAATATTACAGTAAATAAGAGTCTCATGCAAAATTTCACTTCATTCCGATAAAAATCCTAAGAGTTATGCTCCTTTGAAGTTGCTGCTGGGGATTTTTAAAAGTGATGAGTGGGCAACTTTGGGAAATTGCATAGAAAAATCCACTCCATAAAAATCCGCGAAATTTGGTGTGATTGAAGCCTGTATGGCCATCTTTCAAAAGAAACTAGCCTCATACAAAAATCCCTTTGGATGTGCCTTGGGTGATCTCCCGAACAGGCCCCGAAGATCACAGATTTACCAAGAAAAGTACAAATGAACAGTTCTGAGTAAATCGGCTACCAATAATTCAAATGGAATCCAAAAATTATGAAACCAACTGGATTTGAAAATAGACTCATAAAGGAGTACTCAAAAACAAAAAGCACTCGAATCGGACTTAAAACGAACACATGGCGGTCCGTTGAAGTGACAAGTTCTGTATTTGAACCTGAACTGTCCACTTAACTTCGACAGAGAGGTGTCAAAAATCCATTAGATAGAAATTTATGAACTTTGGTGGACATAAACTAAACAGGCTCACCTTTCCCATGGTTCTGGAATCGCTCCAAAATTCATCCGGACGATGAAGTTATGAGTGTCCGAAGTAAGAGTACAGGTGTTGTCCAGTCAGGCCACTTTTTGAGTAAAACCAACTCAAAACTGTGATAAAGTGTGTGAGATTCGTGTGAGATGAATCCAAAACCTAAAAAAATCACTTGAAAACACTCCAGAATTGATTGAGGCCATTTATGTGAGATTTATCATAATGAATGTAATAAACCCCAAATATGAACCTATCCCGTCAAAATGGTGCTATGTATGTGCAAATGTGAGAAACCATATAAGATCAATAGAACAACATAGCATGCATCAAAATAAGGTTCTAAACAGCCTAGGGTTCCGTTCCATTATCGTTTCCCTCTGTTCTCTCTCCCCGTTAAACACGGTTCTTCAAGATAATCAAGGGTACTTTGAATATGAAACGGTTTACAATCAATCAAAAGGCTTTATGCTACATGGGTTCTAGCACTAGGGTCAATCCCCAGTCTCGTTTCTCCTAGATCCCGCCTCCACGTTTTACGGCTAGGGGGAGTCTCGAGATACTTTGAGCCGAGGAAGGATTTTCACACACAAAGAAGGCTTTACACTACAGAAAGGTAGAAGAAGAGATCTAGATCTAGGAATGTAAATACAGAAAATAAAAGAAAAGTTTGAGGCTTACCTGGATTCTGGAAGCACTCCCGCAGCGATTTCCTTCTTCTCTTGGAGTTCTTCTTTGTGAGAATTCAAAACAAGAGTTGATTGCCTTTTGCTTAAGGAGGAGCCTCCTATTTATAGGCAAAGGTTAGGGTTAGGGTTGGTGAGAATGGTAGACACAACATAATGTCTATAGTCCACCAACCTTAACCCTAAGGCTATTTCCGAGATTTCCCCTCATTTAATGAAGGACATGATGGCAAAAGTGAAAAGCTCTCGGAAAACCCTAATTTTGAGCAAAACTTATGTATCCGGTATATCAGACCGGATACACAAGGGCCTTAAGGTATCCGGTATATGATACCGGATACACTAAGGCTCACTTGTATCCGGTACGTCTCACCGGATACACAGAGGAGTACTTGTATCCGGCCTGAGTTACCGGATACAGGTAAAAGTTCATTTTCTTCAATTTCTGTGCTGACTTTCAAGGAGATAATGATTTTTGATCATTGTTTGTGCAATTTGGGGTGTCTACAACTGCCCCTCTTTGCGGGAGCTGCGAAGCAGTGAGCTGCAAAGATTAGACAAGCCCAAATTGCACTCCCTTAAGCATGATTTGCTTGATTGAATTCAATTTTGTAAAAACAAATTTTGGGTGGAGATTTGCCAAAAAGCCCTAACTTTAAGGGGGGCATCATCTCCAAGAGTTCTTAAATTCCACTGAGCTCTCGTGGCTATGAAGTGGATTTTAAGCCCTAAAAATAGGATTTTTTGAAAACTGATTTTTTATCAAACCAAGTTAAAAATTGAGTGGATATTCTCCTTTTGACCAGCACATTTCCTAAGGTTGTCCTAAATTCCACTGAGCTCTCGTGGCTGTGAGGTTGATTTTAAGGCAAAAATAGGACTTTGTGAGAAAATAGTGGAATTTATAGCACAATTTTGCTCTTTTTCTCTTTTTTTCCCTCTCATTTTCCTTTTTCTTTTCTTTCTTTTTTCTTTTTTTTTTTCTTCTTTTTTTTTCTTTTTTTTTCTTTTTTTTTTCTTTCTTTTTTTTTTTTCATTTCATTTTCTGTTTTTTTTTCTATTTTTTTTTCTGTTTTTTTCTATTTTTTCTGTTTTTTTTTTCTTTTTTTTCTTTGGTATCCGGTATGTGTATTCGGATAAGCAAGGGCTTGCTTGTATCCGGTCTGAGTGACCGGATACCCAAGGTTTTATAAGTCGCGCGCGACCGCGACTTTTCCCCTTCTCTCCTTTCTTCCCCGATTACAAAGACCGGCTACCCTCTTCCTTCCTTCGACACCCGACGACTCGTCCTGCTTCTCCGGCGATCCCAGCAACTCCGGTGCCTCCTATTGCTGTCGGCGACGACCTGTAACTCCGGAAACTTCCATTGTCGCCCCTTCTTGGCCGTGGTCGAGCCCTAGCTCGATTTCCTCGACTTTTTTCGATTTCTCAACTGGGCATTGGAGGTTCTGCTCCGGCGAACTTGTCCCTTGATTCTCACTTGCAACCAGGCACTTGATTTCTCCACTGTTCGTCCAGGTTAGTGAGATTTAAATTTTTCTTGGCAACCCATTGGACTAATTTTAATGCCATGTGTGATTCTTGCAATGTACTTTAGTGCCATATCCAAGCAATTTTGCCATGCTATGGTGTCTCTTAATTACAGTTAATTGTGGTGAATTGCCCAATTTCCTGCATTTCTGAATTTCTGCCAAGTTTGAGCTTGAATTTCTGCCAAGTCTGGATTTTTGCCAATTGCCTGAATTTCTGAATTTCCGCCAAGTTTGGATTTCTGCTAATTGCCTGAATTTCTGAATTGATGCTTTAACAAATCGAATCTCGCAATTGCCTTGGTTGTTTTGGACAAATCATGATGGATTGCAATGCTTTGGACTGCTGATTTTTGGATTGTATGCTGAGAACATGATATAATCTTGATCCTGCATTCTAGATGTTTCTGATTCTTCATTGCTGATGCTGCTGTCTTCTTTGCTTGGGACTTTGCCATTTATCTGATCAGACTTTAATTCATCCGATTGCCTGCTGGTGATTATTGGTCGCATGAGTTTTTCCCTTTTTTGCGATAATCTCCAATTGATGGTAGAAACCATATTGCATAGCTCAAAACCAATTCTTGATCCAAATTTTGCAATTCTGATTGATTTGCTTGTATGTTAGATTTATTTGCACAAACCTTGATCTCCAATTTGCTGCAATTCTTTGGTTTGTTGGAGATATTTTTCCCCTGACCTCACTGATTACATGTTTCCGAAGGTCTTCCCATCTGTTGTGAAAATTCCTCCTGACTTTCTGACATGCCATATCAAATTCGAATTTCTGTTGCCTTTCCTATAACTCCTGTTTTTGATCCTTTGGTCTTCACTTTTCCCATATCCTGCAACCACAAAATATTAAGAAAGGTTAAGTGCTGAAATAATCTTTTAGGGTTGAGAAAAATGTTTTAGAATTAGGAATAGAAAATATCTCTCACTTCCCCCAAAACTTTGTAGATGACATAAATGAGATAAAATCCCCTCGAGACATAATTCACGATAATTTTGAAAAATAATCCTATGAACCTAGACCAAAAGCAAGGTAAAATAAATTCATAAAACACTTCCCTGTGTAGATGGCTAGGAGTTGTTCTCGCGTTCGGGAGGAGGCTGACCCTGCTGATCAGCCCTCCACTTTGCGGGCTCGGACAGAGGCGAGTTCCAGCGCCACCTTGTCGGAGCCACTAGATGTCTCTCGGGAGAGCTCTGCTAGGGTAGGTTTTCAAATTCTTTTCTTCCTTCTATTCTCTTCCTACACCAATCTTCACACCTTTCTCTTGAAATTTAGCCCGTGGTTGCACCTGCTCGGGGTCGAGGCAGAGGTCGAGGCCGGGTTCCTGATCAGGCCCTTGAGGGCGAGAGAGGTCGTGGTCGAGGCCGAGGCAGAGCCGGAGGTGCAGCTCAGGAGGGTACTACTGTAGCTCTGGCAGGGGTCTCTGAGGAGTTGAGGGCCTCTGTTCATGATACAGAGCTCCTCCGTGGCTTGGATAGCCACCCTTCTATGTGCATCAGGGCTGATGTGCCGCTTCCGTATCACTCCTCCCATTTGCGAGGCAGTTGGGGGAGATTCAGCGAGTTGGCCCAGTCACTTTCTCTGGCCCTCCGGCGCGAGTTTGGGAGGTGTCATCTGGACCATTTCCTTAGCATCCCATCCTTCAGAGCCGATCGTCCGCTCATTTTTGCTATGATGGAGAGATATTTCCCGGAGACCCAGTCATTCCATCTTCCGGACGTGGAGCTAGGGATCCGCCCCTCAGATTTTGTGATGATCACTGGTATTCCGTTGACGGGGCGGACCATTGTCTTGGAGCGGCCTTCTGCGGAGGACGTCGGCCTTCTCTTGGGATATCAGGCCTTGCCACCTGCTGCTTGGGATGGGCGGAGTGGTCGTCTTTCCATTAGCTGGCTGCGAGAGAGCCTGGCTCGTCATTACGACGGGAGACATGCGACCATCTCCGTGGAGGATGCAGATTTTGTGCCTATCTTTCGGCATGTTTTCTTGCTGATGCTTGGGAACTACTTTTTCCCGGAGGATACCACCAGTGTCAGCCCACTTTTCTTGGACACTTTGAGAGATCTTCGTCAGACCCGCCAGGTGGCATGGGGCCGACTCATCTATGGGACCATCCTGGCCGGGTTGTGCCGAGCTGTTCGAGGCCTGGCATCCCCGAGAGGCGATGGAGTTAGCAGCCGGTTCTTCTGGCAGATTCTACAGGTATAGAATTCATCTGTCTGGTTTAATTCCTTAGGCTTTATTTTCTTGATCTCTGACTGATTTTTATTTTGTCAGGTGTTTATGTACACCTATATGACTTTCTTCGGCCCATCCCCGGTACCTGAGGTCGCGGATTTCCCTGTGGCTTTGCGATGGTCGGCCCAAGTCCGGGATGCTGATAGGAGTCAGCCCCGCACCGCTCGGGTGCACTTGGACCGTGCCCGCCGACCTGATGTAAACCCTTTATCCTTTTCCTTTTTTTTCCTTTTATTTCTTTTCCTGTATCTTGACCGCATCTGACTATTTCTTTTTTTTTGCAGCTCCTCCTGTCCCGATTTGATGACGTGGACATCGAAGTGGCCCGTGAGATGGCGGTACAGGATGCCTTCAATAGAGATCGACGACGTCAGCCCTACCAGTGCTTCCTCGGGAGGCTTGGTAGGGTGATGTACTTAGGAGAGCGCCTGTACTTCCAGTACACCAGCGCACTTCGTATCCCCGTTCTTCCTCCTCCTGTGGGTCCCGACACACTCCTCCCCGGCTTTGATGTTGATCAGTTCGATCACTTCCTGGATGCAGAGGGGCTCACAGTAGCTGGGGATTACGACGAGTGGTTCCAGAGGGTATCTATTGGATGCTTGATGGATCGACCCACTCGTGCCGGGGTGACCGAGATCGGCGGGATCCGTATCCGGATCCATGAGGACACAGTAAGTCTTGTACTCTTCATATTTTCATCTTTTCTTCCCTTATGTATTTCTAATCCCACTTCTGTTCTTGTTGGCAGGTACATGAGCTGAATACTATCCGGGACCGGTTCGAGAGTCAGCGGGCCGCGATCGATGATATGATCGCTGAGCACGATGCGGTTGTGGCCCAGCGGGATGCCCGAATCAGGGAGCTGGAGGCCCTGGTTGCTGAGCTCCAGGCTAGACAGGTATCTGGCCTTCTTATATTTTCATTCGTTTCATTTTCCTATTTCTGCTATTCTGATATGCTTGCTTGACTTGTACAGGGCCCGGTCCCAGATCAGGATGCTGCCTTCGAGCCTGATTTCCTTATTCCTGACCCGTCTCCTGCTCGGGCTACGGATCCTGTGGATGTCCCAGGTGCTGATCCTGGTGATGCTACACCTACTGATGCCCCAGCTGCTCCTACGGATGCCCCGGCTGTTCCTTCATCTCCAGTGATGGTTCCTGAGCCGGAGGAGGTCCTTGCTGCTGACCCAGTGGATCCAAATCCCCTAGTCCCTGGTATGTTTTCCTTAGTTTCTTCTCTTTTGTTCATCTTGGTATCCCAATTCCTGATTTTTCTCCATTTGGTACAAAATATTTCTGCTCCTGGCCCTTCTTCTGCTGCCGGGCCTTCTGGACATGCGGGAGCAAAGACTGCTGTAGCTGAGGGTCCAGTTGAGCCCGTACCTGCTGAGCCCGAGGCTTCCTCCGATTCTGTTCCTGTCCCTTCTCCCGACACGTCGGACTACTGCATCGAGTACCAGCTTCAGTCCTTCATAGGACGGAGACCGCGCTATATGGCGGAGCGCCTCCTGTCCTATTATAGGCGCCGACCATCTCGAGGGAGAGGCCGTAGAGCGCGTGGTAGAGGGCGCGGGGATAATCCTGCACAGGAGCAGTAGATTAGGATTTCTGTTTTTTCATTATCACTTGTACAAACGAGACTCATATATAAAAGAATATTTTTATTCATTCTATCTTGTCTTGCACTTCTTTTGTTCTTAATTTTATGCAATTATAACTTGTACACAGGTGAAACAGGTAAAAAATTCGGAATTTTCATCCTTAGCTCTTTTTTTGCATTTTTTCCTTTGTATCCGGTCTGATATACCGGATACATTGATTGGTCTTTGTATCCGGTATAACATACCGGATACTCATGGCCTCCTTTGTATCCGGTATACTTAACCGGATATGAATAAAACCTTGTTTATCCGGTCTGAGTTACCGGATAAATTAAAAGATACTATAAATGCCACCAGCCTCGGGATTTGAGCATTTTTTACGAGTTTTTGAGTTTAGAAACCCCCTTTTTCGCCTTTTTCTTCCTTCTCTTGAGTTCTAGCTTGCTCCCATCACATCCAATAGAATCTGGATCATTTTCTGCCCCATTATTGTCTGTCCACACTGCATCCTCTGCAAAACAACCTTTTAGATCAAAACTCCCAAATCTCACTAGGTACAACCCTGTGGATTCCTTTTACACAAGATGGGTTAACTCTATGACCCTAGATGAGGAAAGGAGATGGGATTCTACTAATCTAGGCTATACCTTGCTCATTCCCAAGGTTCCCTTCAAGTGGGAGATTATAGAGGCCATGATTGGTCATTGGGTACCGGACCTCAACCTTTTCCGTTTTGGGACCCATGAAATGACCCCAACCATTGAGGAGGTGGAAACCATCCTGGGCTTGAGGTTTGATGAGAAGGTGGTGAATCCACCTCTTAGGCCCAGTTACAAAAAGGAAGCTTCTACATTCTTGGGCATAGGGAAGAAGGACTTGGGGGATTCTGACACCCTTTTGACCCTATCTAAGGCTTTTTTGACTGAGAAGCTTTTGAGGGGGGAAAATAAGGAGGCCCGGTTCAACGCCTTGACCCTGATAGTGGTCAACCAGCTGCTTTTCCCACGAGATGATGATGAGGTGGATTTGGCCTTGATTTCAGTGATATGCCAGGTTAGGGAGCGGGAGAGGTTGGCCCCTATGATTTTGGCTGGGATGTATCAGGCCTTGACTGATTGCTACAATAGGAAGTCAAAACGCTTCTTAGCATGTGCCCAGATCCTGCAGGTAAAAAAATTAGAAAATTTTTTTCCTTTGCCTTTTTTTTTCTTTTTTGCTTTTTTGCTTTCTTTTTTTGCGTTCTTTTTGCTTTTTTGCTTTTTTGCTTTCTTTTTGTTTTTTTTTCTTTTACAATGTGCTGATATATCTCTTCTCCTTTGCAGCTTTGGCTACTTGATCATTTGAATCAGATTGAGGAAATCAATCGACACTTCTTCCCGAGCTTGAAAGTCCCCATCTTGATGAGCAACCGGGGGTGTCCCGATATTCCAGGGGGCAAACAGGGCTGGTTCACTTTCTTGGGCTCACTTCAGAATGACCAGGTGAGATGGCCTGGTACTTATCAGCCCAATGCGGAGATAGTGATTAGCTTTCATGACCGCAATTTTCTGATCCTAGCTGGCCTGAGATATGCAGTGCTGTATCTTCCTTTGCGGGTCCTTCGTCAGTTCTGAGCGACCTAGGGGATTGTCATCCCAAGTGGGTATGAGGACTGTCTTGGGCCCCTTTCTCCAGATACCATGAAGCTGAATGCCTGGTTGATGAGGGAGTGGTCATATGTTCGCTTTATGCATGGCCCCGTTTTCTCAGAAACCCATGTGAAGGATTATCTCTTCTGGATCAGGGAGCAGATACACAGTCAGGCACCCGTACCCAAAGATCCTCCTGCAGTCTTGGCTCCTACTTATGAGGATATTTTAGAGTCTGAGAGGGCTTCCCACAAGCGACTTCAGCAGATATGGGTACGAGAGGCCCAGGAGCTTAGGATACGGGGCCTTGATATGGAAAGGCAACTTGCAGAACAGGTATCTCGCCGTCTGGCTATGGAGAAGCAACTTGAGGAAAATAGGCAGGCTCGCTGTCTTGAAGTCCGAGCACTGCGGCAGAAGCATCAGGATGCTTTAGCCAGCCTTAGGAGCATGAGGATTAGGCAAACTCTTTCAGATGAGGTCATTTCCTTCTTAAGTGATCCCGCTGCAGAGGGGGCTTCTGGGGTTATCGCAGCTTAGGCAGCTCGGATTCGGGAGCTTGAGGAGAGGCTAGGAGACAGAGATTAGCTTTATTTCCTGCACATTTTTTTTCTTTCATACCTTTGTACGAAATTGAACTCCAATAGTGAAAAGCCAAAGTATTCAATTCAAAATAAAATTTTTATATTATTGGCCTCAGAATGCTCAGATGCTTGTAAAACAAAGGTTTTATGAAAAGTATTTGATTTCTCATCACCAGCCAAAGTATAATTTTTCTTTTTATATTTTTTTATTTTTTTGAAATTTGGTCCATGCACTTAATCACCTATAATTAAAGGAATTAGAACCAGGTTAAATAATGAAAAGAGTAGTCCAGAAAATAATGAGGGATCAGAACCGTCCATCTTAGGACCTTTAGAGTCATCCCCAAATGCCTTTTTTCCAAAATTGACCGTATTACCCAATCTGCTCAGTTTCAGTACTTGTGCTGATTTTTCTTCAAGCTTGGTGTAAGCACCTTATTTTTGCACCCCCGGAATTGCTGAAAATGAAAACCCTGGCAGAAATTCAAACCCCGAGGGGACAAAAAGTTGACTTTTTGATTAAGTGATAGTTGGCCGCCTTGCTTTATATCATTGGATAGAGAATCTCGACACGATTCCAGCGCAACTGAGTTCGCAAGAATCGGAGTCCGGATGAAGGCTCTGCGGGCGGTCAAACTTGAGCGGAGCCAAAAGTTGACTTTTTGCCAAAATCCGATCCAGAGGCCTACCCCTAGGTCATGGGATAGAGGGCTCTGATACAATTCCAACGCAATTAAGTTTGCCTAGATCAGAGCCCGGATGAAGAAAATATGAGCCGACAAAATTCCCGAGCAGCAAAACCGGCAAACTGCGCACGTGGCAGAGAGCTGCACACGTGGCGAGTTGCGCAAGAAAATATCTCGGGGATCAAATCCATAAATATCCAAACATTCAAAATATCCCAGGGACTAAATCTGTAAAAATCCAAGAATATCGGATTAAATTGAAAATAACCAGGGACTAAATCCGAAAATTCGGATTTTCCGACCAAACGAGCGGCCGCATTAATGGTTTTTTAATCATTCTGTCGCTCGCGCAAACGTGGCAGGGGGTATGCGCTCACCTTGAGGTGGGCGCCAAACTCGGCGGATACCCTCTGTCCTCTTCTATAAAAGCCGCGCAAGGTTTCATTTCCAGGGATTGGAAAAATTTTGGTTGGAGATTTTTTCTTGGGTTGGGCATTTTCTGGGTTCGGGATTTTTAAGAAAAGACCAGACACACTCGTTCCCTCCCTTCCTCTTCTTCCTCATCAAACCCGAAGGTGATCTTGTTGGTGGTTCTCCGGCAGCTGCTCGTTGGCTCCAAGGAACTCTCCGGCCTACTCTACAGAGACCTAGAACCAAGGTGAGCTCTCCATTTTCTTTTGTTCAATATATATAAATCAAGCTTCCCATGCATCTCTAACATCTGGTTTGTCATTGCTTGCTTGATTCGAAGGGGAGCATGTTCCCTCTTACCTCATCTCTTGTATCCCGAATAAAGCCCCTGTTCTCTTCTTTGTATGTTATGTTGATGTTTTGTTTCGGATTTGTAGGTTTCCAGAAAGATTTGAGTGATGAGTGGGAGGATATGTTAGGTTAGGTTAATTTCCATCTATGTTTAGAGGTCTGCTGGGGTTCTAAGGATCCCCAGAAACCAGTTACAGAGCTTAAAACCAGTCGGAAATGGAGTTTGGAGAGAAAAAACAGAGAGTCAGGGTCTGCGCTGAGCTCGCGCTCACCTAGCTTGGGTCCGCCCACTTCGCGCCGAGCTCGCGCTCACCTTGCGCCGAGCTCGCGCCCACCTCGCGCCGAGCGCGCGCCCACTTCTTTTTGGGTGCGCTGAGCTCGCGCCCACCTGGCGCCTAGCTCGCGCCCACCTCGCGCCGAGCTCGCGCCCACTTCTTTTTGGGTGCGCTGAGCTCGCGCCCACCTGGCGCCTAGCTCGCGCCCACTTCTTTTTTCGTGTTTTTTCGCTGTATTCGGTCCGCCCATTTCGCGTCGACCTCGCGCCTACTACTTGAGGTTGGCGCCTACCCCTAAAACATGCCGAATTGATATATTTTTGAAAATTTCCAAAAATACCCTTTACTGTTCCGCGGGGGGCAAAGCCCCCCGCACCCCCCACCCCCTTTGTTCGCTACACATCTAACTCGTACCTTGGTACGGGGAGATACCCCATCCCCGTGGGCTCCGCTTCACTCCACCCACAGGGCCCCCGGGTACCTCCCCTTGGACCCAGCACAATGAGCCAATTTTTTCTTGATAGAATTTCAATCTTGTGTATTTTCTTATGTGATTATTGCTGAATATGGGTTTTATTTTCAAACCGAACCGGATGAACCAATAGGGTTTCCAGGTCACCTGGAAACCCAACATGGGGCTTGGACCCTTGGTCCAACTTGGTTTCCAGTGGGCCTTCCAACGGGGCCCACCAAGCCCGACCAATTCATTTTGCTTAACTAAGATAATAAAAGATTTGAGTGGGCCAGACCACTCGAGGCCCACCCAAGCTCTAATTGGGCCATGCATGATTAAAGTAGGATGTGGTTTGGCCGAGACCACGGGTAGGGCCTATCGGGCCCACTAAGCCCACTAACCCAACCAACTTAGGGTTTCAAAAACCCCAACTCAGGAAGTCTTGGGTTTTCAAGCCCAAGCCCAGGTAAAAGGCCCCAAGCCCAACACTTGGCCATTCTGGCACAGATAAGCAAAATAATCAAAACCACTTGGCAGCCAACTGTGGGGCCCACCCAGGGGCCCGAAATGCAATCCGACCCACTTTGTATGGAAATCACTAAATAATCAAATCTGAACTCTAAGATAAAATCAATTCAAAGTGAGCCAAAGTCCAAAGGGCCACACTTGGCCCACCAAGGGATACCATGGGCCTTCCAACGGGGCCCACCCCACCAGACCCAGATCATCTTAATTAAAAAGATAAAATCAAGTAAAGGGACCCACACCACTTTGGCGGTCCCGCCAGACTTAATCAAAATTGCTTGCTGGAATAGGAATCGGGTGAGTGAGAGACCAAAGTTGACTCAAACCAAGGAAACCTATGGGACCCGTCACTTGACGGGGTGGACTGGAGTGTCTACGGACTTCCCCAGACTGCAACCGAGCCCCTACTTAGAATCTCAAGCCGCAGACCAAGCCTTAGTAGAAGAACTTAGGCACCCCGGTGTCTGCCTGCACCCCATCAGGCAGTGGCGACTCCAAAAAATCCCGAGGCACGCATCGTTTTGCGTGCGCCTCGTCGTGCGACCGAAATCGGGTGCGCACACTTGGGTTTCCATGATCAACTCAACCATTGATTTTTCCTTTATATTTTTTTTCTTTTTTTATTTTTTTATTTTTTATTTTCGCCTTTTTGCCAATATTGCCCCTAGCGCCAGTTACGGTTTTCACTAGGGCCGGCTTCTGTATTCTGTCATCACCAATCTTATTCTGACATTTGAATGAATAAACTAAGATCACCGAGGGCTTAAAAATAGGACGAAACAAAGGCTAGGCTCAGTTTATGAAAAAGAGGGTATTAAAGGCCCAAAAATTTTCAAGTGTGGAAATAGGTCAACCAGACTTACAGTCATGATGAATTTAACCCTTTTCCCCCAAATTGCATTCTTTGCATCCTTTTTTCACACTTGGCTTTCATTTGCCATTTTCATTGCTTTTCTCTCTTTTTTCTTTTTTCCTTAATTTTTGCCCCAATTGACTGTAAATCCGGTTTAGGTTTATCAAAGAAACAAACCGGCTCAACTTGGCTAGACTAGGGATTAAAATTTGAAGGAAATAAAGAAAAATGGCCTCGGATCATTTCCTAGAAATATTCACTCAAGGAAAATACCTTTTTACTGCATCAGAGTTAATTGGCTCAGGAAAATCTGACCCCTCCATTTCTGTCAAGATGAGTGCACCCCCTGACAGGACCTTCTTGATGACATAAGGCCCTTCCCAATTGGGCTTGAACTTACCACGAGGGTCTTCCAAAAATGGTAAGATTTTCTTTAGAACTAGGTTTCCTTCTTGGAAAGTTCTAGGCCTCACTTTCTTATTGTAGGTCCGGGCCATTCTCCTTTGGTACAACTGGCCATGACATAGTGCTTTTAACCGCTTTTCTTCTATCAGGTTGAGTTGATCATGTCTTGACTGTACCCATTCGGCTTCTTCCAGTTCTGCTTCCTTGAGCACTCTGAGTGTGGGATTTCTACTTCCACTGGCAAGACTGCTTCCATCCCATAGACTAGGGAATACGGGGTTGCCCCGGTTGAGGTCCGGATCGAGGTTCTGTAGGCATGTAGAGCAAGTGGCAGCATTTCATGCCAATCCTTGTAGCTTACTACCATCTTCTGAATGATTTTCTTTATGTTCTTGTTTGCTGCTTCCACTGCCCCATTCATCTTTGGCCTGTACGGAGCTGACTTATGGTGGGTGATCTGAAACTGCTCACACATCTTCTTCATGTCCTTGTTTTTAATATTCGAAGCATTGTCTGATACTATGGCACTTGGCAGTCCATAGCGACAAATGATATTGTGCTTCAAAAATTTAATAACATGGTTGCCTGTGATGTTCGCATATGATGCTGCTTTCACCCATTTAGTGAAGTAATCAATTGCCACTAGGATGAATCTGTGCCCGTTCAATGCCTTAGGGGAGATCATGCCAATAACATCTATGCCCCACATAGAGAAGGGCCATGGTGATGTCATGTTGTGCAACTCACCTGGGGGTGCATGCTTGTTATCTGCATATATTTGGCATTGATGGCACCTCCTGACATGTATACAGCAATCATGCTCCATGGTCGTCCAGTAGTAGCCCAACCTCAAGATCTTCTTTGCAAGCATGTGTCCACTCATATGGGGCCCACAAACTCCTCCATGTACAGTCTCAATCAACCTTTCCGATTCAGCTTTGGCAACACATCTGAGCAGAATGTCGTTATGTGACCTCTTGTACACATGTCCCCCACTTAGCAGAAACTGACCAGCCAATCTCTGTATTGTCCTCTTTTCAGTAGCAGTGGCATTTTCTGGTAAACTCCGATTGTTCAAGAAATTTTTGATATCTTGAAACCACGGTGCTTCTTCTTCTGGTGCTCCCTCTAGAACGAGACAGTAAGCCGGTTCATCTCTAACCTCAATTTCCAGCGGTCTGATGTCTACTCCTTCTGGTATGCTGACCATTGAAGCCAAGGTTGCTAGAGCATCCGCAAACTGATTCTTGGCCCTTGGCATATAGTTGAAGGAAATTCGAGAAATTTGTGCTTATTTCTTCCAAATACTGGTGATAGGGGATCAATTTATGATCCTTGGTTTTCCATTCACCAGTTGTTTGGAAGATGATAAGACTCGAATCCCCGTATACGTCAAGTTCCTCTACTCCATGATCCACGGCTGCTTGCAATCCAATTATGCATGCTTCATATTCTGCTATGTTATTGGTGCACTGGAATCTCAGCTTTACTGCAATCGGGATGTGTGAACCATCTGGTTTGACCAAGACTGCCCCTATTCCATTACCATTCATGTTGGCGGCCCCATCAAAGAACATCTGCCAAGAACTCTCACTGTCCTCCTCTTCAGTGTACAGAATTGCCTCATCTGGGAAGTTGGTCTTCAAGGGTTGATATTCTGGCAGAGGATGTGCAGCCAGGTGATCAGCTATGGCTTGCCCCTTGATCACCTTCTGGGTGATGTATGTGAGGTCAAACTCGGACAGTAGCAGTTGCCACTTTGCCGTCCTGCCAGTCAGTGCCGGTTTCTCAAATAAATACTTCAGCGGGTCCATCCGGGATATCAATAGTGTGGAGTGACTAAGGAAGTAATGCCTTAGCCTCTAAGTGGCCCACACTAGAGCACAACAAGTCTTCTCCAATGATGAATACTTGGCTTCATATTCCGTGAATTTTTTACTTAGATAGTAAATGGCCCTTTCTTTTCTACCAGTCTCATCGTGCTGCCCCAAGACGCATCCCATCGATGTTTCCAACACTGACAAGTACAGGATCAGTGGTCTTCCTGGAGTTGGTGGCACTAGCACAGATGGGTTCAGTAAATATTCCTTGATCGTATCGAAGGCCTGCTGGCAATCCTCATTCCAGGCCGCCGGGTTATCCTTCCTCAGAAGCTTGAAAATTGGTTCACAGATAGCCGTGAGCTGCGCTATGAACCGGCTTATGTACTGAATCCTCCCGAGAAAACCACGAACCTCCTTCTCGGTTCTGAGTGCTGGCATTTCAATTATGGCCTTGGCTTTAACCGGGTCAATTTCAATTCCTCTTCAGCTCACTATAAACCCCAGTAACTTCCCTGATGTAGCCCCAAAGACGCACTTAGCCAGGTTAAGCCGTAGACTGTACTTCCTGAGCCGATCAAACACTTTCTTCAAATTGATCAAGTGGTCCTCCTCTTTGCATGATTTGGCAATCATATCGTCCACATAGACCTCCATATCCTTGTGGATCATGTCATGGAATAGTGCTGTCATGGCTCGCTGGTATGTTGCCCCAGTGTTCTTGAGCCCAAACGGCATGACTGTATAGTGGAATGTGCCCCAAGGTGTGATAAATGCTGTTTTCTCTTGATCCTCCTTAGCCATCTTGATCTGATTGTACCCCGAGAAACCATCCATGAAGGAAAATAGGCTATGTACCGCAGTATTATCGACCAGAATGTCGATGTGTGGAAGCGGAAAATCATCCTTAGGGCTTGCCTTATTCAAAGACCAAGCAAACACATCCTTGTAATCTGCCAAAAACCATGACATTTCATTTTGCTGCACATTAGACAAGCATGACCCGATTTTCACAATTTTTGGGTCCTCTTCGGTCCCAAGATTTATGGATATGGTCTCCTCAATATTAGGTTGGACCCCCTTTTCATGACGTTCCAATTGGTATTCAATTTCTTTTGGAACGTCTTCTCCTTCGACCTCGATCTCTTCTTCGACCCCCATGAGGTCAAAGTCGAGCTCAAGGTCGAAGTCATATTCAACCTGGTCCAATTCGGTCTGATTATATGGTTCATAAGTGGTTTGGACCTTTTTGAAAAAATTAAATTTTCTAGGAAAAATAGAAAAATCTTTTTGGGTTTTTTGTGAGCCTTCTAAACATAATTCCCCTGAAGACGAAGGCCCATTAGAACCTTCAGGGAAATGGCAATCCACTATTGGAGTTTTTTTTGGAAGCCGCGTCAGTTTGCCACACAGACGCTGCTTCAAAGGTAAGGGGAGTTTCCTCCCAATTGTTCAGTACAAAATTTTTGGGAGCAGGGGAAATAGGGAAAGCCTGCTCCTCAAGCCCAGCATCCGATGCCATCATCACCGGGTGGGTACTGCCCTTTTCTGCTACGGGACCCAGTCCAGATATAACCTCATCCGGAATCTTCACTGCGGCCCAGTCAATGAAAGGTAGCTCGTTGTCACTACCAGTTTTCTCGCCTTCAGTCATGGCGAAGAAAGCCCCCACATCTTCAGAGAAGTCTGTCCGCTGCTCTGGTTGTGGCCCAGGCCCATCGGCTGCTCCCAGTATAGGAGATGGGTTATATGGTTGCAAGGCCGAAACAAAAGGCTTTTGAAATGGGTTGAGGTTGTAGTAGGGAGGCTTGGACTGATCCATAGGAGGAGACAGTTGGATTATATATGAGGGTTTAGGGAAACTTTCCCTTAAATGAGGGTGTTTTCCTTTACTTCTTTCCTCTCCTTCTTCATGCTTCATCCTCCTCCAGCCTCTGGGTTGAAGCCCAACCCTACTTTAGGGATCAGTTTCTTAGCCGTGATTGGCTCCACCATCCCCTGTAAATTGATTCCCAGGCCTTTCCCCGGGTGAAAGTGGTATTTTTCCATCACTTTCTTCACCATTTCTTCTGCAGTGGTCCCCTTTTCCTTCTTTTTCTCACACCCCCAGGTATGTAGTTGACTGCCTCAAATTGGAAGGAGTGGAATGCAATCTTGTCGACAGTCAAGTCCACATTGATTAAGGGTACATCAGGTGACACTATGGGTGGCACCAAGTTTTCGGCTAGGACTGTTATCACCCTTTGCCCTCTTACATATTTCACCCTTTGGTGGAGCGTGGATGGTATTACCCTAGCCGAATGTATCCACGGCCTCCCTAGGAGTAGATTGAAGGCTGCGGGTATATCCATCACCTCAAATGTAATGTTGAAGATATTCGACCCAATTGTGACTGGCAGTTCAATCTCCCTTAGGGAGTGGGTCTTGGAGCTATCAAAAGCCCTCACTATCCGCCCATTTCGTTTGATCCTGGATTGGTCTAGACTCAGCTTGGTAAAAGTGATTAACGGGCAAACGTTTAACGCCGACCCGTTGTCAATTAAAACCCGTGCAATCATGCAGCCCTTACAAAGCACAGTGATGTGCAAAGGGTCCACATTATAACACCCACCTGAGTTGATCTCACCCTCTGAGAAACTTATCACATTATGTGACAAGATTTGACCAACCATTTTACCAAGCTGGTCTGGATCAATGGTCTGGGATACGTGTGCACTCTGTAGCACCCTTAACAATGCATCCCTGTGCTTTTCAGAATTCAGCAAAAGGCCCAGTATTGAAATCTGGGCCGGGACCTTGTTCAACTGATCCACAAGATTGAATTCACCTTTTTTTATTATTTTTATGAGGTCTGCTGCCTCATTTTCTGCACCCTGGGGGGTGTCTTCTCCCACTTTATTTTTTCCTTTTTGTTTTCTTTTTTCTTCATTTTCTTTTTTTTTCTTTTTCTACTTCTGTCTCTTTCTCTTTCTCTTCACCCCCTGCACATCTCCCTGACCTCGTCATGAGGTTCACCTCCTCTTGGTTCTAGTTACTAACCTTTGGAACCGTAGCCGCGGTTCCCTCGCTGTAATTCCATGGTACAGTGGCCTCAGAATAGGCTAGTTTGTGGATGTTAACCACTAGTGGCTGGAGTTTGGACCGGGATGTATGGGCCGGTTTAGGGATGGTCTGGGCTGGCTGCACATTTACAACCAAGGGTTGAAGTTTGGATTTTGTGGGGACAGAAGAAGTGATAGAAGCAGTGGTGGGGTCAATGTTGATGACCAGTGGAGCCTTGGACGGCTTGGATGGTGAATAAATGGGTGGACTGCAATTGAAGACCAATGGGGGCCTTGCAGTATTCATCTGGGCCATCAGAGCAGAGACCCGGTTTAAAGAGGAACTTATGTCCTCAGCAGCTGGATTATTTTTCTGGGAGACCATGTTGATCTCCTCTTCTTCTTCTTCTTGGAAAAAACGGACCTGGACAGTGGTCCCTACTGGAGCTATGAGTTGTGATGGGTCAAAGGCCCTTTTGGTGGTGGATATGGCAGTGATGGAGTTGGATGGGCCTGCCCCATTATGGTACGGCAGAGGGTTCTGCCCAATATTATTCCCGGACGGTGCGGGTGCAGCAGTGTTAAAAACCAAGGCCTTCTGGTCCAACAAGTCCTGGACCGCGTGCTTCAACACCCAACAAGCATCTGTAGAGTGCCCCGGTGCACCCATGTGGAAGTCACAGGTGACTGACGTGTCAAAATTTCTTCCCCTGGTGGCATTCGGGTTGGGCTCTTTCAGAGTCAGGTATTTACCCTTCAGCAAAGTTGGCAGCAGTTGGGAAAGAGATATTGGGAGAGGAGTGAAAACCCGGTTCTTTCTATTTGCTAACCAGGCCTCTCTTTCCTCCCTGGTAAAGGTCCTCCTTGGGTTAGCTGGCACGGAGGGGGTGAAATTGACATTCAGCGGGGTTTGGTACGATTGCTGGGCCTGTTGGGGTGCCGAGATGTTCACGTGAAGTGGCTTCTTGGCTGGAGGGGCCTGGACCAGGTTCACCTCCCCTTCTTTTTGGTCCCCGTTCTTCTTGAATGCGGCTCCCTTCTTCTGGGCCATGGAGGCAGAGGAATCAGACTGCCCAGTTAGAGTTGAGTAGTCTATCAGCCTTCCTGACTTGACCCCTTCCTCGATCCGGTCCGCTACTTGCACCAGGGCTGCAAAGTTGGTGGTGATTTGGCCCACCAAATGGTTGTAGAAGGGCTGCCCCAGCGTGCCCATGAATGTGGAGATCATCTCCGGTTCTTGCATAGGTGGCTTGACCTGGGAGGCGGCCTCTCTCCACCTCTTGGCGTACTGTCGTACCGGCTCATCCTTCCCCTTGCTCATCCTCATCATGTCGTACCGGTCTGGCACGATCTCAGAGTTAAACTTGTACTGATCCAGGAACGCATCAGCCAAGTCCTTCCACCTCCTGATTCTTCCATGGTCCACTGTGGCGAACCACCTGAGAGCTGACCCGGTCAAACTTCTCTGAAAGAGTTGGATTAATATGCCGTCATCCCGGCCAAATTGGCATAGGGCCCCGCAGTACAATTTTAAGTGGCTCAATGGGCAGCCCGTGCCATCAAATTTGTCAAAGTCCGGGCACCTGAACTTGGCCGGTAGACATACGTCAGGATACATGCACAGATCTTCGAAAGTGGTGCCTGCATGGCTGCTTCCCCCCTTCACTTCCTTCAGCTCTGCCTGGATCCTTTCTATCCTGAGCAGCATCTTTTTTTCCATCTCTTCTCTGGCCTTTTCTTTCTCCAGCTCTTTCTCTGATTCTGCTATATTTTCCCTGATCAGAATGGGTTCAGGGACTGGTTCAGAAATGGGCCCTGGCATGGGTTGAGTCGGAGGCGGTATGTAGGCCTGCGGTGGTGGTGCCTGATGAGAAGTCGATGCTTGATTTTGGGCCTGGGCCTGTTGGGCCTGAGCCGCCAGTAAGTCTCCCAGCATCTTGGCCAGACCAGCCACTTGCTCCTGTAGCTGAGCAAAGTCTTGAGCGGGTACGGTGGCATGGGCTTGGTTCTCTTCAATGTTCATGGCTCTGGTTTTGGATCTGGTCACGGGAGCAATGGTTGCAAATAATTGTACCTGGATCAGGAAAAGCAAAGAGACATGTCAGCTCCCATTTAATCTGAGTCACACACCTATAAATGTAGATAAGTAGGTCAGGTGAACACCAGCCCAGATTTTTTGTTTTTTTATTTTTTATTTTTATTTTTATTTTTATTTTTATTTTTATATATTTTTTTATTTTTTGTTTATTTTTTGTTTTGCTTGGAATATTCTGAGGCTTCCAAATGTCCTAAAAATTTTTGACTTTGAGTGGTTCCCATGACCAAACAAAGGTTTTTGGAATATTCTGAGGCTTCCAAAGGTCCTAAAAAAATTTTGACTTTGAGTGGTACTCGTGACCAAACAAAGGTTTTTGGAATATTCTGAGGCTTCCAAAGGTCCTAAAAGAAAGACTTTGAGTGGTACTCGTGACCAAACAAAGGTTCTTGGAATATTCTGAGGCTTCCAAATATCCTAAAAAATTTTGACTTTGAGTGGTACTCGTGACCAAACAAAGGTTTTTGGAATATTCTGAGGCTTCCAAAGGTCCTAAAAAAAAAGACTTTGAGTGGTACTCGTGACCAAACAAAGGTTCTTGGAATATTCTGAGGCTTCCAAAGGTCCTAAAAAAGTTTTGACTTTGAGTGGTTCTCGTGACCAAACAAAGGTTTTTGGAATATTCTGAGGCTTCCAAAGGTCCTAAAAAGGTTTTGACTTTGAGTGGTTCTCGTGACCAAACAAAGGTTTTTGGAATATTCTGAGGCTTCCAAAGGTCCTAAAAAGGTTTTGACTTTGAGTGGTTCTCGCGACTAAACAAAGGTTTTTGGAATATTCTGAGGCTTCCAAAGGTCCTAAAAAGTTTTGACTTTGAGTGGTTCTCGTGACCAAACAAAGGTTTTTGGAATATTCTGAGGCTTCCAAAGGTCCTAAAAAGGTTTTGACTTTGAGTGGTTCTCGTGACCAAACAAAGGTTTTTGGAATATTCTGAGGCTTCCAAAGGTCCTAAAAAAGTTTTGACTTTGAGTGGTTCTTGCGACCAAACAAAGGTTTTTGGAATATTCTGAGGCTTCCAAAGGTCCCACTTTTTTTGACTTGATTGGTAAAAAGGAGACCAATCAAGGGTTCATGGAATATTCAAGGGCTTCCAGAGGTCCCACTTTTTTTGACTTGATTGGTAAAAAGGAGACCAACCAAGGGTTTTTATGGAATATTTTAGGGCTTCCAAAGGTCCCAATTTTTGATTTGATTTGATTGGTAAAAAGGAGACCAATCAAGGGTTCATGGAATATTCTAGGGCTTCCAGAGGTCCCACTTTTTTTTGACTTGATTGGTAAAAAGGAGACCAACCAAGGGTTTTTATGGAATATTTTAAGGCTTCCAAAGGTCCCAATTTTTTATTTGATTTGATTGGTAAAAAGGAGACCAATCAAGGGTTCATGGAATATTCTAGGGCTTCCAGAGGTCCCACTTTTTTTTGACTTGATTGGTAAAAAGGAGACCAACCAAGGGTTTTTATGGAATATTTTAGAGCTTCCAAAGGTCCCAATTTTTGATTTGATTTGATTGGTAAAAAGGAGACCAATCAAGGGTTCATGGAATATTCTAGGGTTTCCAGAGGTCCCACTTTTTGATTTGATTTGATTGGTAAAAAGGAGACCAATCAAGGGTTCATGGAATATTCTAGGGCTTCCAGAGGTCCCACTTTTTGATTTGATTTGATTGGTAAAAAGGAGACCAACCAAGGGTTTTTATGGAATATTTTAGGGCTTCCAAGTGTCCCACAAATGTTTTGATTTGATTGATAAAAATAACCAACCAAAGGTTTCTTTTTTTTTTTTTTCCAAATTTGCTGAATTTTCTCAGTTTTCAAGTTCAAAAGTTTGACTGACACATGTTTGAATTGAGTTGGTATCAAAAAATATGACACCTTGGTTCCTTCTTTGAGTTTCCACATTATGTTTAATCTTAAAGGAATATATATATTTTTTATTTTTTTATATATATATTTTTGACATTTTTGTATTTTCTTTAGGATGCCTAAGGATTATCCACAGTGTTTAGGCATTTTATTCTGAAAATTTGGGCTGAAAAGCCAATTTGTGCATTTTTTGAATGTATCCGGTATAATATACCGGATAAGCATATGCCTTATTGTATCCGGTAACCATGACCGGATACACGCATATGTCTTTGTATCCGGTAATATATACCGGATATGAAGGAAAGTGTTCTTAACCGGCCTGAGTTGCCGGTTAATGCTGAAATGGCCATTTTTGACTTATTTTTTCACCAGATTAGGTTTTTTCATTCCCACTTGATGTTCACTTTAATTTGACCTTCAAAACTTGCCCCAAATTGGGCTTGGACATCATACTTGCAAAATTCCCAAATTCATGAAAATAACATGGCTTTACCTTGCCACCTTGTATTACCTTCAATATGGTATTCATAGTATACCTTGGCCTGTAGAACATGCAAACGGCCTTCCCACATTTACACCCAATTCCCCAAACGCAATTGTATGCTTTTAGCTGAAAACGTGTTTCTCCACTTTCAAGTGTATGGTTTTTGGGTTTTGGCTTAATTGGCAACTTAGAACTCAAGTCTAGTGATGCCCGGAATCGAATCACAGATCCCATTGTCATCACATCATTGACTCAAATTCTAAGGTAAATGTTTTCACTTTTGCTTTCCGAAGTCACGACCTCGGTGTGCCAAGCTACACACATTCATGGTTCAACTTCCTATAGGTAAAAGGGTAGGTTGTGCAAAGTGTTTATTGTGCTCAAGTGCAATTTAAAATTGTGGTAACATTCACAACGTCCCAGCCCCTTGCCACTTTTTTTCGTAGCCATGCATTCAATTTCAAGCCAAGGCACATATGACAATGTAATGAAGTTAAATATAAGCAAGCAAGGGAACCAAAGCAACCAAATATGCACACAAGTATTACATGCCCAAAAAGTGGTATACAAACATGTCATTTGAATAACAATTGAACCATGGAAGCATGCTTGAAACCCAAAAGCACTCCCTAAAATTCCAAATTTTCATGCTCTTTTTCATGCCCAAAGTGTACCATTTCTACCCAAGTTGAAGCCTAAAAATTTAGCATTACTTGACATGGTCCAAAAAGTGTTTCGATTTGGTAAAATATGCTTGAAATCTCCCAAATCATACACTAAAATTTCCAGATTTTTTTTTATTGCTTTCATGCTCAAAGTGTATCACTTATACCCCCAAATTGATGCCTAAAATTTTAGCACTACTTGACATGATACAAGAAAGGTTTTGATGGTAAAAACATGCTTGAAAACCCCCAAAATATACACTAAAATTTCCAGATTTTGTATTCTTTATCTTTAGTGCTCAACATGCTTCATCCATGCCCAAATCAAAGCCTAGGAATTCAATCACTAAAATATGGCATAAGAAAGGTTTAAATTGGGGAAAACATGCTTGGAACTCTCAACATATACCCATTGAGTTTACTGAATTCATGCACTTCATTTTCATGCTCAAAACATGGCACTAAAAACCTCCCAAGACAAGGTACAAAAATATAACAAGTAGGCATGCACACCAAAATAAGACCATAAACATGATCTTAGGCATAATCCAACCATATGCACATGCCTTTATCCATGTAGATTTCAAAGCATCCCAATCAGATTTCAAGATACAACAATATGTACAAATAACATAAGTAAAATAGCAAGCATTCACAAGCAAAGAAAGCATGAACAAAACACCCAAAATTGGCTTAAATCCAGATGTCCCCAGCAGAGTCGCCAGTTGTGAGACATGGGAAAATCACCGGAATGATCATCCCTCCGTCAACACACGGGGCTCGAAATAAAAAGTGGGAGAGTCGCCACCATTCAGAATTTTGGGTGTGAATGGACACCAAAATATTCAAAAATCATCAAAAAGTGTAAAAAGGCAAATTCTAGGGTAAAAATAACCATACTTGAAAATCAAATCCAAAGATGGGTAAGGGGATTAGATTATGAACGGGGGAAGGTGTTAGGCACCCCCATTCATCCACACGAAGTGGTAGCCAAGTGTATGTTCATGCAAAAATAAGAAAACTTGCTAAAATCATAGAAAACCTTGAAAAAGAACCAATGTATGATATTTTCACATGAAGATCTAAATGGATTCTAAATCCTCTCTTATGTCAATATCATTTCTGGAATATCTCAAAAGATGGAAATCAAAGCACAAGTCATTCAAAACCAAGTTGAATCAAATCCGGAAAATTCGGTGAAAATTAATGCCATTTGTCTTGAAATCATTCAAATACAATTTTAAATTGAACCAAACTAAATTCATTTGAAACATTACAGTAAATAAGAGTCTCATGCAAAATTTCACTTCATTTCGATAAAAATCCTAAGAGTTATGCTCCTTTGAAGTTGCTGCTGGGGATTTTTAAAAGTGATGACTGGGCAACTTTGGGAAATTGCATAGAAAAATCCACTCCATAAAAATCCACGAAATTTGGTGTGATTGAAGTCTGTATGGCCATCTTTCAAAAGAAACTAGCCTCATGCAAAAATCCCTTTGGATGTGCCTTGGGTGATCTCTCGAACAGGCCCCGAAGATCACAGATTTACCCAGAAAAGTACAAATGAACAGTTCTGAGTAAATCGGCTACCAATAATTCAAATGGAATCCAAAAATTATGAAACCAACTGGATTTGAAAATAGACTCATAAAGGAGTACTCAGAAACAAAAATCACTTGAATCGGACTTAAAACGAACACATGGCGGTCCGTCGAAGTAACAAGTTCTGTATTTGAACCTGAACTGTCCACTCAACTTCGACAGAGAGGTGTCAAAAATCCGTTCGATAGAAATTTATGAACCTTGGTGGACATAAACTAGACAGGATCACCTTTCCCATGGTTCTGGAATCGCTCCAAAATTCATCCGGACGATGAAGTTATGAGCGTCCGAAGTAAGAGTACATGTGTTGTCCTGTCAGGCCACTTTTTGAGTAAAACCAACTCAAAACTGTGATAAAGTGTGTGAGATTCGTGTGAGATGAATCCAAAACCTAAAAAAATCACTTGAAAACACTCCAGAATTGATTGAGGCCATTTATATGAGATTTATCATAATGAATGTAATAAACCCCAAATATGAGCCTATCCCGTCAAAATGGTGCTATGTATGTGCAAATGTGAGAAACCTGTAAGCACCTTATTTTTGCACCCCCGGAATTGCTGAAAATGAAAACCCTGGTAGAAAGTCAAACCCCGAGGGGACAAAAAGTTGACTTTTTCATTAAGTGATATTTGGCCACCTTACTTTATATCATTGGATAGAGAATCTCGACACGATTCCAATGCAACTGAGTTTGCAGGAATCGGAGTCCGGATGAAGGTTCGGCGGGCAGTCAAACTTAAGGGAGAGCCGAAAGTTGACTTTTTCCCGAATTCCGTGCCAAGTGCTTAGCCCCATATCATTGGATATAGAATCTCGACACGGTTCCAACGCAACTGAGTTTGCGGGAATCGGGGTCCGGATGAAGGTTCTGCAGGCGGTCAAACTTGCGCGGAGCCAAAAGTTGACTTTCTGCTAAAATCCGATCCGGAGGCCTACCCCTAGGTCATGGGATGGAGGGCTCCGATACGATTCTAATGAAACTAAGTTTGCCCAGATCGGAGCCCGGATGAAGAAAATATGAGCTGGCGAAGTTCCCGAGCAGCAAAACCGGCGAACTGCGCACGTGGCAAAAAGCTGCACACGTGGCGAGTTGCGCAGAAAAATATCTCGGGGATCAAATCCATAAATATCCAAACATTCAAAATATCCCAGGGACCAATCTGAAAGTATTTGAAAATATCTGAATAAAATAATATTAAACCTAAATATCCCAGGGACCATATCCTAATTTTCAGATTTTTAAACAAACGAGCAGCGGCATTTATTGTTTTGTAATAATTATGCCGCTCGCGCAAACGTGGCGAGCGGCATGCGCTCACCTTGAGCTGGGCGCCAAGGTGAGCGGCACCCCATTTCCTTTGCCTATATAAGCCGCGCAGGGTTTCATTTCAGGGGTTGGAAAATTTTGGTTTGGTTGGCTGATTTCGGGTTCGAAATTTTGGGTGAGGTTCCGCGATTTTTGGGGTTGGCTGATTTCGGGTTGGGAAAATATTGGTTGGGTTTTCCGGGATCGGTCATTTGAGGGTTTGCTGTTCTTCAGCATTCGGGGTTTGGATTTTTTTTGTTGGGAGATTTTTCTTTGGCCGGGCATTCTCTGGTTTTGGGATTCTAGGGTTCGGCATCATTTTTCTGGGCTCGGGGTTTTGAAGATAAAGACCAGACACACAGGTCCCCTCCCTTCCTCTTCTTCCTCGTCAAATCCGAAGGAGGCCGCGCTCTTGGTGTGAGAAGAAGGTTGCTCCGGCGGCCGCTCGCGCGCTCCAAGGAGGCTTCACCCACTTCGGAGAGGTGTTAGGAACACCCAGGTAATGTTCTCAATGGCCCCTGTTCCAAAATAAATAAGTCCATTGCTATCTATTCTTTTCTGTTATTTCGTATAGTAACAGTGATTGTGTGATTCGAGGGGGGAGCATGTTCTCCCTGATGTTTGCATCAGTTGTACCCCATAAAGCCCCCAGTCCCCTTCCTTTCATGTTCTGTTAGTGTTTAGGTGTTCGGATTTGCAGGTTTGCAAGGAGGTTTGATTTTCATAAAAATGTGTTTAGATTAAATCCAAAATTAGTTGGGAGGTGTTCTGGGCATGTTAGGAGGCTAGTCGAGCAGTTACAGACCGAAAAAAACCGGCCAGAGATGGAGATCTCAAAAAAACAGAGAGTTGAAAATTCAGTGACCTGCCGCCCATCTGGCGCCCACCTGGCGCTCACCTAGGAGGTGGGCGCCCCTTTCATCCCACTTCCCGCCGAGCTGGCGCCCACCTGGCGCTCAGCTCGCGCCTACTAAAAACCAAGCGAAATTCTCGCGCCCATCTCGCGCTCACCTCCCGCCCATCTCGCGCTCACCTGGTATCGGGTGAGCGCCAGGTCAAAATTTCGCCCGGATTCTGGCGCCCATCTGGCGCCCACCTGGCGCTCACCTTAGGAGGTGAGCGCCAGGTCCAAAACTGGCCGAATTGTTATTTTTTTTTTAAATTCCAAAAATACCCCTTACCATACCGCGGGGGCTTCGCCCCCCGCACCCCCCACCCCTTGGTTCGCTGCGCATCCAACTCGTACCTTGGACCCAGCACAATGAGCCAATTTTTTCTTGATCGGGTGTCAATTTTGTGCATTTTCTTATGGATTATTGCTGAATGTGGGCTTTATTTCCAAACCGAACCGGATGAACCAATAGGGTTCCCGGGTCACCCGGAAACCCAACATGGGCCATGGACCAACCCGGTCCAAATTGATTTCCGGTGGGCCTTCCAACGGGGCCCACCAAGCCCGACCAACCCATTCATGCTTAAATAAGATAAATAAGAGATTCGAGTGGGCCAGACCAATTGAGGCCCACCCAAGCCCTAATTGGGCCATGCATGATTAAAGTAGGATGTGGTTTGGCCGAGACCACGGGTAGGGCCTATCGGGCCCACTAAGCCCATGAACCCGACCAACTTAGGGTTTCCAAACCCTAAGTCAGGAAGCCTTGGGCTTTCAAGCCCAAACCCAGGTAAAGGGCCCCAAGCCCAGTACTTGGCCCGTGTTGGCACAGATAAGAAAGATAAAATCAAAATCACTTGGCAACCAATTGTGGGGCCAACTCAATGGCCCACAAAGCAATCCCGGCCCACTTTTGGCATGAAATCCACTTAACTAAATCCAACTTGAACTCTAAAGTAAAATCAATTCAAAGTGAGCCAAAATCCAAAGGGCCACACTTGGCCCCCCAAGGAACATGCGGGCCACACTTGGCCCACCAAGGGATACCGTGGGCCTTCCAACGGGGCCCACCCCACCAGGCCCAGATCATCTTAATTAAAAAGATAAAATCAAGTAAAGGGACCCACACCACTTTGGCGGTCCCGCCAGACTTAATCAAAATTGCATGCTAGAATAGGAATCGGGTGAGTGAGAGGCCAAAGTTGACTCAAACCAGGGAAACCTATGGGACCCGTCACTTGACGGGGTGGACTGGGGTGTCTACGGACTTCCCCAGACCGCAACCGAGAACCTACTTAGAATCTCAAGCCGCAGACCAAGCCTTAATAGAAGAACTTAGGCACCCAGGTGTCTGCCTGCACCCCATCAGGCAGTGGCGACTCCAAACAAATCCCGAGGCACGCGTCGTTTTGCGTGCGCCTCGCCGTGCGACCGAAATCGGGTGCGCACAAAACCATATAAGATCAATAGAACAACATAGCATGCATCAAAATAAGGTTCTAAACAGCCTAGGGTTCCGTTCCATTATCGTTTCCCTCTGTTCTCTCTCCCTGTTAAACACGGTTCTTCAAGATAATCAAGGGTACTTTGAATATGAAACGGTTTACAATCAATCAAAAGGCTTTATGCTACATGGGTTCTAGCACTAGGGTCAATCCCCAGTCTCGTTTCTCCTAGATCCCGCCTCCACGTTTTACGGCTAGGGGGAGTCTCGAGATACTTTGAGCCGGGGAAGGATTTTCACACACAAAGAAGGCTTTACACTACAGAAAGGTAGAAGAAGAGATCTAGATCTAGGAATGTAAAGACAGAAAATAAAAAGAAAAGTTGAGGCTTACCTGAGTTTTGGAGGTGATTCCGCAGCGGTTTTCTTCTTCTCTTGGAGTTCTTCTTTGCGAGAATTCAAAACAAGAGTTCCGTGCCCCTTTGCTTAAGGAGGAGCCTCCTATTTATAGGCAAAGGTTAGGGTTAGGGTTGGTGAGAATGGTAGACACAACATAATGTCTATAGCCCACCAACCTTAACCCTAAGGCTATTTCCGAGATTTCCCCTCATTTAATGAAGGACATGATGGCAAAAGTGAAAAGCTCTCGGAAAACCCTAATTTTGAGCAAAACTTATGTATCCGGTATATCAGACCAGATACACAAGGGCCTTAAGGTATCCGGTATATGATACCGGATACACTAAGGCTCACTTGTATCCGGTACGTCTCACCGGATACACAAAGGAGTACTTGTATCCGGCTTGAGTTACCGGATACAGGTAAAAGTTCATTTTCTTCAATTTCTGTGCTGGCTTTCAAGGAGATAATGATTTTTTATGATTGTTTGTGTAATTTGGGGTGTCTACAATTTTCTCCCAAAAATCATCTGACACAAGATGAAACCCTAGCAAAACACTTTGGGCCGAACAATTCCTTCATTAGCCCTATCATGTCCTATCTTCAAAATTGGGGCACGGAACTTCATTAAATTGGAGACACAAGAGAGACCAAGGTGAAGAAGGGTAAAGCGAAAAGCGCCCTAAAAAGGAGGAACGGGATAAAACCCAGAAAACAAGAATGCAAAGAAAGAACTGGGGCAATTCCCTTTGAGAAAAGAAAAAAAGAAAAAGAAAGAAAAAACAAAAGAAAAACAAAAGCCGGGGTAAACCCCAAAAGCAAAGGATTGGGGCAAAGAACCCAGGAAAGGAAAGGAAAGAAAAGAACAAAGATGGAAAAGAGGTAAAGAAGCTACACAAAGCTGAAGTAACAAAAGATGAAGCAAGCCCTAACCAAAAAAGGTAGACAGGACATGGTTCTTACCCTGCTCACAAATTTTGAGCCTTTATATCATTTCTTCTGGACCCATAAACCCAGCCTACGTTTCGTCCTGTTATGAAGTCCTTTCTGATTACAGAGAATGTGACACTAACTCCTAGACAGACTGGCAATAACAAAATCAAAGGAACAAAAGAACTTTGGCTAGCCATAATGGTTACCCATAGAATGAAGTTATATAGGATTTGAACCTGTTTATCCTTCATTTCTAAACACTGGAACCAAAGCCTACATTTCGTCCTACTAATAAGTCCTCTCTGATCGTTGGATCGTGATCCATGGAAATTGACAGGACCCTCGGACTGAGGCAATGCACCGAACCTGAATAAGGAAACCAAGTGAGAGAAAAACCATTTCAAAACCCCAAACCAAGGGTGGAAAAAAAAAGGAGAGAAAATTAAAAGAGCTGGGGAAGGGCAGTGCCAAAGAAACCCCCTGAACCCAAAACAATTCCCCTCATTCCAACTTGGGGCATGCCATTGAAGGCAAAAATGTTGAGATCTTTACAGGGAATGCTGAGAAGCACCATTTCATAAAGTCTAAATGAGAGTGTCAGGTGACTGACCCAAAGATTATTGGTCTTATCATGGACCCACTTTGGAAAGCGGGAATTCCAAACATTGGCGAATTCCCAAAAGGTTTTAATTGCTTATGTTTTTCACGTAATTTTGATTAACTAAATTTCACTTGAACTTTTGCAGGTACTGACAAAGCTTGAAACAGACAAACAAGGCCACTACGGCAAATTCACATACTGATGCAGGAAAAATTGTCTCCATGTATTCTCACATGGGGCACAGAAAGCTAAAAATCGTCACCGTGTATTCACACATGGGACGTAGAAAAGTCGTCGCGGCGTATTCACACGTTGGATGTAAAAGCAAAATTCGTTACCATGTATTCACACATGGGGCGCAAAAAAGTCATCACAATGTATTCACACATTGGATGCCATCACAGCGTATTCACACGTTGGATGTCAAAACAAAATTCGTCACCATGTATTCACACATGGGGCGCAGAAAAAGCCATCACGATGTATTCACACATTGGATGCCATCACCATGTACTCACACATGGGATGTAAAATGAATCGTCACCATGTACTCACACATGGGGCGCAAGCAGAATCGGCACCATGTATTCACACATGGAACGCAGAAAAGCCATTTCGGCGTATTCACACGCTGATGAAAAAACAAAACCATCACCATGTACTCACACATGGGATGTAAAATGAATCGTCACCATGTACTCACACATGGGGCGCAAGCAGAATCGACACCATGTATTCACACATGGAACCCAAAAAAGTCATTCCGGCATATTCACACGCTGATGAAAAAACAAAACCGTCACAGCGTATTCACACATTGGACGAAGAAGAAACTGGAATCAAAACCACTGACGGATAAGTTAGAAATTGGTGAGGGAGTGTCCCAGCATAATTTGTGATATCAGAGCTGTTGATACTTGAATTTGAAATTGATAAAAAAAATGGATTGAAAGAAAGAAAAAGAAGAAAAAGAAAAGAAGAGAAGAGAAGAGAGAAATGGACAAAGACAAAAGGAACAAAATGTCTCATAGAGACAAAAGTCGTCATGTATTCACACATGGGACG
Organism: Buxus sempervirens; assembly: GCA_947561395.2. NCBI lineage: Eukaryota > Viridiplantae > Streptophyta > Magnoliopsida > Buxales > Buxaceae > Buxus > Buxus sempervirens. The sequence continues at coordinate 1,720,360 of OX387195.1, forward strand.
CAAGAAGAGTCATCACAATGTATCCACACATTGGTTGACAAAAGTTTGAAAAGCCACCGACAAATAAGTCAGCTTTGAATCAAGACAAAACAAGACAAGGACAAAAGTCACCATGTATTCACACATGGGACGCAAAGAAAGTCATCACAATGTATCCACAGATTGGTTGACAAAAGTTTGAAAAGCCACCGACAAATAAGTCAGCTCTAAATTAAGACAAAAGTCACCATGTATTCACACATGGGACGCAAAGAAAGTCATCACAATGTGTCCACACATTGGTTGACAAAAGTTTGAAAAGCCACCGACAAATAAGTCAGCTTTGAATTAAGACAAAAGTCACCATGTATTCACACATGGGACGCAAAAAGAGTCATCACAATGTATCCATACATTGGTTGACAAAAGTTTGTAAAGCCACCGACAAATAAATCAGCTTTGAATCAAGACAAAAAGACAGAGACAAAAGTCGTCATGTATTCACACATGGGACGTAAAAAGAGTCATCACAATGTATCCACACATTGGTTGAACAAAGTTTGTGAAGCCACCGACAAATAAGTCAGCTTTGAATCAAGACAGAAAGACAGAGACAAAAGTCGTCATGTATTCACACATGGGACGCAAAAAGAGTCATCACAATGTATCCACACATTGGTTGACAAAAGTTTGTGAAGCCACCGACAAATAAGTCAGCTTTGAATCAAGACAAAAAGACAGAGACAAAAGTCACCATGTATTCACACATGGGACGCAAAAGAGTCATCACAATGTATCCACACATTGATTGACCAAAGTTTGTGAAGCCACCGACAAGTAAGTCAGCTTTGAATCAAGACAAAAAGACAGAAAAAGAGTTACCATGTATTCTCACATGGGACACAGACAAAATTCGTCACCGTGTATCCACACATGGGACGCAGAAAGAGTCATAATGTATTCACACATTAATTGACCAAAGTTTGTGGTACCAATGCCGCCAGTGATTAAACTGAAGGTTGACTGAGGCATACCTGGGTGTTGTTTTTCAACTCACCCCCTCCGGAAACTTTACATGGTCCAACCCTAAGATACTAAGTTCAAACCAACCAGTTTAACTTTGGGTTCTCTTTCCCAGCCGTTTGGCTAAAATAGACCAGTTTAACCTCGGGTTCCCTTTCCCCAGCCGTTTGGCTAAAATAGACTAGTTTAACCTCGGACTCCCTTTCCCAGCCGTTTGGCTAAAATAGACCTGTTTAACTTCGGGTTCCCTTTCCCAGCCATTTGGTTAAAATAGACCAAATTTAACTTTGGGTTCTCTTTCCCAGCCGTTTGGCTAAAATAGACCAGTTTAACCTCGGGTTCCCTTTCCCCAGCCGTTTGGCTAAAATAGACTAGTTTAACCTCGGGTTCCCTTTCCCAACCGTTTGGCTAAAATAGACCAAATTTAACTTTGGGTTCTCTTTCCCAGCCGTTTGCCTAAAACAGACCAGTCTAAACCAAGTTCCCTTTCCTAGCCAGTTGGCTAAAACAGATTAGGCTAAGGTTCTATTTCCTAGCTATTTGGCTAAAATAGATCAATTTGTCTTTGGGTTCTCTTCCCCAACTGTTTTAGAACAGTTAAAATAGATCTATAATCAGGTACCAAAATAGCTTTCCGAAGTCTGTACCTGTTAAAAAGGCACAAGTCCCCGGAAAAGTACTACTACTCGAGTTCTTCAGAAGAACCCACGGAGTTGCTAGATTAGTTAAAGATTACGTCAATCCCAAGCAGATCAAGCACTAATGTTTTGTTCCTTGTACAGGTTCATAAGATGAACATGAGAAAGGGCACTTTCTTCCCCATTGGAAGCCTATTCTCTTTCATCCCCAGCAAAGCTCAGAAGAAAGAAAACCGTCAAGATCCTTAGACCCTCCAAAAGCAAGGAGAGACATCACAATAATCCCCAGAGAGTCATCTAGACAGATCATATTAGAATAACTCATGAATGGGAAGAGAAGCTTTAATGCCTCGACAGAGAAAGAACCTGGCAAGGAAAAGCAACAAGGAAGAGCAATAATGGGCCAATTCGCCCCCTGTTGTAAATTTTGATTCCCACTTTTGTAAATAGCATAGGCTAGAGTAGATATGTGTGGTCTCCGAGATGATGGGCAGCAGCGCAAAAGCCTCCTTTCGTTCTCCCACCTTCACTTCTAGTCCCTAACCTTGGCCTACAACATCCTAAGAAAAAAAAACTCAAGGAATCAAGAAGGAGTCAAAACTAAAGTCACTAAAATCTTTAATGGAACAAAAAAGAAGAAAAGAACATTGTTGAGTGCCTTGCATCAACGCCGAAACAGGCGGATGAGCTCAGATCTAATCTTACCTCTCTTTTCAAAAAACAAAATGCTAAGGAATAGCCCTATTCAAACCCGAAAGAGGGTATCGGGATTCCAAAGTCAGGAAGTGATACCAGACATCTGACACTTCCTTTTCACTAAAAACAATTCAATGATTGAGCTCTTCGACCATGTCGACAGAAATGCAAGGTGCAAAAATAAGGTTCTTTTTTCTTCTTTGCCGTTCATCCCCCAAGGTGACTCCGGCAAAGAGGGGCAGCTGTTAGCACCTGATTTTTGCACCCCTAAAATGAAGAAAAATGAAAAAATCAAATTAAAAGTCAAACCCTGAGGGGGCCAAAAAATTGAATTTTCGATTCAAGTGAATTTGGCCATCAAACTTCATCTCATTGAAAAGAGCATTTTGACACGGTTCCAACGCAACTGAGTTTGCTGGAATCGGGTCCGGATGAGAAAGTTATGAGCTGGTCAAACTTTTGGGGAGCAAGACTTTTTGCTCGACCTCAATTCAGCTGCCAAACTTGATCCCAGTGGATAGGTGATTCCGAGCCGGTTCCAACGACACTAAGTTTGCTGAAATCGGACACCGAAAGAAGTTATGGGCAGTTGAAGTTTCAAGAAAACTACCCATGTGGCAAAACAACAACAAAAAGGCAGAATAAATGAGTAAAATAAATAAAATAATTGTTTATAAAAAAATATCTTAACTTTTAATAATATTTTAATAAATATCTGAAGATATTTTAATATAATAATCATTAAAATCGAATAAAATCCGTTTAAAAATCAAATTTAATAAAGTGTTTCAAATCCAGCATTTAAAAAACGTGCGCGCCCGTATTTGAAGTACGGGCGGGGCATGCCCGTATTTCAAATACGGGCGAGTTTCTAGAAGGGGACGCGTGTCGCTGTACAGCGAGACACGCGTCCCGTACGGCCGATTGTGCGAGATTTGGAAATGTGCGTTTTTTCGCCCGTATTTGAATTACGGGCAAGGCACGCCCGTACTTGAAGTACGGGCAAGGCATGCCCGTACTTCAAATATGGGCATGACATTTTTGCCTATAAATAGAAAGGCCAGCCCCCCCATTCGAACAAGCCATCTCCATAGGCCCTCACCCTCTCCCCCTTGTCCTAACCACGGCCAACCCCTGTCCAGATGCTGACACCCCAGTTCCAAATACCAGAATACCCAAAATACCCCTGAAATGCTGCCAAACCTTTTCCCTTTCATCCGTTAAACATAGAAAACCCAAAGAACCCTTTTCAAAACCCAATTTGAAAACCAACGGGAGTGCGGAAGCGCTGCCAGAATTCTCGGAGGTCCACAACACACAAAAACTAACAGGTAGTGATACTGTCAGTATTCTAATCATTTTAAATAAACTGATTTTAACATCCCTTCAAGTCCCTTCATTTCTTTACTTATTATTCAGTCTTTTATATTATCTCTAACCTGTTTGCTGTGTTTGGCACGCCATGAGAGACCCCACGAAGACGAATGTCTCTATACGGAAAGGGAAGAGAGTGGATTCATAAAATAAAACAAGAAAACTTGCAAACTAACATATCTTTGTTATTTGATTTCATTTACAAAGTGCAAGAGGGATTTGTCCTCTTTAAATCATCTAATGTAACCCCATCCCATTCCCTCCTTTCTTTCTCCTTTTAAACAATCAGAAGGTGACTTAGCAAAGTGAAGAAAAGTAGGATTTAGTTCCAAAACACCAGAAGACAAAGAAGAAGACTTGAAGGCGAACAAAGGCATTTGCATAACAAGAATTGTGCGAGAACCTTGGCAGAAGTCGCCAGAGCCCCCAGGAGACCAACCAAGTTGATCCCAAGCAAAATCGGCACAAAACAGCAAAATTGGGCACAAACCGTATACTCAGAACGGGCAAGGCGTAACAGTAGCTAATCTACGGTCTGAACTGAACCGTATTAAATTTACAGTTCTGGCCAGACCGTGAATTAAATACGGTCATTTGATAAAGATAATTTAAAAAATCAATTTCTTCGGCCCGGGTGGACCTGAATCCAACCCAAACCGGTCGGAACCAACCCTTAAGATATTTTGGGCCATTTTAAGCCCATTTGTGGACCGTGGACCTAAATAGGCCAACCAAGGCACCTTGGGCCCACCTGTGTAGCCCACTTTTGACCGGCCCAAACCGGGCCCGTTTTCAATAAATGGGCCCAAGGCCACTTGACTCACGTTAATGGGCCAAATCCAAAGCCCACCAAGCCCAAATAAAAATGTAAATAAATAAAGCTTAATAAATAACCAAATGGGTTACCCAATAACCCAACTAGGCCCAAGGCCCAACCATGACAGCCCACGGGTCTTCCAACGGGACCCGGGTCCGACCCACTCCACTAAATAAAAGATAAAATCAAAATAAAAGGGACGCACACCTTCAGAGGGCCCCGCCAGACCCAATAAACAGCATGCTAGTCTAGGAAGGGTGAAACTGACTCAAAAACTAGGGAGACCCAAGGGACCTGTCAAACCGACGGGGCGGGCCGAGGTGTCTTAAGACTTCCCCGGACGTAACCGAAGACTTAGCTAGAACTCTGAAAAGCCGCAGACCAGACTTAGACCCGGATAGGGCAAACACCGTGTCTGCCTGCACCTCTCAAGCAGTGGCGACTCCAAAAGTCCCAAGGCACGCACTGAAAGTGCGCCTGGTGTGCAATCTAGGCCATTTTTAGGTGCGCACAGATAGATTTCCAAATTCTCGAGCTACCACTTCTTTCTTGCAGATTATCAAGTTGACCTGAAGCACAATATTTTGCATGCATGAATTCAGACCATAAACTTGTCCCATACAGAGCCCTCCATCCCATTTTTATCTGAAGACTTTTCATAACATCTGCCACACATTTAATATCCAATCCTCCTTCAAATTTTGCAAAAGCAATTTTTTCCCATCTCAGCCAATGCTTCTTGAAACCATGATTAGAAGTTTCTCCCCAAAAGAAATTAGAGAACATACCTTCAATTCTTCTTAAAACAGCTTTGGGGAAAGGGATAGCAGAAAGAGAATGAACATGAATGCTTGAAAGCACACTTTGAATAAGAGTAACCTTGCCCCCATGAGACAACAACTTGGATTTCCAACCACTTATTTTATTCTGAATTTTCTCTAATAGATCAGCAAACAAAGACAAAGAAGCTCTGCCTTGAAACAATGGAACGTCCAAATACTTAATAGGCAAGCAAGCTTCTGTGAATCCCGATAGAGACTTAAGCATGTCCATTCTAGCAGTGGAGATTCTGGAGGATGCTATTAAACAACTTTTAGACTTATTGACCTGCTGCCCCGAAGCTTCCTCATATGCATGAAGAAAATTCAAGAGATTGCTCAAAGAAGATCTCCTACCATTTAAAAAAATAAGAATATCATCAGCAAAAAGTAAATGAGAGATCTTAACTGAAGTTCTTCCTGTGTTGTAATACCCAATAGCACCATTCTGAGCCAAAGACGCCAATCCCCTGCTCATAACCTCCTCAGCTATAATAAAAAGAAGAGGGGATAAAGGATCCCCTTGACGAAAGCCTCGAGAAGACTTAAAGAAACCAATAATTGCACCTTTTAAGAGAATACTGAACCAACAATTATTCAAACATCTGCTGATAAGATTACACCAACTTTCTGAAAAACCAAACCTCCTGCACACCTCAAATAGAAAGTCCCATTCCATTCTGTCAAAAGCTTTAGCCATGTCCAACTTGATTATAATATTACTCCCCAAGCACTTTCTATTTATATCTTGACACATCTCATGAGCTAATGATATAGTATCAGAAATATTTCTCTCTTTGACAAAAGCACTCTGTTCTCTACTAATAATGAGAGGAAGGATCTCGGATAATCTTGAAGCAATAATCTTAGATAAAACTTTGTAAGAAAAATTACAAAGGCTTATGGGACGGAAGTCCGAAAACGAACCTGGCTGATCAACTTTTGGAATGATTGCTATGTGAGAAGCAGTGAAAGAGATAGGGAGAGAACTACCATTAAAAAATTCTGAGACAGCCGCCATTAAGTCTTCCGCTATAATTTCCCAACAGCTTTGGAAAAACCATCTTGTGAATCCATCTGGACCCGGTGCACTGTCAGGATTAAGCTCAAACATTGCTTTTTTCACTTCCTCCAAGGATGGAATAGCCACAAGCCTTACATTGGTATTATCATCCAGAACTTTAGGAATTACATTCACACAGCTATTAACATGATGAGGCTCAGAAGTAAAACAAGAAGAGTAAAACAAGACAGCTTCATCTTGTAAGTTTTGGTTATTGGCAAACCAGCCATTTCCATGCATACCTTGCTTTCGTCGGACCTGAATGGAAGCATGGAAAAACCTCGAGTTCTTATCTCCATTTTTGAGCCATTTGATCCTGGACTGCTGCCTGTAAAATGTCTCTTGTTGAGTGATGCTTTTAATGAGGTCCCTTTTGTTACTTTGAAGAAGGTCTGCAATGTGCTGATTCCATTGATGTTGAATGTTATTTTCCAGGTCTGAAATTTTCGAAGTAAGAGACTCAATTCTTCGATGTACATTCCCAAAACCATCCCAATTCCATTTTCTTAGAATTGCCCTCAAATGCTTGAGCTTGGAAGAGAAAATAATCAAAGGAGAACCCACTATATTAATTCTCCATGCTTCCTTCACCACATCAATAAAATTATCATGAGATAACCACATCTTTTGAAACTTAAAATTACTAACAGCTGAAGGTCTTGAACCTTGCACAACAGATAGCAAAATAGGACTATGATCAGAACATGTGCGCAGTAAATGATCAATCTTAAAAGAAGCAGCATTCTGTAACCCATGATGGTTAATGAGAAATCTATCCAATCTTGCCCAGATTCTCCGTTGACCAACCTGTTCATTGCACCAAGTAAATTTATCCCCATTATAACCCAGATCGTGAAGACCAACACAATGAATACAATCTTGAAAGTCATTCATAGATCTATTATCAGGATGTCTCCCACCTTGCTTTTCTTCCACCGACAAAATAGCATTGAAGTCTCCTCCTATTATCCAAGGATAGTTAACCGAAGAAGAGAATACCATCAATTCATTCCAAAGATCCCTCCTTTCAATAACATCACACTTAGCATAAACAAATGTAGATAAAAAAGGAGAAAAGGAAGCACTATCACCAGGACTTACAAGTACTGTGATGTATTGGGCAGCAGCCACAATGATATCTAGTTGGATAGAATCCCCCCAAAAAATCCATATTTTGCTCCCATTATCATTATTGCAGAAATAATTCTTCAATTTAATTTTAGTGGAAACTTTCTTGCATCTAGCAATGTCAGACATAGGCTCAAGAATAGCACATAATTGGACCTTATGAGAAGCACCAAGAGATTTCAACATATTCAATGAATCGGTGTTTGCAACACCTTTGATATTCCAGCACAATGTGTTAATCATGATAAAACAATTAAAATGTTTTAGCACCGGTCTTTACCTTAGACCTAGTGCTAATACAGAACTGACCTTTGCACCTTTCTTCTTGGATTTCTGAATTGGTGAAACCGACTTATGAGCTTCATTTTGAGTAATTTCCATCGGTCTATCTAAGTTTGCAAGAGTAAATTCCATTCTCTTTGATAGAATTTTCTGTTCCTTTAAAAGAGAGTCTTTAGCATGATTCAATGAAACGTAGCTTGACATTGTCTCTGGTTTAGTTAAACTCAACGTAAGTGCTTGAACCAAAGATATAGAATTCTGCGACTGATTTGATTCCGAAAGTATTATAGGATCCTTTCTCGAATTGGAAATTATGATATTATTCTTACTATTTTTTCCGCCAAAACTTCCTTCAACGTCTATAACATCTTGAGACTGAATTATTCTTTCCTCTTTATTGAAACTCGACTGAACAGATTTATCTCCCACATCCCTTGGCTTTGGAGATTCCTTTCCAATATGCTAATCAGCAATAGGAATTACATCCCTGGAATCATGCTTTGGACTTTGATTCTTGCCACTATAACATTCAATATAATGATCTTGCTTCTACGTTTGATCCATCGAAAACTGCTCAACAACAGCATCCTTCTCATTATCAACAATAATTCCATGAACATTCGACTTATTGGAAACACATAAAATATCGCTCATTCCTACCATGTCTTTTTGAAGCACAATCTCTTGATCAAGAGGCAGAAGATCTAATGAATTTTCTAAAGAAGGATAATCTTCAAAACGACCAATGACTTTATAATGTTGCTGATTCAATACATCTGAAGTTTTCTTCTTCAAAACCAAACGACAAGAGGAGTTGTCATGGCCTCGGTGGAAACAATGAGTGCAGTACTTTGGGACGTTCTCATAAATTATTCTCTGCCATCTTCCAAACTCAGATCCCAGACGAATCCAAACTTTCTCCGGATGAGGTTTAAGCAAATCAAGGAGGACGCAAACCCTTGCTAAAGAAGGACGTGTAAGGTTTCTTGTTGGAGCATCAACAGTGAGAGGTTTTCCAACCGCACCAGCAACTGATAATAATAGAGATTCCGGAAAAATATTAAGAGGAAGATTAGGCAATGAAAGCCAAATAGGAGCCAGGGACGATTCTATAGATGCATCAAACCTCATGTTTCATTGAAATAACCGAAAATGAAACCCTCTTATAATCAAACTCTCCCTCGTCCATGCTTTTATAAAGTCCCTCTCATCTTTGAATCTCAGCAGGAGATGCCTACTATCCAGAACTCCTACATGAAAGTTGCCTTGGATTCCCCAAGATTTTTGGATGGAGACACGAACCACATCCACAGATGGCCTGCCATTGTGGAACTTTGCAACCAAAGTATAGTTAAAAGGAGAGATGGATCGATTAATTTCCACATCAGAAAATTCCACAGTAGGAAACCCTTGAAAGCTAGACGCCACTTTCCTTGGGATGTTAATATCTTCAACAGCTAATGGAGAAGAAGAAACCACTGCAGTAAATGATTTGGGAATATCAGGAGGGATAGAAGAAGATCCCCCATGGATGATATTGGCCATTGAAGATGGACGACTGCAACAACCATAATCGTCCACTCACAACCCTAATCGCCCACTCACAAAGAGAGCTTGCATTCTAACATGCCTTATGATATTTATTTGGAGACTTTTCAACCAAATCCCAGTATTCATATCCAAATTTTGGACACTCGTTTTGACGAACGTTTTTGGCTTTCTTGTAAGTTGTCGAAGTTCTTAAGTTAATAGCTCTGCACATATTATGAAAAGCGAACTTCACCAAGCAACTTATATATCTCATCATCATCATCATAAGCTAGTTCCCACCAAAGTGGGGTCGGCTATACGAATCTTGTCTCTTCATTCCTGTTATATAAAAATCATATTTTTAGTTAATCTACATTTTATAAATCTTGTTTTATACACTTCATCCATGTCTTTTTAGGTCTTCCTCTTACTTGCTTAGACCCTTCCATATCTTCCTACAAGTACATTTCTAGGTCTCCGCTTTACACATATACTTGAAATAATTTTTCTTATTTTATTGTATTTGTAGCTGATATTTTCAAAATAATTCAAAAGATAAAATATTTTAAATATAACAATAGTCTTTTGATCTAATATTGAAAATATATGCTAAAAAAATCACAAACTATGATAATCATTCTCAACGTGTAACACACGTTCACAATTGCTAATGTGCATGTATATATATATATATATATGTATATATATATATATTTATATTTATATTTATTAAATATATATATTTACATTATATATTAAATATATTATTTTATTTATTATAAAAGAAGAGCTTATGCCCTCTTTTCTTATATTTATAATATATATTAAATATATTACTTATCAATATAAAATAGGGGCTTATGACCTTGTTTAATATCAAATATGCGATGGTCTCCTCTCCCTGTCTCTTCTCACACTCTCTCTCTCTCTCTTCTTTCTTTCAATTTTTTTGTTCAAAGGAACAAAGGCAGGCGATACTGCGCCCTCCTCACCACTGTTGTCCTTCACTCCTATCTCTATTTTTATTTCCTCTATTCTCCTCTAGCTCTCCTTCCCTCTTTGTTAATTCTCTTAGGCTTTGTTTGGACACTGAGAGAATGCGAGGAAGTACGAGAAACCATGATTTTCTCATATCTAAGATGCGTTTGGATAACGAGAAACAGTGGGCCCCACGATTTCTTGAGATAAAAAGGGACGGTAACCGTCCTAAATTTTTTCATGCAACAACTAGTTGGATTTTGCGTCGTGTGAAACGCAATGCAAATAGCATACCGAAGATGCCCTTCTCTCGATAACGGCTATATTCAACTATGATTTATCTTTTGAGGACTCCATTGACGATTGGGTTCATCAGCAGCATCTACTCTGGCAAATACAACATCTCCTCTCCTGGCAGTGAAGAAACTGTTTTGGGGACTAAGATATATGGTTCCCAGACCTGTGGGTTGAAAGGCTACATTTTTACTATTCTGATCTTCCTGGCAAGATTTCTCTGGTATGTTTCTCTTGCAAAGCTTTTGGATATTTGTATTTTTTCTTTTTCATTTCAAGGAGGGATTTTCTGGAAATCCCCTGGTGATTTATGTAGATTCATCACCGGTTTCTACTTTGTATGATCTTTTGATGACTCCATTGACGATTGGGTTCATCAGCCGCACGTGATCACAAGTCATGCTTGGCAGTCTGATCACAAGTTTCTATTTAATGTTTCATCTACTAAATATTGAGAAAGAACAATACATGATTTTTTTGATCTTGGATTTCTTTTATATCATTGGCAAATATACTTTAAAAAGAAAAAGACAGGTGGAATTTCTTTCAATAGCACAATGCCTTTGACTCATGTGGATGAGAAGCTTTGCTATCAAATTTTACATGAATACAAAATTCACAATGCAGAGGTACTTGGTAGTTGGTACCCCTTGAACTCCTCTTGCCACATGCTTGTAGTGATTATGTGAATCATTTAACTGGATCACAAGCATTATATCAAAGCCTTGTCCCATTCGTTTGGGCTTCCTGCACAGTGCCTGTTGTTACATTTATCTACTCATCTCTTGTTAGATGGGACTACAAAGACTTCATATTTTGTGCATTCCTGTGATAAGGGATTGCTATTTTTTTTTGCTGACAAGCAGTCACAGACTGGTAGTCTTAGTCTTTTATCAGCTTCCTAGTTACATAATGGTTTTTTGTGCTTCTCTGTCATTTTTATTTGCCATTCTATGAATAGTGTTTTATTTTTGTTTATCATTATATTGTGAAGGTGAGTCCCTTTTTTTTCCTTCTTTTAAAAAAAGAAATACATGTGACCTTTGCTAATGAATTCATTTTTTTGTTAGCTTTTGTTCCGTGAAGATGCCACTGTGGATGACCTTATAGATGTTATTGAGTGAAGTGTATATATGTCTATAACAAAATTGATGTTGCTGGCATTGATGACGTGAACAAACTAGCCTGACAACCAAATTCCATTGTCATTAAAATGTATCTACCAATAATGGGAGAGTGCCGCATGTGACATCCTATAATAGTGTCGTTAAAGGTAAGTAAATGTCATAAAAGAGCCAAGCTGAAGTTGATTTGAGCATCTGTAGACCAACTGACAACCCAAGAGCCAAAATTGATCATGAGGGTAGACTTGGAAATTGCATTCAACTTTCTATTAACTTTCTAGCTATCCAATCACAAAATTCCAGATTTTCAATTAGAACTATAAAATTTTCTTGCAACATCCAAACAACACCAAGAAAATTACTTTTCAGTTTCTTTTACTTCACTTTTCTTTCACTTTCTTTTCTCATATGTCTTTCTTGTATTTTCTCGGTATCCAAACAGAGCCTTATGGTTTTTTACAAATTCTGCACAACAAATCATCTGTGCAGTGTAGAATTTGACAATTTCGGCAGTATATGTAATAAAGTGGTTTTTAGCAAAGGAAATTCTCTACGACTCATTCTTTATGACAAACTTTATTGCGCACATATCCATTTGATGTGTGGCTTCCCTTTCTCCAGTAACCATGGTTGGGTTAACCACCATCCCACGTTTGACTTGCCCGAATTGTTGCCCGAATTGACAGACTCTGGAAAGAATTCAAAATTCAAACTGGCATTAAAAGCACACAAACCTAGAGGAGACTAACATGTCTCTCTCATCTCTGCCCTCCATCTCTCTTTCATCTCTATATCTCCTCACTTTCATCGTCTTTCTTCTCTTATCTTTCACTTTGACGAGTCGATTTCCTCTGGTCTTTTTATTTTGAGAAAACTGTACACCCTATCTTTTAAAAATTTATTCCAAACTACACTACCTTTACAACTAATTGCCAAGTTTACACTAGTTTTATAAACAAAATGAAGGAATGCCCTTCTATATGTGTCAAGAGACAAAAATTGCCCATTTTACCCCCGGTTTACAACTCATAAACCAGTTTTTATACTTGTGGTTCAGCATGTCAGGTAAGAAGCAGACACAACAAAAGCACCAATCGCAGTAGTAGCACCAATCCATGTTCTGTTAATCTTTTAGTCATAGAAGAAGATAGAAGAAAGGTTTTGATTGAATTTTTTTTTTGGTTTGGAACAATCAAAAATAAAGGAGTAAGGTTCAACAGTTTTATTGTTTAGACCGGTTTGTGAGTTGTAAACCGGGGGTAAAAGGGGTATTTTTTGTCTTCTGATATATGCAGTAGGGCATTCTGTCATATTGTTTATAAAATAAGTGTAAACTTGGTATTTAATTATGAAGGTAGTGTATTTTGGAATAATATTTTAAAAGATAGTGTGTTCAGTAATTTTCCCTTTTATTTTTGCTCCCCATTTACTCCTTCAATCACCGCTTGCCACACGTCCCCAAAGGGCCTTACCATAACTATTTGCGTTAACTTGGGTTAACGCTTGCATTGCAAGCTTGCCTCCCAACTCCCAAGGGCCCCACCATAAGAGCAAAGTTCACTCTCCCGCCCTTTCTTATTTCTTATTTCTTGTTTCTTCCTCCGTCACTCTCGTCTCTCTCTTCCATTCCACTTTGTAATCTTTCTTCCTCTTTTCCTTTGCCAAGATCTGCAGGGAGAGAGCCAACTTTGTTTTCGCCGGAATCTGAAGAGAGAGCCGTCACTTTATTTCTGCATCTAGGAGACCTCCTTGAAATAGGAGCTCGAGCATTCCAACTCTTTGTTGCCACTTAGACCCTGGTACTTCTCTTCCCATTCCTTGCACAAATGTAATGCAACAAGGTAGCAGCAATGGAGACATCACCACAGATCAAAGATGGGACGGCACTGCCGAATTATTCTACCAGCTTGAAGCAGTAGCCAAGAATGCACGAGGGTTGGTCGAAACAGGAGCAAGCAGCAGCGTTAATGGCGACAGCAACACTCTTGGCAGTCATGTCGTTTCAAGCTGGAGTCAACCCACTAGGTGGTGTTTGGACAGCCGATGGCCCTGGTGATCGTGATCCTGGAACGTCCATAATGTCACAAACATCGCCGGAAAATTATCAGAATTTCTTGATTTTCAACTCAATATCCTTGGGTGCATCATTGATTATAATCCTTATGGTTACGAGTGGAGGGCCAGTGCTCCGGCGTGGGTTCTGTAACTGGGTATTGATGGCAGCCATGCTTATCAGCATCGTTTACATGGCGTTGGCTTACATGACTCCACTCCTCAAGTTCGTACTAGAAGGGGGGCCAGGCCCCTTCGTCGCTGCATTTTTTATGTCATTAACGTTGTTGGTGGTGCTTGGAATTTTTTCCCTTGTGTACACTATTCGCTTTGTCAAATATTTGATCAGGAGGTTGAAGCTGAGCCTAGCCTGATTGTATGAACTATATATGACTTGTAAAACTTGTGGTATGATTTAATATTGTAGCAAAAATAAGGTTCCATGACCAATGGAGAGAGGAGAGAGAGAGAGAGTAGAGGCCGAGGGGTGACGGAGGAAGAAAGAGAGGTGAAGAAGAGAGAAAGTAGAGGAAGAGCAGAGGGGCAAGAGAGAGATAGAACAGGGAGAGAGGCGAGAGATAGAAAGAGAGAGCCGTTATGGTGGGGCCCTTGGGACGCAAGCTTTCAATATAAGCGTTAACCCAAGTTAATGCAACAGTTATGGTGGAGCCCTTTGGGGACATGTGGCGAGTGGTGATTGAGGGAGAAAATGGGGAGCAAAAATAAAGGGACCAGAGGAAATCGACTCCGCTTTGACCTGCATCTCTCTTTTGTCTCTGAAGTCACTTCGAAGGGCTTCTCGTGCTACATATGGTATAGTTATAGCAGTAAACTCAGATCTTTTTCACTCCTATCTTCGCCGGTGGTTTTTGGTTTTTCCTCGAAGAGCAAGAGAGGAACCAAGGAGAGAAGAAGCAGAGGGCTCAAGATCCTCGAGTATTCGCTCAGTGGGGAGAAACGAGCGGAAGGCAGTGGTAAGCACTTTGTTTGTTTTCTTTATTTTTTATCTTTTCAGAAATTTGCTCGGCTTCTACCTTTAACGCCACTTCCTCTTCCTCATCTCCTGGGTGTTCCCAGGTTAGACCATATTTCCTGGTACGAATCTATTTCGTGGTACATAGTCATCGATTTTGCACATTTTGCGTTGCTCTCCAAAATGGAGGGTAACATATCTTTCTGCTTGCACATTTTGCGTTGCTCTCCAAAACGGAAGCTACACAGTAATTGTTAGGTTTAACATTTTAGTTTGGCTTTATTCAGTGTCAAAGAGAAAATGTTTTAAGTGTGTTTAGAATGTTTAGTTTGATTCCAAGAAGACATGGTTCAAACGGCGTCTACATCGGGGTCAAATTGAAGAAGTTATGCCCAACGTTTGATCAACGTTCGCTGGCCGTTCGAACGATCATGCTACAAAGAGAAAATAGAGACTAGCGTTCGACCAACGTTCTCTGAACGTTCGACCGTTGGTGACACACAGAGAAACCAGAGAGCAGCGTTCGTTGAACGTTTGCTGACCGTTCGACCGATGGAGTTCCACAGAGAAACCCGAGAGCAGTGTTCGCTGAACGTGTGCTGACCGTTCGACCGATGGAGTTCCACAGAGAAACCCGAGAGCAGCGTTCGCCTCACGTTCTCTAACCGTTCGAACGAGAAGAGGAAAAGTGAGTTTTTGTCTTGAACGTTCGAGCCGCGTTCGCTGAGCGTTCGAACGTTCGTAAACAAACTTCTGTTTTAGAATTCCGATATTTTCTGATTTGTTTCCTATTCCGAGTCTACCTTCTCCTAATCTATATAAGGAGTGTCTAGACTATTGTGAGGGTAACTCAAGAGGTTTTAGAAACCCTAAATTCGTGTGTGAGAGCAAGAGTTCTTTCTCCTCTTCCTTCTCCTTTGTTGAGCCATCAAAGCCTTTCTTCATTTTTCTTTTCTACCTTGGAGTTCCGGGTTGGAGAGTTTGTTCGTGGGAGTTTCTACGGATACCAGGCGAGTTCATTTGGGTGATCGTGTGAGAAGATCTTCAGAGTTCTGAAGTGTTGCTGTGGAGAAAATCTGAAGAGTTCCTCAGATACTTTCAAGTCTGTGAGTTGCAGAGTCTAGCATAGGGATGTTGAGTCGTCTGAACTACAGGTTGTAAGTCTTCTTTTCATATTGGATCTTTTAGGTGGCTCCTGCATAGCCCGGAGGGTTTTTCTCTAGTGAGAGTTCTCATAGAGTTTTTCCTTCGTCACCAAAATTGCTTGTGTTGTCTCTTTACTTTATTTGCAATTTTGTGTGATTGGTTATAGACTTGTGCATGCCTATTAATTAAGAACTTGTTTTTAATTAGTAGAATTTTTATTCCGCTGTGCTTCACCTATTCACCCCCCTCTAGGTGGTATTAGAGTCAAAACCCTGTTTTTCAGTAATCAAATGTTTCATCTCAGTTTTTGCTTGCGTTCTGCCTCTACACAATAATCAAATACTTCGCATTGATTTTTCTGATTTTCTTTATCATTCTTTTTCTTTTTCATGTGTGACTTACAGTTTCATACTTTGTTTGATATGTATTTGAGCTATGTCATAAAAAATTGCGGAATTTTGCGTTATAATTTACCACTTTGTTCATCCTTTCCACCTTTCTTTCTTGACCAAAGCCTTCTTGAGGGGGTTCTTAGTCCCACATCAGCTAGGAATCCTTAATCTTCCCAGTGAAAGATAAAATGAGAGAAGGGTTTGCTTACTTGCTAAACCCATGTGTCTATTCAATACATAATGTGTACAAGAATTTGAATTTGAAAAATAACAAAATATACAACAACCCAATAACCTGTGTAACAACAAATCTCTTATTGATAAGGATGCTGGTAACCTTAACTGTTAACATTACGTAACTGTTTAACATGCCCCTGCAAATTCATGGGGAGGAGAGTCACCATGAGCTTGGACTTCAATTGTTGGAATTGATGACTGGATAGTCCTTTGGTGAAAATATTTGCAACTTGATCAATGGTAGAGATAAATTGTATAACAACATCCTTATTTGAAAGAGCTAGAGCACTAACATTGTTACACAGACATTGTTACACCAAATAGTTGGAGGATCAACCTCTAAGTGTTTTGTACGTGCATGAAAGACAAGGTTATTGGAAAGAGCTAGAGCACTAACATTGTTACACCAAATAGTTGGAGGATCAGGGAGAGAAATATGGAGATCCTTGAACACCATGCAAATCCAATATAACTCAGCCACTGTCATAGCCAAGGCCCGATACTTGGCCTCAGTACTTGATCGGGACACCACTTGTTGCTTCTTAACACACCAAGAGGACTTTCCAAGAAAAACACCATACCTTGTCATGGAGCGACGATTGTTAGGGTCACCTGCCCAATCTGAATCACTATAAGCTTGGAGACAAATAGGACCACGTGTAAAGAGACCATCATCAATACTACCCTTAAGGTAGCGTAGCACACGTTTGGCAAAAATTAAGTGTTGCTCTGTAGGAGAGTGAAGATGTTGACATAGCTGGTTGACTGTGAAAGCAATTTCTGGTCTTGTTAATGTGCAATATTGTAGAGATCCAACTAGTTTGCGATAACTGTAACATCTTCGAGAGGGTCATCGGAGTGTGAGGATAATTTACCTCCAAAGACACATGGTGCAGGGCTAGGTTTGGCACCAATCATACGTAATTTGTATAGGATATCCAGAATGTACTTACTTTGCCTGAGATGGAGGCCTTGTTCATCACGTGTGACTTGGATGCCTAAAAAATAGGTCAAGGCACCAAGGTCTTTTAATTTAAAATCTTGTTGTAGATGTGCAATGAGAGCTGAAATAGTAGTGGTATGGGTCCTAGTGAGCAAGATATCATCCACGTAGATCGGCATGTACAAATGAACGTCTTCCTTGTGATATGTGAACAGTGACGTATCAATAGTGGAAGCTTTAAAACCAAAGTCTTGTAAGCTTTGTGAGAGTCGATTATGCTAGGCACGTGGAGCTTGCTTTAGGCCATATAGTGCTTTGTTGAGTTTGCATACAACCTCAGGATGGACAGGGTCTTCAAAGCCATGAGGCTGCTCAATATACACATCCTCTTGTAATGTCCCATGAAGGGATGCATTTGAGAAGTCAAGTTGTTGTATTTCCCAGTCAAACTGAACAGCAAGAGTAAGAACAAATCGTACACTGGCAGGTTTAATGACTGGACTAAATGTTTTAGTAAAATCCAAACCATCAACTTGTTCAAAATCCTTTGCAACCAACTTTGCTTTCAACCGAACCACATTGCCATCCTCTTTTTGTTTGACTTTGTACACCCACTTAGTATGAATAATGTTGTGCTACTCAGGTCTTGGAAATAGTGTCCACATGTTATTTGCCAACTGGCAACACCTCATTTTTGCGCACCGAAAGTACCGAAAATGAAAATCCTAATTGAAAAGTCAAACCTGAAGGGGTCAAAAGTTGAATTTTTGATCTAATGCAAATTGACCACTAAACTTCTTACCATTGGATAGAGGATTCTGATACGGTTCTAACGACACTGAGTTTACTCAAATCGGAGTCTAGATGAAGAAATTATGGGCCGGTCAAACCTGGAAATAGCAGAAATTGGCTTTCTGAAAAACCCCAGGTCAGTTATCCAATTTGGCCCCAGCAAAAAGAGCATCTCGACACGATTCCAACGCAACTAAGTTTGCTAGAATCGGAGTCCCGGATAGAAAGTTAAGAGCAAAACTGGCTCCAGGGTAGCAGTTTTGCACTTCTACTAAAAACCCAAGTTTGATGCCAAACTCTAGCTCAGTGGATAGAGAATCTCGAACTGATTCTAACGCTATTAAGTTTGCTAAAATCAGACACCGGAAGAAAGAGTTATAGGCAGTCAAAGTTCTGGTAAAACTGTACACGTGGCAAGAATTCAAGAAATGACAAAAAAATAAAAATCTAACAATAAAATAATATTATATCATAAAAATCTATTGATTAAATTAAATGAAAAATAAAAGAAAATAAAAAATGCATGTGCGTCTAAACAAAAAAAATCAATGAATAAAATAATAATAAAATCATAAAAATCAAATAATTAAAATAAATAAAAAATAAAATGAAAAAGAGAGAAGGTGACAATGCATTCTCACACATGGAAAATGCGTTGAGAATGAGTTGGTGGATAAGAATGAGAAATAATCATCACTTTTTTAAAAAAGGGGTATGATATGAAAATATTCACATTTTGGTCATATAGCATAAAAAGGTTCATCAACTCTCTTCTTATTCATTCGGCCCTTACCCCTCTCTCCCATCCTTCTCCCATCTTTTCTCCACCCTTCTTCAACTCTAGTCCTCACCTCCTAAAAATCAGTAAAATCCCAAGCACTTCTTCCACCTTTCCATCTCCACCTAATTACCATTCTCTTTCCTTTCCTATTCATCTAAAAGGGGATAAGTGGAGATTGTTTGGAGTAAGAAGAGGTCTCCAAGGCTGCTGTCTTCATCTACCAAGGGTCACTATCCACCTAAAAGTTAAGGTAATATTAAGGTAAGAGTACTACTTGTATTTTATTTCATATATGTTGAAATAAAGATATTCCAAAGACATATTCCTGTTTATTTCATGATCCATTGCTTGCTGTTTCCTCTTCACCATTTTCCTTTGTTTGAAAGCTACTAAGGGTTCTTTTGATGAGGGGAAATCTTCACGTATGCCCGGGAGGAGGGTTCTATGGAAAAAAGCACTAAGAAATGCTATTTTAATAGCTTTATTTTTTATTCTTTTGTTACTTCACTTAGGAGGGCCTGTCCTCCTTCAAATCTGTGGTGTATCCCTAATCCCTTGTCCCTCTCTCCTTTCATTTAATGTGACATTTACTCTCTTTAGGTATGTGTTAAATTCTTCATGATCATGGATGTATAGGAAAACACTACACACACATGTCAATTCAGTTCATTGCATGCATGTTTTGAATCTTTTTCTTTACATAAAAGATCCATTGTTTTAAACTTTTTTGAGGTTCTACAATCACTCATATGTGATATACGTATAGACATCTTGAAATATGTTTGGTTGCTCACTTTTATTTATCATAGATATTGATAGGAAAATGTATTTTCTAACCCATTTACATCTATCATCTAAACCATTTTCAGTTCTTCAAAGTCTTTTCTTCAAAAAATACTAGGTCACTTCATCGGGTTTTTTTAGTTTGCTGTTTTAGAACCCACATGCGTATTACTTATTTTGCTAGTTGTAGATGCTCCATGTTGTTAATTTTAGTTTGTTAATATTGTTTGGATGGTGTGATCGCTTGGATCTTGACCTTAGTTTGATTTTGAGAGTTCCTTAGCTCTTTTCCAAAGAAAGGAAAGGAGATCATATCACACCAAACAGGGACCTCTAGAGTCCCTGTTCTATGGTATCAACAAGGTTTAAGATCATTGGTATTTCTCCTTCCAAGAAAACACCATGGAAATGGGCTATGTAAGCCAAAACCAAGTATCTAAACCACTGTGGTTGCATTCGAAAACCCATAGCAATTCGGGCAGAGGCTAGAGAGAAGGGTGAACGAGACCCCACTGGTGCCATGGCCATTTTTGGGATTCGGGTCAGATCCGCATACCCAGTGCGGATCAGACCCAACCGCATGATATGTGCGGTCGTGTTCTGACCGCACAAGATTTGCGGTCAAACCCAATAACCCCTCAAAAAATCCATTTCTCGGACCCGGACCCGCCTAGTCCAACCTGACCACAAATAATATGAACCTCTTGGGCTTTTGGGTTAACCCAAGACCATTTTTGGGACATGGACCGCTTGGGCCCAATAAGACATTGTGGGCCTTCCAATGGGACCCACATCCAGTCTGGCCCATACCAAGGCCCATTTTAATAATGGGTCCACAGGCCACTTGGTTAATTACTCACGGGCCAAGTCCAAGCCCAATGGGTACTAAAAACCTAAACCCATTTAATTAATGTATATGATTAATTAACCTAAAATCAAATAACCTAATCCAATAACAGGGTTACCCAATAACCCTAATGGGCCTTGGGCTGGACTGAAGCCCAACTTGGTATCCAATGGGCCTTCCAACGGGGCCCATGTCCAATCCACTTCACTAAAAGGGCTAGAAAGATAAAATCAATTTAAAAAAGGGGCCTAGACCTTCAATGGTCCCAGCATAGATTCAAAAATATACATGCTAGCTTAGAAATAAGGGTGAGATAGAGTTGACTCGATAACTAGGAAGACCCGAGGGACCCGTCAACCGTCGAGACGGACCGAGGTGTCTTCGAACTTCCCCGGACCGTAATTGAGAGCTTAGCCGGAATCTTGATAAGCAGTAAACCAGCAAATTAGACAAACCTAGGCACTCCGGTGTCTGCCTGCACCCCATCAAACGGTGGCGACTCCGATTTTCCGTTTTTAGGAGGTAAGCATTTGCATGCGCCTCGCAGTGCGGCGTTATGACGTGCACACACCAACAATGCATCATATTCTTCTTCCATTGCACATTTCTAACCAACAAAGACTATAGCTTGAGAAAAATTGGCAAGTTCAATTTCGGTTATTGACTCGGTAGCATGGTATGCTTGGATGGGATATTTGGTGGAATAAAAAGTCTGAAAATCTGGATGGTGGAATAAAAAGTCTGAAAATCTGGATATGATTTTGGTTTAAGAGAACCAGTTTGGGATCTAGTAACTGTGGGTGTGGAGGTAGTTTCGGGTAGAGGGTCTTCATGAGAAAAAATAGGAGAAGATAAAGTGGTAATGGTATTTGAATCTTGGATAGTAGTTGGAGAAGAAGTAGGAGAAAAATTAGGATAAGATGGATCAACATTATCATCCAACACGTGAGGATTTGATTGAGAAATATTAGTGGGTGTAAAAGTTGGAATTGATGGAGAAGTTGGCATGGACTAAGTGAAAGGAGAAATGGGATTGTCTTGCAAAATAGGAGATGATAATGATGACAATTGTGAAAACGGAATGACAAGTGACTCACCAGGAATCTTTGCATTGGATGGCCAAACATCAAGAGATCTCACGAGTCCTGGAAAAAATTTCTCGTCAAACACCACATGTCGGGTTAGATAGATTTTATTTGTAGATGGATCAAGACATCTATAACCCTTGTGACTTGATGAATATCCCACGAAAACACATAGTTTACTCCGAAAAGCCAATTTATCTAAGGCATAGGTGTGGGCGCGTTGATTTGCAGTCGCAGTGGCTGGGAGGTAAAAAAGGTGCCTTATTTAGGATATGTCTCGGTGCATTATCCAATGAAAGTGTGAAGGATTGCACGCTTTTGGGATTGGGAGATTGGAAAAAGGAATATAGGGGAATGGGGAGTCACACTGCCTGATAGAATGCAGGCAAACACTTGGGTGCCTAATGTTTATCTATTAGGTGGTCTGCGGCTTGAGATTTCGGTTAAGTACTCGGTAATGGTTCGAGGAAGTCCGTAGACACCTTGGTCTGCCCCATTGGGTGACGGGTCCCATGGGTTATCCTGATTATGAGTCAACTCACTTTTATTTCATCTGTCCTAAATAGATATGCACTCCTTGGTTAGATCTATGTGGGGACCACTTAAGTGGTGAAGGTCCCTTTTGATTTTCATCTTCTTTATTTTAGATGATCTATGTCTGATGAGTGGGCCCCTTTGGAAGGCTTGCGGGATCCAAGATGGGCTAAAGGATAGCCCATATGTCTTGTTTTGAGCTTAGTCTAATCCTAGAAGCCCTTTAGGATCTTTAATTATTTAAAGTTAAAAGAGATAGGAATTAAGACTTTATACTTTTTGATGAGATTGAATGATCTTTGGGCCCTTTAGTTGGGCCCCACTGTGGTTTCCTTTAATTTTGTTATCTTGGTTTTGATTTGACTCCAATTGGATTAGGGACGTGCTTGGGACCATCTACTAGGCTTAGGTTAGGAAACCCAAGGATTTTATGGATAAGGGATGTGTATCCCTTCCATTTCTTGGTTTAAAGAGCGGGTTCTCCTTGAAAGAGATAGGGTTTGATAGGCCCAAGCCCTAAGTCACAGTCAAACCATCTAACGCTATTTAAGCATGTCTCAATTTGGGCCTTGGTTAGGCCTCATGAGGTGTGGCCCTTAATTAGGTTTGTTATGTTAACTTAATTCATTTGAAATGGGTAGGAATGGGTGGGCCCCTTTGGAAGGCCCATCGGTGTCAAGTTTGGCCCCACAAAGGGCTCAACTCCCATATTGGGTTAAGGGAGAACCTAGTACCCTGTTGGATTTAATTAGTTTATGACTAAAAAGGGATTAAAGCAACAAAAGGTCAAAAAATGGCATTTCTAGGTTTAACTGAAAAGACAGATCGGTTAACCCAGTAATTGTTCATGGCCGAAATTGAATTTCGGTCTTACGAGACTTTATGTATAACCGAAATTCAATTTTGGTTATGAGATTTCGGTCAAGCATAGAAAACCACAATTTTGCCTTTTTGGGCAGGGGTTGAGTTCCATTGATCTTTGGGAATGACCAAGGTTACTATAGGCCCTTGGGCAGGCCCACAGTGATCTAAGATTGAGGTTTATGACCTAATTAAACTAGTTTAATTGATTTTAATATCAAAACAGTAGGGAACAAAGCTTGGGGCCTTGGTCCTCCAGTTTAAATGGGACCATAGGTGTCCCAATTGCTGTGTATATGACAGCCTTCTCCTCTCCATGGGAAGAGAATAAAGAAGTGGCCCAATTGGTCTATGTTAAGGGTACGGCCACACCACAATGTATACCCACTCAAGAACACAAGTCAGTAGACAGGTGTGTGATGTAAAGTGATCATAAGGGAATCACTAAAGAGGTTAGAAATTGTGGAATCTAGTTACGCTTTTAAAGTGGGAATCCATACATGTGCTCTATGCTCCAAGTGTATTAAAAGAACCTATGAAATCAGTCTAACAAAAGGAAAGATGACACGTATCCATTATGGAGGTGTGTGACACGCTTATTGTGCACATGCAAGCCATAAAAACATTCCCCGCACAGTAAAACAACAAAAGGAACCTTATTAAAACTAACTAAGAAAGCATCAAAAGAAAGGGTGGAATGTGATTCACTCTTTGGTGAATCACAAGGTAAAATTTCGAGGACAAAATCTCTTTTGTAGGAAGGTGGAATGTGAGATCGCAGATTCTTAGATCATTTGCTTAAGGGATTAAACAAGAGGTATTTAGTAAATTCTAAATCTTTGTGTTTTGTTGTGAAGGTGAAGTGGGAGAAACCCAAACATGAAGCCAACCAAGTGGCTAAGTCAAGGCTTGTCAAAAAATGTGCAAAGGTAGGCATCCCTTCCATTAGAGCAATCCCCTAGATTGTTAAATAAATTTTATTCTATGAGAGAGGATGGCTAAATGGTAAATTTTGTGTGCAGTAGAAGGAGTGGCAAGGTGGTAAATATTGGTGTCTTGATGGGAGAAGGGCAAACTTGGAAGATTGCCAAAGAGCATTTGGGGAGAAAATTTACTAAGTACAAAGAGGGGTTTGTCCCATACGATTGAAACCCAAAACCCTCTTCTTCTCTTCTCTTCCACACTCTTTTCTCCTCTCATTCTCCTCCCACTCTCTTCACTCCATTCTCTTCTAAGTTGTTGGGCAAGGTTGAGAGAACTCTTTCTAAAGAAAAGGGAAAATCTCAAAGGCTTGGTGGAATTTCATTTGGTTAAAGCTTGAGGGATTGTGAAGAAAACTTCAAGGAGCTCAAGGGAGAGCTGATCGTGGCTTGCTTTAGGAGCAAGAGGTCATGCTTGCTTGCTTGCTATAGGTAAGCAACACCCTTCTCTTGTTTTCTTATTTTGAATAAGATTTGAGATTTGGGGGTTTTTGAATATTCATTTTTCCCTTACGAATAGGAAGTACATGTGTTCATGGTTAGATAAGTACTAGGTGATAGCTTATCCTAGAGAGATTTAAGAGACAAAAACCATAGAAAATGGGTTAGATTTGAGAAAACCCTAAAAATTCGTGTTTGGGGGATTTCGCGACCTGGAAATCGCCAGGGCACCTAGCAAAGCGCTATGCCGAGCGCCCATTTTAATTATTATTTGTAGGCGAGGCCACTCGAGTGCCCAGCGTGTTATTTTTTTAAAACTTAGAACTCAAGAGTTGGATTTTTGGCTAAGCCGGGTGCTAGACCCCGCGCTCGAGCGTAATTGCAGAAGCCCTAGGTAGTTTTGGGACTTTTGGGAATTGTGAGTGTTTCCAACTACAGATTGTTTTTATTTGAATCCAACCTATGTACAAATAGGATTTAGGTGTGTGGGAAGTGTTCTCACTGGAATTTTCTCAAAATTCAAATTAACCAAGAGTTTGAGTACGTTGTACTGAACTAGGTTTCATAGAGAGTTTCGGTTCTAGATTTCTGTAGGAATGGTATATTTTAATTCTACCACTTGGAACACCTTCCAAATGATCCTTGGAAGCAGAAAACCAAAGGCAACACAAGTTGTGAATTTTTCTAATGAGTTAAGGGCTAGGTTGTCCAAGTAATGTGTGAAAATTGCATGATTTAATACCGTGAAATTGTCTTGTTGCTATTGGTTGTTGTTATAGCATGTGATTTATTATGAAGGGCATTGGCCCAATTGTTTAACATGATATGAAGGGAATTGGCCCATTACTTGTTATATTTATATGGAGGGCAGTGCCCGGTTCCATGACATGTGGTAAAAAGGGCATTGGCCCAAGTTGATATGGGTAAGGCTACGAGCTACCCTTTGAAATTATACCTGCGTGAATGGCATGAGATGTTATATGTGATGAACTAAAGAATAATTGCATAATGAACAACCTTAAGTTATGGATCCAAAAATTTTAAGTAGGTATGTTTGTATATAATGCCTGTAGACACCCCAAATTGCACTGTGAAAAGATGAATAATTGGTCAAAATCATTTTGTCTTTTGTAGCCAACATCAAAATTGGGATAAAAGCTTGTTTCTTTATATCCGACAGAAGTCGTCGGATACAAATAATGTTTATTGTATCCGATGGATTGTGTCGGATACAAAGGTCTTTACTAATATCCGACCTGTGTTTCCGGATACTGATGTTTTGCTGCAGACTTTGAAAATCCCGAGAGTTTTCACTTTTTTACTGTTTTACATATCTCTATGAGTGGGAATTCTCGAAAATAGCTTTAGGGTTTAGGTTGGGGGATTATAGACATAATTTTGTGTCTACCATTAGGGCACCCTTTGCCCTAGCCTTTGCCTATAAATAGGAGGCCTCTCCTCAAGCAAAGGGCCAAAAAGTTGGAGATTGAAGAGCTCCAAGTGAAGAAGGGAACCTTTGCCCCATTGGTTCCAGAACCCTAGGTATGCCCTAAACCCTTTTACTTTTCTGTTTTAAATTCCAAAGTTAGTCTCTTCTTCTTCCTTTCTGTAGAATAATGGCCTGCTTGTGTGTGGAACCCCATTCCCTACTCAAAGTACCTCAAGACTATCTCTAGCCGTAAAACGTGAAGAGAAAGCTAGGGGAAACGAGAATGAGAATGGAACCTTAGCTATAAAACCCCCGTAATGGCCTGATGTTGTGTGAAACCCCTTTCCTATCTCAAAGTACCTCAAGACTATCTCTAGCCGTAAAACGTGAAGAGAGAACTAGGGGAAACGAGAATGGGAATGGAACCCTAGTCATAGAACCCCCATTTGATTGATGTATATTTTAATGCTATATGTTGTGATGGGTTGATTAATTTAAAGAGATGTTTTTCACACATGCACACATCGCACTTATTTTGATGAAATAGGCTTGTATTTTGGATCTATCATATTCATTATGATAGATCTGAAATAAATGGCCCCAAGAATTTCTTAGACATTTCTTAATGGTTTTCAAAAGGATACAAGCAAGTTCTTCCTTGGATATAGAAGACCTCATGGTCTAATCTCTCTGTTTGGGCATTTTTGCTTCATTTTGGGGGTTTTGGTATTTTCTCTCAAATCAAAAAGAATGGTGAGCCAAATTCGTGCCCTATATCCTTCTAGAGGTTTTTCCACATTTTTTCAAATGGTTTTTGTTCAGATTACACAGATTACACACACTTGCTCATTGTTCTAGGTTGATTTTACTTAAAAGTTTCAAATCTGGACAACACCTGTACCCTATCTTAGAACACCCATAACTTCATCATCCGGATGAATTTTGGGGTGATTCCAAAGACATGTGAAAGGCAAGATTCTCTAGTTCTTGTCTGTAAAATTTCAGCCATTTTTATGAAGTGGATTTGTGACACCATTTGATCAAAGTCAACAGGTCAGTTCAGCTCAGATTGTCGAACCTGTCACTTTGAATGAGCACCATCTGCTCGATTTAAGTCTGATTTAAGTGATTTTAATTTCTGTGTTTTCCTTTATGAGTATGCTTTCAAATCCAATTGGTTTCAAAATTTTTTGCTTTCATTTGTGTCTTGTGTGTATGATTTACTCAGAACTGCTCAATAGCAGAATTCTGGGCTAATCTGTGATCCTCTGGGCATGTTCAGAGGGTCACACAAGTCACATCCGAATGAAGTTTTGTGTGAGGCCTATTTCATTCGAAAGATGGCACCATGTACTTCATTCTTGCAAATTTTCAAGGATTTATATGGAGCCAATCTTCACAAATAGGTTTTTCAAAGTTGCCCACTTGCCACTTTTATCAACTTATAATAGTGAATTTCAAACAAACATAACTCTTAGGATTTTAATCGGATCTACTTGAAAATTTTCCTGAGTCTTTTATTTATCATAATCTTTCAAATGGATTTGGTTTGATTCAATTTGAATTTGATTTGAATGATTTATGGTCAAATGGCTCCATCTTTTACCAAATGCTCCGGATTTGCCTCAACTTGCTTGTATTCAAGTTTTATTTTGATTTGCAATTAATGGTGATGTCCTAGAAGTGATACTTCCATAAAGAGGGTCTAAAATTCATTGGACTTTTAATGTTGAGGGATCATACATGTGTTTAATTCTTTTCAAGCCTTTTTGATTAGCAAGCTTTCTTTATTTTGAGCATGAACAATACTTGGCAACCACTTTGTATGGATGAATGGGGGTGCCTAACACCTTCCCCTATTCATAATCTAATCCCCTTACCCATCTCTGGATTATTTTTATTTTAAAGTGGAATTAATTTTGATCTAGATTTGCCTTTTGCGCTTATTTTGATGATTTTGGTGTCCATTCACACCTAAAAAGAATGGTGGCGACTCTTCCCTTTTTCGAATCCCGTGTGATGACAGGAAAGTCACGAGATTGATTTTTTATATGTCTCACAATGCCATGACCGAGTTACTATTGTTCTCATATTATTTCATCTTGTATTATTCCAGCACCAAGGAACATTGATGGCTAATGCCCATAGCTACGAGGAATCGGCATGGATGCCCTACGTCAAGGGAAATCGACGTATGGATGCCTAACACTAAAGGGAATCGGTGTTGGATGCCTAGCCCACTAAGAAGAATCGATGCAGTTCGATGTGTTCATGTGTAATATGTATTAAACTACCTAAATAACAAATTGATAAGACTTGATGCGTGATTATTTATTTATTGTTTGACTTGTACGCATAAACGCGGAACTACACCACTTTTATTATATTGAATTGACGACGATTTAACTATTATTTCAACTACCCGTATGTCATGGTTTATTCCAAATGATATTAGCATGAACTGCGTTTTCTCGAGCATACATGTGTTGCTTAATGAGACATTCGTCTCATAAGTTGTTTATTGGTTTTGTTTCCAGAGTCGTTGACTTCTGGTGCGAAGGACCGAATTGGGAATAGAGGAAAGGAGAAAGCACCAGGGTACAGAGAGGATGATTTTTACTGTCCTACCTAGAGTTTCATTTTCTTGTATATGTTGGTTGTATATTTTGGATTGTAGACCCTTATAACTGAGATGAGTGATTAGATACCTATATTTTTGTAATAGCCTAGTTTTTTTATTTAACCATGGAGTCTATCACAGGACTTGTTCATCTATATACACACTTTGATATGCACATGTATTAGCTGTCCTATCGCTTTCACTTGTTTAAGAAAAGTTTTAAATTTCCCATGTTTTTATTAGGTCGAAAGGCCTACCCATAATGACCGAGGACAAGTCAGTGCCTTGGATGGGCAGACCTGGTTCCGGGTCATTACAATTTTTGGTGTCAGAGACTGCCCCAACAGGAAGTGTGGGGGTTCGGCCCAACGCGAGGACGAATTATACATGGAAGGGAGTATATGACATCTTGACTGTCTAAGTGGGCGGCTGTGATGTGAGCGGGGTGAGAGACTTGGGCGAGCTACCACGGTGGCTAGCTACTAGGCAAGGATGTGCATATGGTTGGGATCCCAAATCGCTCGGGGATGCTATAAGTAGTCTTGTGATCCCTTACAAAGTAAGAGGCCTTTTAAGGCATAACACGGGACTAAATCTCATTGGAACCCTCAAGTTAAGTGTGCTCGAGTGAGAGCAGTGCTAGGATGGGTGACCACTGAGAAGTTTTCTCATGTTATCCCTTAAGAATAAATCCATGAAGGCCCATTGGGCCCAGAGCGGATAATATCTTGCTGGGTATGAGTCTGAGACGTTACAATGTGAGGGGGATTTATAGGGGTACGTTGATCTAGATTCAAATGGGAAGAAGAAAAACAACATTATACCCAAATAAAGAGTCCATAGCTTACTCCCTCAAGCCATGGTTAGCTCCATGCAAATGGTGCCATGAAAACCTCCTTCAAGAACTTAAGTCATACATTGGGTGAGACAAATGAAGGACCCTATCTCTCTCACTTGTTCATCAACCTCCCCTTACCATAGGAACCTTCTCTTAAAGAGAAGAAGATCATAAAAGCTCAAAGAATAGAGGGGAGGAGGGAAGGGAGCATGAAAAGAAAACATGCTTGTAATATCATAAAATTTACATATATTAAATAAGTTTTGTTGAGGAAGCTTACCTTGAAGGAGTGAGCTCACTTGAAGGTGTGGAAAGCTTCCAAAAGATTCCAACAGCAACTTGGTCCCCTTCTTCTTCCTCGAAGTAACTCCTTAGTGTTCTTCTTGGATAATGGTGAAGAGAAAAGAGGATTTGAAGGAGTTGGAAGGAGGTAAGAGGGTTTAGAGAGTGAAGGAGAAAGGTGAGAGAGTGTTCTAGTTTGTGGGAGAGAGAGTAGTGATGAGATAAGAGACTAAACCTCTTGAAATGAGCTAAAAATCAGCTTTTATACCCAAACAAATTAATGTAACCGGAATCTTAGTCCAGTTACCTTCTTTTACATTTATAACCGAAATATAATTTCGATTATGCATTAGTTTCTTCAAATTCCAGTTACCTTAATGTCAAATCAGCCAAATCTTGTCAGAGATTGCCAATGATTAGTCTGACACAAAAAGCTGCACAAAATATTTAAGAACTGAAATTAAATTCCGATTATACATAAAAAAGCTTACAACTGAAATTTAATTTCGGTTATAATCAGGTCTTTACAAATTTGAGTTTTCTCTCTCCTATTTGTCTGAGCTGATGGATTTGATTTGCCATGATTTCTATTAATGAGAAAATCCGAATTTTGATTTAATTAATTAATCAAATTAAGATATTTTAAGAAATAACATTATTTTAATCAAAGATATATTTTTTTTTGTGTTTAGTCTTACTCCTATTTTGTCCTTTTATACTTTAATTTGACACTTGGCAAATATGGCTTGCACATTTGCCACGTGGACAGAATTTTTGCATTTATTTACAGTTTTGCCCTTAGGGTTGTTCTGCTCATATCTTTTTCATCTGAACTTCGATTCTGGCAAACTCAGTTGCACTGGAACCGTGTCGAGATTTCCTATCCATTGGGACAAAGTATGATAGTCAATTTAATCTTGATTAGAAATTCGATTTCTACTCGTTAGGGTCTGACCTGTATTTTAGGGTTTTTATTTCTAGCATTTAGAGGGGGTGCAAAAATGAAGTGCTTACAATAGGCACACAAGAGAGGATAGCATGCACACCCAAAAGACCAAAGTTGGCAATAGTCAAGTTTCTTGAGAAAGAGTTTTTGATAGGGTGATTCTTGATTGAGAACTAGTATAGGAAAACAATTGATAAGAAATATTGCTGTGGAAAAAGCATCAACCCAAAAATTGGATGGTAAATGTGATTGTGCTAATAATGAAAGGCCAATTTCTTTCTGCCAAACCATTTTGTGGTGATGTATAAGGGCAAGAGAGATGATGGTGAATACCATTGTTTTGAAGAAAGTTTAAATTGATGTGACACATATTCACCCCCATTGTCAGATTGAAATTGCTATTTTCAACTAGCAATTTAAATTTGACAAAACAAGAGAAAACCTCAGATTTATGTTGAATAGGATAAAGCCATGTAAAGCGCAAAAAATCATCAATGAATAAAACATAGAAATTGTAACCACCTGTAAACACCCCAAATTGCACGGTAAAAATGATGAATAATTGACAAAAATCATTCTTTCCCTTAAAACCAGCACAAACTTTGAGAAATATGCATTTCTTCTTGTATCCGACAACTCAGGTCGAATACAAGCTTATCTCCTTATATCCGACAACTTATGTCGGATACAAGTAGGCATTAATGTATCTGACGACATATGTTGGATACATATAGGTGCTCTTGTATCCGACCTGATATGTCGGATACAAGCTTTTTGCTCAAAATTAGGGTTTTCCGAGAGTTTTCACTTTTTACCATCATATCCTTCATTAAAGGAGTGGAAATATCGGAAATAGCCTTAGGGTTATGTAAGGGGGGCTCTAGACATTATTTTGTGTCTATCATCATGCAAACCCGCTCCGAGTGAAGAAGGGAACCGCTGCCGCACTGCTCCCAGAACCCAGGTAAGCCTAAAACCTTCTTTAATTTTTCTGTCTTACATTCTAGGTTTAGTTCTCTTCTTCTATCTTTATGTAGAATAAGGCCTAATCTGTGTGTATGAAAACCCTTCCTCTACTCAAAGTACCTCGAGACTCCCCCTAGCCGTAAAACGTGAAGGCGGGATCTAGGGGAAACGAGACTGAGGATTGATCCTAGTTTTAGAACCTTGTTGAATAAGCTTTTTGATTCTATGAAAACCGTTTCATAATCAAAGTACCCCAAGATTATCTCGAAGAACCGTTAAACGGGGAGAGAGAACTAAGGGAAACAAGAATGGAACGGAACCCTAGGTTGTTCTAGAACCCCATTTAATTGATATGAATGCATGCTATATGTTATTATATTATTGAAGAATGGATTTTTACATACACACACATAGCACTTGTGTTGTCGGATTCGGCTTATATTTCGGATTTATTGCATTCTTTGTGATAGATCTGGAATAAATAGCCCCAAACAATTCTGGGATATTTCTTAATGGTTTTCAACATGATTTCAAGCAAGTATTGAAGACCTCTAGGTCTAACCTCTCGGTTTCGGGCATTTTCGCTCAATTTTGGGGTTTTTGGAATATTCTTTCCAATCGAAGAGAATGGTGAGCCAAAATTGTGCCTCATTTCTTCCTAGACGTTCTTCAATATCTTTTTAAAATGATTTTGATTTATCTTGCACGGATTCCACACACCTTATCACTGTTTTGAGTTGATTTTCTTTAAAAAAAAGGCTTAACTTGACAGTAGCTGTACCCTAACTTCTAACACTCGTAACTTCATCGTCCGGATGAATTTTGGAGTAATTTTAGAGCCATGGAAAAGGTAAGGCTGTCTAGTTTATGCCTACAAAATGTCATTAATTTTTATCTAGTGGATTTTTGACACCTCTCAGTCAAAGTTGATAGGTCAATTCAGGCCAGATTGCGGAACCAGTCACTTTGACTGAGCGCCATGTGTTCATTTTAAGTCCGATTCGAGTGATTCTTGTTTCTGAGTTTTCCTTTGAAAGTCTAATTTCAAACCCAGTTGGTTTCATAATTTTTTGACTCCATTTGTGTCGTGGGTAACATATTTACTCAGAACTTCTCAACAGCACTTTTCTGGGTTAATCTGTGATCCTCGGGGCCTGTTCGGGAGGTCACCCAAGGCACATCCAAATGAATTTTTGTATGAGGCTAGTTTCATTTGAAATATGACCATACATACTTCATTCACACCAAATTTCATAGATTTATATGGAGCCGATGTTTCTAAATGATTTTCCAAGCTTGCCCACTTGTCACTTTTAACTATCTCCAGCAGCAGATTTCAAAGGAGAATAACTCCCAGGATTTTAACCGGAATTGATTGAAAATTTGCATGAGTCTTCTATTTATCATAATCTTTCAAATGGATTTGGTGTGATTCAATCTAAACTAGATTTGAATGATTTCAAGACAAATGGCTCTATCTTTTACCGAATTTTCCAGATTTGACTCAACTTGGTTTTGTGCAATTTTTGCTTTGATTTCCATCTATTGGTATATTCTAGAAATGATATTGACATAAAAGAGGATCTGGAATTCATTTGTATTTCTCATGTGAAGGTATCACACATTTGTTTAATCCTTTCTCAAGGTTTTTGATTATTTTAGCAAGCTTTCTCATTTTTTTTAGCATGAACAACACTTGGCAACCACCTTGTGTGGGTGAATGGGGGTGCCTAACATCTTCCCCCGTTCATAATCTAATCCCCTTACCCATCTCTGGATTTGATTTTCAAGTAGAGTTATTTTTACTCTAGTATTTGCCTTTTAGCTCTTTTTGCTCTTTTTAATGATTTTTTGTGCCCATTCACACCCAAAAATTGGATAGTTGCGACTCTCCCATATTTTTGTTTGAGCCCGTGCGTTGACGGAGGGGAATCATCCCGGTGATTTTTCCATGTCTCACACCACCACGAGAGGTAACTGGCCTAGAGGACTCGACGAAATCCTAACAGACTCAGTAAATAGCGATCATTAACTTTTTCCTAACTGACAATTAGAACATAAATGAGCATTTTTCAATGAACCAAAGATAGGTAATTGAAAGGACTAGATGACACGGTGAGTGACTTGATCAGAAGGATGACCTAGTCGCAAATACCACACATCAAGAGGTGCCCCAACACCAATGAAAATAACTTGTCTTTGGCATTTCTTGACAGAAAATTTATTGAGCTTGATAGGATAGAGACCTCCTTCACTCAGACCTTCCAGTAGCGTGATTCTCGTTTTGAGATCCTTAACATAAAAATGAGACTCATTAAGAATAAAATAGCACTTATTGTCACGAAACAACTGACTAATGGAAAGTAAATTAGCCATAGTATTAGGACAATGAAGAACACGATAGAAGTTGAATTTAGAATGGGCGTCTTGACATCAAAGGAGCCAGATTGG
Organism: Buxus sempervirens; assembly: GCA_947561395.2. NCBI lineage: Eukaryota > Viridiplantae > Streptophyta > Magnoliopsida > Buxales > Buxaceae > Buxus > Buxus sempervirens. The sequence goes on from OX387195.1 coordinate 1,754,483, forward strand.
GTAATGAGAAGATCCGTACCATTTGTGAGACATGGGAAAATTACCGGAATGATCATCCCTCCGTCAACACACGGGCTCAACGCAAAAACGGGAGAGTCGCCACCATTCATGATTTTGGGGTGAGAATGGACACCGGAATGTTCAGAAGTAGGCAAAAATAGCTAAAAGAAACATTCTAGGGTGAAAATAACCCTACTTAAAAATCAAATCCAGATATGGGTAAGGGGATTAGATTATGAACAGGGGAAGGTGTTAGGCACCCCCATTCATCCACACGAAGTGGTAGCCAAATGTATGTTCATGCAAAAATAAGAAAGCTTGCTAAAATCATAGAAAACCTTGAAAAAGGACCAATGTATGATATTTTCACATGAAGATCTAAATGGATTTTAGATCCTCTCTTATGTTAATATCATTTCTGGAATATCTCGAAAGATGGAAATCAAAGCACAAGTTGCTCAAAACTAAGTTAACTCAAATTCGGAAAATTCTGTAAAAAGTATGCCATTTGCCTTGAAATCATTCAAATCCAATTTTAAATTGAACCAAACCAAATCCATTTGAAAGATTACATTAAATAAGAGTCTCATGCAAAATTTCACTTCATTCCGACAAAAATCCTAGGAGTTATAATCCTTTGAAGTTGCTGTTGGGGATTTTTAAAAGTGATAAGTGGGCAACTTTGGAAAATTGCACAGAAAAATCCACTCCATAAAAATCCACGAAATTTGGTGTGATTGAAGTCTGTATTGCCATATTTCAAAAGAAACTAGCCTCATACAAAAATCCCTTTGGATGTGCCTTGGGTGATCTCCCGAACAGGCCCCGAAGATCACAGATTTACCCAGAAAAGTACAAATGAACAGTTCTGAGTAAATCGGTTACCAATAATTCAAATGGAATCCAAAAATTTTGAAATCAACTGGATTTGAAAATAGATTCATAAAGGAGTACTCAGAAACAAAAATCACACGAATCGGACTTAAAACGAACACATGGCACTCCGTCGAAGTGACAAGTTCTGTATTTGAACCTGAACTGTCCACTTAACTTCGATAGAGAGGTGTCAAAAATCCGTTTGATGGAACTTTATGAAATTTGGTGGACATAAACTAGATAGCCTCACCTTTCCCATGGTTCTGGAATCGCTCCAAAATTCATCCGGACGATGAAGTTATGAGTGTCCGAAGTAAGGGTACAGGTCCTGTCCAGTTAGGCCACTTTTGAAGAAAATCAAATCCGAAAATTTATAAAGTGTGTGATATTCGGATGAGATGAATCCAAAACCTTTGAAAAACATTTAAAACACTCCAGAATTTGATTGAGGCCATTTATTGAAGATTTATCACAATGAATGTAATAAATCCCCAAATGTGAGCCTATTCATCAAAAAAGTGTAATATGTGTGCAAGAGTGAAAAACCAAGCAAGATTAATACAACAACAGATCATGCATATAGATTCAACAAGATAGGTTCTAGCATAGCCTAGGGTTCCATTCCATTATCGTTTCCCTCTGTTCTCTCTCCCCGTTAAACATGGTTCTTCGAGATAATCAAGGGTACTTTGATTATAGAACGGTTTTCAATCATTCAAAAGCCTTATGCTACATGGGTTCTAGCACTAGGGTCAATCCCCAGTCTCGTTTCTCCTAGATCCCGCCTTCACGTTTTACGGCTAGGGGGGTCTTGAGATACTTTGAGCCGGGGAAGGATTTCCACACACAAAAAGAGGCTTTATTCTACAAAAAGGTAGAAGAAGAGATCTAGATCTAATAAATTAAATACAGAAAATAAATGAGGGTTGAGGCTTACCTGGGGTTCTGGAAGCAATCCGGCAGCGGTTCTTTTCTTCACTCGGAGTTCTTTGATCTCCAAAAACTTGGTCCTTTGCTTGAAGAGAAGCCTCCTATTTATAGGCAAAGGCTAAGGTCATTGGTAGACACAACTTAATGTCTAGAACCCCCCAACCTTAACCCTAGGGTTGTTTCCGAGATTTCCCCTCATTAAGTGAGGGACATGATGGTAACAAGTGATTTCTCTCGGAAAACCCTAATTTTAAGCAAACTTAATGTATCCGGTATATCAGACCGGATACACAAGGGCCTTAAGGTATCCGGTATACAATACTGGATACCCTAAGCACTGCTTGTATCCGGTATGTTTATCCGGATACGCAGAGGAGTACTTGTATCCTGCCTGAGCGACCGGATACAGGTAAAAACTTATTTTCTTCAAAATCTGTGCTGGTTTTCAAGGAGATAATGATTTTTTATGATTGTTTGTGCAATTTGGGGTGTCTACAACTGCCCCTCTTTGCGGGAGCTGCGAAGCAGTGAGCTGCAAAGAGTAGACAAGCCCAAATTGCATTCCCTTGAGCATGATTTGCTTGGTTCAATTCAATTTTGTAGAAAACAAATTTTGGGTGGAGATTTGCCAAAAAGCCCTAACTTTAAGGGGGCATCTCTCCAAGAGTTCTTAAATTCCACTGAGCTCTCGTGGCTATGAAGTGGATTTTAAGCCCAAAAATAGGTTTTTTGAAAACTGATTTTTTTATCAAACCAAGTTAAAAGTTGAGTGGATATCATCCTTTTGACCAGCACATTTCCCAAGGTTGCCCTAAATTCCACTGAGCTCTCGTGGCTGTGAGGTGGATTTTAAGGCAAAATAGGGATTTTGAGAAAATAGTAAGAATTATAGCACAAGTTTGCTCTTTTTCCTCTTTTTTTTCTTCTCTTTTTCCTTTTTTTCTTTTTCTTTTTTTTTTTCTTCTTTTTTTTTCTCTTTTTTTCATTTCCTTTTCTGTTTTTTTTTCTATTTTTTCTGTTTTTTCTGTTTTTTTTTTCTTTTTTTTCTTTTGTATCCGGTATGTGTATCCGGATAAGCTAGGACTCGCTGGTATCTGGTCTGAGTGACCGGATACCCGAGGATTTATAAGTCGCGCGCGACTGCGACTTTTCCCCTTCTCTTCTTTCTTCCCCGATTACAAAGACCGGCTACCCCCTTCTTCTCCTTCACCCCGACGACTCTTCATCATTCTCCAGCGATCTCCAGCAACTCCGGTGCCCCCTATTGCTGCCGGCGACGACCTGTAGCTCCAGCGACTTGCATTGACCGCTGCGACCAAGCCCTGGTTCTGTGCTTTGGATTTTCGCTTGCTTCCATTCGATTGACGACTTCGCCCAAGCACCGGCGAGTTCCGGCGACACCTGCTTACACCGGCGACGGCTATTGACTCCGGTAATTCCTCATTCACAGCAGTGTTCATTGCCCATATCTTGCTGCTCAACTTTTCTTTGCCAATCAAACAGTAAGTGTTCCTTCGGCCTTAAAAATTTTCCTGCATATCTTGTGTACAGAATCCCATGCTCGATCAATTCTAACAGTATGTCTTGCCCTGATTGCTCATTGTTCTTGTCGAAAATTTTGAGTAGTAAATTTGTTCCCCTTCATTGCCGAACTTGAGCTAGGATTGTAACATGCCATGTTTTAATTTCTGCTTTGATTAGAATTGCTGCCGATGAGGGATTCTGACTTAATCTGTTTTGATTTCCAACTTGATTATGCCAATTCTGGATTTCTGAATTTTTGCCCAGTTTTGAGCTTGAGTTTTTGAATTGATGTTTTAGCAAATCAAATCTCTCAATTGCCTTGGTTGATTCCTGAGTTGTTGCCCATGACTAAAACCCCAGTGGACTGATATCATGCTGTTGCTTGCCCTCCACATTGATCCTATCGGTTTCTTGAACTGTCTGTCTGAATTGCCTAGTCTTTTGAATGATAGGCTGCTTAATGTCATGCTTTATTTTGGATTTTCATTCCATGTTGCAATTGACCCATGCTGCATTTTTGATTGTAATACCATGCTTGTGATTGGGTGTTGCAATTAAGCTATAACTCTTGATGACCATGATTTGCGTCTTTGATGATATCCATACCCAAGCACTTTGACTGTTAGTGGGTATTCACTTGCTGATTGTGTGCATGGATTTTTTTCCTCGCAACCCTGGCATGATTACTTCGATGCTTTTGTTAGGATGTAGAGACTTCTGAATTGCATTGCCCTTTTTCCCAATTCGATTGCCACTTCTTAGCTTGAATTTGGATCACTTGTTGGACTCAGGCTTCTCAACTTGGAACTTTTCCCCACAAGGTAGTGCTTCTGTTGGTCTCCTGAGATTTTGTAGGACTTAATCGCATGCAGTTCTTGCTAGGATCTTGCTTTGCACATTTTTCCTGATTACACCTGGTAATTAAGAAAATATTAATCTTCCCAGAAACATTAGGACCATATTTGGAAATGCCTTAGAAACAAAATTTTTGATAAACAACTTAGCATAAAATTTTTGATATAGGCAGAAATACTAAACGCTTTCTAAAACAGATAAAATACCCACAATTCATGATAATTTGGAAAAATTATGTAAGACTGAATGTGAACTGGGAGCAAAGCCAACTTTGAAATTCATAAAACACTTCCCTGTGTAGATGGCTAGGAGTCGTTCCCGAGTTAGAGAGGAGGCTGACCCTGCTGATCAGCCCTCTAGTTCGCGGGCTCGGACAGAGGCGAGTTCCAGCGCCACCCTATCAGAGCCGCTAGATGTCTCCCGAGAGAGCTTTGCTGAGGTAGGCTTTCAAATTTTTCTCTTCTTTTCTTTCTTCTATTCTCCTTTCCCACACAACCTTCACACCTTTCTCTTGAATTTTAGCCCGTGGTTGCACCGGCTCGGGGTCGAGGCAGAGGCAGAGGCAGAGTTCAGGATCAGGCCCCTGAGGGCAAGAGAGGCCGTGGCAGAGGCAGAGGCCGAGGCAGAGCCAGAGATACGGCTCAGGAGGGGGTTGCTGTAGCTCTGGCAGGAGTTTCTGAGGAGTTGAGGGCCTCTGTGCATGATACAGAGCTCCTCCGTGGCTTGGATAGCCACCCCTCCATGTGCATCAGGGAAGATGTGCCGCTTCCATATCATTCTTCCCATCTGCGGGGTAGTTGGGGGAGATTTAGTGAGTTAGCTCAGTCACTGTCTCCGGCACTCAGGCGGGAGTTTGGGAGGTGCCATTTAGATCATTTCCTCAGCATTCCTTCCTTCAGAGCTGATCATCCACTTATATTCACCATGATGGAGAGGTATTTTCCGGAGACTCAGTCTTTCCACCTTCCGGACGTGGAGCTAGGGATCCACCCTTCAGATTTTGTGATGATTACCGGCATTCCCTTGACAGGGCGGACCCTTGTCTTGGAGCGACCTTCTGCGGAGGACATCGGCCTCCTTCTGGGATATCAGGCCCTGCCACCTGCTGCTTGGGATGGGCGGAGTGGTCGGCTCTCCATTAGTTGGCTGCGGGAGAGTCTGGCTCGTCATTTTGAGAGGAGGCACGAGACCATCTCCGTGGAGGATGCAGCCTTTGTGCCTATCTTCCGGCACGTATTCTTGCTGATGCTTGGGAGCTGCTTTTTCCCGGAGGATACCACCGGTGTCAGCCCACTTTTCTTGGACGCTTTGAGAGATCTTCGTTAGACCCATCAGCTGGCGTGGGGCCGACTCATCTATGGGACCATCCTGGCCGGGCTGTGCCGAGCGGTTCGAGGCTTAGCATCTCCGAGAGGTGATGGAGTCAGCAGCCGGTTTTTCTGGCAGATTCTACAGGTATTGAATTCATCTGTCCGGGTTAATCCCTTATGCTTCATTTTTTTTGAGGTTTTTTTTTTGAGTGATTTTTCTTTTGCTAGGTGTTCATGTACACCTATATGACCTTCTTCCGCCCATCCCCGGTGCCTGAGGTCGCGGATTTTCCTATGGCTCTGCGGTGGTCGGCCCAGGTTCAAGATGCTGATAGGAGTCAGCCCCGCACCGCTCGGGTGCACTTGGATCGTGCCCACCGACTTGATGTAAACCCTTTATCCTTTTTCCTTTTTATTTCTTTTTCTGTATCTTGACTGTACCTGATTATTTCTCTTTTTTTGCAGCTCCTCCTATCCCGATTTGATGACGTGGACGTCGGAGTGGCCCGTGAGATGGCGGTACAGGACGCCTTCGATAGAGATCGACGACGTCAGCCCTACCAGTGCTTCCTTGGGAGGCTTGGTAGGGTGATGTACTTGGGAGAGCGCCTGTACTTCCAGCACACTGGCGCACTTCGCATCCCCGTCCCTCCTCCTCCTGTGGGTCCCGACACACTCCTCCAGGCTTTGATGTTGATCAGTTTGATCACTTCCTGGATGCAGAGGGGCTCACAGTAGCTGGAGATTACGACGAGTGGTTCCAGCGGGTATCTATAGGATGCTTGATGGATCGACCCACTCGTGCCGGGGTGACAGAGATCGGCGGGATCCGTATCCGGATTCATGAGGACATAGTAAGTCTTGTACTTTTCATATCTTCATCTTTTCTTCCTTTATGTATTTCTGACCCTACTTCTGTTCTTGTTGGCAGGTACACGAGCTGAACACCATTCGGGACCGGTTCGAGAGCCAGCGGGCTGCGATCGATGATATGATTGCTGAGCACGATGCAGTCGTGGCCCAGCGGGATGCCCGGATCAGGGAGCTGGAGGCCTTGGTTGCTGAGCTCCAGGCTAGACAGGTATCTGGCCTTCTTGTTTTTCGTTTCTTTCATTTTCCTGTTTCTGATATTCTGATATGCTTGTTTGACTTGTGCAGGGCTCGGTCCCAGATCAGGATGTTGCCTTCGAGCATGATTTCCTCATTCCTGACCCGTCTCCTGCTCGGGCTACGGATCCTGTGGATATTTCATCTGCTGATCCTGGTGATGTTCCACCTACTGATGCCCCAGCTGCACCTGCGGATGTCCCGGCTGTTCCTTCATCTCCAGTGATGGTTCCTGAGCCGGAGGAGGTCCCTGCTGCTGACCCGGTGGATCCGGATCCCCTAGTGCCTGCTGTAGATATCCCTGGTATGCTTTCTTAAATTTTTCCTCTTTGGTTTATTCTGATGCTTTCATTTCTGATTTTTTTCTGTTGATCCAGATGTTTCTGCTCCTAGCCATTCTTCTGCTGCCAGGCCTTTTGGAGCTGCGGGAGCAGAGCCTGCTATGGCTGAGGGTCCAGTTGGGCCGGTTGCTGTTGAGCTAGAGGCTTCCTCCCCAGATTCCACTCCTGCTCTGCCCCCAGACATCGAGGAGTATTGCCTGGAGTATCAGCTCCAGCAGGTGGTGGGTCGACATCCTCGCCATGCAGCTGAGCGTATTCTTGCCTACTCTAGGGGCAGAGCGCTTCGAGGGAGAGGCCGTAGAGGAGGACGAGGCAGAGGTAGAGGTCGCGGGGATGATCCTGCACAGTAGCAGTAGATTAGGATTTCTTCTTTTCATGTATTGATCTCATCATTCCTTGTACAAAAAACTTGCATATATATGAAAAAAAAACTTTTTATTCATTCTATCTTGTCTTGCACATCTTTTGCTCTCAATTTTGTGCAATTATGACTTGTACACAGGTAAAAAAATTCGGATTTTTCATCCTTAGCTCTTTTTTTTGCTATTTTTCTTTGTATCCGGTCTGATATACCGGATACATTGGTTGGTCCTTGTATCCGGTATAACATACCGGATACTCATAGCCTCTTTTGTATCCGGTATACTTAACCGGATATTAATAAAGCCTTTTATGTCCGGTCTGAGTTACCGGATACATTAAAGGATGCTATAAATGCAACCAGCCTCGGGATTTGAGCACTTTTTACGAGTTTTTGAGTTTAGAAACCCCCTTTTTCGCCTTTTTCTTCCTCCTCTTGAGTTCTAGCTTGCTCCCATCACATCCAATGGAATCCGGATCATTTTCTGCCCCATTACTGTCTGTCCACACTGCCTCCCCTGCAAAAAAACCTTTTAGATCAAAACCCCCAAATCTCACTAGGTACAACCCTGTGGATTCCTTTTACACAAGGTGGGTTAACTCTATGACCCTAGATGATGAGAGGAGATGGGATTCTACTAATCTAGGCCATACCCTGCTCATTCCCAAGGTTCCCTTCAGGTGGGAGATTATAGAGGCCATGATTGGTCATTGGGTTCCTGACCTCAACTTGTTCCGTTTTGGGAACCATGAGATGACCCCAACCATTGAGGAGGTGGAAACCATCTTGGGCTTGAGGTTTGATGAGAAGGTGGTGAATCCACCTCTGAGACCCAGTTACAAAAAAGAAGCTTCTACATTCTTGGGCATAGGAAAGAAGGACTTGGGGGATTTTGACACCCTTTTGACCGTATCTAAGGCTTTTTTGACTGAGAAGCTTTTGAGAGGGGAGAACAAGGAGGCCCGATTCAATGCGTTGACCCTGATAGTGGTCAACCAGTTGCTTTTCCCAAGGGATGATGATGAGGTGGACTTGGCCTTGATTTCAGTGATATGCCAGGTTCGAGAGAGGGAGAGGTTGGCCCCTATGATTTTAGCTGGGATGTATCAGGCCTTAACCGACTGCTACAATAGGAAGTCGAAACGCTTCCTAGCATGTGCCCAAATCCTGCAGGTAAAAAAAAATTTTTTTATTTCTTTTTTTTCTTGCTTTTTGGCTTTCTTTTTGCCTTTTTTGCTTTTTTCTTGCTTTTTTTTTTTATTTATTTTTTATTTTTTACAATGTGCTGACATATCTCTCTTCCTTTGCAGCTTTGGCTACTTGATCATTTGAGACAGATTGAAGAGATCAATCGACACTTCTTCCCGAGTCTAAAAGTCCCCTTCTTGATGAGCAACAGGGGGTGCCCCGATATTCCAGGGGGCAAACAGGGCTGGTTCACTTTCTTGGGCTCGCTTCTGGAGGACCAGGTGAGATGGCCTGGCACTTATCAGCCCAATGCAGCGACAGCGATTAGCTTCCGTGACCGCAACTTTCTGATCCTAGCGGGCCTGAAGCATGCAGTGCTGTATCTTCCTCTGCGGGTCCTTCGTCAGTTCCGTGCGACCCAGGGGGTTATCATCCCATGTGGATATGAGGATCGTCTTGGGCCCCTTTCTATGAAGCTGAATGCCTGGTTGATGAAGGAGTGGTCCTATGTCCGCTTCATGCATGGTCCAGTCTTCTCAGAAGCCCATGTGAAAGATTATCTCTTCTGGATCAAGGAACAGATACAGACTCAGGCCCCGGTACCCGAAGATCCTCCTGTAGTCTTGGCTCCCACCTATGAGGACATTCTAGAGTCTGAGCGGGCTTCTCATAAGCGGCTTCAGCAGATATGGGTACGGGAGGCCCAGGAGCTCAGGATACAGGGCACTTATCTGGAGAGGCAGCTTGAGGAGCAGATCTCACGCCGTATTGCCGTGGAAGAGAAGCTGGAGGAGCAGAGGCAGGCCCGTCGCTTCGAGGTCCGTATGATCCGGCAGAAGTACCAGGATACTTTGGCCAGCCTTAGGAGTATGCGGATCAGGCAGGCCCTTTCAGATGAGGTCATTTCCTTCTTGAGTGATCCCGCTGCAGAGGGGGCTTCAGGAGTCATCGCAGCTCAGGCAGCTCAGATTCGGGAGCTTGAGGAGCGGCTAGGAGACAGAGACTAGCTTTATTTCCTGCATTATTATTTTTTTCTACCTTTGTACCAAAGCAAACTCCAATAGTGGAAAGACAAAGGATTTAATTCAAAATAAAATTTTTATATTATTGGCCTCAGAATGCTCAGATGCTTGTAAAAACAAACGTTTTATGAAAAGTATTTGATTTATCATCACTGGCCAAAGTATAATTTTTCCTTTTTATATATATATATTTTTTTTTGTATTTTTTTGAAATTTGGTCCATGCACTTAATCACCTATAATTAAAGGAATTAGAACCAGGTTAAACAATGAAAAGGGTAGTCCAGAAAATAATGAGGGATCAGAACCGTCCATCTTAGGACCTTTAGAGTCATCCCCAACTACCAAAACTGACCCCATTCTGCTCATGCCAACTTTTCTTCAAGCTCAGATCTCCATGATCAACTCAACCTCTGATTTTTCTTCATTTTTCTTATTTTTTCTTCTTGCCTTTTTGCCAATATTGCCCCTAGCGCCAGTTACGGTTTTCACTAAGGCCGGCTTCTGAATTCCGTCATCACCCATCTTACTCTGACATTTGAATGAACAAGCTAAGATCACCGAGGGCTTAAAAATAGGACGAAATAAAGGCTAGGCTTAGTTTATGAAAGAAAGGGTATTAAAGGCCCAAAATTTTCCAAGTGCGGAGATAGGTCAACCGGATTTACAGTCATGATGAATTTATCCATTTTTCCCCGAATTGCATTTTTTTTTGCATCTCTTTTTTACACTTGGCTTTCATTTGCCATTTCCATTGCTTTTCCTCTCTTTTTCTTTTTCTTTCATTACTTTGCCCCAATTGGCTTTGCCCCAATTTAAGACTGTAAATCCGGTTTGGGTTTATCAAAGAAACGAACCGGCTCAACTTGGCTAGACTAGGGATTAAAATTTTTGAAGGAAATAAAGAAAAATGGCCTCGGATCATTTCCTAGAAATATTCACTCAAGGGAAATACCTTTTTACCGCATCAGAGTTAATCGGCTCAGGAAAATCTGACCCATCCATTTCTGCTAAGATGAGTGCTCCCCCTGATAGGACTTTCTTGACGACATATGGGCCTTCCCAATTGGGCTTGAACTTACCATGAGGGTCTTCCAAAAATGGTAGAATTTTCTTTAGCACTAAGTTTCCTTCTTGGAAAGTTCTGGGCCTCACTTTCTTATTGTAAGCCCGGGCCATTCTCTTCTGGTACAACTGTCCATGGCAAAGCGCTTTCAACCGCTTTTCTTCTATCAGGTTAAGTTGATCATGTCTCGACTGGACCCATTCGGCTTCTTCTAGTTCTGCTTCCATGAGCACTCGGAGTGATGGGATCTCCACTTCCACGGGCAAGACCGCTTCCATCCCATAGACTAGGGAGTACGGGGTTGCCCCAGTTGAAGTCCGGATCAAGGTTCTGTAGGCATGTAGAGCAAGTGGCAACATTTCATGCCAATCCTTGTAGCTCACTACCATCTTCTGAATGATTTTCTTTATGTTCTTGTTTGCTGCTTCCACTGCCCCATTCATCTTTGGCCTGTACGGAGCTGACTTATGATGGGTGATCTGAAACTGCTCACACATTTTCTTCATGTCCTTGTTCTTAATATTTGAAGCATTGTTTGATACTATGGCACTTGGCAGTCCATAGCGACAAATGATATTGTGCTTCAAAAATTTCATAACATGGTTGCTTGTGATATTTGCATATGATACTGCTTCCACCCACTTAGTGAAATAATCAATTGCCACCAAGATGAATCTGTGCCCGTTCAATGCCTTAGGGGAGATCATGCCGATGACATCTATGCCCCACATAGAGAAGGGTCAGGGTGATGTCATGTTGTGCAGCTCACCTGGGGGTGCATGCTTATTATCTGCATATATCTGACAATGGTGGCACCTCTTGACATGTACACAGCAATCATGCTCCATGGTCGTCCAGTAGTATCCCAGCCTCAGGATCTTCTTAGCCAGCATGTGCCCACTCATATGGGGCCCACAGATTCCTCCATGTACCGTCTCAATCAACCTTTCCGATTCAGCTTTGGCAACACATCTGAGCAGAATGTCGTTATGTGACCTCTTGTACACATGTCCACCACTTAGCAAAAATTGACCCACCAATCTCTGTATTGTCCTCTTCTCAGTAGCAGTGGCATTTTCTGGCAAACTCCGATTGTTCAAGAAATTTTTGATATCTTGAAACCATGGTGTTTCTTCTTCTGGTGCTCCCTCTAGAACGAGACAGTAAGCCGGTTCATCTCGGACTTCAATTTCCAGTGGTCTGATGTCTACCCCTTCTGGTATGCTGACCATTGAAGCTAATGTTGCTAGAGCATCCGCAAACTGATTATTGGCCCTTGGCATATAGTTGAAGGAAATTCGAATGAAATTTGTGCTTATTTCTTCCAAATACTGGTGATAGGGGATCAATTTGTGATCCTTGGTTTTCCACTCACCAGTTGTTTGGAAGATGATAAGACTCGAATCCCCGTATACGTCAAGTTCCTCTACTCCATGATCCATGGCTGCTTGCAATCTAATTATGCATGCTTCATATTCTGCTATGTTATTGGTGCACTGGAATCTCAGCTTTACTGCAATCGAGATATGTGAACCATCTGGTTTAACCAAGACTGCCCCTATTCCATTACCATTCATGTTGGCGGCCCCATCAAAGAACATCTGCCAAGAACTCTCACTGTCCTCCTCTTCAGTGTACAGAATTGCCTCATCGGGAAAGTTAGTCTTCAAGGGTTGATATTCTGGCAGAGGATGTGCAACCAGGTGATCAGCTATGGCTTGACCCTTGATCGCCTTCTGGGTGATGTACGTGAGATCAAATTCGGACAGTAGCAGTTGCCACTTTGTCGTCCTACCAGTCAGTGCCGGTTTCTCAAATAAATACTTCAGCGGGTCCATCCTGGATATCAATAGTGTGGAGTGACTAAGGAAGTAATGTCTTAGCCTCTGAGTGGCCCACACTAGAGCACAGCAAGTCTTCTCCAATGACGAATACTTGGCTTCATATTCTGTGAATTTTTTACTCAGATAGTAAATTGCTCTTTCTTTTCTACCAGTCTCATCATGTTGCCCCAGGACGCATCCCATCAATGTTTCCAACACTGACAAGTACAGGATCAGTGGTCTTCCTGGAGTTGGTGGCACTAGCACAGGTGGGTTCAGCAAATACCTCTTTATTGTGTCAAATGCCTGCTGGCAGTCCTCATTCCAGACCGTCGGGTTATCTTTCCTCAAAAGTTTGAAAATTGGTTCACAGATAGCAGTGAGCTATGCTATGAACCGGCTTATGTATTGAATCCTTCCAAGAAAGCCCCTGACCTCCTTCTCGGTTCTGGGTGCTGGCATTTCAATTATGGCCTTGGCTTTAGCCGGGTCAATTTCAATTCCTCTTCGGCTCACTATAAACCCCAGTAATTTCCCTGATGTAGCCCCAAAGACGCACTTAGCCGGGTTAAGCCGTAGACTGTACTTCCTGAGCCGATCAAACACGTTCTTCAGATTGATCAAGTGGTCCTCCTCTTTGCATGATTTGGCAATCATATCGTCCAGATAGACCTCCATCTCCTTGTGGATCATGTCATGGAATAGTGCTGTCATGGCCCGCTGGTATGTTGCCCCAGCGTTTTTAAGCCCAAACGGCATGACTGTATAGTGGAATGTGCCCCAAGGTGTGATAAATGCTGTTTTCTCTTGATCTTCCTTAGCCATATTGATCTAATTATATCCAAAGAACCCATCCATGAAGGAGAACAGGCTATGTACCGCAGTATTATCGACCAGAATGTCGATGTGTGGAAGCGGAAAATCGTCCTTTGGGCTTGCCCTGTTTAAGTCTCTATAATCCACGCACATTCGGACTTTCCCGTCCTTCTTTGGTACCGGCACTATGTTTGCGAGCCATTCAGGGTACGTAGAGACTGCCAAAAATCCAGCTTGGAACTGTTTGACCACTTCGTCCCTGACTTTCAGAGTCCACTCAGGTTTCAATCTTCTCAGCTTCTGCTTAATCGGCTTAACCCCTGGTAAAATTGGCAACTTATGCACCACCATGTCCGTGTCCAACCCCAGCATGTCCCGATATGACCAAGCGAACACATCTTTGTAGTCTGACAAGAACTGTGACATTTCATTTTTCTGCACATCAGACAAGCATGACCCGATTTTCACAATTTTTGGGTCATCTTCGGTCCCAAGGTTTATGGATATGGTCTCCTCAATATTAGGTTGGACCCCCTTTTCATGACATTCCAATTGGTATTCAATTTCTTTTGGAACGTCTTCTTCTTCGACCCCGATCTCTTCTTCGATCCCCATAAGGTCAAAGTCGAGCTCGAAGTCGAAGTCATATTCAACCTGGTCCAATTCGGTCTGATTATATGGTTCATAAGTGGTTTGGACCTTTTTGAAAAAATTAAATTTTCTAGGAAAAATAGAAAAATCTTTTTGGGTTTTTTGTGGGCCTTCTAAACATAATTCCCCTGAAGACGAAGGCCCATTAGAACCTTCAGGGAAATGGCATTCCACTATTGGAGTTTTTTTTTGGAAGCCGCGTTAGTTTGCCGAACAAACGCTGCTTCAAAGGTAAGGGGAGTTTCCTCCCAATTGTTCATTTCAAAATTTTGGGGAGCAGGGGAAATAGGGAAAGCCTGCTCCTCAAGCCCAGCATCCGATGCCATCATCACCGGGTGGGTACTGCCCTTTTCTGCTACGGGGCCCAGTCCAGAAGTGACCTCCTCTGGAATCTTCACTGCGGTCCAGTCAATGAACGGCAAGTCCATATCACCGTCAGTCTTTTCGCCTTCAGTCATGGCGAAGAAGGCCCCAATATCCTCAAAATAGTCCAACTGCTGCTCAGGCTGTGGCCCAGGCCCATCTGTTGCTCCCAATATTGGAGATGGGTTATAGGGTTGTAGGGCCGAAACAAAAGGCTTTTGAAATGGGTTAATGTTTCGGTATGGAGGCTTGGACTGGTCCATGGGAGGAGTTATTTGGATTGTATAGGAGGGTTTTGGAAAATTCTCCCTCAGATGAGGGAGTTTTCCTTTGCTTCTGCTCTCCCCTTCCTCGTGCTTCATTCTTCTCCAGCCTCTGGGCTTGAAGCCCAACCCTACCTTGGGGATCAGTTTCTTAGCCGTGATTGGCTCCACCATCCCTTGCAGATTGATCCCCAGGCCTTTCCCCGGGTGAAAGTGGTATTTCTCCATCACTTTCTTGACCATCTTTTCTGCAATGGTCCCCTTTTCCTTCTTTTTCTCACACCCCCCAGGTATGTAATTGACCGCCTCAAATTGAAATGAGTGGAATGCAATCTAGTCGACAGTTAGGTCCACATTGATCAAGGGTACATCAGGTGACACAATGGGCGGCACCAAGTTTTCGGCTAGGACTGTTATCACCCTTTGCCCTCTTATGTACTTCACCCTTTGGTGGAGCGTGGATGGTATTACCCTAGCCGAGTGTATCCACGGCCTTCCTAGGAGCAGATTGAATGCTGCGGGTATATCCATCACCTCAAATGTGATGTTGAAGATATTTGGCCCAATTGTGACCGGCAGTTCAATCTCCCCTAGGGAGTGGGTCTTAGAGCTATCAAAAGCCCTTACTATCCGCCCATTTCGTTTGATCCTTGACTGGTCCAGACCCAGCTTGGTAAAAGTGATTAACGGGCAAACGTTTAATGCCGACCCGTTGTCAATTAAAACCCGTGCAATCATGCAGCCCTTACAAAGCACAGTGATGTGCAAAGGGTCCACATGATAACACCCACCTGGGCTAATCTCACCCTCTGAGAAACTTATCACATTATGTGACAAGATTTGACCAACCATTTTGCCAAGCTGGTCTGGATCAATAGTCTGGGATACGTGTGCACTCTGTAGCACCCTTAACAATGCATCCCTGTGCTTTTCAGAATTCAACAAAAGGCCCAGTATTGAAATCTGGGCCGGGACCTTGTTCAGCTGATCCACAAGATTAAATTCACTCTTTTTTATTATTTTTATGAGGTCGGCTGCCTCATTTTCTGCACCCTGGGGGTGTCTTCTCCCACTTTATTTTTTCCTTTTTGTTTTCTTTTATCTTCATTTTCTTTTTCTATTTTTTCTTTTTCTGCTTCTGTCTCCTTCTCCTTCTCTTCACCCCCTGCACATCTCCCTGACCTCGTCATGAGGTTCACCTCCTCCTGGTTCTGGTTCCTGACCATTGGAACCGTAGCCGTGATTCCCTCGCTGTAGTTCCATGGTACAGCGGCCTCAGAATAGGCTAGTTTGGGGATGTTAACCACTAATGGCTGGAGTTTGGACCGGGATGTATGGGCCGGTTTAGGGATAGTTTGGGCTGGCTGCACATTTACAACCAGGGGTTGAAGTTTGGATTTTGTGGGGGCAAAAGAAGCGATGGAAGCAGTGGTGGGGTCAAGGTTGATGACCAGTGGAGCCTTGGACGGCTTGGATGGTGAATAAGTGGGTGGACTACCATTGAAGACCAATGGGGGCCTTGCAGTATTCATCTGGGTCATAAGAGATGAGACCCGGTTTAACGAGGAACTTATGTCCTCAGCAGCTGTATTGTTTTTTTGGGAAACCATGTTGATCTCCTCCTCTTCCTCTTCTGGGAAAAATCGGACCTGGACCGTGGTCCCCACAGGAGCTATGAGCTGTAATGGGTCAAAGGCCCTTCTGGTGGTGGATATGGCTGTGATGGAGTTGGATGGGCCTGCCCCATTGTGGTACGGCAGAGGGTTCTGCCCAATATCATTTCCCGACGGGGCGAGAGCAACAGTGTTAAAGACCAAAGCCTTCTGGTCCAACAAGTCCTGGACCGCATGCTTTAGCATCCAGCAAGTGTCAGTAGAGTGCCCCGGTGCACCCATGTGATAATCGCATGTGATTGCTGGATCAAAATTTCTCCCCTTCGGGGCATTTGGGTTAGGCTCCTTCAGAGTCAAATATTCCCCCTTCAACAGGGTTGGCAGTAGTTGGGACAGCGATATCGGGAGAGGAGTAAAGACTCTATTCCTCCTTGCTGCCATCCAGGCCTCCCTCTCCTCCTTAGTAAAAGTCCTCCTCTGGTTTGCAGGCACGGAGGGAGAGAAATTGACATTATGCGGGGTCTGGTACAACTGCTGGGCCTATTGGGCCTGCTGGGGTGCCGAGATGTTCACATGAAGTGGCTTCTTGGCGGGAGGAGCCTGGACCAGGTTCACCTCCCCTTCTTTTCGGGCCCCCGTCTTTTTAAATCCGGCCCCTTTCTTCTGGGCCATGGAGGCAGAGGAATCAGACTGCCCAGTCAGAGTAGAGTAGTCTATCAGCCTTCCTGACCTGACCCCTTCCTCGATCCGGTCCGCCACTTGTACTAGGGCAGCAAAGTTGGTGGTGATCTGGCCCACCAGATGGTTGTAAAAAGGCTGCCCCAGTGTGCCCATAAATGTGGAGATCATCTCCGGCTCTTGCATAGGTGGCCTGACCTGGGAGGCGGCCTCTCTCCACCTCTTGGCGTATTACCGTACTGGCTCATCTTTGCCCTTGGTCATCCTCATCATGTCGTACCGGTCTAGCACAATCTTCGAGTTGAACTTGTACTAGTCCAAGAAAGCATCGGCCAAGTCCTTCCACCTTCTAATCCTTCCATGGTCCACTGTAGCGAACCACCGAAGGGCTGACCCGGTTAGACTCCTCTGAAAGAGTTGGATCAGTATGCCATCATCCCGGCCAAATTGGCATAGGGCCCCGCAGTATAGTTTCAAATGGCTTAATGGGCAGCCCGTGCCATCAAATTTGTCGAATTCTGGGCACCTGAACTTAGCCGGTAGACAGACGTCCGGGTACATGCACAGGTCTTCGAAGGTGGTGCCTCCATGGCTGCTTCCCCCCTTCACCTCCTTCAGCTCTGCCTGGATTCGTTCTATCCTGAGCAGCATTTTCTTTTCCATCTCATCTCGGGCCTTTTCTTTTTCCAGCTCTTTCTCAGACTCAGCTGTATTTTCCCTGATCAGAATGGGTTCAGGGACTGGTTCAGAAATGGGCTCAGGCATGGGTTGAGCCGGAGGCGGAATATAGGCCTGAGGTGGTGTGCCGGATGGGAAGTAGAGGCTTGGTTCTGGGCTTGGGCCTAAGCCGCCAGTAGGTCCCCCAGCATCTTGGCCAGACCGGCCACTTGCTCCTGCAGTTGAGTAAAGTCCTGAGCAGGGACAGTAGCTTGAGCTTCGTTCTCTTCAGTATTCATTGTTCGGGCTTTGGATCTGGTCACGGGAGCAATGACTGCAATTAAGTGCACCTGGGTTGCAAGTAAATGTACCTGGGGGAGAAAAACAAGGACACAAGTCAGCTTCCATTTAATTTGAAACACACCCCTGTAAATGTAAACAAGTAGGTCAGGTGAACATCAGTCCAGATTTTTTGTTTTTTTGTTTTTTTTTTATTTTTTTGCTTGGAATATTCTGAGGCTTCCAAAGGTCCTAAAAAATTTTGAATTTGAATGGTTCTCGTGACCAAACAAAGGTTCTTGGAATATTCTGAGGCTTCCAAATGTCCTAAAATTTTGACTTTGAGTGGTTCTCGTGACCAAACAAAGGTTTTTGGAATATTCTGAGACTTCCAAAGATCCTAAAAATTTTGACTTTGAGTGGTTCTCGTGACCAAGCAAAGGTTCTTGGAATATTCTGAGGCTTCCAAATGTCCTAAAAAGTTGACTTTGAGTGGTACTCGTAACCAAGCAAAGGTTCTTGGAATATTCTGAGGCTTCCAAATTTCCTAAAAAGTTGACTTTGAGTGGTACTCGTGACCAAGCAAAGGTTCTTGAAATATTCTGAGGCTTCCAAATGTCCTAAAAAGTTTTGACTTTGAGTGGTACTCGTGACCAAACAAAGGTTCTTGGAATATTCTGAGGCTTCCAAATGTCCTAAAAAGTTTTGACTTTGAGTGGTTCTCGTGACCAAACAAAGGTTCTTGGAATATTCTGAGGCTTCCAAATGTCCTAAAAAGATTTGACTTTGAGTGGTACTCGTGACCAAGCAAAGGTTCTTGGAATATTCTGAGGCTTCCAAATGTCCTAAAAAGTTTTGACTTTGAGTGGTACTCGTGACCAAACAAAGGTTTTTGGAATATTCTGAGGCTTCCAAATGTCCTAAAAAGTTGACTTTGAGTGGTACTTGTGACCAAACAAAGGTTCTTGGAATATTCTGAGGCTTCCAAATGTCCTAAAAAGATTTGACTTTGAGTGGTACTCGTGACCAAGCAAAGGTTCTTGGAATATTCTGAGGCTTCCAAATGTCCTAAAAAGTTTTGACTTTGAGTGGTACAAATAACCAACCAAAGGTTTCTTTTTTTTTCAAATTTGCTGAATTTTCTCAGTTTTCAAGTTCAAAAGTTTGACTGACATATGTTTGAATTGAGTTGGTATCAAAAAATATGACACGTTGGTTCCTTCTTTGAGTTTCGAAATTAGGTTAAATCTTGAAAGAATATTTTATTTTATTTTTTTTTTTTTTATTTTTTGTCTTTTTCTTTTGTTTTTGATTTTGTATTTCTGGAACATTTCTTATGTTCTTTTCGGGGTGCCTAAGGATTATCCACAGTGTTTTAGGCATTTTATTCTGAAAATTTGGGCTGAACAGCCAATTTGTGCATTTTTTGAACGTATCCGGTATAATATACCGGATAAGAATATGCCTTATTGTATCCGGTAACCCTAACCGGATACACGCATATGTCTTTGTATCCGGAAATATATACTGGATATGAAGGAAAGTGTTCTTAACCGGCCTAAGTTGCCGGTTAATGCCGAAATGGCCATTTTGACTCATTTTTTTCACCAGATTTGATTTTTTTCATTCCCTCTTGGTGTTAACCTTAACTTGACCTTCAAAACTTGCCCCAAATTGGGCTTGGACATCATACTATCCACAATTCATACATTCATGAAAAGAACATGGCTTTACCTTGCCACCTTGTATTACCTTCATTCAATATGGTATTCACATTATACCTTGGCCTGTAAAACATGCAAACGGCCTTCCCACATTTACACCCAATTCCCCAAACGCAATTGTGTGCTTTAAGCTGAAAACGTGTTTCTCCACCTTCAAGCGTATGGTTTTTGGGTTTTGGCTTAATTGGCAACTTAGAACTCAAGTCTAGTGATGCCCGGAATCGAATCACAGATCCCATTGTCATCACATCATTGACCCAAATTCTAAGGTAAATGTTTTCACTTTCACTTTCCGAAGTCACGACCTCGGTGCGCCAAGCTACACACATTCATGGTTCAACTTCCTAATAGGTAAAGGGTAGGCTGTGCAAATTGTTTCAAGTGCTCAAGTGCAATTTTAAAATTGTGGTAACATTCACAACGTCCCAGCCCCTTGCCACTCTTTTTCGTAGCCATGCATTCATTCCAAGCCAAGGCATATATGACAAAATGATGAAGCTAAATACAAGCAAGCAAGCACCAAATATGCACAAAAATATTACATGCCCAAAAAGTGGTATACAAAACATGTTATTTATACAAACAACAGTTAAACCATGGAAGCATGCTTGAAACCCAAAAGCATTCCCTAAAATCCCAGATTTTCATGTTCTTTTTCATGTTCAAAGTGTACCATTTACCCCAAATTGAAGCCTAAATTTTTAGCACTTACTTGGCATGGTTCAAATGTGTTTCAATGAGGTAAAATATGCTTTAAAATCTCCAGAAATATGCACTAAAATTTTCAGATTTCTCATGCCCAAAAGTGCATCCTTTATACCCCAAATTAATGCCTAAAAGTTTAGCAACTACTTGACATAGTATATTGGTGAACATACTAAAAGAATCCACAATGTGCACTAAAATTCCAGATTTCATGCTCTTGGTTTTCATGCTCAAATTGAATCCCCCTATACCCCAAATCAAAGGCATGGCATAACAAAAATTTTTAAGCACAAAAAAGTATGCTTTATAGGAATCATGTTTGAATACCCAAAAATTCTGAACCCCTATATTTCATGCTACTAATTCTCATATTCAAACCATGGTATTCAAAATTCAAATTAGAGCATGTTATCACCACATACAACCAAATCATGCTTCAAGATAGGCTTTTCCTAAATCAACCTTTAGGCAACATCAAGCAAAACATACATGACTTGATTCATATAAAATTCAAAAGCATCCCAATCTGATTTGAAATACAAGAATATATACAAATGAATTAAACAAAGTAGCAAGCATTCAAAAATAAGTAAAAGCATGAATATACACAAAAAAGGCTTAAATCCACAAGTCCCCAGCAGAGTCGCCAGTTGTGAGACATGGGAAAATCACCGGAATGATCATCCCTCCGTCAACACACGAGCTCAACGCAAAAACGGGAGAGTCGCCACCATTCATGATTTTGGGGTGAGAATGGACACCGGAATGTTCAGAAGTAGGCAAAAATAGCCAAAAGAAACATTCTAGGGTGAAAATAACCCTACTTAAAAATCAAATCCAGAGATTGGTAAGGGGATTAGATTATGAACGGGGGAAGGTGTTAGGCACCCCCATTCATCCACACGAAGTGGTAGCCAAATGTATGTTCATGCAAAAATAAGAAAGCTTGCTAAAATCATAGAAAACCTTGAAAAAAGACCAATGTATGATATTTTCACATGAAGATCTAAATGGATTTTAGATCCTCTCTTATGTTAATATCATTTCTGGAATATCTCAAAAGATGAAAATCAAAGCACAAGTTGCTCAAAACCAAGTTAACTCAAATCCGGAAAATTCTGTAAAAAGTATTCCATTTGCCTTGAAATCATTCAAATCCAATTTTAAATTGAACCAAACCAAATCCATTTGAAAGATTACATTAAATAAGAGTCTCATGCAAAATTTCACTTCATTCCGACAAAAATCCTAGGAGTTATACTCCTTTGAAGTTGCTGCTGGGGATTTTTAAAAGTGATAAGTGGGCAACTTTGGAAAATTGCACAGAAAAATTCACTCCATAAAAATCCACGAAATTTGGTGTGATTGAAGTCTGTATGGCCATCTTTCAAAAGAAACTAGCCTCATACAAAAATCCCTTTGGATGTGCCTTGGGTGATCTCCCGAACAGGCCCCGAAGATCACAGATTTACCCAGAAAGTACAAATGAACAGTTCTGAGTAAATCGGTTACCAATAATTCAAATGGAATCCAAAAATTATGAAATCAACTGGATTTGAAAATAGATTCATAAAGGAGTACTCAGAAACAAAAATCACACGAATCGGACTTAAAACGAACACATGGCACTCCGTCGAAGTGACAAGTTCTGTATTTGAACCTGAACTTTCCACTTAACTTCGACAGAGAGGTGTCAAAACTCCGTTTGATGGAACTTTATGAAATTTGGTGGACATAAACTAGACATCCTCACCTTTCCCAAGGTTCTGGAATCGCTCCAAAATTCATCCGGACGATGAAGTTATGAGCGTCCGAAGTAAGGGTACAGGTCCTGTCCAGTTAGGCCACTTTTGAAGAAAATCAAATCCGAAAATTTATAAAGTGTGTGATATTCGGGTGAGATGAATCCAAAACCTTTGAAAAACATTTAAAACACTCCAGAATTTGATTGAGGCCATTTATTGAAGATTTATCACAATGAATGTAATAAATCCCCAAATGTGAGCCTATTCACCAAAAAAGTGTAATATGTGTGCAAGAGTGAAAAACCAAGCAAGATTAATACAACAACAGATCATGCATATAGATTCAACAAGATAGGTTCTAGCATAGCCTAGGGTTCCGTTCCGTTATCGTTTCCCTCTGTTCTCTCTCCCCGTTAAACACGGTTCTTCGAGATAATCAAGGGTACTTTGATTATAGAACGGTTTTCAATCATTCAAAAGCCTTATGCTACATGGGTTCTAGCACTAGGGTCAATCCTCAGTCTCGTTTCTCCTAGATCCCGCCTTCACGTTTTACGGCTAGGGGGGTCTTGAGATACTTTGAGCCGGGGAAGGATTTCCACACACAAAAAGAGGCTTTATTCTACAGAAAGGTAGAAGAAGAGATCTAGATCTAATAAATTAAATACAGAAAATAAATGAGGGTTGAGGCTTACCTGGGGTTCTAGAAGCAATCCGGCAGCGGTTCTCTTCTTCACTCGGAGTTCTTTGATCTCCAAAAACTTGGTCCTTTGCTTGAAGAGAAGCCTCCTATTTATAGGCAAAGGCTAAGGTCATTGGTAGACACAACTTAATGTCTAGAACCCCCCAACCTTAACCCTAGGGTTGTTTCCGAGATACACAAGGGCCTTAAGGTATCCAGTATACAATACCGGATACCCTAAGCACTGCTTGTATCCGGTATGTTTATCCGGATATGCAGAGGAGTACTTGTATCCGGCCTGAGCGACCGGATACAGGTAAAAACTTATTTTCTTCAAAATCTGTGCTGGTTTTCAAGGAGATAATGATTTTTGATGATTGTTTGTGCAATTTGGGGTGTCTACACCATTCTCGACTGCAACCGAATCATCACCTGTAAATTATTCTTGGACTATAAGGTTGGAAAGATCATTCGTGATGTGCATATTGGCCCCACTATGTTAAAATAGAATGTCCGTTTGGTATAGCACAGCAATCCTTGCCTTGTCCGTGATTTGCATATCTCTTGATATGCAATTTTTCCTTATCTCTTGATATGGAATGTTACCTTGTACATTGTTACCTTACTCTAGTCCTTAAATTATGGATCTAGATCCACAATTCATGGATTGTATAGTCTATATATTGCTGTGTATACTGCCCTGTAAAGGATACAAATTAATTCACAATACAGAGAAGTTTCTTCACTTTCTTCACTTCCTTTTACCTGTTACGATTTTATCATGGTATCGGAGCTTTAGGTTCTATACAAAGTCTTCTGCTACACCAGAAAAGGAAGAAGGAGAAATTGTTTCTACTCACACAATGGCGGAGAAAGTCATTGATGACACTGATTTCCTCACCATACATCACTCGGATCACCCGGGCCTCGTCTTGGTTTCCAAGACACTTGAGGGAGATAACTATGGACAATGGAGCCGTGCTATGCGAATAGCTCTAAGTGCCAAAAACAAAGCTGGATTCATCGACGGGACAATATCAGCACCACCACAAATTGACCCAAAATTCTCGACGTGGCAACGATGCAATCATATGGTATTATCTTGGATTTTAAATTCAGTTCAATCTAATATTGCAGGAAGCATTATTTATGCAGAAACTGCGAAAGAAGTATGGGATGATTTGAAAGCCAGATTTTCACAAGGAAATGATTCTCGAATCTACCAGATTCGACAAGAAATTGTGGAAGAACGACAGGGACAGCAATCTATTTCTATCTACTACACCAGAATGAAGTCACTTTGGGATGAACTGACTTCATATCATGACCCGATTACTTGCAACTGTGGAGGACTTAAAAATCTTGCTGAGCGAGAGGAGAAGGAACGAGTCATGCAGTTTTTGATGGGGCTTAACGAGTCATATGCTACTGTACGGGGTTCGATTCTCATGATGAGTCCTCTCCCAGACACACGCAAGGTTTATGCCTTGGTGCTTCAACAAGAGAGACAAACTGAAGTTGTTGCACGGCGAGAGAATACAAGTTATGCTGCAATGCATATATCTAAAAACCAGCAAGGATTATATTCAGGTTCTTCTACTTCATCACAGATTGGTCGATCACAGGATAGAGAGCGAACAAGCAATACTGGAAAGAAAAAGAATTGCTCCTACTGTGGAAAAGACTACCATACTGCAGATCGTTGTTATTTCCTTCATGGTTTCCCACTAGGACACAAATTTCATGGCAAAGATGTGAAGCCAAAGGGTAAAAGACCCACTGCCCACAACTCAACAACAGATGAGTACTCTGAAACACAAAGACCCACCACTACTAGCTTCACTCCTGAAGAGTACAGCCAACTCATGGCCATACTCCGGAAAGAAATTGGTAATAATCCACCTCTTGCAAACGCCACAGGTACTTGCTCATCTTCTTGTTGCACGGCTGAATCATCATTGCATGATAAATGGATTATAGATAGTGGGGCCACTGATCATATTTCCAATACTTTGCCAACATTCAACAAGATAACAGCTAAACATAATTTTGTTCAGTTACCAAATGGTGGACAAGCAAAGATTGAATGTGTCGGCTCTACCAAACTGTCTGATGATGTTACTCTAAATGATTTTCTTTATGTTCCAAGATTTAGAGTCAATTTATTATCAGTTGGAAAACTCACTCGAGCATTGGGTTGTAGTATAACTTTTTATCCTGAATTTTGTTTGGTGCAGGACATGGCTACGAAGAAGACGATTGACCTGGGCAAGCAGCTTAATGGCTTATACTATTTTGGATCCACTCATCATCCTCATCTTGCTCACCACACCAGCTGCAAACCAAACCTTTGGCATCAACGGTTGGGCCATCCATCATCCGCACCATCCCAGGCACTTTCCAAGAGCAACCCAGAAATTTTTTTTAATTCTAAATTTTTGTGTGACATTTGTCCTTTAGCCAAACAGACCCGTTTACCATTTCCTTCCAGTTCAATATCTACTACTGCACCTTTTGATTTAATCCATTGTGATATTTGGGGTCCCCATAGAGTTAATTCTCGTTTAGGAGCCCGTTATTTTTTAACCATCGTTGATGATTATTCTCGTTACACTTGGATTCATCTCATGGTTTTCAAGTCTGAAACTCAATCTCTTCTCAAATCATTTTTTGCATGGATTAAAACTCAATTTAATTGTGGAATTAAGGCTCTCAAATCTGACAATGGCAAAGAATTTTTGTCTTTACAAAGATTTTTTCAAGAAAATGGTGTTTATTTTCAGCATTCTTGCCCACGTACACCCCAACAAAACGGAGTTGTGGAACGCAAGCATAGACACCTTTTGAATGTGGCTCGTTCCCTTCGATTTCAGGCCAACTTACCATTAAATTTCTGGGGGGGGAGTCTCCAAACCGCTTGTTACTTGATAAATCGTCTACCCACACTTGTTTTATCATATCAAACCCCCTATCACCGCATTTACCACAAATCACCTACATACTCTCACCTCCGAACATTTGGCTGCCTTTGTTATGTCACCAACCTTACTCCCCACCATAAGTTTGACACTCGAGCACACAAGTGCATTTTTCTCGGCTATCCCCACGGACAAAAAGGGTACCATGTTTATGATCTCAAATCTCAAACCCTTTTTACATCCCGTGATGTTGTATTTCATGAAACCATTTTCCCATTTTCCCATCCAAGTCTTTCCACTTCCAATGATCAACATCCCCTTCCTATCTTACCATTACTTCTTGACACCCTGGTTGACACACCCATCATCAATCCACCACCTTCCTCATCTCTTTTCCCACCTGATGATAATCACCAGGCCACTATCCCAACGTCCCAACCCTCTCTCAATGATCCCTCATCTCCTGCTCTTCCTGACGCTACCCCAACTGTTTCCAACCATCTCGAACCTGATCTTGATACAGCCATTGTCCTCCCCACTAGACGCTCTTCCCGTCCCACCCGCCTACCTTCACATCTTTAGGATTACATGATGAACCATTCCAAGCTTCTTGCCTCGGACTTCGACTCCTTTGCCATGTCCAGTACACGCCATCCAATATCAAGGTATGTCTCCTACTCCAATCTTTCCATTGCTCATCAGTCGTTCATCCATACTGTATCTCACTTGGTTGAACCAGAATCCTATGAGCAGGCTTGTCAAGATCCTAAGTGGATCACTACCATGACTGACGAGATTGCAGCTCTTGAAGCTAACCATACCTGGACCATGGTTTCTCTACCTCTTGGTCATCGTCCTATTGGGTGCAAATGGGTCTACAAGATCAAATATAATTCCACTGGTCACGTCGAAAGATACAAGGCTTGTCTAGTGGCCAAGGGATTTACACAACGTGAAGGGATTGATTACACTGAAACTTTTGCTCCCGTGGCAAAACTCACTACTTTTCGGTGTCTCTTGACCATTGCTTCCATTCGTAATTGGTCTCTTCATCAGATGGACGTTCAAAATGCATTTCTCCATGGCGATTTGACCGAGGAAATCTATATGAGTCCTCCACCTGGTTTCCGTCGACAGGGGGAGCCCAACTTGGTGTGTCGACTCCATAAGTCTTTATACGGATTGAAACAAGCTTCACGCAGTTGGTTCCACAAGTTTCTTTCTGCAATTCAGAGTTTTGGCTTTCAACAATCCCAGACAGATTATTCATTATTCACCAAGGTCAGTGATAGTTCCTTCACTGCTATACTTCTTTACGTTGATGACATGATCATCACAGGCAACAATGAAAAGGAAATTCAGAACGTGAAGGATTTTTTGGGTAGTTGTTTTCGTATTAAAGATCTTGGGTACTTGAAATACTTCCTTGGGATTGAAGTAGCATGATCAAAGGCAGGTATCTCAATCAACCAACGGAAATACACACTTGACATACTTGAGGAAGTTGGTCTACTAGGTGCCAAACCTGCAAAATTTCCCATGGAGCAGAATCTGAAACTTGCATCAAATGAGGGGGAGTTACTTAATGATCCGACCTACTATCGAAGGTTGATTGGGAAATTAATTTATCTCACCATCACTAGACCAGAAATCACATACTCAGTCAACACACTTAGCCAGTTCATGCAACAACCCAGAAAGCCACATCTTGAAGCTGTTCATCGTGTGTTACGTTACTTGAAGAGTGCTCCAAGTCAGGGTCTTTTATTTCCTTCACATGGCAAGCTACAATTGACAGGGTTTTGTGATGCAGATTGGGGAGGTTGTCCAGATACGCGACGGTCAGTCACAGGTTATTGTGTTTTTCTTGGAAATTCTCTTATTTCATGGAAAAGCAAGAAGTAAGTCACGGTATCTCGTTCTTCAGCTGAGTCCGAGTACAGGTCCATGGCATTAGCCACATGTGAATTAACTTGGCTACGGTATTTACTGCGAGACTTTCAAGTGCCTCATCAAGAACCAGTTCAACTTTTCTGCGATAATCAGGCAACAATCTATATTTCGGCCAATCCTGTTTTTCATGAGAGAACGAAGCACATTGAGATAGATTGCCATACGGTCCGTGAGCGAGTTCAAAGTGGAGAACTTAAAACTGTTTTTATAGAGAGCGGAAAACAAATTGCGGATCTATTCACTAAGCCTTTGGGACAAGTTGTTTTTCATTCATTACTTGGCAAGCTGGGAGTTCTTGACATCCACTCTCCAACTTGAGGGGGAGTGTTAAAATAGAATGTCCGTCTGGTATAGCACAGCAATCCTTGCCTTGTCCGTGATTTGCATATCTCTTGATATGCAATGTTTCCTTATCTCTTGATATGGAATGTTACCTTGTACATTGTTACCTTACTCTAGTCCTTAAATTATGGATCTAGATCCACAATTCATGGATTGTATAGTCTATATATTGCTGTGTATACTGCCCTGTAAAGGATACGAATTAATTCACAATACAGAGAAGTTTCTTCACTTTCTTCACTTCCTTTTACTTGTTACGATTTTATCACACTATCTGCAAGCCACATCCCTTCCTCATGAACTGCATTGGATTGAGCAACCATGGCTACTAGCTGTGTGGGTGGATGACGACCCTGAAAACTATAGTCCATATGATGAAAACAGTCCAAAGCCGAGTGATTGGTCTTTCCACAGATCTGGCATGAAGGGCAAGAAGTGGAAAAGGATGTTGTCTTAACTTGGGCCATGTTGAGACGTGATTGCTTTTGTTTGGTGGAGAGCATATGGTTCAAAGAAGAAAACTTTAGGAGGCTAAGATGTGCTTTTGGAAGGCTTTCTTTGATTGGTGAGGTTATGAGCAATCATTGCAAAACTAGGTGGTTGGGTCTTCTCAGATTTGGATTATCCTTCAAGTAAGATCTCATATGATAGAAACTCGGATTCGTAGTTAGTAAAATTCATGCTACCATGACGTAAAGCAAAGGAGGCAGAGACGAAAAAAGGATTAAATGGAGGATTCAAACCATTATTAACATAGTTGATCAGTTCATCATTGTCCATGGGTTTCCCAACCGCAGCAAGTTGTTCAGCCAAGATTTTAGCGAAATGAAGAAGATCGGTGCATGTCTTGCTACCTTGTTGAAGATTCTAAAGCTGAGTCTTCAAATGATTGATTCATGAACATGACGGAGACGCATAACGGTTTGCCAAGGAAATCCAAACCTGTCGAGCTATGAAGAGACCATAGCTATGAGAAAGGATAGAATTTGTCACGATCCGGAACCAAGTCTGCCCCTCAAAGGCACAACCCGTCCCAAACCGTGGCAAGTGGGCCATTATACTGTAGACACCCCAAAATTGCACGATTTTTGATAAATCTTGAAGGAGAGAAATATTTTATTGGAATTTTCAATTCTTTGCATTGGGTTTGAGATCCTTAACCCATTTGAATCCAAAACCGTAAAGGGAAAGGCCTGAATTTAATCTTTTGTGCAAAGTCAAACTTTTTCCGGTTGAATTTTGTTGACTTTTGACCCTAGAAAATGAAATATTTTTTAAAGCAAGATTTCAAGATAATTTTTCCCGGTAATCAGGTTTTTAGCTATGTTATTGCATAAAAGAATTTTTTGAGATTTTAAATCTTGACGAATACCTTGGTTTTAACATATTGAATCTTTTTACCGGACCTGAAAAACCGGAATTTAGCCTAGAACTGGAAAGTTGACTTTTTATTCACTTGGAATTTGGGTCTGGAACTATTTTTAATGGATTCAAATAGGGGGTGTTTGCTTATTTACATGTAATATCTTAAGTAAATTGAGACATTTACTTAAACGATATTATATGTAAATAAGTATTGCCTGTGTTAAAATTCGGATAAAATCTTCTTTTTTTTGTATCCAACAGATAATGTCGGATACAAAACATCTTTATTGTATCCGACAAATAATGTCGGATACAAATGATCTTTATTGTATCCGACAGATAATGTCGGATACAAAGAGAATTGCTTGTATCCAACCTGACATGTCGGATACAAGCTTTTTGCTTAAAATTAGGGTTTTCCGAGAGTTTTCACTTTTTACCATCATATCCTTCATTAAAGGAGTGGAAATCTTGGAAATAGCCTTAGGGTTAAGGTTGGTGAGCTCTAGACATTATGTTGTGTCTACCATCATGCAAAACCCTAACCCTAGCCTTTGCCTATAAATAGGAGGCTCCTCCTTAAGCAAATGGCTATTAACTCTTGCCAAGAACTTTTGCCAAGAAGAGCTCCGAGTGAAGAGAGGAACCGCTGCGAAACTGCTTCCAGAACCTAGGTAAGCCTCAAACCTATCTTTAATTTTCTGTTTTTACATTCTAGATCTCTTCTTCTACCTTTCTATAGAATAAGGCCTTTGATGTGTGTATGAAAACCCTTCCCCGGCTCAAAGTATCTCAAGACTCCCCCTAGCCGTAAAACGTGAAGGCGGGATCTAGGAGAAACGAGACTGGGGATTGATCCTAGTGCTAGAACCTCTTTTGAATAAGCCTTCTGAATCTGTGAAGACCGTTCCATATTCAAAGTACCCCAAGATTATCTTGAAGAACCGTGTTTAACGGGGAGAAAGAACTAAGGGAAACGATAATAGAACGGAACCCTAGGTTGTTTTTAGAACCCTATTTTGATTGATATGAATGCATGCTATCTTTGCTATGTTGTTGGAATGATTTTTACACCTACACATACATGGCACATGATTTTGGCGGGATAGGCTCATATTTCGGATTTATTGCATTTATTGTGATAAATCTGAAATAAATAGCCCCAAGCAATTCTGGAATGTCTTTAAATGATTTTCAAGTGATTTTGATCTATCTTGCACGGATCACACACCTCTTGTCACTGTTTTGAATTGATTTTCTCCAAAAATGGCTTAACTTGACAGCAACTGTACCTCAACTTCGGACACTCATAACTTCATCATTCGGATGAATTTTGGAGTGATTCTAGAACCATGGGAAAGGTGAGGCTGTCTAGTTTATGCCTACCAAATTTCATTAATTTTTATCAAACAGATTTTTGACATCATTCAGTCGAAGTTGATAGGTCAGTTCAGGTCAAACTGTTGAACCTATCACTTCGAATGGGCGCTATCTGCTTGTTTTAAATCCGATTCGAGTGATTTTTGTTTCTGGGCACTCCTTTATGAGTCTATTTTCAAATCCAGTTGGTTTCATAATTTTTTAACTCCATTTGTGTTGTTGGTAACAGATTTACTCAAAACTGCTCAACAGCACTTTTCTGAGTAAATCTGTGATCTTCGGGGCCTGTTCAGGAGACCACCAAAGGCACATCCAAATGAATTTTGTATGAGGCTAGTTTTATTTGAAAGATAGCCATACAGACTTCAATCACACCAAATTTCATGAATTTATATGGAGCCGATATTTCTAGGTGATTTTCCAAAGTTGCCCACTTATCACTTTTAATTATCTCCAGCAGCAGATTTTAAAGAAGAATACCTCTTAGGATTTTAATCGGAATGGATTGAAAATTGGCATGAGTCTTCTATCTATCATAATCTTTCAAGTGAATTTGGTTTGATTCAATTTAAATTGGATTTGAATGATTTCAAGACAAATAGTCCTTGCTTTTACCGAATTTTCCGAATTTAACTTAACTTGGTTTTGTGCAACTTTTGCTTTGATTTCTATCTTTTGGTGATATTCCAGAAGTGATATTGACATAAAAGAGGATCTGGAATTCATTTGGATTTTCATCTGAATATATCATACATTTGTCCTTTTTCAAGGTTTTTAATGATTTTTAGCAAGCTTTCTTATTTTTTAGCATGAACAACACTTGGCAACCACCTTGTGTGGGTGAATGGGGGTGCCTAACACCTTCCCCCATTCATAATCTAATCCCCTTACCCATCTCTGGATTTGATTTTCAAGTAGAGTTATTTTTACTCTAGAATTTGCCTTTTAGCTCATTTTGCTTTATTTTGAATCTTTTGGTGTCCATTCACACCTTAAAATCTGAATGGTGGCGACTCTCCCATATTTTACGTTGAGCCCGTGTGTTGACGGAGGGGGAATCACCCCCGTGATTTTTCCCATGTCTCACATATACTTGATAAAAATGCGGAGAACTTAAAAACTTTTTCCTAACAAGTGCAAGTGATAGGACAATTCATGCTGTGCATAACAAAGTATGTTCAATATAAAAGAAATGTAATAAGACACGAAAATTATTTACAAAATGACGGGTGACTATATCACACTTCTCAGTTAGAAGGGTTTACAAGTCCAAAATAAACTATACATGTACAACAAGAAATAAACCTAAGGCCTATGGAAATCTGCCTCTCTAAACCCCAAAGGCTCTTTCTCTTTGTCTCTATTCCTCGGCCCGGTCCCTTACACCGGACATCGATGGATCTGAAAAATAAGAAGTAAAGCAATTGTGAGACGGATGTCTCAGTAAGCAACACATGCATGCACGAGAAAACATAGTTTAGGCATATATCAGTCGATTAAATCATGACATGCGGTTAGTTGAAATCATAAACCAAATAACACAGTTTAGTGTCATACAAGTTGGTGCATGCTTGTGCGTCGGTGTACAGTTAATCAATTCATTACAACCTTTCATTCAATCTCACCAATTGTTATGTAAGAGGTCTAGTGTTATACTACTCAAAATTCTCATCTATCATCACCGATTACACACGGTGGCTAGACATCTACGCCAATTACCCATGACGTAGGCATCTAATACTCCGGTTACACATGTCGAATAAGTATCCGTAGATGATTACCAATAGCAATGGAGTGGTATCACAATATAATCAAGACAACAACATCAACACATATCCATCTAGCTTCACCAATTACACATGGTGGCTAGGCATCTAATACGCCGGTTACACATTACGATTAGGCATCCATTGCTGATTATACATAGCACATGGGCATCGGCCACTGATTACACATGGTGCTGGAATGATATTCATCCATTGCTGATTACACATAACGAATGAGCATCGGCCACCGATTACACATGGTGCCAGAATGATACTCATCCATTGCTGATTACACATAGCGAATGGGCATCGGCCACCGATTACACATGGTGCCGGGATAATACGGTATAACATGAACAATTATAATGGCACTTGGCCATGGAGCATGTGTATAAACAATCCTACTTGTATAACATGGACAATAGTAAGGTTACTTCAAATATCATGTGAGTCATGCACTCAGGCATGCCAGATTTCAAAGGCAGCCTATGGCCTTACCCGAGTCATTATTGGGCCAAGCCCTTATTCATGACTCATGGATTCTAGGCCACTACCTTTTCCATCTCCTATTACAAGTAATGGGCCAATGCCCTTAAGGTCATGCAAATCAATATGGGTCAATGCCCTGCGTGTCTTGCAATTTACTACGGGCTAATGTCCTTCATGTCTTGTGCCAAACTCCAGGCCGAAGCCCATCATATCCAGTGGGGTGTACTCACACTTAAAGGTCAATGGTAAAGGGTTGGCTTTTCCCAGAAATTCCACTTTTCAAGACTCATTTGGGCAACCTATGCCTTAATTCTTTGATACTTGTACAACTAGGTCTTGGTTCTTAATTTCTATCTCTAAAGATTAATTGGAAGGTGCTCGAAGTGAGGGAATCCAATTTACCCTGCTTCTGTGGGAATTTGGAACAGAAACTCTCTGTAAAGCCTTCCTTAGTAACGCATACCCAAAATCCTTGTTATTTGAAATTTTGAGATACTTCTAGTCGGGACACTTCCTTGACATGTAATTCTAGTTTATACGTAGGTTGGATTTGAATAAAAACCATCGGTGGTCCGATCTGGGTTAAAATCACATTTTTGGAACTTTCCTTACATTTATTGACCCAACTTGGCAATCTATGCCTCAATCCTTTTGAAACTTATGCAACTTGGGTTTGGTCCTTGTATTATACTTCCATAGGTTATTTGGAAGGTATTTGAAGTGGTGGAATCAATTTATCTCACTTCTATAAAAATCTGGAACATAAACTCTCTATGAGACCTATTCTAGCAAAACGTACCCAAAATCTTTCCTATTTGGAATTTGGTGATAACTCCAGTTGGAACACTCCCTAGGCTCCTAAATCTCACTCATACATGGGTTGGATTCACACAAAATCAATCCTTAGTTTAATATGGACAAAAATTGGGAAAATTGGGAAAACAGGGCAGGGCGCTCAATAGGTCACTTGAGCCTGCTTCAAGCAGCCAAAGATTAGCTCTCGGGTTCCTCTGTTAAGGCAAGTCTCGAGAACAATCGCTCGAGTGGCCATGCCTTAAAACTCTTCCTAAAACTATCGCCCGATGCCGCGCTCGAGCTGCTGCTCAGGCGGCTGGGATTACTCAACAATTCGCGAAATCCGACTTTTGGGGATTTGTGGTTTTTCTCAAATCTCACTCATTTTGGGTGTTTTTGGGCTCTAAATTGTTCCTAACATGTGTGTTTATCTATCCCCTAGAAAACCCCTAAAAGAAATCCTCTTTATTTACACAAATAAACATTTCACACTTCAAACCCTAACATTCTCATCTCATACACGACAATGGCCGAAAATTTGAAATGTGGGAGGGATGGTGTTGCTTACCTATTGCAAACACTTAAGCAATTCTTCTTGCTTCCAAATCAACCCACGAACAGTACTTGTAGGCTTCTTGGTTGGTTTCACCACAATCTCCAAGCAAATGCTCCCAAACGAAAATGCCCTTCCTTAATGTTCTTCTTCTTTTTCTTGCAAGGGAACTCTTCCAAAGAGTTTAGAAATGGATGGAAGTGATGAGGGATGAAAATCAAAAAGAAAATGATGAAGAAATGAAGGTGGGAAGGGAAGGAGGAAGATGAAGAAGGGAAGAAGAGAGAAAAGGGAAAGGGGTCGGGTGTGTTGGTCGAATGGGGTTCTCCTTGGGGTTTCTCCACTTAAGTGACTTCTCCCACCAGCCACTAGAAATTACAAGTTTGCCCTTCCACCTCCTATATTGTACAATACCAACCACCCTTAGCCATTTGTCGCACAACAGCTAGGAAATCCTATTTAACCAAATAGAGATTACTCACCTCCGCAGGTCACTGTCGAGCCGGGGCTTAGCTACTTTGCCTGGCTTCAAGCTTGGGCTCCTCCAACTTCACCTACACATCAAGCTCACTGATTAGGATATGCTAGGGGTATTGGAACGGAGTTTCACAGAATTGGCTAAGGTGGCATTCAACTAGCTTAAAACAAACCGGTCCTTCTCCATCCATAGTAGATAAGCAAGATTGAATACTACAATGTCCTTGCCATTAGGTGAAGGAAGAAACTTCTCTGGGCATGGTTCTGGACCGTCCACAAAACCCAAGAGGTCATTGCTACGTAAAACAAGAGGAAACTGGGAAACCCAATTAAGGTAATTAGTACCATCGAGCTTAACCGAAACAAGTTGGGCAATATTTGGAGGAGTAAAAGAGGCCATGAGAGAAAATGGTTGAGAACAAAAAGGCGGAAGAGATTTATCCCAGAAGTAGAAAGCGTGAGCCAAATGGCTCTGATACCATGAAAGATAAAATGAGAGAAGGGTTTGCTTACTTGCTAAACCCTTGTGTTTATTCATTATATAATGTGTACAAGAATTTGAAATTTAAAAAATAACAAAATATACAACAGCACAATAACTTGTATAACAACAAATCTCTTATTTATAAGGATGCTGGTAACATTATCTGTTAACGTTACGTAACTGTTTAACACCTAGGAGGAGTTATAGGAGTTGAATATGGTTCAACAACTATGTTCTATCACATTTCAAAAATCCGGCAAAAGGAAGCAGCAGAACAAAGGACTTGAGCAATTATCTCATTCTCACATTTATTTTGTTAAGTTTGTGTCTTGTATTCTTTTCTCGTATCTAGGCCCTTATCTTCTGTAGTCAAGTATTGGGTTTTTACCAGTTATCTTTATGACATAAATTGTGGACTGTGAACACTCTTAATTTTGGGATTTCCATTAGACATGTGTGTATAAAAACTCCTGATGGTTAATTACATGCTGCACTATTAAACTTTCTTCATAGAAATTCCATTTTCCGCCCATGCTGCATAACCACCACCCATGTTGCTCACATGCTTGAAATTCTGGATTTCAATTTCAGAATGATTTGAAATTTCCATAATTTATATATGTTTCATCTATGTAGATGGACACCATGCATAATCAAATAATTTAAAAGATTCCCAACATTTCTAAGTGACATTGCTTTGAAAACAAATTTATTTTCTTGTCTCCAAAGAATGTCATAATATTTTCAAGAATGAGAATTACATATTTTTATTTAAAAAACTTTACTTCTATTAAAATTTACAATTAAAAATTTCTACTTGATATATATGGTGTCTTGTGGGCATACTTGTGAAAACTTGTTTCCATTACTAAAAAACAGGTTTTTACCGGCGGTTTTAAAACCGCCGGTAAAAATAAAAAACCGCCAGTAATTATATTACTGGCGTTTGCCCAACTGCCATTAAATCGAGCGTCGCAGATTGTATCTGCGGCGCTTTTAGCGGCGTTTTTACAAGCGCCGGTAATAAAAAAAAATACATTTAGGACCACTGCTTTATTCTCCATCTCCCAGCTCAAAAATCAACAACATGATCATTAAGAAAATGCAACATGTTCAAGGATCAAAATCACAAAAATATCTGTTAGTTTTTCATGAAAATCTGACTGAAATGGAAAAATTATATCAATTCCTGACCACTGATTGCTTCTTAGACACGAACCTTCACAGTTGAGCTTGATAACATGGAAAGAATGCTGATACAGATTGAACTAACAGTCATGGCTGGGGACCATGAATCATTCAGAATATCTGCAAAACAAGGAGCCAGAAACAGTAAATACCAATAGTGAAGTGATAGCATTCAGATAATAAAGAGCATATTTTCAGTATCATTAGATGCATTCCTTTTACAAGCATTTGTAGTGCAAAAGCTAACATCAGCCCTATAATTTCTACAAATCAAATAAGTAATTAGAAATGCTATAACAAAACCAGGACTTACATCACAACCATTGTCTATACAGATAACCTTCCGCAGCAATCAAAAAAGAACAATTTAATAAGCAATAACCCGTGAATCTAATTCAAGTGCAGAAATTCTATTGTTCCCAAATGTGCATGAAGAAATTTATGTAGTTTCTAAAATTTCTATTGTTCCAAAAGTTAGCCAAGTGTGTGTGTGTGTGTGTATACTTTGATATAGTTGTGGAGTGGCATTGGGCATCTCCAATTAATGGCTCTCTTAGTTTTGAGTTTTAGGAGCTGGTGGTTGTTTACTTGCTTATTTCAATTTAATTACTAACAATATCCACCTATTTCAGATTAAATTATCTATTTCCAGAGTAAATTATTGTTACAGTTCAGAAATATTCTCTGTATTTCATAATTTCACACTATCCACCTATTTCAGATTAGGAATCCCTATAATGAGAGTCTTTTCGGTTGTTTTTTGCAGGAATATTTCACTGGGAGTGCATTCAAGTGAGACTGAATCTTCAGCTGTATATGGGTATCAGGAACTTGCATTATATAAGACCCTAGTGGGCTCATGGACCTCAGGTTTGACTTTGAATTTCAATTTATCTCATGCCTGGTTGGGTTTTGATATTTGAGCCTTAACAAGGTATTATTCTGAATTCATATTGCTAGTATTTGCTACATCTATTTATCACCCCAGAAAATTTATCACAAAACAAAAGGGCTGAAAGGGTCTTTCTCTGTACCAAATGTGTATCTTTCTGCATCAGTATATTGAGGATGTGATCTCCTATCCAAGTTATAGCAGCTTGGTTTGAGCATGACAGAATTTGTTGGGACTGGTGAGTGTACAAAAGGATATCTAAACAATACTTAAGATGAGCTTAATCTCCACAATTCTGTTTAATGACATTCTGAATAATCATGCTGTTATATACCATTACATGAAAAGGCAAAAAATAAAGTTAAATAAAATCAGACGGTAAAAATGCCAATACAGCTCACGAGAGATTATTAATAGTTTGATCCCATCAGTTGCATGAGTCAGTTGCACAGGATAATGATGATATGGAATTTGAATCAGTGATGTGGAATTTAAATTGGTGTGCTAAGTTCAGATTGATCTTGAGTAGCCAAATAATTGTGTGTGTGTGTGGATTTTTCTTCCTTATAATAGAGTCAGAGATACCTCTCATGAGTGTATATATAGTAGGCCCAATATGCAAGAAAGAAGGTAAAGGAGGAAGGCAGCATAGATGGTGCATCAGAGAATGAGCTCATGATTTGATGGGCTGCATATCTCTATTAAGTAAAAATGAAGACAGTTGTTTTAAACAGTATATATTTCAGAGGTGCTATATTCAGCCATTGGAGATAGTACAAATCTTGTGGAAAACCTCTCAGCCTCTACTAGATGTGTAGTCTATGAACAAGAGAGTCATGGAGATGAAGTAGAAAGAGTGAAAAAACATTTGACAAATTCCGTAAAAATTACAAGTTTCAATTACTGTCCAAGTTAGTTCAACTATGGAGTTGAAATCAGTGAGGGGATATGGTACCTACAAAAATAGAAGCTTTGATCGAGCTCATTTCCCAAGCCTAGAAATCCTTTTTCTTTTTGCCTCTTTCCCCTTATTAGAACCATTACCAAAACACGCCTTTCTATATCCTCTACATGAAAAACTAATTGCAACATACAGAACAGAGAACGAATAAAAACGATGTTAAGCCAATCTCTATGGCAAAACACAGAAAAACATCAACAAGATCCTCCAATAACTTAGAAAATTACAAAAAAAAAGGCCGGATCGAAAGCATAATAAAATGGACAAAAATCACGATATATTTCCCGAAATCACGATATAAACAGGGAAATGCCTCACAATGTCGCTTTCAATTGAACAAAAGTGGATTCGAGGAGACTCACGGTCTTGATAGCAATCTAATATTTGAGCAACCAAAGACTCCTTCAAGGTTCTATCTGGTTGGAACAGAGAAGATAAAGGAATTAGGGTTCTATATTATAAATTCAAGCTCCTCTCGTCGCACGAGAATGGAAATGCAGAGAGAGCGGCTAAGGCAAGCTAGCGACAAGCTCGGGACCGTTTCTATCAACCACCAGAATTTCAACAAATCAATAAATCTATTAGCACAGCATATAAGCGATCATACCTCAGATACTAAACCGATCGGATCCGAAAGAAGTAAAGACGACAATAGTGCGGTTTATGGACGAGTTAGGGTTTCCTAGAGACTCAATCCACCATTTCAAGAGCTTCCAACACGATCTCCCCCTTTTCTGTCACCATTTCCACGCATCACAGGCACCAAGGCTCCACGAGTCTGTTTCCTCTTTGTTTCTCTTTCTATGAAAAAAGAATCCAATTAGGATTTCACCTGCCCCGAGTCGAAAAATGCCAATGCAAAGCCGATTGGGAGAGAAGAAATGGCTAGGGTTTCAATCGAGAGAAGAAATGCCCGATCGGGAATTTGGGAGGGTGGAGGAAGAAGCGGGGGGCACACGGGTTCAATGAGTGTCTATTAGCGGCGGCCACTAAAAATGAGTTACGGCGCTTATAAAATAAACGCCGTTGATGAGAATTAACATCTAACCACCGTGGGTTTTTTTGGGGCGCTCGGGTCAGGAGCGCCCCTGTATAAATTATTACCAGCGGTTTTTTTTGAACCGCCAGTACAAATCTGCCTCTAATTCATCTAAATTTTGTAGTGTTCTCATAGATATTGGAGATCGTAAGCTAATTTATCTTTCAATATTTGAATTATGGGTCCTTATAATAAGAAACGTGACACAAAAAAGGGAAAAGAAACTTGAAAGGAAGAAAAAGAATAAGTAATATAAACATGGATGTATGAGGAGTTACAGGAGTTAACTATGTCTCATCTGAGAAATAGTGTCCTAGAACTATTTTAGATTTATCGACATGAAGGAAATTAGGCATCTTATGACCAATCAATTGTTAGAAGTTGCATCTTGTGACTTTGCGATGACGATGTGGATGAATAGCTGACTAAACACGATATTGAATGTCTGTTCAATTGTATTCGCAATTCATGTCACCTAGAACCACAACAGTTGCACAAGATCAAAAATTAAAAAACAAGAAATCGATATTTAACATATTTTAAAGGTAAATTATAAATTACAATAGTTGTGGCAACAGTTTTTGAAGCAAATATTGATGGTATTCTAGGAAAATAATATCGCCCATATGGCCTAGAGTTTGGAGGTCTGGAGGATTTCAGCAAATATTGAAGCCATAAAATGGTTAATTTTGTCTATGTGATGTTTGAGAAGGGTTACCCACTATTACTACTTCCTTAAAGTCTATTGTTACAAGAATGTCAATGAAAGGGAGTTCCGTTGATAGGGACATTCCGATATGCCCTTGTGGGAAGGGCAAGCTCAACATGCAAACATCAAGAACATCTCGTAACCTTGAACGTCAATTCCTAACTTGTCCAGATTCCGCAAGTTTAATTATTTTATACTTTTAATAAATATTATCAAAATATTTTATGTATTAATATTTATTCTTATGGGCATGTAGCATACCAGAGAGAAAGGTTGTGGGTTCTTTGTTTGGTGCGATCAACTTTTGATGTGCAAATGTGGAAAGGCACCATGTCATGTTTTGACTGCAAATACAGAAAAAATAAGGGTCATGTTTTCTACACTTGTCCATTTCAAGGAAGAGCTTTTTATCAATACTGTAACTTTATTGATTTATTATTTTGGTAGCATCATTTTATACTATATTTGATCTTCATATTTCATGATGCATATAATTGTAACATTTTTTATTGATTAGCATCTATGTGATATTATGTTTTACTCTTTCAGGATGCACGTAAGTGTAACTTCTTTCGTTGGTTAGACAATAATGATTATACCAATAGAGAAGACGAAAAAGACATGTTATCTAAGAACAAAGTACATGACGGTTCAAATCAAAAGTTAAACCGTGTTTGGAAAATAGAACGGTAACTACTTTTAGAAGAACGTGATCATACAAGAAGAATGAGTGACTTGTATCGGGAGTTGGTTGGAGGATATTAACATAAACAGGGAATAGCTTGTTGAAAGGGAAGATGATGTATGCGTGTAGATGTGACTTTTAGGCTAGGGAGTCTCGTTTAACGGATACTTTTTTAACATATAGCTTGTTTTACTTTTTTAATCCTGAACAAGAGGCTAACGATATTCATTTTTAAGGATACTTTTTTACTTTTTTTAATCCTGAACAACAGGCTACCGATACCTGTTTTAAGTGTTTTGATATGATATATTATTAACATCCAATGTTACAGGTGCCTGAAGCTAATTCACAAATAAGTTTACTAAGTTTTCATGGTGGTGTCAGACACAAGATAGCAGTTCTATATATAAAACAGAATGCCGATGAGCATGTTAGGAAAAAAAAGAGAGAGAATTGAAAAAAGGGAACTCAATACAGAATCTATGCATTTTACTGTAAATTGCGGTCTCACAGTGCAAGTTAGGTGTGGAAGATTGATTATTTTTCCTCATGGTTTTTCCATCTTATCTTTCTCAATTTCAAAAGATGATCAATTTCGGGGATAATAACCTGTACTATATGCAGTGATTATATGATGCTCCTCTCTTGATGTGGCTCGAGGACCATTTTATCTCATTTTGAGTTATTTCCTTGCAGGGTATCCGTGGGAGAGAGCTTGGATGGCGTAAGGGGACCCTTTGATTGCTAGCTCTTGTCAATTACATTCATTCTAACTTTTGATTTAGTTACTGACAATACTTGGATGCTATTTTTGTTATATATGCACTTGCACATATTTTCTCTAGCTACCTAGACTAATATCAGAGATAAGTTTCTTGCTAGTAGTATATACTATAAGGAAACATGATATTTGAGGGGTTTCTAATTCACTTATGTACAACATCCGAACTTAGATTTTCAGTTCAGATTTTGGGCAAGCTTTGGTTTGGAGGAGGAATACTTCTTGGATGGTTGTAAGATTAATTTATTTCCCTGTCAATTGGATAACGAAGGACCAAAGCAAAAACAAACTTTTTACGATCTAGTATGAACTCCTCCCTGTTCTTCCTTCATATCTAAAGGAAAATCCAACCTTTCCTCTTCACAACAGAATACATAAAACAGAAAAAGGGAACAGACAAGGGAACCATGCAGTGGTTTTAATTCTCCAGCTCAATGATCTTCACCAGAGGACTATGAAAATACAAATCTAGGAGCAAAATAAAAAATGCAAGCAAAAATAACACATAGATTGTTGGTGCCATAGCATGAACCCAGGCACCATCCAAATCACACAGATCTATTCTTCATAAAACAATACTAATGTCAAAGGCCAAAAGCAATTGAATGTTCCCTTCATGGTATGGGCTGTAAATCTTGCTCCACTTGAAGCACAGTATGTACATCATAACAGAACAAAGGAATGTCACTTTGAAAAAAGGAATGTCACTTCGAAAAAATCCTGCACAGCAGATTTCTATTCAGCAATCCAATCTCGTCGACATAATTAATTAGAATGCTACAGATGCAAGCAAAGAATTCTTCCCCCTTTTCAATCCTACTGAGGCAGGATTTCAGAAACCTTTCCATGCATTGAGGACCTCACAGAAGATTTCAGCTATCAGCTCTCTTTCAGCACATTGAAGAAAGACATTAAAATCATCCCGAATGTCGAATATCTTACCAAACTTCACAAGATACCTCATGCAGCTGCTTTTGAGTCTTGGCAATTGATAGAGAGAAGCATTCTGGAGCCTGTCAAACACATCAAACAACATTAATTGTGTCAAGCACTGGCTATTAGAATTACATTGTAATGTTTGCTACTCCTTTCTATTTCAGAACACGTAACATTCTCCATAAATAAGCTACATTTCACACAGTATAAAACTTTGAGTCTTCAACTTCCTTTTTCTTGGAGAACAAGTAACATTCTACAACTTAGCACTCTGTCCTTTTTCTTAAAAAAATAAAATAAAAAGAAGAAGAAGAAGAAAACAAGATCCTTAGCAAATTCTCAGAACGAAGGGAACATAAAACAATATTGAGAACAAAGAATCTGTCTTTTGTTCATCTGGCCATTGAAATTCTTCTTTGTCCACATTCAGTATATCAAAAAAAAAAACAAGTGATTGGTTGAGCACTTTGGAACTATAAAATGTATTTGATGCCTAACCATCCAACAAAATGTAGAGCATTATTAAAAATGGTCTCCATAAAACATGGGTGAATTATTTCTGCAGTGAGATGAGCACTGTAGGTTCAAATAAATACTCTGTTTCTCAATGGAAAGAAATAGAGGATATGGTATAAGTAATCAAATGTTATTGATTATTAAAAGAATCAATAATGGTACTTGCTTCAAGGCCTCAAAGCAAGCAGAAACTGAGATGAAGACTAGAATTCAAGTGCTCTCAACAACGTCATTTGTCGGGTGAAATTTCTTGTCCAGATTCACTTGCATTGAGTTCAGCTCCATAAGGAAGTAGATATGGCTGCATAAGAAAAAAACAGAGTTACAAATGGAAAATTATGTTTATGAACCTAATTAATTTCATATAAATTACTTGTAACATTTGAGTGAAGGGTTAATTGCTTTGGCTAAGATTGAATTGACTGCCTTGACTGAGGAGAATTTGACTACCTTGAGTTAAGTCATATGCGGTTTGAGAAAATCCAAGATTCTCTTCATGGAGTCCAATTTGTAACTCATATTGGGAGCACATGGTTGTTGCATATTTACCACTTGACTACATATAATAACAAAATCACAACATTCTAAACATACCTGAATCAATGGAATAGATGGGTTGAAAGGTAACTATACATTGTACTAGCTTCATTGCCATATGGTACTAGTGAGGTGGTTTCCTTTTGTTGGGGGGGGGGGGGGGGGGGGGGCGGGGGGCGGCAGCGGCTTGCTTGCATTATGCTGCAACTCATTTGTAGAATCCATTCTATTGCTACATCTCTTCTTAATAGCTTTGTTTAGAGCACTTGGGATTTGACCATCCCTCTCCTTTCTCTTAACCCCCTTGCTCTATTTGCCTCTGTTGGCATTGGCACTCCATCATCAAGTGAATGATTATTGCAAGAATCTTTCATGCATGCACCCTCAACCAATTGAACTCTCATTAGGGGGCTTTCCCAGGCTTCTATCAATCACAATTTTATGTACCCCATCTCTCAATTTTTTGCCCACATCAACAACTAATTCATATGATTCAAGATACTGTGCAGCTTGTTTTAATATTTGCATGTAAAAATAACACAAATGTTTATGTCTTCTTGCGGACTCAACCTTAGGATCATTCTCAAGCATTCCTTCGTTATTTCTTGTCAGAAGTTCTAACCTCTTTGAATCTCTCATCCACCTCTTCAGGATATACTATTCAGGTATCTGTGCAGTTCCATTAACTAATAGCACAATCAATGCATGACAACAAAATATTCCTGCATACTCAAATTTTTTACAACTATAAGTGACACTGGTACAAGAGCTATCAAATGTAACTGTATGTTGCTGACGCCTAACAGCAAAATTATTTATAAGCTTATACTCCACCATTGTTCCATTTTCACCACATTTATAAGGGGCACAATTTACGACATTGTATGCTTCTGCCTTAACCTTCTCAAAAATTTCTTCTATA
Source organism: Buxus sempervirens (assembly GCA_947561395.2). Lineage (NCBI taxonomy): Eukaryota > Viridiplantae > Streptophyta > Magnoliopsida > Buxales > Buxaceae > Buxus > Buxus sempervirens. The sequence goes on from OX387195.1 coordinate 1,798,749, forward strand.
TATATCAACTTTATCCCTTCTAGCAACACACTTTGGTGTCTCAATGATTGGAACACTGCTTAGCATTTTGCAATCCAATCTCATTTCTTCATATCGTCTGTTATTTATTAGCCTATCCAAATGCCATAAGAATCGAATAAAATCTTTTGGTTTTGTAAATAATGCTTCAATTTGCCATTCATGCTCTCAGATCGTTGTGTAGTGCTCATCTCTACAAAAAATGTATTTCTTCCACATGCTAATGACCATTTCTCCCGTTCATCAAATCTCGATTGCAACCATTGATTCTATGACAAGTTATATTTCGTAATCATGCTAGTCCAAGCATCTAAAAACTTATCTTCATTCTCATACTCATACACACATTAACTAAACTCATTTGCAAATGATTTCTCACAATGAAACACATCACTAAGATGCTTAGCCGCATTCTGGAACACATGCCAAACGCAAAAGCTATGATAAGTTCTTGCTAATATGGATGCTATTGCGCTCGTTGCTTGGTCATGATCTATGAGAATAGTTTTTGGCTCCTTCCCAGACATTGCATGTACAAATGTCTTGAATAGCCAACAAAACATCGGTATTGTTTCATAATAAAGCAAAGCAGCTCCAAAAATAATACTCTATCTATGATGATTTACACCAAAAAACAATCCAAACATTCTACCTTTTTGTTTGTTTTATATGTTGTATCAAAACATACAATATCGCCGAAAGCAATATAGTCCTCCATCATTCCAACATCCACCCAGAAAATGCTTGCTATCAAGTCATCATTATCAAGTTGCATTGAATAGAAAAATGACCGATCCTCTACTTGTCTCTTTTCAAAATATTGAATCAATGCCTCTGCTTGTCCAGATTCCATGGCAACAGTGCACTTAGAACGCAAACAATTGCTATAATCCATACGCGTGAATCCAAGGTTTTCAATACCTCCTGCTTCTCTACTCATAAGCTCTATAGTTGCTTTTGGAGTTATTCCTGACATACCAGCTAGATCAATTTCTGCAGCTTGAATATCAATTAAGGACCTATGAGACCTTAACATGTGTACCATCGTAGGCAACACTAATTGATGATTATGCGTAGGTTCAAATTGTGAAACCTCATACTTACCATCAGAATTAAGCATAATTCGTAATCATGCCAAACAACCAATCCTTGTCTCAGCACGATGCTTTTGAACTTCACTATCTCAACTATCATACTGACGTCGACCTTCTCTAGAGCAACAAAATACCTCTGTCTATGGATGCTATCTTTTTGAACACCAAATCCAGTATTTCTAGCATATTCATTGTAAAATTTAAAAGCATCTTCTTTAGGATCAAATACCATGCCAACTGTGGGTAACAAATCACTATGGCTGCTCTCTTCTCCATTAACATCACCATGAGACTCAACAAACTCAGTTGACATTTCATTATCTTTCTCCATGTCTGATGTCCTATTTATTAACAAGAACATGGAGAACACACAAAAATAGAGAACACAAAATGCCATTTACATTACCATGTAATTCAAGAACTAAGATTGTAAAGATTCTCAACAGATACATTCATTCAAAATAAGTACTGATTGAACTAAATATGACTAATTTCATATGAAAATGGGAGATTCATCTACACATACGGAGAAAATCGTCTCCTTTAAGCAAACACAATAACTACCCTATAGTATTTCTCAACTCTTCAGAAAGAAAAGAAATATAAAAATTCATAGAAAAGAAGGAAGACTGGACATGGAGATTTATATCCCTAGCTTTTTCCACTATTAGTTCTCTGTATTTAGAGAACAGCTCCATACAATGAACAATGCAGTCCGTGGCTATGGAACAGCTCCATACAATGAACAGTGCATTCCATACATATGGAATAGCTCTATAGCATTCGACTAATTTTTTTGGCAACTAAACATGCAAACATTTATACGAATCCAACTTATAAAAAATAAATAAAGGCAGACAACAGATAAGTGTTCCTTCATGTGTATACTAGTAAACACCCCATGCATCTCACAGGGATGGGTAAAATAAATTTCAAAAATGGGGCATAGCATAGAAACATACACTTAGCGTATGGGAAATTGGGATAGCCTTGCTTTCCCACAGAGCAAGCACAAAGGAAACCAAGAGCACAAGTACAGTGGAAAAAGAGATAGAAACCCTGTTTCAACACAGCTTTAAAAAGTTCAGAAACACATGAAAATGATGGGGAAAAGACCAATATACCTTGCATAATGAATCACAAGCTTTCAACAATTAACAATATGAACTTGCTTTGGAACAAATCAAGAATTTATATAACCAACTTTCAAGGATAAATATTATGGGCACCTGATATCATGACAAGATAATTAAAATAATAAATGCTTAGTCCTTCATAGACTGCACCTCCTCCAATTAGAACAAATAAAATTATCACAAAAACAAGGAACACAATGTAATAATAAGAGTGGTCTAAACTGTCCCCTTGAAAGTACCGTTTGAATGAACAACATGGACAATATACTATCCCGAATAAGCCTCGTGAAAGCATGTGCAATAGATTTTTTCATTTTGTTACTGAAAATTTTTAGTTCTTTTAAGTTCTACTAAAAAAATATGGTAATTTTAGGGCAGCCGTTTCTTCCATGTGGCAAAGGTTTTCAAGATGAAACCTAGAGTACAAGGTGGAATTGACTGGAAATAATCCTCGATAAATAAAGTTCTCCAAATAAACTGTCATGTGTGAAATTTGTGTCTCATTATTTTTCTAATTCTCAAACTTTCACGAGACAATCAACCTTCTCTAGAAAAGAAGAATCAACAAAAATTCTAATAGAATAGCTGGAGCACAAGACTAAGTGTATCTTGCACATATTTGAATTGATTTTCTAAACCCCATTCATACACATGTCCTTCCGTAGAAAGAAACACCATTTGCATATTTAAAGGAAAAAAAATATCCCTTAAACAAGGAATGCTAGGAAGAAATGAATAACATTATCCAGCCATACTTGGGAACAAAAGAGTGCTATCTTTAAGTCAATCAATTTGCATTGTTATCTGTTTTCATTTTGTCAATTAATTTTTAACCGGTGAAAATGGTTCAGATTGGGATGCTTCAGTCATATTAATTAGTAGATCAACTTGTGGAAAAATAATTCATTACAAAGAGTATAGATGCAAATTCAAAATGCAAGGATATAACATATATTATGATAAATGCAGTGTTTAAGCAGAAATATAACAAAATATAGATGTATCTTTACAAAATTTGAGCTAAAAGGAACAAAAACAAGGAGAGTAATAGTGAGGATATAATGTAGGACATAAGAAGAAACATATCAAAACCAATGATGGAATCAATTTAGATGAGTTGTTAACAAGAACACACGAAGGTTTTTTTTGTTCTTTTTTTTTTTAGCACAATTGTTTGATTGTATGCCTGATTGAACCTTCCTATCTGGTGCAAAACATGCTCCTATATCAAATCTCACCTCTGGTAAAGATGTTTGCAGAAGCATTGTCAAATACCCACCAATGTATTAAAAAACAGAAACTCAATGGTTCAATCCTTCACTCAAAGGACTTCATTGGGTTGTTTTTCTCTTAAGAGGTTTTTGTCATTTTCTACTATATCTGTCAACATCTACTAGTATTTTTGGAGATAAAGAAAACACCAAAGAGAAAGTATTGGGTTTCTTTCCTTGCCATTTGTCATACAACCATTTAGCTTCAAAATTCAGGAATATGAGAATACCTAATTAGAAGGACCATATAGAGAGATATTATTTATATTTGAATGACAAGCACTAAAGAACAGAACGAAAAAAAAAAGATTAAAATAAGAGAAGAAAGAAAAAAGAGCTGAAATTGATCTCAGTACCATTTCAAAGATAAGATGGAAAAAGGTTATGGAATTGAGAAAGATAAGATGGAAAAACCATGAGGAAAAATAATCAATCTTCCACACCTAACTTGCTCTGTGAGACTGCAATTTACAGTAAAATGTTATTGATTTTTAGGTCGATTTAACATTGTCGACAACTTCATAGCTATTGTTTTCTAGGTCTTACTCTACTCGAAAATTTTTAACAACAATCCCTCTATCACCATCTACCTACCAAGTAATAAATGGACCATCCTGATTTATTCAAACTGCTCGATTGGTATGATTTATTCAAAACAACTCCAACGACAGCGTATCAAAGGGATGAAGAGGCATAATGCAAGCAGAAACTGAGATGAAACATTTGATTACTATGTAGCTTCCATTTTGGAGAGCAACGCAAAATGTGAAAGCAGAAAGATGAATTACCTTCCGTTTTGGAGAGCAATGCAAAATGTGCAAAATCGATGACTGTGTACCAGGAAATAGATTCATACCAGGAAATATGGTCTAAGATTCACGTCCACCGGGAACACCCAGGAGATGAGGAACAAGAAGTGGCGTTAAAGGTAGAAGCCGAGCAAGTTCAGTTGGCGCAGGTCCTTTACCCAAATCGAGAATCCGTGCAAGAGGCACTAACCCTGGCCAGGCCCAACACCCTCATCTGCCTTGTTTCTTCCTACTTCGAAAACAGCGAACATGCCTCAAGACTTTCAAGAGCACGGTCCTTGATGGTTGAATGTGTTCCAGAGCAAGGTGCGTTCCAATCAAAGGAGATCCAGATCAAGGTCCTTGCGTTCTAGAGCACGACGAGGGCGGTAGAGGATTTGCTTTGCGATGAGGGTGGGTTTGGGATAGAACAATCGAATGAGAGATTCGACTGAAAATTTTCAGATTAGCAAGAGGCGGGAGAGGTGGGAAACGCAGAATATGTCAACGTCGGGGGAAACGGTGTAAAAGTGTCGCCGGGTCTGAAACGGACCCGACTTGCCACGCGTCAATCAGATACGCGTGCAGTAAAATTCGCCGTAAAGAGTGAATCGTAGAGGTTTTGCTTTGGTGTCGCTTCAAGTTGGCACCGGGAAAATTTAAACGGCACGTCGTACCTTGGTTCTATAGATTTGGATCTCCTCATATTTTTTCAAGATTTGGTGGGGGTGGGGGCATGTGCACAATATAATATTCACTGAAAAAAGGGGAAAAAAAAAAAAAAAAGGACTGATGGTATTACACATTTATTACATAAAGAAAATGACAATACTTATGACATGGACGTATTATTATTACTTATTGTAATCATCATCTTCAAAAGGTTCACTTTCATAGTATATCCTTGTTCATTATTTATATATAAACCCTTCAACTTTTTTATTTTTAAATATTTTCTAAAAGTAGAATAATTTTTAATTATTTTTGAAACAGCACTCAATCTAAAAGGGTGTTCAGAAACCGTTTTTGGGTTTTTAAACATAAAAAACCAAAAACGTGTTTGGTAGTGTTTGTTTTCAAAATGTTTTAAAAAAAAAACGGTTCAAAATCATCCCGGTTTTTAAAAACCGAAAATATAAGTTTTTAAAAACTCAAAACCGTTTTTTGGTTTTTGACGAAGGCAATTTTTGTAATATTTTTATTCAAATTCTCCTCGACTCCTATCATCTTCCCCAATCTTCAATGGCATAGAGCTTAGATCCAAAGCCGAAACTCAAGAGTCCTTGCACGTAATGCCGCTGAAATAGCACGGATTCTGATTCGACTGCCAGCTCTGAAGAACATTAGGGCTCGGAAGCGCACCTTTGAAGTTAATTAGCTATTGAGCATCTTTAGCAACTCCATTAACGACATCTGGTGAAGTCTTTCCGATGAGGAAACCAACAGAGACGACCGTGAAGTAGCAGCAACAGAAGAAAACCTTATTCAAAGCCATGGACTCGGAGCTCAATCTATGCAAAGCTTTCATCTCAGCTTCCAATATAGAGTTTCTAGGGTTTCTCTTCGCCCATCACAAGCTTGAAAACAGAGAGAGAAATAGAGGGAATAGCAAGCGAGCTTTATTTTATCACAGAAGGAGAGAGAAGAGAGAGAGAGAGAGTGTGTGTCGAAGGTTTCAAGGAATAGTGGAATAGTCGACTGTTTCTACAAATTAGTCGAGTGGCTTCAAGGAAGAAGAAAACAAAAATTAAATTTTATTGATGCGTTTAAAAAAAATTAAAATCCAGTCTCAATCGTTTTGGGTTCCAACTTTTAAGAAATATTTATTAATGTAATTAAATTATAATGACATTTTACTATTGGAAGCACTTGTTATTCCAAAACTGCCCTTATACCAACCAATCATTTTATTTATACACAAAACTAAATCTAAAATTACTTAAACATTATTAATGTTAACAAAACTAAATTTAAAATTACTATTCTTAAGTAAGTTAAATTATTTAATCATGTTCATTCTTTATTACTCAATGTGAAAAGATATTATTTTGGCATATTAAACTTAACTTGTTTTTTGTATCGCAACACATTTTTGTAATTTTAAAACTTAAATTGTTTTTTTATTAATTGTTACCAAACGAGTTTCTTGTCATTTGTTTTTTAAAACTAAAAAAACAATAATTGTTACCAAATGAGTTTTTTGTTAGTTGTTTTCAAAAACCAAAAAACAGTTTGAATCGTTTTTAGTTTTCAAACTGTTTTTATAAAAAAAACATTACCAAACAGCCTCTTAACTTATTTGATAAAGTATCATTGTAACTTAATTTCACCCAAATAAAAAACCAAACCTTATTAAACCGAGACACGTTCCTCTATTAATCCGAACCCAACCGCTCAAATAAAACTAAAGCGAGAGTCCTTCCATACTCCTCTTGTTCCTCTATTAATCCGAACCCAACCGCTCAAATAAAACTAAAGCGAGAGTCCTTCCATACTCCTCTTCAATTCCGACGAAACCCTAATCAAGCCTAATGCCATTTCTCTCTTTTCTCTCCTGGTTTGAAAGCAGATAAAGTTGAAATCAGCCAGATTCAGTTGATAATCCTTCTTATTTAGTTTTAGAATCCCTTAAAGGATCACGAGAGGTCTCTGCTGCTTTTCTTCATTCTGAATCTGCAGTTTGTTTCTTTTGAGGGATGCCTAATAATGGATATAAGAAAAAGGGGAGAAGAAAGCCACCATGGTCGGATCTTCCAACTGACATTATTGAGTTGATACTGAAACGCTGTAACTTCAGTGACCAAGCCCGTCTTCGAGCAGTCTGTAGGAGATGGCAATCCGTTGGCAGAGTCCAACCACCCTTTAAACAGCTTCCATGGCTAATGGCTTATGATCATCGAAACTGGAGTAGATGCAAGCTTTTTGATCCCACCTACAAGAAAACTTACACTCTAAATATGAGTACCATCAAGGAGTATCACCAAGATCAGAACTTCTTCAGCATCTGCATCCGTGCTTCCAAGTCTGGGTGGTTGTTACTGTCTCACCGCGCGCACGAAAGCTTAAGTACTGCATTCTTCTTGTATAGTCCCTTTGTTAATAGGATGATCAAATTACCCAATCTGCAAAATGCACCTTACGCTGTGAATGCCACGTTTTCTGCTGACCCAACCTCAGCAGATTGTGTTTTCTTCGTCTTGCAAACTTCAGTTCACACAGTTGCAGCAAGCACATGCCGTCATGGAGATAAAACGTGGACTACACATGTTTTTCCTGGCATTTTCTGCCCAATCGATAATGTGGTATACTCTGAAGGACTCTTCTGGTGTGCTACTGCTTGTGGAGTATTGGCAACTTTCTCTGCTGCTCAAGGAATTTGGAATGTGCTGCAGTCGCCAGCCCCTCTGTTGCTTTCAAATTATGGCCGGCACGGAACTTACTTGGTTGAATCCAATGGGAACCTCTTACTGGTTCTTATTTCACATATACATATGGCGAGAGATGTTTTTAAACTCAATCGCTCCCAAATGACATGGATCCAGGTGGAAGATGTTGGAGATCAGACTCTGTTTCTTGGTCCTACATCAATTTCTGTGTCAACAGCAGTTGCAGGAAAATCAAAAGGAAGTGGGAAGATCCATTATCCTTGGCTCTCTAAGTGTAGATTCCTTTCTAAGAACTGTAAGAAGAGCTATCGTTATCCTAAGCCTTATCGTTTGCTTGCCATCGAAGAAGAAGAATTAAGTGAAATTTGGATAGAACCACCTAGTTAATAGAAAAAGGAAAATGAATCAAGCCAGAATATTTTAGCTATATACATGTCTGCTAGCTTCATGTTAATGTAGGTAAATGTTGAAGGCCTTTTTTGCACATTGGACAACATTGTTTATTGAGGTCGACCAGACACAAGAATACACTGTCTTCTTCTTAAAAATGCTTGTGCGGCCTAGTTGCTTTACTCACAGAATTTTTGGTTGAATTCTTGGACTTTTTTGAATATTATAAAGCTATATGGATGTAAGTCTAATAACCAAGCCTCTTAGTCTATGTGGGCTTGGAAGCTGACCTAGCTCTGTTTTCATTAGTTTTGAAGAATGTATATATACTTTTCCTCGTGACATTTGGTGAGTTGCACTATCACTATCAGACCAAGCCTTTGGTTTGCACCCCATTTGCATACATAAGATTTTGAAATATATTGATTTAAGCCCATGGATTTTTTGCATATTGAGATTTACATGCACCACCCTATTATATATATGGATTGAGATAAATATCTGCTTTAACTTTTTATTTCCATGTACAAGTAATATTGTATAAAAGAAAGTAGCCCTTATTTGAGTCTTAAAAAAAATTTCCACTATTTCCTATTCTACTTATCACAGATGAGATTCCCATCTAAACTGAGAGCTCTTTTTTTTCCCCTGTTTTTTATCTCTTTTGTGGGGTGGAGGAATGGGGTTAGAAAGGTTATCATAGACTTGAAGGTATCAGAGAGTCAAATGGGTTAATTTGTAGATGAAGAATAATGCCACTTAATTAGAGTAGACAACTGTAGTTATAAACTGTATATAGAGATAAAAGAGTCTATGATCACTAAAGAATAATTGAAGACAACTATAGAATATGGAATTTGTAGAGATTAAATTTGGAAAGTATAAAAGCATTTCCTGGATCAGTGACTCCTTTCTCTACAAAGAACTTCCCTATCAGAAAGTCAGAGATTAGAGAATAAACCGAGAAATTAGATATGAAAAGAAATTGTTTTTTTTTTACCCTTTCTGAACGGTAATGATAGGATATATTGATAGAAAAAAAGGATCAAGTCTCATTACATAGCTAAATGCAATATGGAGAATTTAACAATGAGAAAAATTTAATTAAGTGGATGCAATGAAAAAGGAGACAAGGCTCTAGTGATTGGTGAGTATAAATTTTGGCATGTAAGAAAAGAATAATAGAAATGTTTTTGGAATAATAACAGGTATAGGTAGCAAGAACAATATAATAGTTGCTAAAAGGAAAATTGACACAATATTATACTTGATTGGAGTTTGAGGACCTCAAAAATGCCAAATGCTTGTAGGGAAAGCATGGTAGAACCTACATATATATGCGAACAGGAAAAAAAATGATATTTCATAATTGCACGAATTATTATGGAATTTATCTTGTGAGTCATACTATGAAATTATAAAAAAGATTGAAAGAAACAACATTTAAGAATAACAGAGGTGTCAAAAAATCAGCTAGGCTTTAAACCAGGGAGATCTACCATTGACTTTTAGAGGGAAGAGAACATGTCCCAAATTTGTACAAAATTTTCCATGTATACATTGAATTTTTCAAATGAGTTTATTCCTGATGTAGAGATTAGTTTGGTTACTGCTGCACCCTGAAGCATTGTTGCTGATGAATAAATTGCTATCTGTCTCCAATTCTTTCTCTGTACTCGCCATCACTGTTGCTTATCTAATTTCACTTGTTACAATATTTCGTTATCTTTTGAAACCTCACTTTCTGCCATCTCCTGTGATCTCCCAAGGAAATCCAAAAATGATGACGATTCTCAACTTGAAATGCCATTTTGCTGCAAAGTTGAGCCATGGTTGGCATGAGTCAATATTGTGTTTTATTACGAACCACCGGAAGAATTACAAAGGCTGAAACAATATATGGAAGATAATCAAAAGGATTCATTACCAAGCCTGATAAACAAGCCCAGACTAGAACAGTATGATTTCATTTGACACCATATTTGAATGCAGCAGTCCACTTGCAGAATATAAATAGTTTCCCTTCAATAAATGCTATTTTCGCTTTAAGTTTACTTGTTTTACAAATTTCTGTTTGGGAGAAGAAATCCAAGAGAAAAGAATGGAAACTGATCTTCTAAACAATGGTTATAGGTCATTCACCTTCTTCCTTTTAACCATCTGCATCACCACCATCATTGTCTTCTTTCCCAATTTGCTTTTTAGATGGGTGGATTTGATACTCCTAATAGTGTCAAACACAAAATGCTAACCATCAAGCCAACACTTCGCATCAGTTAAATATGAAACCATCAAAATAAAATGAACAGTTGAATTTGATGTTCTTGGTGTGAAACAAAATACAAACCAATCTAAGTATAGATAACTTTCCTCTCATAGTTTCTTTGCCTAAGTCCATTTACTTCTGGAATCTGTTTTCCTGAAGTCAAAGTAAGGATGAATTCTTTAAAGTTGTTAGTAAACCATCTCAGCTTTACGTATCTATTCACCAGTTATATAATTACTCATCAGGAGCCATATTAGCCACAAATATCAGATCTACAGTCTTTTGTTTCCAACACCCTTAAAGCAAATTTGCATGCCAGCAGAGACTGTGAATACAACTAAATAATTGACACATTATGATATAAAATTCAGCATCTTATTTAGTTTTGTTGTTTTTTAGACCATTCGAGAAATCCAATCTCAAAGTACTAAATGGGATACTTCGGAAAGCTAGTTTATTGCACATTCATTTGGGAAGCTATGGAGCCAAAGATGGGTGAATCAAGAATGAATTTCTCGGCTTTTGTCTGTTCAACAATCTTTCTCAGGCAGAGTAATGTGATTTTGCTCATGGATTCTTCAGTCAGGCTTCTCATCAACCTGGGTCAAGGTTAATGAGAAGCCTGACTGAAGAATCCATGAGCAATTGAATTGTGGTCAAGAATCCATGAGAAATTAGAGCCCTGCTCATTATCTTTGCATATTCATTACATGAATATATTATGTTTGTGTTTTTGTGTGTGTGTGAGAGAGAGAGAGAGAGAGAGAGGGATGGCCAGCTGATTGCTGGTTTCAGTACTTGCAGTGAGCTGGATGACGAATGTAGAGGGTGCTAATAGAAGAGGATTAGTGAACTTGTGTCATGGACAATTATTAGCTAAATGGCTGTGGCAGTTTGGCAGTGAAAGGGCGAGTTTTTGGCACCAGATCATTAGGTTATGAAGAGGGTGAAAGTGCTGGGTATTTTTCACTACTTGATTATGGGGAAGAAGCTCTCACCTGAGAATGACAGTTCTGGTGTTGTTTTTTATACATGTCAATGATGAAGAAAATGCACCATCTTCATGAAAAAAGATGGTTCTTCACAACTTGGTGTTCGTGGTAATTATGGGAAATAAGTTCCCTCTCATGAAAATGGCAATATTAATGCTATTATTTAGTAAGCAAATCAATGAAAATGAAGTTGCAAGGAAGAATTAAAAGTGCTGGAACACTTGAAAGCCATCACCATTGTGAGGTCCATGGTGCGGTTATTAGGGGAGGATTTCCAAGAATGTTGCTACAAGCTACTCCTTATGGGGTTACAGATGGTGTTTAATTTGGACCATGAAAAGGATCGTGCAAAGAAATTACGGGTGCTTTTTATGTATTAGATAGGTTAATTTGAGAAAATGGCGAAGCTTTGGTAAGGCAGATGTTGATGCACATGAGACATCACTTTGCACTCAAAAAGAAAACAATTTCAGTTCTAGAATTAGTGTAGGTACTTCAGATTTGTATGAACATATTCGTGAAGGTGTCTTTGCAAAGGCAAAATTAAATTTAGGAACCTTGGAACAAATTACTCTGAAGATGGGACTGCTTCCAAGGATGAAGGTCCTATTCTTCTGTCAATTGTAGGTAAGGAAGAAGGTCCTATTCTTCTGACTAAGAATGAGTTATTCTAGGTAAGGAAGAAGGTCCTATTCTTCTATCAATTGTAGTTTCTTTGCACTGTAAAGTTGTAGTGATCAAAGAGACCGTAGGAATAACTCATAAAGACAATTTCAACTGTGTTGTCATTAATCCAAATGTAAAGTTGATATAGGGAGTTCAATGAATTACTATGGAAGAACTTGATGAACATGAAAATTACATGATGGAGAAGACAATGTGGATTATTGTGAATTCCAATTTTCTGATTTGCGTTTCCTTCTCATTGTTTATTTTTTTAATTTATTTTTCTTTGTGAAATGAAGATTTTCACAATACATGGATTACTAAACTGATTGGCGCCGGCTGGGATCCTATGTGAAGAAAATTGTTTGTGGCGCAAATGTGTTCTCTGTGCAGCGCAATCCAACGAACCAAATTAAGTCAAGGTTATTGTAGTAATTTCCACTACTACACTTAAAAAACTATTAAAACATCTCCTCCGTTCTCTCCTCGTCTTGATGAAAATGCGCAAAACATTTTATTTTATATAAGTTATAATCTCCACGACGCCTGCACCTTACTAGCGACTTTATAGTCTTTACTTAGACTTTGGTGGGAAAGGTGTTCTCTTTACTCTTACTTCGAAGAAAGGAAACTTCCACTTCCAAGTGTTGAGGAAGGGACCACCACTCCACCATTATTCCTTTTGATTTAAGACTCCAACAACCAATTTGAACCAGGTATATAAATATATTTTTGGCTTTTTCCAATAATTTCCCTTCTCTGAACCACCCAAACCTAGTGAAACCTTAAATAAATACAGTCCTGAATAAAACAAATTATAGTTGGGTGTATTTTTTGAAGAGTACGCTGCCACACATCCATAGGGTACCATGTGGTATCCTCAAAATTAACCCTTAGGTACCCCCATGGTACACCTGGGGTACTTAAAAATTATTCATAGGTAAAGGGAGATATTTAATTTGTAAATACCATTCAAATATACAATGTAAATAATAGGTACCTCCTCAAATAATCCATAGGTTGGGGGTACTTAAGCCTAAGGTACACCCCCACATTTTAAGCCTTAGGTACACCCTAGGACAACCCTTAGGTACACCCATTTTAAGCCTTAGGTACACCCTAGGACAACCCTTAGGTACCTCAAAAAATGCACACCCCCCCCCCCCCCCCCCCCCCCCAACAATGAACCTTGGGTAACTCCACAATTAACACTTAGTTACTCCCACAAAAAGGCCCGTCAAATAAGAATTAGGTACCCCCAAAATTAACATTAGGCAACCCCAAAATAAACCTTAGTTACCCCCACAAACAGCCATCAAATAACCACCCCCAAACAAGCCTTAGGTACCCCCCGAATATACCTAAGGTACACCTCAAAACAACCTTTAGGTAACCCAACCTAAGGGGATGCACAAGGTCCAAAACGTATGTACCCCCTTTGTACCCTTGGGGTACCTTAAAAATAATTCATAGGTACCATGTGACTAATTAACTTGTAGATACTTAAAAATTGTTCCCATGTAATTAAGTTTTGTAATAACCCCTCAAAATACACCAACTTGGCACATGCTTCAAGAGAATGGCTCTGATGTATGGTTACCTTGTGCTTTCATGGGTACTATATATTATTATTAGTATGACTAGAGAATCGTAATATGACATTCTAAGTAAAATATTTGTTTTCTCTTATAGGGACAAATGGACAACCGACGGAAGCGAACATTTAAGTGGAGATGAGGTCAGTGATGATATAGCGGATATAAATACCATGCCTAGAGCTGAGATTTGATGGTGATAAAAGCCATACTCAATATTTGAGGTCATACATGGGAAAGGAGTTCACATCTATCGAAGAAGCATATCAATTTTACAACACTTATGCAGCACACAAAGGCTTCAGTATTCGAAAGAATTGGGCATGTAAAAGTCGGAAAGATGGCAAGGAGTTATCTAGGAGGTTTTGTTGCTATAAACAAGGAAAGAAGGGAATAGACAAAAGGGATAACGATGTGAAGAACCCTAGAAAGGAAACGTGTACGGGTTGTTTGGCACATATAAGAGTGAAAGCTAAAGACAATAGCATGTATTTTGTAGTGAGCTTTGGGGAAGAGCATAATTACGAGGTTGTTACCCCAAGTAAGGCCCACATGCTACATTCACAGAGGAAAGTTACGGAGGCTCAATTAGCATAAATTCAATTAGCTGAAAGTAGTGGCATACAATCAAAGCATGCTTTTAAGTTCATGGGAAGATAAGCCGGTGGAAGAGAGAATTTGGGCTTCCTACCTATAGACCATAAGAATTAGATGCGTGACAGACGGAGAAGAATGAAAGTAGGAGACGGATCAAGCTTATTAATTTATCTTGAAGGACAACTGAATGAGGATCCATCTTTCTTTTATGCTGTATAAGTTGACGAGAACAATGAAATAACGAACTTTTTATGGGCTGATCGGAAGATGCAAGAAGACTACAATAATTTTGGAGATGTTTGCTTTGATACAACCTATAGGACAAATGAAGCTTAAAGACCATTTGCACCATTAATTGGAGTCAACCATCATAAGCGTATGGTACTTTTCAGAGTTGCATTGCTTTATGATGAGACAAATGCATCCTTTGTGTGGTTGTTCGAAACATTTAACAAAGCAATGAATGGAAAAAGGCCAATTACCATCTTGACAGACCAAGATGCAGTTATGTCAGCTACAGTTACCCTTGTTTTGCCAAACACGTATCATCGTTTATGTATATGGCATTTGCACCAAAATTCATTGAAGCATCTTGATCACGTGTTCCAAACAAAAACCTCATTTTCATATGATTTCAATCGTTGTATATATGATTATGAGGAAGTGGCTGACTTCTTGAAAGCGTGGGATGCAATGATTCGAAAATACGATCTCCAAGACAATAAATGACTAAAGGGCATATTTAAAATAAAGGAGAAATGTGCCCTTGTATATAGAAGAACTACCTTTTGTGTTGACATGAGGAGCACCCAATTGAGTGAAAGCTTTAACAACTGGTTAAAGAAATACACAAAGTACAACATGGACGTCTCGTGTTTTTTTCAACATTTTACAAGGCTTTTGGATGATATCCGTTACAAGGAACAGGAAGATAATTATAATATGAGCCAATGTATTCCACGAATGATGGCGGATATCATCGTATTGAGGCAAGCAAGGGAGGTATACATATCAAAGCTATTTGAGATGTTTCAATTAGAATATGCAAAAGCTCAGAATCTTGTTTTTAATGAGTCTTCACAGATTGAGACATTGATGACTTATAAAGTTAGCTTATTTGATAATCCTCGAGAGTATGTTGTTACATTTAACACGACAAATGATATGTTGAAATGCAGTTGCAAGAAGTATGAATTTGTTGGGATTTTGTGTAGCCATACCCTCAAAGTACTTGATGTGAGAAATATTAATAGGATCCCAAGTCAATATATACTAAAGAGGTGGACAAAGGATGCAAAGGGTTCAAGCACAAGTTATAGTCGTTTGTCAAATGAGGAAGTTGCAAAGGTGTCCATGGTTAAACGGTACAGAGAGCTTTGTCATAATGCCGTTAAATTATGAGCAATTGCTACTGAATCTGTTGAGGCATATGAATGCGCTGCACAAGGCTTGACCATTTTAATGAAAGAAGTTGGAAATGTGCTTAAGAACAAGCCTAGCAACTCAGAGGATGGAAATGAACCAGTGAATTTATCTGAAAATATTGTGATTAATGTGGCTGGACTTAAAAGGAAGCCGGCTCCTTGTCGTAGTAAATGTTGACCAAAACATTTTTCTAAAAGGGCTCCCAAGAGGAAGAAGAAACATGATGTACCACCTCAAATGGCAAATACAATTTACTTTGAAACTCCACCACCAACACAATATGCAAGTCATAGCTCTGGATGGGGTGAGCTGATGGTAGTAATAATTACCTCATACTACTTGTGCATTTGTTTTCTCATATCGTGTTTATGGTTTTATGGATGATTTTCTAATTGTTTCTGAATCAAATCTATTCTGTAGGGCTCTGATCAGTTTCGAACAAATCCCATGGTGACGGATATGCATGTGAGAACAAATATAACGGCTGAATTTGCAAATTGGTCTCCATTCCAACAACCTTGTACTTACACACAGCTATTGTAGGTATATTTTTTAGAAGATCCAACTCTTCAATACTTTATTTGAATGTCAATGCTTTCCAATGACATTCCATAAATTGCAGGGATCATTCAATCTAAGCATATTCCAAGAATCCAACTCAAGCAATGCTCTTGGCCAGAATCAGTTTGCCTTCTATTCAAACTCTACTACAGGGAGATCTCTAGGAGTTTATAATGGAGATGAAAACTTATTTGGCTAAGAAGGAGATTTAGGTCATTTCCTCGGCGTTTTGTGATCCCTTTGTATAGCTATGACAAAAAAGGGGGAGTGAATTGTATATATTGAATGGGATGACAGTGTTAGTCCTGTAATTATACTGCTTTTGTATTGTAATGTGAGTGTTCATTTTTTGTAATTATACATGGATGTTTATGTACCGAATGCATACTTCTGGTGGAATAAGAATGGCAATTTTGATTTAAGTATTTAGTTGCATTTGTTGGTTTATATTTTCAGTGCTTTTTGTTGTTCACTTTGCATGTGTTTTTGTAATTGTGCATGAGTAATTCATAAATAATGTTGTTCCTCTTGCAAGTTACAGCTTTATTTTTGGTGCCCCCCAAATAATCTCCCAAATAAGCCTTACGTACCCCCCCCCCCACCCCAAATAACCATAGGTACCCCCAAAATTAACCCTTAGGTACCCTCCCCAATAGCCCATTAAATAACACTTGGATACCACCAATAATACCCCACAAATAAGTCGAAGACACTGCCCCAATTAAACCTGATGTACCCCCCAAATATTATTCTGGAACCCACCCAAACCAACCTAAGGTACCACCCCAAATAATCCAAAGACACCCCCTATACAAGCCAACGGAATCCCCAAATTAAGCCCAGGGTACACAACCTGATAGGCCTAAGGTACCCAAAAATCACCCTTAGGTACCCACCCAAAATCAGTCTTAGGTACACCACCACCAACCCCCCCCCCCCCCCTCCCCCCCCCCCCCCCCCTCCCAAAATAAACATGAGGTACTCCCATTAATAACACAGGTACATCTCAAAACAATCCTTAGGTACCCCCAATCAACCCAAGGCAACCCCCAATTAAACCTGATGTACACCCCCACTGAAGACCTAAGTTACCCCCTCAAACAACAATAGGAACCCAACCATATGGACCTGAGGTACCTCCAATTAAGCTGTAAGTACCCCTCAAGCAAGCCTTTGGTACCCCACAAATAAGCCCAAGGTACCCTCAGTACAAGTAGTTCAACGCGCGTACATGGAACATAAACGCCTGAACGTTTACAATACACAAATAAGCTTTAGAGTACAACACGCGAACGTTATAATTTGATGTGCAGGTGTTATATGCAAATTCTTCCTTATTCGTAATCTACCCTCTTGTGCCTTGCAATTATGACTTAGTCCTAAGGCAATCCCCCCAATGATGCCTTAGGTAGCCCCCAAATCAAGCCTAAGGTACACCCCTAATCATTATTTTGAAAAAGGAATGGATTCGGAGTATCCAATACGAACAAAGTTATACCAATCCGAAAGAAAAGAGGATTCTGATGCTACAATTACAAATAATATTATTATGTGAAATAAAAACATTCTATACATCTGAGTTTCGTTGACATAAAATACATTGATATTCAAAACATAGACCTACGTCATAAATCAGCACACTACAGTGCAATATCATCATCATCAGACTCAGGAAGTGGTGGAAGGGATGGATTCTACTGACTCAAGCAGGTGAAGAGATGAGTCACTATTTTCATAGCTTTCTTGACTAGCTTCTTCAGTCCACCAACTTCATGAGTGATAGACAGCTGAAACAATCCAAAATCATGTCGTAAACTATCAAGATCCTCATGCATCACTCCAACCTCTTGGCTAAGCCTATCAAAGGCAGCTGACGACGGTCCACGTCGTGAATATGTCTTAAAAAAGTTCTGTTGAGAAGTGGAAGGATCAGGAAGTGACGATGAAGAAGGTCGTGTTGGGTCTGCATCCTCTTTCTGTGGCTGATGTTGGTGCTCCCATGATAGTAAAGATCTCCGATTCGCTTCACGTTCGTGGTCCAAAGGTGCAAGTTGCATTTGAGATAGATTCACCTTTGAAAAAGGGTTTGAACGAATCACTGAATCAGGATGTCCATGGAAACCAAGCCTCATCCCAATCCTGGTCATAAGATAGGCAAATGGAAGGGCTTTGTGACCAAATGAACGGACAACCTAACATATATGTCTGCAAATGAAGGTGGGTAGACAAAGAAGCGTTCCACCAACGAGACAGTAGAAAAGGAAGACCATGGCCTTAGTCAACTCGAACTTATTACTGCACTTAGGATAGACATTGAAAGTGAAGATGAGATGGAGTATACTATACCTAAGGAAGAGCAGTTTAGTCGGAAGCACTGTCTTTTTCCATGGTGCATCCATCCCATACAGACAACGAGTGGCCTCAGCAAGTTCTTGTTGTGTTGGTGGATTCAGGAAGCGGACCTCTGATCGAGGTATGCCCATTACCTCACTTATCAAATCAGGTGTGACAGTATAGGTAGAGCCTGCCACTTTGATCTCAAATACAGGCTCACGAAAAGGAGGGGTGGACAAGTTACGTGATCCGACGTAAAGTTGAGCAGCGGTTGAGGAATTGGCATCATCCCCCCAATCTAGAATGCCAGACTAACCAACAGATTCGAGAATGGGAACAATGTCATATGGCTCTATACATGATCTAAAGACCCGTTTTTCAACAACCAAGGGTCGTTGCCTAATCTCCTTTGATTGAGAAGGTCCAGAAGATGAATTATTAGGAGAAGAATGCTCCCTGTAGTCAATAGACTGAGAGGGATTGGGTTCCTTTGACTCAGAAGGGTTGTAATGAGAGCCGGAAGAGGACGAGGGAGTTACGCGTGCAGAAATCCTAGCCCTTCTCCTCTTTTGGGGCATGCTAGCAATCTTTATTCTAGGTATGATTCCAAAAAATAAAAATAAAAAAACAGGTGGTAAAAGAAAGCACCAATAACTCTTGCTTGGAATTGAAGAATAGTGACACAAGCAGAATGTTTAGTAGAAACAACAATGGGAAAAAGGCAACTCCTATCACTTTGACAAGGGTTGGAATGGAACACAAGGATATTTGTGACAAATATAAACCACAAATGAAAATTACAGAGCTTACCAATGGCTACGGCACGAACTGAGTGAGCTTGAAGTCTCACAGTGCAAACGTGATGGAGTGAAACCCTAGATTAATCATGATTTGGAGAGGATAGAGACTTAGATAACGATGGAAAAAGGGGAAATATGGCTAAGAAACTGTAGATTAATCGTGATTTGGAGGGGATAGATAGTAAGAGAATAGTGGAATAAGGGGACATATGCCTAGGAAACCCTAGATTAATTGTCAGCAAGAAGTCGAGTGAAACCCTCTATTTATACCCCCAAATAAAAACCCTTGCGTGTGCACATAATTTGCATACATATGACCGCGCCATTAGTCGTTAAAATCCGAGATTAATCGCATACAGTAATCGCCATGTGCCGATTACTCACGGGACCTAATCCTGGTGAAACAACGACTTGCTATATTATAATATGTATATTATTATGATATAATAATATGTCTACAAATCCAAGGGATTGAATGATATAATACGTTATAATTTATATTATTCTACTATAAGTTATATTATAATTTATTTTATAATAGTAACAATATAAACAAAATATATATTATCATTTATATAAATATAATAATAATATATAACATCACATTCCATATTGTAATATAATACAGTCTAAACTATTGGAAAAATTGTCAGTGTAATAATACATAATATAATATATATTAGATAGAATAATATTAATGTCACTTTATTACAATTAATATTACGTATGCAATTTAATATATTAAGTTTAAATATATATATATATATATACATACACACACACACACACACACATATATATATATATAAGCCCAGGGAACCCCTCGAAGTTTGCCTTAGGTACCCCCAAAATAAGGCTAAGGTACCCCAAAAAATAAGCCCAGGGAACCCCTCGAAGTTTGCCTTAGGTACCCCCCAAGAAAAGGCAAAGGTACCCTCAAAATAAGCCTAAGGTACCCCACAAAATAAGCCCAATGTGTAATGCCCCGGATCCAGGTTTATTTAAAAATCCTAAACCCAAACCCTAAACGTTAGGAAAAGGCCCAGATACAACTAAACTAGACATAAACAATTTCTTGTTCATCATCAGAGTGCTATAATAAATAAATAAAAATCCTCAATCAAACGCGTAACAAGAACTAAAAAAAAAAATATCTCCATCCAAAGCATAAAAACATTTAATTAAAGTCTGGTTATGGTCAACTAAAAATAATCCTAGTACATCCACCAAAATAATCTAGGTCAAATAAGAGATATGGTCCCCTGAATCTACACAGGTAAATAATAATCCTCCTCTTGATGGTCAGGTAGTCCCCTTATGTATCCAACCCAGTAGCGTCCTCTCCCGGAGTATTTGAAAACAAATCTAAAAAAAAAACGATAATGTGAGAAACAACACCTTAGTAAGTAGTCATGCGGAAATATAAATTTTTAACAGTTCAAAATTATGCAACCAAGTAATCAGGTTAACCATGTTAAATATAAACACAATAAAATATAAAATGATGCAATTATACAATTTAGTCCTGTAGGACTCATGAAATAGAAAGAAGACATACGTCATAAAATAGCCGCATACACGGAGACACATACGTGTTAGAAGCAAACCCACATACGTGGAGACACCTACATGTCAGAAACACACCCACATATGCGGAGAGACATACGTGTCAGAAGTAAACCCACATATGTGCTAGAAACTCACTCACATACGTGGAGACACATACATGTCGAATCAAATAACCAATTAAACCATAAGAATGATTAAAAACAAATTCGGTTTCTAAAAGATATTAAATAACCCAAAATTCGGCTTTTAAACAGAGTTCCAGGTAATCTAAACATTATATTTGCATATTTAGAAAAAAGCATAATTTAAAACTCCGTTATTTATTACATTTCTCCGGAAAGTCTCATTTTTAGATAAAAAGCTCATTTCTAGTTTTAAGTATTTCCTACAACACTTTTAAAACTAAACCTTTTAATAAAATCTATTATACCAGACTTTTTTGAAATTTCACTATATTCACATCAATAATTTGATTAATTTTCCTAAAATATAAAATCTGAATTTTTCCCAAAAATAATTATTTAAATAGACATCATAGATTTCCTAGAGCTCACCATAATTCTTGAGCACAATGATCATGCTCAAAACCTTGCCTCTTCTCCCCGTCATTAACTTAAATTCTCTAAGATGTAAATACAATCAAAACTAGTTTCTTATTAATTTGATAATTTCCAAAATTCAAAACAAGCCTAAATCCATCATAAAATATAATCTATTAATTTTCTATTGAATTTTAACCATAACTTTATCAAATCTGTATTTTCTGACCTAGTGGGGTTCAAATCCCCATATCTCATTCATTTCTTAACCAAATAACAGAAAATCTGATTTGTTAGACTTCTAACTCAATGCACTAGAATAACCTATAGCATTTTTACAAAATTCCAATTGGTTAATCAATTATAAGATTCCAAATTCTACTTTAATTCAAAATTTGTACAGACCAACAACAATAGTAATTAGGCTTAAAATTAGTAAACAGAGATATTTAGTTTCTTTTGTATTTTTAGGTTAAAATAGACTCAAAAACAAACAACTTTGTGAAGATCATATTCCATAAATATGCCATTTAGTATCAGTAGAAATTCTCTCTTAGAGAAAATTAGGTGTTGTCCAGTAAAACAGTAAACTTCTCACTACATAGTGCAATCCACCGAGTACCCCTTTAAATTAGATTAATCCTGAAATTTTTGTAGCATAAATCACCTATGATTTCTATCCATCTCATGTCTGAATTCACGTGTATACATATGCTTCCTATAAATTTCACATGCCAAAATCCATATCACTCCATATAAAATTTTTGTACATAACATGATTGCAGAAATTTGGTGACATTAAATTTTCAATCCATCTAAAAAAAATCATAAACATATAATACCAGATTTCAATGCCCAATTGCCAATCCATAAATTCTGAAATTTATTTTGTAAACCAATATCAAAGTGCAACAACGTAAGCTGAAGAATAAAATTTGAGTCTAAAATTACAGCAACACACGAAATGCTTTGATTCCAATTGACTAACTCGAAATTCAATTTTTTTTTGTTATGCAAGTTTTAAAAGGACTACTTACTTGTTGATAGTAGACCTAATCCACACCAAAAATCATCCAAGAGACCCCTCTTGCATTCCGATGAAACAACGAAAAACTACACTGGTTGCAAACGAATAACATACAATCAACTTGCAGAAAATTTTCTTTTCCTCTAGCATTAAAATACTGATCGTATGGTTTCTTTTTTTTTTTTTGACATACCTAGATTACACGACCTTGCCCTCCCTCTTCTCTTCCTTCTTCCAATGACCAACTTCCTTGTCTCTTCAAGCTAAACAATGAACTAAAATAACATAAGATATGAAATCAGTTTTTTTTTTTTTTTTTTCTGATCATGTTCAAGTTAACGTCCAACCCTAAAAAATTTACAGATCTGAAGTTATTCACTTACCAAGGCTTTTCAGAAGATCAGCACCTTCCTCCTTCGTATCCGATCAATCTTTTATCCAGCCAAGTGAAAAGAATCACAAGGGGAACCAAGTAAAGAGGGGGACGGCCACCTCCTCTTTTTTTTTCTTTTTTTGGTTCTCCTCCTTACGTGAAACTCCCCTTTGTTTTTGATTTTAGGGTTTCCAGCAACTAAACTCCTAATACCATCCCATATTTACCCTTCACTCAATGGTTAACCCCTCTTCTTAAACCTACACAACCCATTGAACCATCCAACCATTATGAAAAGGGGTTTCTAACAAAAAGAACCATTCTATTTTAAATTTTAGTAAATTGCATTCTTACTAAATATTTAATTATGACAAATAAAATAAAAGTAGGTAATACCAAAATCTCCTAACTTACCTTACGTTTAAGTCTTCACATACAACGGATCAACTGGCAACTCTCTTGGTTGGTCTTGATTTTCATTCTTTGCATAAAACAACAATATATCTAATTAAATTATTTGTTTAATTTATTATTCAATTTCCAAAATTTCAGGGTTTTACACAATGTACCCTGCCAAGTTTTTGAAAGGTACACCCCAAAATAAGGCTTGGGTACCCCCCATATGTTTGCTTGAGGTACCCCCAACATAAGCCAAAGGTACCCCCTAGTAAAGCCTTAATTATAACAAAATAAAAATACCAATGCACGTATGTTAAACATAAATGCTCGAATGTTAGATACAAATGAAGACTATGTGCTTGATGTGCGTACAATCAGCTTTGAAGTTTGAGCATTACATGCAAATTAATAGGTTTTAAGAAAATTAATCATAAACATCTCTAACCAATACAAGCCCCTGCTAAACAAGAAATTATATTATATCTTACATTAGAATAATACATAAAACAATGAAAAAATAATTTTACTGTAATATAACTTGAAATAATATAAATTTAATATTATAATAGTGATTATATTAATTAATAGTATACAGCATAAGTATTATTACTATATAATATTATATATACATTTAATTATTTATATATATATATATATATATATATATATATATTATTTTAACCATATTATATTTTTATATTATATTATAATATAGTTATATTATAACATACTATTATAATATTGTAATAGTATAGTATAGTATATATATATAAAACTTAGTATTAAAATATATATTATGAATATCTAATATAAATAATATAATATATTAGATATAATAATATTAATGTCAATTTATTGCAATTAATGTAACATGTGCAATTTAAAATATTAAGTTTATATAAAATTATATACTCAAATACTATAACATATATAGAACTTATTATAATATTATTATAATGAACATAAATCATTCTATAAAGTTAATATTATTTTGCATAAATTATATATAGATATATATATATATATATATATATATCTATATATATATATATATATATAGATATATATATAGATAACATATTATATATTATATTATAGATATATATATATAGATATATTATATATTGATATAATATTGTAGATATTATATAACATTATAGATAATTATATAATAATATGATTATATAACATATATATAACTTATTATAATATTATATCAATATATAATACTATATATTGATATAACATTATAACTTATTATAGTTATATAACTTACTATAGTATTATTACTTACTATAGTTATATAAGTTATTATAGTTATATAACTTAGTATAGTTATATAACTTACTATATAACTATAGTTGTATATTTATATAACATTATATATAATGTTATAGATATATATAGATATATTATATTATATTATATTATATATATATATATAATAATTGTATTATAGATCTTAAAACCTATTAATTTGCATGTAACGCCCAAACTTCAAAGTTGATTGTACGCACGTCAAGCACATAGTCTTCATTTGCATCCAACATTTGAGCGTTTATGTTTAATGTGAGTGCATTGGTATTTGTATTGTGTTCTAACTTCTATTTAAGGCTTTGCTAAGGGTACCTTCGACTTATGTTTGGGGGTACCTTAGGCAAACATGGGAGGTACCCAAGCCTTATTTTGGGGGGTACCTTTGGCTTACTTTGTGGGTACCTTAGCCTTATTTTGGGGGTACCTAAGGCGAACTTCAGGGGGTTCCGTGGGCTTATTTTAGGGGGTACCTTAGGCTTATTTATTATAATATATCTTTATAATACAATAGTACATATTAATATAAAAATATCACCATTTTATAACATGTGGAATTTATAATATTAAGTATAATATATATATATATATAGATGGTTTTATATATAAAGATAAATTATAATTTAGTAATAATATATAAGGGCGTGCAGGCGTCCGCATATAGATTTCAAAGTTAAAAAGAGCGCGTCATTTACAGACCCTAGTACTTCATCTTCCTTTCGTGAGAGATTCTCAGCGAGGATCCACCTGTTCATTCTCTTCGAAACCTTGTCCAAATCAGTTCTTTGTGGTTTGAAGGTGAGATTTATGGTTTATGAACATTATTGCATTGATTTTGAATGTTACAGTTAGGGTATTAATTTGTTCATTTAGGGCTTTTGATTTATGTGTTTAATCGATTGTTTTCAAGGGTTGCATTTGGTTTTGTCTTGCTCATAATGGTTTCTATTTTTGATTGAAAGCTATTTACTATTCAGATTTTTGCCACTCCTTTGACCAGTACAAATCCCTATTGTTCTCCTCCGAACACTTGAATAATGCCTGCAATTTTTTCCTACATCCTAAAATTTTTTTTTGCACTTAGTGAGTGGTTTTTTTTTTTTTTTTTACTTATTTTCTTCATACATTCTATTTTATTTGAATTCGGTTGCAATCATCTTTTCTAAGTCTAACCTAGACTTTCGCTCTGTGTTTTTTTTGGACTTCTTATTTTTTTCTTGATTTCTTCTTCTGCACTTGTAGATGGCCCCTAAGACCAAAGCCTCGTTTTCTAAACCTAAGAAATCCTTTAGGAAGTCCAGTAAGAAACCTAGGACTGATTCATTTGATAATTCAATCTTCATCAATCCTGAAGTTGAGAAGAAGTACCAGAATAACATAATCCGCAGACCAATTTTGCTTGAAAGAGAGGTTTTTCTAGGGAAATTCCCTAAGTCTATTTTTGGAGCATTTACTGGTAGAGGTTGGGATAACCTCTTTACCAACTTTCAGCTCCCATCCGCACAACTAATATTTGAGTTCTATTCAAATATTCATGACATAAATTGGGATTCTCTTTCTTTTGATATGTAACGACCCGGAACCAGGTCTGCCCATCCAAGGCACTAACATGTCCCTGGTCCTTATAGGTAGGCCTTTTGACCTAATAAAAACATAGGCAGTCTAAAAATTTTCCTTAACAAGTGATAATGATAGAACAGTTGATACATGTTCATATCGAAGTGTACATAAAGATAAACAAATCTTGATGGATTTCAAAGTTTAACGTTAATACATGCACTTCCTATTCGCAAAGGAATCATGAATATACAAAAGTCCTAAATCTCAAATCCTTTTCAAATCAAGAAAACAAGAAGGTTTTTGGGTTGGAATGGTGTTGCTTACCTGATTTAAGCAAGCAAGCACGACCTCTTGCTCCTAATGCAACCCACGAACAGCTCTCCCTTGAGCTCCTTGAAGGTTCCTTTACAAATCCTCTAAGCTTCCACCAAACAAGAAAATCCATACCAAGCCCTTATGTTCTCCTTCTTATTTAGCAAAAGTTCCTTTCAATTTTGCCCACAAAATGGAAGAGAATGGAGAAGAGAGTAGAGAGAAGAGAGGAGAAGAGGGTCTTCCTTAGGTTTATACATATGGGGCGAAACCCTTTCTCTTATTCTTCACAATCTCTCACACACACACTAAAAGGTCAAGTTTGCCCTTCTCTTATAAGACACTCAAATTTACCACCTTGCCACTCTTCTTCTACTGCACACAAAATTACAACCATGCCATTCTCTCATAAAATGAAATTTATTTAATAACTTAGAAAATTGCTCTAATGAAAGAGACGCCTTACCTTTACACACTTGACAGGCCCTTGACTTAGCCACTTTATTGGCTTCCGTGGTTCAAGTTTGGGCTTCTCCCACTTCACCTTCATAACACAATATAAAATTTTAGAATTTGCCAAATATCTCTTGCTTAAACACTTAAGCAAATTGTCTAAAGATCTGGGGTCTCACATGATACCACTCTCAGAAGGCAATCCATCCATGTAGATTGTGATATCCTTGCTTATGCTATAGGTATTCCCAGAGTTGATGTAAAATCCCTAATTTTCTGGAAAATTTAAAACTTATTTTCTTAGGGATTAAATTAAGGAAAATCAGTGTTTTTGCAGAGAAAAGGGATTATGGGTAAATTCGGAAAGGTTGCTTGAGCATGATGGACTATTTAAAAGTCTAAAAGGTATGAGAAATTCCATAATCTTATTTAGTAAATTTTTGGCTCAGATGAGGTGGCAAAAATTAAGTGAAGCTAACTTAATTTGAGCTGCTGATGTAGGGAGCTTGTGTGGTGGCATATCAGCGGATTGTATTTAAGTTGCTGCTGGAGCGGCAACTATAAAATCAGGTCTATAGAAGCTGCTGGTTCGTTTTGGCATTGTTAGAGTCGATCTTGGAATTTCAGAGAAGAGGTGGAAGCTGGGGATTTGCTGGAGTAGATCTGGAGGTGTGGAGTAACCTGAGTTTTGGTGCTGCCGAAGTCCTTTTCGAGAGAGAAAGTTGAGGAGATCAATTCGGCAGGCATGGAATTCATCTAGATGCTGCAAATTTGGAGAGTTTAATCTGGAGTTCAGGTAAGGAAGGGTTCAAATGATGCTCATATGGTTAACTTTATCAAGCAAAGATTTCATTGGAAGAGATCTGATCCAATTATAAAAATTCAGGTCTCTGTTGGTCATTCAGTTTTGGAGATAGAGAAGTGGTCGAATGCAATTGAGGAATTGAGGAAAATTATTAGAGAGTTGGCCTGAGCATTTAAAGTAAGTAGCACAATCAAATTTCATTTTAGCTGTTTTTAATCGAGAATTTGATTTAGTTTTAAAATCTGAGCACAACTGAGTTTTATGCATACTGAATTGGGCGTTCAGATCTGGTTAGTAGTTAGTTGTGATTACAATCACAGTATACAGCATGAGGATTGGTTGGTTAGTTATTTCTACACTTCTGGAGGTGCTAAGTTGAAGGAAATGTGGTTAGATTACATGTATAAAAGTGTCTACGAATGTTGTTGGAGAAAGTAGATTTCAATTTAAGCATGGACTGCTACTGTATGATAAAATGTGTATGTAAGTCAAGTAAATCAAATTTGTGTCTAATTGAAACCTGTTGTTATTCATATGTGAGTAGCACAAGTTCTAATTGATTTGAATGGTTCAAACAAAAATTTTGTTCAGATATTATATGTATAGCCGACCCCCCTGTTTTGAATTGTTATTGGCATATAGTTATGGAAAACCTGAGTTATAGTTAAATAGGATTTCGAATGGGAAGGTTTGTTGGAATATTGGTATGACATTTTAAACAAAGTTTCTACAGCATTATGAGTTATTATTGGTTCACAGTTATGAAAATAAAACACGAATCTGATAAAAGAATGGGATCTGGAATTTTCTGTTGTAATGTCATGGTCGTGTGTTTGTTTGACAAAACCTCTTGATTAGTAAATTCTAAGGGAAGAACCAGATACATGCTCTGAGTGAATAAACTCTTACTTGAAAATTATTTGATGGAGAGGAAACAGTTTAGTCTTGCTATTTACTCTTTGGGCAGATTGAGACTTTAGAGAGTTTTGTGGCGCTAGGCATTGTTCCTCTTGTGCCAATATCTTAAGAGATCAATGCCAAGTGCTGTCTCCCATTGGTGAGTAAATATTTCAGGTTTAGAGGAATGTTTACAGAACAATCCAAACCTGTTTAAAAGGTGCTAGTTAAAGGTTTAAAATCTGGTTAATGGAACTGGGAATGGAATGGTTTTGGTAGCCTAGTGCCTACCTCTGTTGAGGTCAGCAGCAGCCTTTTTTCCAAAATAGGTGGAGATTGTAAGCATGTGTTAAATGCATATGTAAATTCTATAATAGTATTTATGTTATATAATTAAACACTAGTGATATAGCTCCAAGACTGTAGTACAGTTATTGTTAGTAGAATAATAGTCATTTGCTGCTGTTGCCAATTTAGTTAGAGGTTGGCAGCAACTCACCCACCTTAAACATTGGTATTGGTTATAAAATTTAGTAGGGGCTTTCTCATGAGACACCATTAGAAGTCGGGTTAAAGCATGTATGAGTGAATTAACTAAATATTTGGGTGAATGTCAGGTGCTGTTGCTCAAATAGTAAATGGCCAACATCTGGTCATGGCCAACATCTAGTCGATGGCATTGAGTTTGCAGTAACTTGGATATCTGGAGCCAACCTCATCAGAGGTCAACTCCAGCCCCATTTCAGTATGATCGTGGTTGTTTCATATTATTTAATTAACTACACTTTAATGAGTTAGGTTGGAGAAGGTCTTAAGGATCTTGAATGAGAGCAATCTAGGTAATTCGGATATTAAGAGTATAGGAAGCATGGCCCAAGTGAGAGTGGAATTGGCGCTGAGTTGATGTAAAGGGTTGCTGTTATTTCATTAACACTCTTTTAAAGTTATGTTGAGCTACTTGGGGTTTAATTAGAGGTCAATCAGTGTTAAAAATTAAGTGAGCATGTATTGCCTTGGATACCAAAGGTGCTGGGTTAGAGTTTAAAGATCATGACTGCTGAAATATATTATGTGATGGTTGGCACCTACTTCTCCAGGGTCAGCACTAGCACTATTTTATTTTAGATTGTATGGTGGTTATAAATTCCAATTAAAGACTTAACTTTTAAATAGTTTAAATACATGTAGGTAAGGTGTCTTAAAGGAAGTATATGTGTTGGAAAACTGAGGTTATATCAAGATATTAAGTGCTAAAAACACTGAAATCTGTTGGAGAAGTGTCATAGGGTGCTGTAGATTTCTCCAGCACATATGCCTTTGTTATGCAACCTGAACTTGGAAAATTAATTCGAGGGTTAGTTAGGGACAAGCAAGCTGGAGTTGAGTAAATCTGGGATTGTTGAAGTAAGTGCATAAATAGGTAATGTAAAAAGAAATAGGATAGTAAAAGGTAAGCTTCAAGGCTGTATATAAAACAAGATGTTTGGAGTATAAACCCTATGTAGGAACTACTGTTTGGACATGAATCATAAAATACCAGATTTAATTAAATAAGAGGATTAAGGTTCTGTTTTAATTTCGGAGTTGCCGGTTTAACCAAAACTTAACAGCTTTACAAACTTTTGGGTTATAAAAAGGGAATTTTATGCAACATTTTGAAAAGAAACTTGAAATCAGATTATTTTGGATAAATGTGAGCAATTGGTTTTCTCCATGTACTTGAATGATGTTTTGGGATTGTTGTTGGATTGATGGTCATCTTACCACCATGTACTCGGGGATGCCCATGTACTCGGGGTGTTGTTTCCTCTGTGTACTCAGAGATGCACGTGAACTTGGGATGACGTGTTTGATTTTATCACAAGTGGATATTAAGGAAATTACTGTTTTTGTTTTAGCTCGAGTCTAGATGGCATAGCTCGGTGTGGATCCACATTTGTCAAGTTAAGAGCTAGGTAGTGGAATAGATTGTTTTCTTTGCTAGTCGTAATGAGTTGTTCACGCACGCGTTTCCACCGTGTACTCGGTGAGGCTTGATCGTGTACTCGGCTGGCTGCGGCTATCCTTCATTTTATTGTGTACTCGGACTGTGACTGGATTAGTACATGCCAACTCATCACTGTACTGGATGGGTTCTCCCGCAATAAGACGATGATCGTGTACTCGGCTTCGCACCTAAGCCGGGAGGTGGCATAGTGAACTTCGGCATTACCTAGTTAAGGGCAATCTTATTTCATGAGTCCACTGTGGACTTGTTTTTATGATTTCACTTATGAATCGATGTTATGCATTGATTGTTGATATTGCCCTTTATCAGTATATATGTTGTATTTGGATTACTCGGATTACTCTTAAACGTTGGTTATCGTTACTGATGCATGTTTTACTATTGGAGCATGTTTTAGAACTGATACAAAGGTTTTGTGCACGCATGTGCTACTTGCTGGGATATTCGTATCTCATTTTGTTTTGATTTGTTTTGTTTTCAGATCCTGTTGAGGACAATATACGTGGGGTTGAGCCAGACACGGATTACCCTGAGTATAGGGGAGAGGATTATTTTGTCGAGTGATCCTGATATACAATTTTTTTTTGTTGTTATTTCCATTTGAGATAGTGAGTTACTTTTTGAATTGTAATTCTTTCAATTCATTGTGATTGGGTGATTGAGATTTTTAGCAAACTCTGATATTGTGGTTGATAATAATAATTGAATGTCATGTTTCTTACACTCTGATATAGATCCTGCAGTTTTGTTATCTAACCCTCGGGTACGAGTTACGGTTCCATTACGTAACCCGGATCCGGGGCGTTACAGTTGAAAATCCTGACTTCCTTTATGTTAATGAAGATGTACAAGATAAGCTTAATGAAGTGGTTGATTTCTTGCTAAACCTTAGGGAGGAAGGGGACTATGATGGCAAAGCTTTAGGCTCCTCTGATTTTACATTTGACACCTCCTTCATATACAAAATCTAATGCTCTAACATTGCACTGATTTCTCATAGATCCATTGTTCCTGCTTTTTGCATTGGTCAAGAAGCATTTAATTGATGTTGCCAACATCATGATTACCTCTATAATCGACTCTTTTCTCGATACTAGACCTACTTATGGACTTCCTTTGGGGTGTGCCATTGCAAAGATAGTCAAGATGCTTGAAATTGACTTCCCAGATCATGAGTTAATGGTTTTAGAACTTTCTATCAGTACAGCTTCATATAATAAATCCAAGGGACAATTCAAGAAGAATCATTGTCATCCTCCACCCCCTCGCCCTGTTCCAGAGGTTCCTGCTCCTACTCTTCCATCTCCTCCCCCTGCTCCTGAAGATGCTCCTGCTTATGTTTTTCCAAGACATGATCATGATCTTCTTCTTCCAGACTATACTCCACATGATCATGATGGCAAACCTGATATTCCATCCACTTTAGTGCCTACTCCTCTAATTACATCCACTTCTTCCCCATCTCCTGTACACCTCATAGCACTCCCTTCACAGGTATTGAGCATGCAAAATGAGCTGATGAGTCAAACCAAGCTACTCCTTGAGAACCAAGGCACGATGCAGCAGCAGATTAAAGACTTGTATGATGTTTAGAGGGCAGACAAGTAAGCAACTGATTGGAACCTTGCTGAGTTAAAACAGCTTCTTAAGAATGTAAAAGGTGAAACCCAGTCTACATCCTTCAATGTAAGAGAAGTGCTTGGGAAGAAATTTCAAGAATTGGATAACAGGTTGAATTGGTTGAGGACAACGTTATGGAAGGCTGTGTAGACACCCCAAAATTGCGCTGAGGAAATAATGAATAATTGGCCAAAACATTAAAAAATAGTTTGTTTTCTTGTAGCCAATGCAAAATTTCAGATTGGAACATTTTCCCTTGTATCCGACACAAGTCATCGGATACAAACAAGGGTGTTTATATCCAACGGAAGTCGTCGGATACAAGCAGACATAATTGTATCCGACGAAATGTGTCGGATATAAAAATGTTCACTTGAATCCGATCTGAGTTGTCGGATACAAGGTTTTTGCTCAAAATTAGGGTTTTCCGAAAGTTTTTACTTTTTACCATCATATCCTTTGTTTAAGGAGTGGAAATCTCAGAAATAACCCTAGGGTTAAGTGTGGGGGATTCTAGACATCATTTTTTGTCTAGCATTAGGGTTCCCCCTTACCATAGCCTTTGTATATAAATAAAAGGCCTCTCCTCAAGCAAATGGCCAAGAATTTTTGAGAAGAGTTGGAGATTGAAGAGCTCCAAGTGAAGAAGGGAACCGTTGCTGCATTGCCCCCAGAAACCCAGGTAAGCCTGGAACTTCTTTTATTTTCTGTTTTACATTCTAGGGTTAGATCTTTCTTCTACCTTTCTGTAGAATAATGGCCTATTGATTGTGTATGCAACCCCTTTCCCTACTCAAAGTACCTCGAGACTCCCTCTAGCCGTAAAACGTGAAGAGGGATCTAGGGGAAACGAGACTGGGAATTGATCCTTAGTTATAGAACCCTCTTGATTGGCCTTTTGATTCTATGAAAATTGTTTCATACTCAAAGTACCCTAAGACTATCTCGAAACCGTAAAACGGGGAGAGAGAACTAAGGGAAACGAGAATGGAACGGAACCCTAGGTTTTTTTTAGAACCCCATTTGATTGATATGAATGCTGTATGTTGTTGTGTATGTGATTGAAGAGTTAATTTGTACACATGCACATATTGCATTCGTTTTGTGAGAATCGGCTTGTATTTGGGATCTATTGCATTTATTGTGATAGATCTGAAATAAACAGCCCCAAGAATTTCTTGGATATGTCTTAGTGATTTCAAACAATTTTATCTCGAGTATTGAAGACCTCTAGGTCTAACCTCTCGGATTTGGGCATTTTTGCTCCATTTTAGGGTTTTGGCATATTCTCTTCGATCGAAGAGAATGGTGAGCCAAATTCGTGCCCTATTTCCTCTTGGAGGTTTTTCAATGCTTTATTAAATGATTTTGATTTAGATTGCACGGATTACACACACTTGATCACTATTTTGGGTTAATTTTACTTAAAAATGGCAAAACTAGACAGCATCTGTACCCTAACTTCGGACACTCATAACTTCATTGTCCGGATGAATTTTTGAGTGATTTCAAAGACATGTAAAAGGTGAGACTGTCTAGTTCATGTCTGTAAAATTTCATCAATTTTTATGAAGTGGATTCTTGACACCATTCAGTAGAAGTTGATAGGTCAGTTCAGGCTAGATTTCTGAACTTGTCACTTTAACTGAGCGCCATATGTTCGTTTTAAGTCCGATTTGAGTGATTTTTGTTTTTGTGTTTTCCTTCGGGAGTCTACTTTCAAATCCAATTAGTTTCACAATTTTTTGATTTTATTTGCGTCATAAGTGACTGATTTACTCAGAACTGCTCAACAGCACATTTATGGGCTAATCTGTGATCCTCAGGGCCTGTTTGGGAGGTCACCCAAGGCACATCCGGATGAAGTTTGGTATGGGGCTAGTTTCATTTGAAAGATGACCCTACAGACTTCATTCATACAAAAATTCACGGATTTACATAGACCCAATTTTCTTAAATGAATTTCCAAAGTTGCCCACTTGTTACTTTTACCGATTTCCAACAACAGATTTCAAAGGAGAATAACTCTTAAGGTTTTAACCGGATTTAATTGAAAATTTGCATGAGTATTCTATTTATCATAATCTTTCAAATGGATTTGGTTTGATTCAATTTGAACTTGATTTGAATAAGTTATGGTCAAATGGCTCCATCTTTTACCGAATTTTTCGGATTTGTCCTAACTTGGTTGTGTTCAAGTTTTGCCTTGATTTCCATTCAATAGTGATGTCCCAGAAGTGATACTGACATAAAAGAGGATCTGGAATTCATTGGATTTCCATTTAGTTCTTTTCAAGCTTTTTGATTACTTTAGCAAGCCTTCGTTATTTTGAGCATGAACAACACTTGGCAACCACCTTGCGTGGGTGAATTGGGGTGCCTAACACCTTCCCCCGTTAATAATCTAATCCCCTTACCCATCTCTAGATTTTATTTTCAAGTAGAGTTGTTTTTACTCTAGTTTTGCCTTTTTGCTTATTTTGATGATTTCGGTGTCCATTCACACCTTAAAACTGAATGGTGGCGACTCTCCCATTTTGTTGAGCCCATGTGATGATGAAGGGAATCATCAAGGTGATTTTTCCATGTCTCATAGGCTGATGACAAACTCATAGTAGTACGTGCATGATAATCAGAACACGATGAACAAGATCTATTTGGAGATGCAACAAGGCTATAGCCGAGCCATGAAGCACTTTGAATTGGAAAATTAGGAGCTTCATAAGCTGAATAGGGATGTAGGAGAAAAGAGGACAGTTGACCAAGCAGCTTCTGAAGGTATCATTGGAGAGTAAGTTCCTCCAAGTGGTGCTGAGTACATTCGAGATGAATATTTGATGCTTCAATCCACTGAGCCCGAACACCGTGTTCCTACTCCAGCTGGCCTTGCCCCTGAGACATCCTTTCATTTCATTTTCCTCTTCCTAAAAAAGAGGAGGATAGTCGATAAGAATACATATGCATGGGTAGTTTTGGTTGTGGTATATCACAGTTACACGAGAGCTAAGAAGACCTACCGTTGGGATACTCCGTGGAGGCTTTTTCATAAAAAGAGTCTAATTTTTACTAGGCATTTTAAGTGCCAGATTTTGTGGCTATTAGCAGCTAAATCACCCAACAGTAATATGTATGCAAAGGCTACAGAGAAGTTCGCTTTTGCTGAAAAACGCCAAATTTGTTTATCTTCATGCAAATTTGATGAGATAGGAGTGGTAATCATTTTACCCACAACAAGAGAGGGCCAATGTTTAATTAACAAGTCAATGTTCCAGCAAACATTAGTGGGGTCTAGAAGTTGACTTACCCGAGTTAAACTGCCCTATGTTTCCACTATTTGTACTCGTGGAACATGCTCTCCAGAAGGTAACCATGCATCTTCAAAAATATTAATTCTTTCTCCATTGGCTATCAACCATCCACTACCTTTTCTAATAGCTTCCTTGAGTTTTTGTAGTTGTAACCACCCATACGAATAGGACGATGTAGCTCTTGCCCCCAAGTAAGAACAATCTGGAAAGTATTGTTTTTTCATTGTACTTACCCAAAGATTATTCTCCTTTGTATGTAGTTGCCATGCTCCTTTCATGAGGAGTGCTTCGCTCATGTAAG
Organism: Buxus sempervirens; assembly: GCA_947561395.2. Taxonomy (NCBI): domain Eukaryota; kingdom Viridiplantae; phylum Streptophyta; class Magnoliopsida; order Buxales; family Buxaceae; genus Buxus; species Buxus sempervirens. The sequence continues at coordinate 1,834,553 of OX387195.1, forward strand.
TATATCTTTTGATGTTCAGTCCTCCACTACTCCACGGTGTTGTGATTCTATCCCAGCATATTGTTGCTACACTTTGATTATTGCTATCTCTTCTCCAAAAGAAACTACGAGCAAGTTGATCAAATTTATGTAGAACAGTCTACGGAAACAAGAAGCAAGACACAAAATGATTTGGCTGGGAATTTAAAACAGCTTGAATTAAAGTGGTTCTCCCCATTTGTGATAACAATAAGGAATTCCACCCTGCCAATTTTGCTGAAACCTTGCCAATTAAATCATGGCATTCTTTTATTGTTGGTTTCTTGTATAGCACTAGAATGCCTAGATATTTATCATGTTTAACACTACTCTTGACATTAAACATATGTCTGATCACTATTCGTTGTTGATTTGGCACATCTCTACTGAATAAGATAGAAGACTTTTGAAAATTAATCTCCTGTCTGACTCCAAGCTGTATTTGTATAACAATCTCGAAAGGCAATGGGCTTCACGACTAGATGCATGACCATATATGATGATGTCGTCAACAAACATTAGATGGGATAAAGGAGTGGTATTTCTGCACAATTTCACTTCTCGAATCTACCATCAACTTCTGCTCGATATATTGCTAATGTTAGGACTTGTTGGCATAAAATAAATAAATATGGCGATAAGGAAATTACCCACTGGCGTACCATTCAAAAGTATACTAAGTGACACAGTTTGCACACATGACATAATCAGATTTATATTATGTTCACTGAAGCCATAGTTTTTGAGAACAGCCTTGAGAAAAACCCAACTTACCTTGTCATATGCTTTTGAGAAATCAAGGTTTAGAGCAAACAAACCTTTTTCCTTATGCTTCCCTTTTATCTTCGACATCTTCTTCTTTTTGTTAAAATGATGGCACACTTCATGATAGATAAGGATATTATCTTTGATGTGCCTCCTTGGTACAAAAGCAGCTTGAGTAGGTGAGATTAATTGGACCAACATAGGCCTAATTCAAATGACCAATATTTTAGAGATAATCTTGAAAATGACATTACACAGACTTATTGGTCTAAATTGAGCAATGCTTCTTGGTTTCTCAACCTTTGGGACAAGAGCGATAAAACTGTGGTTAATGTTCAAAGTCATTTGAGCAGTTGAGAAAAATTCCTGCACTAATTGGATAACATCTGTCCTGATTATTTCCCAAAAATGTTGATAAAACACTACTGGGTAACCATAGAGTCCTAGGCATTTAAAACATTGTATTGATCTTACCACTTTCTATATCTCCTCCTTCGAAGGTACTTGCCCAATGAGAGTATTGTGAAGATCAGATACTTGCTTTGGTATCAATCCGGGCAATTCTTGTTCTATCCATTGAGGTTGCATCTTGTAAAGGGATTCAAAATGTGAGATTACATGTGCTTTAATGTCCTAGCTATCCACTAGTTCAATATTATCTGGGATTTGAAGAGAATGAAGAAAGTTTCTTTGTCTTCTGATCATAGTAGTTTTATGGAAGAAGGCAGTATTTAGATCCCCATATTGAAGCCACTTGATGCGGGATTTTTTATACCACATCATCTCTTGTTGGGATAGCAGTTTGTTGTATACACATTGTAGCTTTTTCTCTTGATTAAAAATTATAGGATCTCCAGTATTTGACAGCATTTCCTACACACACTCAAGTTTACTTTTTATTTCAGAAAGCTTAGAGTGTATATTACCAACAATTTGTCTATTCCACCTCTTAAGGTCAGTAGCTAAACTTTTCAATTTCATGGAAATAGGCATGGATGCTTCCAATTTGTTGATATGAATTCTTCACATGTATCTTCTTGAATCCACAATGCCTCAAAGCGGAAAGGTCTTCCTCGGTACTTGTGTTTCATGGTCCAAATCTATAAGCATAACACAATGATCAGAGCCAATTATAGCTTGAGAATATAAACCAGGAGTAGAAAATAAGTCTAAAAAGTTGATGGAAACGAAGGCTTTGTCAATTCTTTCCGAAATTATCCTTTGCCCATGTTGACCATTAGTCCATGTAAATTTTGGACCTTTAAGCAAAAGCTCACTCACCTGGGAGTTATAAATAAATGATAGAGAATTATGGACTTGCCTCTAGGATATTGGATTGCCACCTCTCTTTTCTTCAGAACTGAGCATAGCATTAAATTCACCTAATATCATCCATAGTATTGTATAACTTGCAACCAAATTCTCTAGAAAATCACATTGCTCTTTTTGAATATCAATGCTTGAAGCAGTATGGATGAATAAGAGTAGGCAAGTTTTACCCCTGTAAGACATTTGTAATTCAATGCACCAATCAAAGGTTAGCAAAATATTTATAGAGACTGTTTTATTCCACAAAATTAGGAATCCTTCCCTTCGACCTGACGCTTGTTGAAAGAAATAGGAAGGAAAACCCAGCTTTTTAGACACACGTGTTGAAATCTTCTCTTGTGTTAATGTTTCAAATAACAAGATAAGGTTGGGATTATGACAAGATATCTGGTCTTTTAAGTGATTTTGCGTCGTAGGCTGACCTAATCCACGACAATTCCAAAACAAGATTTTCATTGGTGATGACTCCTTTCGGAGTCTAAAGGGGACAAAGAATTCTGGATAAAATAAGCAGGAAGTTTACTCTTCTTATTTATAGTCTGTTGAATTCCAAGCTCAAGATTGTTAGAGAAAATTAAACTCCTTGATGATGATTTGCTTCTCCTTCAATGGGTTGCTTGTAGTGGTTTTTCTAGGTTTGGACTTCAACAAAGGGAGCTTATGATTGATGTCAGAGAGTTTTAGATGAGTGGAGGACTGTGGTGTAAGACCCCGAATTTTTCTAAATATTAAAAATAAATTAATAAGTAATATTCTTGAGGATTTTATTAATAGAAATAATTTAAAATTGTAGGTGATATTATTTATAATGGAGATCAGGAGTTTGGCGTATATCAGACCGTTCGATCATGAGATATTGAGGTAAGATTAATATTTTAATGTTGCTAGATTCTGATTGGATGAATGTATTGCGATTGATGCTTGAGAGTTGTATGTTATCGTAGGTATATAAGTATAGTCTATGTATGCCCTAGGAGAATACGGTTGGGTATTCTTCGTATTTTTTGAATATTGCGGCTGTGAGCGACTACGACCGAGAGCGACCGAACGATTGAAGAAGAAAGAAGAAGGAGGAGGAAGAAGGAAGGAGAGAGGGACTAAGTCTCTTGTTGTTCCAAGGTCTTTCTGCAACTGAGAGGGAGTGTGATAGTATTGTTCAGAGGAGAAGGAGAGGAAACAAATGTAATAGAGGTAGGTAGCATGGTTTTTCCGTTGATTTTGTTTTCTATGGCTTGTTTGATTTGTTTGCATGATTTGTTAATGTATATGTACGTAAATAGTTTGATTATAAGTAAATAATTGTGTTAGAACTGGCTAGAATAGGAAAAATTGGATTTTTTAGTTGCGGATTGCCGTTTTTTCTATGGGCGCTAACCTCAAGTCCCTGTGCGCCCATAAGCGTTCGTAGGCGCCCATACAAAATCTCAAGCCGCCAACCACTGTTTAGAGAAGGAAGGTGAGCATTTAAAAACTGAACTAGTGCTAACCTTGGATGCCTAAGCGTCTATTAAAATTATAAACCGATTGAAATATAACAGGCGCTAACCCAGGTGGCCTAGGCGCCTTGGCCTGAGTGCCCATACCAGAAAATTCCCGATTTTTGTAAATTGATTCCAAATTCAATTCTAAATAATTTTTAATAAATTTTAACAATTAAATTAGATATTTTAAATCAAAATAAATTACCAAAATACCCTGCTTTACAGAAAAATAATTAGGGAGTTATTTTAGAGTATTAGATGCCTAATTTTGAATATAGTAAGAAATTCTAAGTTTTTATACAAGTTAAACTTTATAAATGGGGAGAATTAACTAAGAGATATTAAATTATATATTATAAACCAGATTTCTACAGATAGAACTATATGATCAGAACTTCAACCCAAATACCCTGAATGTTGATAAAATTACAGAATTGACCTCTATATGTCGCTAGGCACTATTGTTTACATAAAGATGAGTCCTTAGGGATTTTTGGTGTCTAGTGGGCATAGCTGAGTATGGATCCATAGACTAAGCTAGATAGCTAAGGGATATTTTATTTGGGTTGAGTTATTTCCTTGTGCCAGTGCGCTTCCTTTACAAGTTGGTTTGCACTGGAGGGTCCCGTGTCTGTAGGGTTATTTCGAGCCTCGCTGGTGATACCTGTACATGTGGATCAGTGGCCATCTCCATGTATTGATTTCAGTGCTGCATGCTGGTGGTTCATGCCAACTATGTTAAGTCGTGCACAATAAGTCGATGACTACAATTCTTATCTAGAGAAAAGTCTCGGGTTTGAGTATCATTAGTAGAATCACCCTTAAGCCACATGATGATATAGCATTTGGTCGAGAGTCTTCTCAAAAGGTTTATCTTTCTTTGTGAGTCCTAAAATGACATTGAAATCATGAACATTGGTTACTATTATTTTGACACATGCGGAAGGCATGTATGTGATACGTTATGGATGGATGTCACTGTTTAGTACATCCCAATTTTATTTAGACAGGGAGTTGTCTACATTGGTTGGATTATGTTGTAAATTCTGTATATTTGTTCCTATTATAAATGCTACTATTCTTTGATACTTATAAATGATTTAATTGCTGATTTGTATTTCAAGTTCGCTATGAATGTTTAATCGAGCCTGCTTATCTGTGTTAGCTTAATCGTGAATGAATGTTTATTTTATATATAAACTGGTTATAGTATGCATGTGTTACTTACTGAGATATTCATATCTCACCCTACCTTTTTATCTTACTTTTCAGTTGATACGCGAGAGGGGGATCATAGTAGTGATTTCCAGGGTAATCTTGTTGATTTTTTGCCAGAGGAGTACTATTATCCAGACTTGAGCTAAGGTTGAGGAGAGATGATTATATGAGACTAATTGACAGTTTATTTTGATTATTTGGTTTTGATGTATCTGAGAGATTGAGAGTTTTAGTACCCATGGATACCAGACTTGATTTATTTGGATTGGATGGTTATATTTATTTTATGTTTATGATGATATTAGGTTACACTTCCAGACAATTAAGTTTCTTCACTTTGATAGTTAATGATGAATGGTTTATTTTAAATTTTAGTCTAGTTATTGTTGATGATTAAATTTATATGGGCCCAGTAGCACCTCGGATTCGGCTGTTGAGCTGAATTCGGATTGTTACAGTAGCGAACTGGATTCAGGTCAGATGCCGGTTTGCATTGACCTGGGTTTGGGGCGTTACAAAGGTAATTGAGAATCTGACATTTTGGATTGGTTCTTTTCCAACGAAAGGAAATTGGGACTTGATCTTCTAATGAATTGGGCCTTGAAGGATATTCTGTGGGTCGATTAAAATCCCCATCTACACTGGGTATTCCTTCCACATCCTTTTCCTTTTGGCCCATAAGCCCATTAAATTGAGACTTGCTAGCCAAGACTTCTAAGTTCCTTAATGCTACCGAATGTGTTAACTCAACTGTCTTCAACCTCTGTTTGCCCTGCACATAAGGTTTTCTGTGTTTCCTGCATGCTACACGGTTAGCTGAAGAATACAGAGGTTTCTGATCAAGAGTTGGCATGCTAAACATTTTACCCAGAGTAATATTAGGGCAAGCATTTAAATTGTGTCCAATAAAACCACATGAATAACAGAAATCAGGGAGTCCTTCCAATGCAAAGGTTACCCAGATTTTATTATGTTTCAAATATTCAACATATAAACCTGTTGGGAGAGGCTTTTTAAAGACAGCTCCCATTTGAGACATACTAACTGAAAATCAGGGTCTTCCGGAAGTTCAATCTCGATAACCTTATTGAATTCAGAGCCCAACCTGAATAACACCTTTTTGTTGAAGAAGAAAACCCTAGGCATTTCCTAGAGTTGTGCCTAGATTACCATCATTGGAAAACAATAGTCCACCGCCTCTGAGATTTTTTCCATCTGTTCAATAAGTGTGAGATTACTATTAATAAACCAAGGCCTATTAGATAATATATAATCTAACGTTTCCTTTGAATCAGCTGCAATTAAGAATCTAGAAGCAGATATAGCAGCAATGTTAGCTTCTTTCAAGAAACGCCAAGCCCTTTCTATAAAGCTGCGAATTGCATTCAATGATAAAGAGATGCCAAAAGTATCAAGCATGATAGGAAATTTCCATGTGAATGAAATCCTTTCTTTTTCCTCTTGCAGCTTGAAGATCGTTTCTAGTCAGGAAGGTATGATTAAGGATCTCATACGATCTTCTATTTCCTCCATATCAACAACCCAAGAGCTATTCTGACAACCAAGAGCTCAGAGAAAGCAAATTAGAAATATAACATTTATAATTAAGAAATTATAATCAGGTAAAATCTCCCAATAGACTTTGCAAACAGATAAGCTTTAAGACCAGAACCCTAGATTGAATCAAGATTAATGAGGATGCTTCCTTTCTCAAACCTCTAAAACACCAAAGTAGTTGAACCTAAACCAACAACCACCGATTAGAGCTTGCAAGGAGAACAAGACACAAAAGAGAATGGGAAGATGATAGCCTCTGGGACAAACCCTAGTGCGAAGAAGACGGAGAGGGTACACTCCCATGCTCTACGAGGTGTCTCGAGCCGTTAGAACACGAAAAAGGGAATAGCAATTGGGATCTGTTTGCATTTTTGCCTTGCGGAGTCTTAAAATTTGTTCTTGGGCTTGGAGGATATGAGGAGTGGGCCAAGAAGTCGAGGGAATTGATTGCAAAAGTTCACATTTAAAACCTATACTTGAAATGGATAAGACAACCATGCTTATGTATTATTAAAATTAATCCATGGTTTATAAGATATTATAGGTGGAAAAATATATATTTTTTAGCACGCTTCTCAAGCCTATTCAGTTTTTACGCTAAAAAAATAACAATATATATGACATGGAGCTAATGTAATCATCATTTTCATAAGGTTCACCTTCATGATTATCTATATAAACCATTCAACTATTTATTTTTAAATATTTTCTAAAAATTATATTAATGTTTAGTTATTTTTTAAAGGATTCACATCCTCTACTGGGTGCCTGGCAGTGCTGGGCATCCAACATCCAATGGGATCCGGGCACATCAGCGCCACATTAAAAATAATGTGGCTTGTGTCAGGGCTGGCGCTGACTTGCCCGGATCCCATTGGATGCTGGATGCCCAACACTCAGCAAAGGATGTGAATCCTTTTTGAAACGGTCGCCGAATCCAAAGTAGCCTAATCTTACACAAATAAAAAACCAAACCTTATTAAACCGAAACAGGCTCCAGTGATTCCAACCCAACCGATCAAGTAAAACTAAACCGATCGGGTTGGCCTGATTGGTTCAACCGACTTGGTATAAAGCGAAAGGCAAAGAAGATATCGATTTCCTTCTTCCATCCTCTTCTATTCGGACGAAACCCTAATCCAGCCTAATGCCATCTCTCTCTCGCTGTCTCTTGGCGACGCCGGTAGAGGGGTTGTTGGATGCTTCAGCTTTTCATTGTTTCATAATATTCTTTATTTTGTAACTGTGGGGTTGCTGAAATTGTTTACCCATCTTTGTTTTTTCCAGTGAATATTGGCTTGTCTGATAAAACCTGTTGCGTCGTCTTCAATCGTGTGATCGAAGAAGATAAAGTTGAACACAGCAATCAGAAAACGATTTGCAGCCAGGTTCATTTGATGCAACCCTTCTTATATAGTTTCATTTTGAATCCCAATCCAGATACAGGAGGGGTGGCGAGCATAATAAGTGCTGATTCAAGCCCTGTTATATGGTATGAGCATCCTTTATAGGACCACGAGGTCTCGCTGCTTTTCTTCAATTTGAATCTGCAGTCTGCTTCTTTTCATGGCCATTAATGGATATAGAGAAAAGGGGCAAAGAAAGCCTCCATGGTCTGATCTTCCAACTGAGATCATTGAGTTGATCCTCAAGCACTGTAACTTCAGTGACCAAGCTCGTCTTCGAGCAGTCTGTAAGAGATGGCAATCCGTTGGCAGAGTCCAACCCCTTAAACAACTTCCATGGCTAATGGCTTATGATAGTCGAAACTGGAGTAGATGCAAGCTTTTTGATCCCACCTACAAGAAAACTTACACTGCAAATATGAGCTCCATAAAGGAGTACTACCAAGAGCAGAAACCTGGTTACATCCTCATCTGTGCTGCCAAGTCTGGGTGGTTGTTACTGTCTCACGACACGCACCCAAGCTTAAATTCTGCGTTCTTCTTGTACAGTCCCTTTGCTGACAGGACGATCAAACTACCCAATCTGCAAACTTCCCCTCACTGGAGAAACGCCACGTTTACTACTGACCCAACATCTGCAGATTGTGTTTTCTTTGTCTTGCAGACTTCAAGTCTTCTCAACACAGTTTCAGCAAGCACATGCCGTCATGGAGATACAAAGTGGGCTACACATATTTTTCCTGGTAGTTTTGATGCAATCGATAGTGTGGTATACTCAGAAGGACTCTTTTGGTGTGCTACTGATCATGGACGATTGGCAACTTTCTCTGTTTCTCAAGGAATTTGGAATGTGCTGCAGTCGCCAGCCCCTGTGTTGCTTTCAAATTATGCCAGCGAAGAAACTTACTTCGTTGAATCCAATGGGAACCTTTTACTGATTCTTATGTCACATAAATATAAGGCGAGACAAGTTTTTAAGCTCGATCGCTCCCAAATGACTTGGATCTGGGTAGAAGATATTGGAGATCAGAATCTATTTCTTGGTCGTACAGCACTTTCTGTGTCAACAAGAGTTGCAGGAAAATCAAGAGGAAGTGGGAAGATCCATTATCCTTGGCACTCTAAGTGTAGATTCCTTTCTAGGAACTGTAAGAGGAGCTATTCATATCTTAAGCATTATGGTTTGCTTGCCATCGAAGAAAAAGAATTAAGTGAAATTTGGATTGAACCACCTAGTTAATATAAAAAGGAAAATGAATCAAGATTAAAGCCAGAATATTTTGGTATATACATGTCTGCTAGCTTCATGTCAATGTAGGTGAATGTTGAAGGCCTTTTTGGCACATTGTACAACATTGTTTATTGAGTTCGACAAGACAAAAGAATACACTGTCTTCTTCTTAAAAATGCTTGTTCGGCCTAGTTGCTTTACTCACAGAATTTTTGGTTGAATTTTTGGACATTTTTGAAGATGTAAGTCTAATAACCAAGCCTCTTAGTCCATGTGGGCTTGAAAGCTGACCTAGCTCTGTTTTCATTAGTTTTGAAGAATGTACGTATACTTGTGACATTTGGTGAGGTATACTATCACTATCAGAACTAGAAGATTTGTACATTGTAAGGTTAAAAACCTTTGGTTTGCACCCAATTTGCATACATAAGATTCTAAAATATATTGATTTAAGCCCATGGATTTTTTTTCATATTGGGATTTACATGCATCACTCAGTGATATATATGGATTGAGATAAATATCTACTTTAAGTTCTTATTTCCATGTACTTGTAATATTATATAAAAGAAAATAGCCCTTATTTGAGTCTTAAAAAGATATCCACATCTAAATTTCAAATAGATTGAGAGTCAGCTTGTAATAACAAAGACCTAGTTCTTATACTACTTGTTACAGAGGAGATTCCCATCTTAACTGAGAGCTCTTTTCTCTCTCTCTCTCTCTCTCTCTCTCTCTCTCTCTCTCTCTCTCGCTTTTGTGAGGTGGAGGAATGGGGTTAGAAAGGTTATCATAGACTTGAAGGTTTCGGAGAGTCAAATGGGTTAATTTGTAGAGGAAGAATAATGCCACTTAATTAGAGTAGACAACTTTAGTTATAGATTATATATAGAGATAAAAGAGTCTATGATCACTAAAGAATAAATGAAGACAACTGTAGAATATGGAATTTGGAGAGATTAAATTTGGAAAGTATGAAAACATTTCCTGGATCAGTGAACCCTTTCTCTACAAAGAGCTTCCCTATCAGAAAGTCAGAGATTAGAGAATAAACTGATAAATTACTTACGAAAAGAAAAAAAAAATTTTTTTTTCTGATCGGTAATGATAGAATATATTGATAGAAAAAAAGGATCAATTTTCCTTTTTTATTGTTGCTAGTCCATGTAATTTGGATTTAAATTGCTAAATGCAATATGGAGAATTTAACAACGAGAACAATTAAATTAAGTTGATGCAATGAAAAAGGAGACAAGGCTGTAGTGATTGGTGAGTATAAATTTTGGCATGTAAGAAAAGAATAATAAAAATGTTGAAGGAATAATAATAGGTATTGGTAGCAAGAACTATATAATAGTTGCTAAAAGGAAAATTGACACAATTAACATTATACTTGATTGGAGTTTGAGGACCTCAAAAATGCCAAATGCTTGAAGGGAAAGCATGGTAGAACCTACATATATATGTGAAAAGGAAAAAAAAAAAATGATATTTTCATAATCGCACGAATTATTATGGAATTTAGCTTGTGAGTCATACTATGAAATTATAAAAAAGATTGAAAAAAACAAAGTTTAAGAATAACAAAGGTGTCAAAAAATCAGCTTGGCTTTAAACCAGGGAGATCTACTATTGAGGCAATCTTTTTATATAGACTATAAGTGGAGAGTTTTAGAGGGAAGAGGACATGTCCCAAATTTGCATGCCAGCAAAGCCTGTGAATACAACTAAATAATTGGCCCATTATGATATAAAATTCAACAACTTATTTAGTTTTGTTGTGTTTAATTTTAGACCTTTGAAAAATTCCGATCTCAAAGTACTTGACGTTTTGAAAACTTCATTTAGGAAGCTATGGAACCAAAGATGGGTGACTTAAGAATGAATTTCTCGGCTTTTTTCTGTTCAACAAGCTTTTTCAAGCAGAGTTGCGTGATTTGAGGAGAATTTAGTTGATGGTAAAGTGGAAAAGAACCCAGGTTGATGAGAAGCCTGTTGCGAATTTGGCCCTCCCAAATTTAACCCCTAGGATCTACCTTTATAGAATATCAGAAAATAATAGACAGATAAATAAAACCACACAAAAAGAAATAGATGAACTTATATTACTTCACAATAAAAACCCTTACTTTTCTTTACAAGAGAGACACCCATAAACAAGAAAAAAAAAACTCCTTTTATAAACACACATTCAAGCAACCTTATAAAAATACCAACCTTCTAATTTCATTCACCCAAGAAAGTTTCCAAAGTATCAAATCTTTCCTCCTAATTTTATACCTAAATCAAAATACCAAAATAACAAAGAAAGTTTCCAAAATACCAAAGGAGCAACCCTAACAAAGCTTGCTTGAAGAATCCATGAGCAACTGGATTGTGGTCAAGGAGGAGAGGACCGATTAGAGGAGTTTTAGGTGATGGTTTTTGTGACCAAGTGAAATTAGAGCCCTGCTCATTATCTTTGCAGATTCATTACATGAAGGTATTATATGCGTGTGTGTGTGTCAGAGTGAGAGAGAGAGAGAGAGATGGCCAGTTGATTGCTGGTTTCAGTACATGCTGTGAGGATGGCGAATGGAGGGGGTGCTAATAGAAGAGGATTAGTTAATATGGTCCTAATCAATGATGAGGAGAACTTACTGATCATGGTAGTTATCGGGAAGAAGCTCTCTAACCTGAGAATGGCCCTTTTATACATGTCAATGACGAAGAAAATGCACCATCTTCACGAAAAAATGGTTCTTCACAACTTGGTGTTTGTGGTAATTATGGGAAATAAGTTCCCTCTCATGAAAATAGCAATATTAATTCTATTATTTAGTAAGTATATCAATGATAGTGATGATGTGAATTGTGCAACGTGAATAGTAAAAAAGAGAAGAACATGAACAAGAACACGCAGATTTTAAGTGAAACAAGAACACAGATTTTAAGTGGTTTTGCAAAGTGCCTTTGTGTATGACAAAAATTCCACTAAACCTTCAATTAGGGTTACAAAATTATATATATACCAATCCTAAACCCGGTATTTTTGAAATCTCAAAAATACCCCTATACTGTACAACCCCCCAACCCCATTGTTCGCCGCGGGTCAAACTCGAACCTCAGCATAGATCATGCAAAAATTGCTGTGCTTTTTATGTATTAGATAGTTTAATTTGAGAACATGGCGAAGCTTTGATAGGGCAGATGTTTATGCACATGAGAAATTAGTTTACACTAAAAATGAAAACAATTTTAATTCTAAAATAAGTGTAGGTGCTTCAGATTTGGATGAACATATCCGTGAAGGTGTTATTGCAGAGGCAAAATTAAGTTTAGGAACCTTGGAAAAAATTTCAGACTGTAATGTCCCGAATCCAGGTTTATTTAAAAATTCATAAACCCAAACCTTGAATCTTAGAAAGGGCCTAAATATAACTAAGCTAGAAAATTTTAAGTGTAGGTGCTTAAGATTTGGATGAACATATCCGTTATGGTGTTATTGCAGAGGCAAAGTTAAGTTTAGGAACCTTGGAACAAATTTCAGACTGTAATGCCCCAGATCCAAGTTTATTTAAAAGTTCATAAACCCAAACCCTGAACATTAGAAAAGGCCCAGATATAACTAAGCCAGACATAAATAAATTTCTGTTCATAATCAGAGTGCGACAATAATGATAAAATCCTCAAACAAGCGTGTAATGAAAAAGCACCACCATCCGAAACATAGAACCATCAAATTCAGGTCTAGACAAGGTCAACTAAAAATAATCCCAATACATTCCAAAAATACTCTAGATCAAATAAAAGTCATGGTCCCTGTACTTACACAGAAAAATATAAATCCTTCTCTCGATTCTTAGGGTAATCCCCCTGTGAATCAAATCCAGTAGCGTCCTCACTAGGAGTATCTAAAAACAAAATTGATAAAAACAAACATTTGAGAAACAACATCCCAGTAAGTAGCCATACTAAAAATATATGTTTATACAGTTCAAAATATGCAAGCAGGTAATCAGACTAACCAAGACAGATATAAACACAGTGAAGTATAAAATGATGCAAATATACGATAAGTCTTGTTGGACTCGTGAAATAGTAATCTAGAGAGAGATCAACAGACTATGCCAATATGCCGCCTAAACTACTTATAAGCGTGCTAGCCGTTACTGGTTAGACTATTCGACACTAGACGAAAGTACTCAACCAATACCGGAATGAGTTAGCATGTACGGTTCAATTGATATTAGAGTGAATAACGTAGCAACCGACCAATACCGAAGCACGCGGTACCATCACAAACATGATGGAGTGTCTATGACATAGAATTCAAACCATTCTAAATGATCATTTCACTTACTAGTTACTCTATGAATCCATTAAGCCCACTAGACAGGAAAAATTGTAACGCCCCGGATTAAGGTTACGTAATGAAACCGTAACTTGAGTCCAGAGTGTTAGTTAATCCACAGGATCTATATATCAGAGTGAAGGAGAACAGGAATAAATTAATAATCTACAAAATCAGAGTCAACTATGTAGCTCCCCAGATCCGAGTTGTTCATCAAAGATATAACTCGTCTCACGGTAACACTATGCTTGAGCCCATAGCAAGCCAAAGCCATAATATAATTCAACAATTATATTAATATCAGAGTGCGGAAACAAAGGGGAAATAAAACCAACTAAACTGAAACTTTATTACTTCATAAAATCTAATCAAGTCTTCAAATAGAATAATAAAACTCCTACTATAAAAATCTGGATACGAATGTCTACTACATCACTCACTCTCATCTCTCCAAATCATAAAATAAAATTCCTAAATACTAAAAATAAACTCCTTAAGACATAAATCAAAAATCCTACATAAGACAATAATAATCGCCTTCTATGTAGTCGTCAGATAGATACTCCTCACTAGTACCCTGTGGCTCTACCTCTGCAGAATCGTCCTCTCCAGGATAGAAGTCTGAAAACAAAACAAAACAAGCAAGAATGAGATATAAATCCCAGCAAGTAACACATGCATGTATAAAACAATTTATCATATAATTTTCAAGATAGCATGTGTTAAAATACATAACATTGACAAATAATTCAGTTGCAATTCATTTTCTAAATCACCATCAAATGTAGTTGCAATCAACAAACCAAATCCTCATGATGATGTGGCATCATAGGACTCATGAAAACAATACATCTTTGAAAAGCTAAATTCCTGAGTCAAGGGGTTGTCACCTTACGGCTTAGGTGCAAAGTTGAGATACACAATCATCAACTAATTGCGGATCACCCAACCGAGATACACGGAGGGCTGGCACGTACAATCCAATCAACTACAACAACGGGGAATACCAGAGCAAGATATATGATGGTAACTCAAAATAACCACATTGAGATATACAATGGGTGGGATTGCTGCAGCACGACCAGATACAAGAAAGCCTCATCGAGATACACGACGGGAGCATAATTTAAAACATGTTTAACCAAACAAAGAAAATACAATTCTCACTCCTAGCTAGACTATGGATCCATACCAAGCTATACCCATTAGGCATACAAAACCAAAATACAGAAATCAAGTTATCTTTGATATAAAAAGAACAATTCACAATATTTGCAATTCATCTCAAATCATCCCTAAGATACATGGAGGAAACAAAGCTCAAACTCAAACTACATGAGTGAGAAATAACTACCTTGAGGTACACGAAGGAAAATATAAGTAATTCTGTCAAAACAACTCTGAAACATCTTTAGATAGTTCAAATACAAGTGTAGGAATCGATAAAATCACAATAAGTTGAAAGGAAAAGAGTTTGGAACAATAAACTCGAATAAAAGTTGTTTCAGTAGAACGTACTCAAAATCTTTATAAAAATTCAATTTAATCAACGACCAGTGCAAACAAGCAACTGTTTATCTCGAATCCGCTGTATCAAATCTGGCTCTACATGCACAAGTGCCAAAATCATGCCATCACTGGATAGAACAAACTCACCATGCCAATCTCTGACCTCCTCAATCAGACTACACTGATTGGCCATGAATGTAGCTAACGTGTCAATGATATCATTCGCAGCTCATCTACGACTCAAAGCATCTGCCACAACATTTGCTTTGCCTGGATGGTATTGTATAGTGCATCAGTAGTCCTTAAGCAAATCTATCCATCTCCTCTGCCTCATATTTAAGTCCTTCTGAGAAAATAAATATCTCAAACTCTTATGGTCAGAATAGATCTCGAACTGGGCTCCAAACAAATAATGTCTCCAAATTTTCAATGCAAATACAACTGTAGCTAATTCTAGGTCATGAGTGGATAATTCTTCTCATGGGGTCTCAATAACCTAGATACATATGCCACAACCTTGCCTTGTTGCATAAGAGCAGAACCCAATCCAATCTTAGAAGCATCACAGTAAATAGTAAACCCTCATTCTTCGAAGGTATGATCAAAACTGGGGCAATAGTTAATCTCTTCTTCAATTCCTAAAAGCTTTGTTCACACTTATCATCCCAATTATATTTTACCAACTTCTTAGTCAAATTAGATAGTGGGGCTACAATCTTAGACAAGCCTTCTAGAAACCTCCTGTAATAACCTGCAATACCAAGGAAACTGCATACCTCTGACATTGTAGTAGGATGAGGCCACTTTGTAATTGTCTGTACTTTCCTTGGATCAACAGAAATACAAACTCCTGAAATAATATGCCCCAAGAAAGGGATCTCTTGCAACCAAAATTGACACTTATTGAACTTGGTGTAACGCCCCGGAACCGGGTTACGTAATGAAAACATAACTCGTCCCCGAGGAGTTAGCTTTTCTATATAGGATCGCTATATCAGAGTAAGGAAAACATAAAATGGCAATAATATAATCAGAGTTAACTAAAAAGTTTCCCAACTCACCTGAACCAAGCATATAACCGCCTTTATCGTCCTCTTTGAGATCTGAAATCAAAACAAAACTGTGAGATACAACGATCTCAGCAAGTAGCAATGCATGCACAAATACAATTAATTTAATTTCTAGAACATGCACGATTAAAACATACTCGACGATTGACCACGGATAATCCGAATAACCCGACTAATCTGGCAAACAATATGAAACCATATAGTACGGTAGGACTCGTGAAGTTTGTCTATTTTGTGTGGCTAAGTACTAGTGTTCCAAACAATCCAGTCGAAATACTGCAACAGCTCAAACAAACCAATTCATCGCCCTCATGGCGGAAATACTCGTGTGACCTCACCCTCATAGTGGAAAGGGAGTTGCTGCAGCACTTCCCTCATGGAAGGCCTCTCCATCATGGAGGAAATGCACTAAGGAACCCTAGACTTAATCCAAACAAAATGTACAAAATTCACTTACAACTCGATTGTGGATCCACACTAAGTCTTGCCTTAAATAATGTAACGCCCCGAACCCGGGTCAATGCAAACCAGCACCCAACCCGAACCCGAACTCGGTTCGCTACTGTAACAACCCAAGTCCGATTCAACAATCAAACTCGAGATGTTACCACGAAGCTGGGGTCAGATACATACCAAGATTCACAATAATTTTAAAATTTATAAATCAATTACATCAGAGTTATGGTGGCCAAATAAAATAAACAATTCCTTAATCAATATATTCAATTCAATTTACAATTAAGTTTATCTAATCAACATGTGACATTAATACCGATTATAATTCTACCCATCAAATTAAAACCCCATCTTCGCGATCTCTCCAAGCAACCTGAAAATATAGGGGAAAACGGAGTGAGATTTACATCTCAGCAAGTAGCAGGTGCATGCAATTTGAAACAGTCCAATATAAGCAAATAGTCATGAGGTATTCGATTAATCAACGATAAGACGAGAAATCCAAGTTATTCATGGCAATTCCAAATAAAGCGATAAAACAGACGATCATGTATAAATACCAGTAGCTTGATGTTAATGGGGTAAAACTGACAAAAGCGACAAAACACGTGCCATTGCAGGACTTACAAAGATGATAAGTATTTGAAATGACACTCAACTAAATGCTGTTCCACCGTGCGGCTTAGGGGCAGTGCTACTTGATGATACTCAAGCCCCATGCAGCGCAGCTTAGGCAAGAGCCGTAGTCACCGACTTATTGCGCACGAACCCCGCAGAGTTGGACGTACCACCAGCATGCAGCACCAGAATCAATACATGGAGTGTGGTCGCTTATCCACATGTACAGGGAATCACCAGCGGCTCACCGGGGTGTCCCTCCAGACATAGGACCCTCCCAGAGCAAACTAACTTGCAAAGGGAAGCGCGCTCGCAATATAGGAGTAAATCAACCCAAACTAAATACCACTTAGCTAACCAGCCAAAACTATGGATCCATATACAGCTAAGCCCACTGACACAAACCACGATAAAACCACATACGGGAGGACACGCTAATGTAGGAGGCATACACACTTTTACCCGTAAAGGATTACACATCTCTACACAGAGGATTACCCATCTCTGCCGTAAAAGATAGTATCAAACTCTACCACAGAAGCCGTATCACCCAACCGTAAAATTAAAGAGAACAATATCATACCACATACCAATCCATACCAAAGTATCCCATTCCAAGTGAAATCCATGATTCAATCATAACAAATCCAATTATAGGCATTTTCAGAATAACATATGCAATTCTTCCAATTATATTCAAAATAAAACTCAAGTTTCATAAATCCGATAAAGTCTGAGTTTATGCAATTCCAGTAGCCCATATTCCTATATAAAGCTCAAATAAAAGTAAATCAAATCATGCTTGAACTTTTCCTTCTTAATCCCTTTATTAGAATCCAATTTCCTACCTTAGCACCTAAGCTAGTTTCTATTTGAATTTTCTGTATTTTATTTTTCCAGCATGTTCTACAAACCTAGAATGAAGTTTAAAAGATGTTTGTAAGCTATAAATTTCAGTAGTATTATTTCTAGCAATATCCATACCCTTTGACCCTTTTATAAACAATCCTTTCATTATAACCTTCAATTTATTGCTTATTCTTTCCAAATTAATTTTATAATTTTTATAGCTTAATTAGGTCTTTATAAAGATGCTAACATGGTTAACTAATCATAGAATTATTGGGTATTTATTCGAATTACAAAATCCCCAAAATCTACAAATTTTACTTAGAGCGCCTACCTCTACAGGGCTGGGCGATCCTAGGCGCTAGTGCAATTTTTAACAGAATTTTCCAGATTTTCCAATTTCGGATTCTTATGCTTTTGCTTTATATTTTCTTGGTCTAAATTAATCTACAAACTTTCTGAAACTTACCTAGAGCCTTCTAGAGTAATTTTTATGAATTAAATACCCTCCTACCTTTATTTACATAATCCAACTAAACTTTCTTCATTAATTTGATAAATCCACCAAGAACACAAATCATGAAAATATAAGCAACTTGATTCCATGTAAATACAGTTCCGTCTAATCCATGCTAACCATATGAAATCACAGAAATCAAAATCATGCAATTCCTCACGTTTTCCAAGGGTTACTACTTGCCTTATACGCTAAATCCTTCTTCCATTGCACCTTCTAATTCTGGACCAGAATGTTGCTCCCAACCGTACCAAGCTAGACTCTTCCAATTCAAATCTCCACCGTTCATAATGTATTTTTATCAGTCACAAACAAAACCTCCAAATTTGAAGGCGATCCACCGTACGGATTTTCCTCGATCGCGTTTTGATGGTGGCTGGTCAGACACCTCCATTAGAGACCTCCTTCCTTTCTCTCCCTCTTTTCTCTCCATAAGAAACCCACGAAAATCCCCTCTCTTCTAACCTTAGTCTCCTATTTATACTAGGCTTTAGAAATCCTAAACAAACCCTAATTGGCTAATTTAATTTGGGCTAACCCAACCATGGTCTAGTTAATGTCTAATATTTCTAATTTAATTCCTATTTTTTTTTCTCCACCTTCTATTTTCTACTTAAACAATACTAATTAAGTTTATTATTATCTAAACTCATATTTATAACCTATTTTCGTGCAAAATATTTAATTAAACATTTTTATCACTTGAAACCTTATTTTCTCCAAATTAAGACGTGAAATCTCCTAATTACCCTTTTTCCCACTTTTAGGCTTTTATTAATTTCTTTTAATTTCTAACTTGTCAAAATAATTTGTTTTCTTCTATTTTCTAATTCTAATTATTATTTGATGATCTATTTACTAATTACCCTTTTCTGGAAATTACCAAAATACCCTTTTTATTCTTTTAGGCTAATTTCATTAAAATTCTTTCTTTATCTTCAACTTAGAACTTATTTGAATTAATTATCCTCTAAATCTTCACTTTTTATTTTAACTAGGACTTAACTCATATTTTCTTTCATTTATTATTTATTTATTTATTAGGTGAAAAATCGGGGTTTTACAAATAACTTAAGTAAAAACAAGTAAATCAAAGACTTCGATTCCAACCAAGAAATATTTAGACGTATAAAACAATATATAGCCAAGCAGATCAATCACAAGTGGCCACTCAGGAACAACCTACTCCCTCCTGGAGTTTGCAAGATACTTTCTCAAGTAAAACCCAAGAATAAACCATAGTGCCTTAACAATTTAAACATGAAATCCCTTTTATCCAAAGCTGTCCAGATTTGCTAAAAACTAAGCTCAAGTCAAATCAAATAATGCACAAAGTAAATGAAGTCATTTATAGTTAATCATATCAAATCCGATTTCAAATAATCACTAGAATCATTAAAGAGTGAAATTCCCAAAAACAAAACTAAGTTATATCTGAATATTTCCAGCAGCAAAATTTACTTGAAATCTATTCATCTGATCAACATAAATCAGCCTAAGGAGCTTAACAAATTCCTTAGTAAATCATATAGCAAGTCTAACAACCTTACATCAATTACCCTCTAAGATTTTCCCACTTATGGTATGAGTTTATTTTCAAATAATAAAAGTTAATATCTCACTATTAAAATAAAATTTCTCTATAACAATGTGGATAATATAAAGTTAAGGAAACCAATGAAATACATAAAATAAGTGCTAAAGTATTTTTCCCAAATTTAACATTATATAGATACATTTTGCCCCATAAATACAACATATCTTCAAAACCCCATATCTTGGTCATCTCTCACTCAAATGACACCAAACTTGATTCTTTAGGTTCCAAATTGATTGAAATACATTATGTTATAACAGGTTTTGCAAACGCTTTAGGGTTGCAAAATAGTGTCACTTTAAACTTACTTTTTAAAGAAAAACAGTGCAGCCAAGCACCCATAAATATTAAGTTCAAAATTAATAAACAGAGAAATATTATTTCTTTTATATTTTTAGGCTAATTTAGACTAAAAAACAAACAACTTTCATGAGAACACAGCTCCAAATTTGTCCTCTAAGTAAATGTAATAAATCGATTAATCCCAAAAATGCTTGCAGAAAATTGGTAGTGAAAGATTCTAACTCTTTTACATTTATGGGTTTTCTTTCCTATACCATGAAATTCCAGGATATGACCCCCCACGAAATTATCCCCTTATGTGTTTCAAAACCTACAATTACCGACCACATATGCATGAACACCTTCCCTTTTAACTCTTGAACACCAACACCTTCAAATTCTGCACTGTAACAGTAAATCTGAATATTTGGTAAGTGCTACTTGAAACCTTTCAAAGACTGAACCATTTTCATTCTTCTAAACTACTTCTAACACCATTGAAATCATCAATATAACACAATTACACTGATTCGAATATAATTTAAACAAGTTAACTCTGCAACATAGATTAAATGCCCATTAATGAACATAAAACAGATTTTTGTTTGTTTCAGATTCATCCCTTTAGAAATTCGTCAAATCCATACGAAAACATGATGTTTAAAAGGATGCTACTTGCCTTATGCTTGCCGTAATCCAACTTCAATAAAACCAGCAATAAAACTCAGCTATTCCCCACTACTAGAACCACACCACAATCTGAAAATTGTTGCAGAAATTTTCAGAACTAATCCTATAAAAATCTGATCCAATTCTCCACAAACTTTTGATGGAAAAGAATTAAACTAACCTAATTTAACAGTGACTTAACTTACTTGAACTGAAATGGACGAATATCTGATCTGAAATCAAACAAATATTCTCCTACAAGCAGGGCACTTCCTCACTTCACCTCTCTTCCTTCAGATCCAATCTTTGGAAGAAAGTTTTCACTCCTTGATCAAAGCTTCTGCTGGTCCTTCTTCTCCAGCAATCAAATGGCACTCCAAACGTCCCTTGCTGTTCCTTTCTCCAGCAACAAAAGTGTTCAAAAAGCCACCTTCTCAAGCACTTCCCAAGCACCCCTTGAACTTTCCTAGCACCCCTTGGAATTCTAACTCTCTCTCTCATTGGACAACTTCTCATGTGTTCAACTCTTCAGCTCCCTCTTCATGATCCCATATTGTGATCTCCACCAAATTCCCTACGCTAACATTCTATTAGACTTAATTCACTGATTTGCCACTCATCTATATATAACATCACCACTCAATAATTTCTAATGAAATTCCTAACTAATATTTCTTGACCATTGAAATTATAATATAACCTCACATAACCGAATTTACAAAATCCCCTATTTTTTTCAGAGATTCCCAAATTGTCCTTGTTGCACTCCACTCTAAACCAATAAATTAAAATATAATTATTGCTTCTTATTTTTATAATTAGAATTTCTACCTGGATTCACCCAAGAACTCCGGTTCGACCACTTAATCTCTTTTTCTAGACTTTCCCATCAATTAAAACAAATAATACCCCCCCTAAAATAAAATTTTTAATATTATTAAAAATTCGGGATTTTACACTTGCATAAAGCTTATGTTCATGTAATGTTTGCAATACAATTCTAAGATGCTGGGCATGATCCTCCATACTTTTAGAATACACCAAAATATCATCGATAAACAATACAACAAATTCATCCAAATAAGTGTGGAAAATACGATTCATTAAGTCCATGAAAACAGCTGGAGCATTGGTCAACCCAAAAGGCATAACCAAGAACTCATAATGTCCATACCTCGTACGGAATGTTGTCTTCTCAATATCTTCAGGAGCCACTCTCAATTGATGATATCCAAACCTCAAATCAATCTTAGAAAACCAAGTTGCACCTTTAAGTTGATCAAACAAATCGTCAATCCTAAGTAAAGGATACTTATTCTTTACTGTGGCTTGATTCAATTGTCTGTAATTTATACATATCCTCATGGTGCCATCCTTCTTCTGGACAAATAGAACTGGTGCACCCTAAGGTGACACACTGGGTCTAATATACCCCTTCTCAAGTAATTCATCAATCTGCTTCTTAAGTTCTTGTGTTTCAATCTGAGCCATTCTATAAGGTGGTTTGGATATAGGATTTGTGTCAGGTAAGAGTTTAATCTTAAATTCAACATCTCTTTTTTGTGGTAATCCCGACAAATTGTCTGGGAATGCATCTTCATGCTCACAGATAACCGGAACCTCAGAAATACTAGGTCCCTTATCCTTTCCTTTTTCTACTTCTAAGGAAGAAATCAAACCCACACGGTTCTTCAACCCTTCACATAAGAAACAATGAACCGACTGTCCAGGAAGACTAATGGTGATAGTCCTCTTATAGCCAATCCATGCCCAATATCACATCTAAATCACCAAAAGCAAGGTTAATCAAATCACCAGGTAACTTCAAATGACTCAATCTAATCATGCAATAACGATATATAGTTTGAACTCTAGTGGTTTCACCCAATGGTGTATGCACAGAAATATCAGAATCCTACAATCCAGGAATCAAACCAATACGACATGCACAAGATGGTGTAATAAAAGAATGAGATGCTCCAGTGTCAAATAAACATATAGCAGATCTACCACAAATAAAAATAATACCTCCAACAAGCTCTGGAGTCTCAGTGGTCTCTGGAGTCTCTAAGTCCTCATCCTGCGCTGCTACTGCATAAACTCTACCTCTAGGGGCTGATGGTAATGGATCTACAGCTTGCTGCCACTGTCTTGCTCTCTGCTGTGTACCGTTCCTATTACCTCTACCACTACCCCTCACAATACCATTGACCCTTACATTTCCTCCAGTTGAAGGTCCTGCTCTGCCTTGTGGCCTCAATGGTGCCTGATCACCCTGCTATGCTGGTCGAGGTCTCATAAATCTGGGTGGAGGCATAGTAGTAGTAATAGTAGTAGCGGTAGTAGGTGCCTTTGGCTGCGGTGTTGACCTAGTCTGCAATGGCTGATAGGTTGATGGATATGAGCACTTAGAAATCCAGTGTCCAAACTGCCCACACCTGAAACATGATCCAAACGGTGCTATACAAGGTCCTGGTACATGGGGTCATCCACAACTCAAACTTCCTCTAGAAATCATCCTAGAAGCCTGGCCTCCTGGGCCTCTTCTCCCGTATGAAATCTTAAATCTCTGCCTCTTGTCCCCAGATGGAACTACCCTTTGCTTAGTAGGCCTAGATGGAATTCTGTAACGCCCTGAACCCAGGTCAATGCAAAACAGGCACCTAACTCGAATCCGAAGTGTTACTGTTACGCCCCGAATCCGGTTCAACAACCAAACCCGGAGTGTTACGGTAAAGTGGGGTCAGAACAATCTAAAATTTATGCGGAATTTAAAATTAATAATTTACATCAGAGTATGGTGGGAAACATGGCAATTTTATTCACTTTAATCCAAATTAATTTACAATGAAAATCTATTTATTCAGGATGTGAACTATAATAACAATTACATTTCTACCCATGAGTACACTACCCCATCTTGAAAATCTCTCCAAGCAACCTGAAAAATAGGTGAAAACAGGAGTAAGACATATATCTCAACAAGTCGCAGGTGATGCAATAAAAATGGTCTATTTTAGGAAGTAGTCATGAGGTATACGAGTAATCAATGCAAAGGCAAGTAATTCACTTCAAAACCCAAAATTTGAGGCAATAAACCAACCCATAAGCAATAATTGGAGACAATAAAAACAATGTCAATTTAACGATAAAACAACTCATGTGAAGCAAGATATGTATTTAAGAAAACGATTTCAGCAAAAGTAGTAAATCATAGACAAAACCACAAGTGATCTCGTAGGACTCACAAAGAAAGATAAGTCTTTGAGAAGACACTCTTCAATGCCATGCCACTGTGCGTCTTATGGGAGAAGCTACTAAAACATTCAAACCCAAGTCTTATTTTGATGATTAGAGCTGTAGTCATCGACTTATTGCGCTCGAACTCAACAGAGTTGGCATGAACCACCAGCATGCAGCCCCTGAATTAATACATGAAGATAGCTGCTGATCCGCATGTACAGGAATCACTAGCGAGGCTCGAAATGACCCTACAGACATGGGACCTTCCAAAGCAAACTAACTTGCAAAGGAAGTGCGCTCACAAATGGGAGTACACAACCCAAAATAAATACCCCTTCGCTATCTAGCTTATTCTCTGGATCCATATTCAGCTATTCCCACTAGACACATACCAAAAATTAATAAATCACGTAGTAATTGCATCTCTACCAGGGGAGGACACACACTTCTACTATAGGAGACATACACACTTTTACCATAAAAGGATTACACATCTTTACCGTAGAGGATTACACATCTCTACAACAGAGGATTACCCATCTTTGTCGCAAAAGTTAGTATCAACTCAACCACAGGAAACAGTATCACTCAACCGTAATAGAAAGAAGAATAAACACCATACCATAATCCAAAACCATAAACCAGAAATCATGAAATCAATCAAAATATCCAATTCCATGAGAAATCCATGTCTCAATCCTAATAATTCCTTAAATCAACCTTGTTACGAGAAAACACATTCAAATCTCAAAGTAATATCCAAAATAGAATTTATAAACATAACATAGTGGAAACAGAATTATTAAGATTCCAGATAGATTAATATTCTCATTTTCGAGCACAAACAAAGTATCTCATGACTTGCCTAATATTTCCCTAATTATCCCCTATTCAAGATCCAAGTTCTATAATTAAAGCCTAAGGTAGCAACTTTTACAATTTCTGTTATTTTCCAATTCTAGCACATTCTACAGACCTATAATGAAGTTTAAGAGACAATTCCAATCCACATAAACAAGTCTAACTTAGTCCAATTCACCGTTTCCAAAATCATGACTCATTATATACCCACTTGTATTCTTTGTCCCAATTTATTCGTTTTGGTACCTAATTAAATTTAGTAAATTTCTATACCTAAATTTGACCTTTATAATGATGTTACAATAATTAAATTACTAGAAAAATTATTGCACCTAAATCTGTACTAAAATCTCTAAATTCTGAAAATTTTATATAGGTCGCCCAACCAAGTTGCCTAGGCGACCTACTAGACGCCAGTACAATTCCGACAGATTTCACCAATTTTGGATTTTATGCTATATCATTGGATTTAATTGTTCTAAATTAATTTCTTAATATTCTAAATCATACCTACAACACCCTAGATTTATTTGTGTCAATTAATTACCATTCTATGATCATCTACAGAGATCAAATCCATATTTCAAGATACTTTTGTGATTTTCTTCAAGAACACCAAATCACACCGTTCAAATCAAACGTATCCAGGTAAATAAATTTTCGAATAGCCAGATCAATCACAAATAAATCGAAAACACTGAAAACATGCAATTCCTCCAGTTTTCAAGGGATTACTACTTGCTTCGATATGGTAAATCCATCTTCTCTCGAAATCTCGAATCTGTTCCGACTTCTACTATTTTCGCACCCCCTTAGAGTTTTCCAATCCAGATCTCAACCGTTCAGAATGTAGCTCTATGAGTCGTGAACCAAACCTCCAAATTTGGGGTCAATCCAATGGCTGGATTTTTCCCGAACGTGGTTTGATGGTGGCTGGTCGGAGGTCTCTGCAGCAACACCTTCTTCCCTCTCTCTTTTCTCATTCTTTTCCACAGGAAATTTTTCCCTTTTCTCCCCTTTCTCCTCTATTTATATTGAGTAGGAAAAGTCCTAAACTAAGCCTACTAACCCCTTTTAAATAGACTAATCCTAGAGAGGTTCAATTCGGATTGAACACCTTCTAATTAATTCCTACTTTTTCTCCCCTTTTAATTTTCTACTAGTACTATACCAATTAAGCCCTTACTAATCTAAACTCCTCATTTTAATTAATTTTCGTGCATATTACATATTTAATTCCTAAATATTACCTAAACACTTTATTAAGTGGCTTTTCCTCCAAATTAAGGACACTAATTTAATATAATTACCTAACTGCCCTTTTTCTGTCTTTCAGGCTTTAATTATTACTATTTAGCTTCAAACCTATCCCAATGAATAATATTCTCCTATTTTATAATTCTATTAAATTATTTAATAATTCAATTCCTAAATTTGCCCTTTTTGAAATTTACCAAAATACCCTTCTTACCCTCCTAGGTTGATTTCCTTGGAAATTCTCCTTTATTTACAAGTATTATTTATTTGAATTACTAATCCTCTAAATTTTCACTTTTTATTTCCATTATATTTTTTTCACTCTTATTTTCTTTTATTTATTTACGCCATAATTTATTGTAAAACCCCAGTTTTGAGAAAAATAATAATAATAAAAATAATAGAATAAAATAAATTAACAGTCAAAAAATATATATATATATATATATATATATATATATATATAATAAAAAGAAAAGAATTTATTGCTAGGAAATTTGTGGTTCATTAGTGTTAAAGAAATTTAAGTGGGACTATAAATAGGTTACATTCGGACCCGGAAATAATTAAAAATTGGGTAAATAGTTAAGATCCGGGGAAAACCCTACACTAATAAAGGGTAGAACCGGGATTCGAGGAATAAAAGGGAAATTAGGTCAAAATCTTTACGATGTCTATAAATAGGAGGCTCCTATAAGTTTTCGGGGATTTGAGAAAAGTTGCTGCTCGGGAGAAAGTTAGGGTGGCAGTCCGGCGGGTTAGGTCTCGCAGTCAAATCCCCAGGATGGCCGGAAGTTTGAAGAAGGTCTTCAATACTAAGGTGAGTAGCACTGATTTACAACTGGGTTTTGTGTTTGATGTTTTCGTGGGCTTATTCTTATGCATGGTTTGTATTTTAAGTGATGTATGAGTTTTCTGGTTTTCTTCTGGTTTTCTGGAATGACCTGAAACAGAGTCGGAGACCGAAATTTATCTTGAAATTAAATGTAGTTAGATTAAATCCAAATATGTTTGGGAAGTCTTCTGGGAGTACTAGGAGGGTATTGGAGCAATAACAGACCGAAACAAACCAGCCAGAGATATAGATCTCGAATTTACAGAGAACTGGAAATCGAAGGGGGTGTCCGCGAACCCGGCGCCCACTGCCGCTCACCTCTTAGCTAGACGCCCCGTTAAAATTCGACTTACTGCCGAGCTCGCGCGAACCTGGCGCTCAGCTCGCGTGCACCCGAAAACCGGCCGCTCGGCTCGCGCGAACCTGGCGCTCAGCTCGCGCCTATCTCGCGCTCACCTAGCGTCGAGTGAGCGGAAGCAACTTTTACTCAAATTTTCTTACCGCCGACCGACGTCCACCTGGCACCCACCTCAGGAAGTGAGCGCCTACCCTATTTTACTTACTGAAATGGAAATCTGAATTAGCCAAGAGTAATTGGGTGTCTTAGGGGTTAAACCACTTCACTATTCACTTGTTTGGGAACTTTGGGATCTACTTTGCCTATGAAATTATTAGAGGAAAAAGTTAACTTCTTAAAAGCTTCCAAGTTGAATTTAGGTTATCTATGAGTGTTGTGCCGGATGCCAAACCACTAAGAGTTACCAGTTACATTCACTCTATTTTATACACTATTTTGATTGAGGAGTTATTCTATTCTGGTTTCACGTGTTTGGAAACTGTAAATGTATTGTGAGGATTTCCTTGGTATGAATGAATTGAGTTTTGTTTCCGAATGGCATGTGTTACGAAAATGAGAAAATGCTGAAAGTACTTGAGATACTGCTTGGTCCAGAGGGACAGGTGATGAACTGTGATGGGTTTTACATGATGTGGAATGAATGGTTTTTCTTTGATATTGGTATTGAGATTATACGATGTTTTACTGTTTTGGTCTAGCTTATCCTGGATCCAGATGTTTAAGCTTAGTAATGTGATGCTTTTATTTTATTGGAGTAATGGCATGGCCATGGAGTGTTGCCATGACTGGTGTAGAGCAGCCAGAAACCCTGAGTAGGCCGGCATTGGATGACGAAACCCTGAGTAGGCCGTCATTTCAGAGTATCCGAAACCCTGAGTAGGCCGGAACTGTGTACATGGAGGTGTGGAGGTCGCTCTGGCATGTTGATTACCCAATCAAATATTTGTATGACATTGACCACGTGGATTTGTTGTTTACTTATCAGTTGGAATACCATGGGATACTTAGTGGAAATTGTCTTGTTGAGGCATGGACTATAATAATAATGTTTTCTGAAACAGATCTGGGTTTTGTTGACCAAGGGATTACCGATGTTAATTGCTTATAGTTAAATGGTTTCCTATACTCTGGGGTCAACAATATAAAAGAAAAGGGTACACAGACTTTACCGGTTATTCCTTGTTTTTCTCGTCTAATTATTTGATCATGGAAGTTTTTTTTAAATTGGAAGATGTGTATTTTTGCATGCATGTGCTACTCGCTGAGATATTCGTATCTCACTCTTTTATTTCTGTTTGTTTTTTTCAGATACGTATGGAGAGCCGAAAATTGCGGGTAGTGAAATTTAGTCATGTGAGTTTTACTTTGGGATTGTTTAGCGCTCTCTATTGCTTAGAACTATTTAGTTCATGTTTTCTTTACTCTGGTAGTGCGATCCTGTTAATTATAATAACCTCTGGATACGAGTTACGAGTTTTTCATGTGACTCGGATCCGGGGCGTTACATTTATTATGCAAAAATTCGGGGTCTTACAGACTTTGCCCTTCATAAATTCAGCTCTCCTCAATGCATTAGCTTTCTTAGAAGTCAAATCTCTATGAACTGATTCATAGTAGCTAGAACTCATAAATAACATGACTTTTTCTTTAATGTTTGCCCTGAGTCCTCTCTCAAAATGCCTTGAATTCTTACTATCAGTGTCCACCAGATGTGGAGCAAAACGAGACAATTCGTTAAATCTTGCCTCATACTGGGCAACAGTCTGACTACCTTGAGCTATCACCAAGAATTCTGCTTCCTTTTGCATCCTTACTTCCTCTGGGAAGTACTGCCTATAAAACCTCTCAATGAAAAGGTTTCATGTGATATCCAATCCAGTATCAATAACTTCCCTGCGAGTAGATTTCCACCAAAAATCTGCCTCTCCCTCTAGAACAAAAGTAGCGAGTCTGACCTTATTGTCCTCTGGGCAATCAATAGCTTCAAAGATCTTCTCTATCCTCAATAGCCATCTCTCAGCCTCCATAGGATCAGGTCGTCCATGGAATGGTGGGGGAAATATCTTCCTAAACTGCTCCATAGCATCCCTAGGACGATACCCCTGATTCCACCTATTATTTCCATTACTGTTCTCCTCACCATATCTGTTTCCATTTCCATTGTTATTAATTGTTGCTTGCTGCTGTAAACAAGTAGAAAGAGTGCCCAATACTCTCCAAATCTCACCAACCTGTTCCATAGTAGCCGGGGCTGGTGCTGGAACATCATTTGTCTGTGCCAGAACCTCCTCAGCTTGTACTTGTTCAACCTCCCCAATAGGAACTTGCTCAGCCTCCTCTACATGTGCCTACTTAGCCACCAATTGTCTCCTAGGTCTACCACGTACAGAACATGTCACCACCATGATTCAATTGCAAAACAACATTATTAAGTAAGTTAGGATATCTCTTACTAATAAAATCAACTATAGGTACTATCTAGCGCATCACACATCCCCAAAACCCTTTTAAGGATTGTTACCTAATTAGGTCACTAATTCTATTCTCTGATACCACCTCTGTAGTGCCTCGGATCTGAGTTGTTCGTTAAAGATATAACTCGTCTCACGGTAACACTATGCTTGAGCCCATAGCAAGCCAAAGCCATAATATAATTCAACAATTATATCAAATATTAGAGTGCGGAAACAAAGGGGAAATAAAACCAATTAAACTAAAACTTTATTACTTCATAAAATCTGATCAAGTCTTCAAATAGAATAATAAAACTCCTACTATAAAAATCTGGATACGAATGTCTACTACATCACTCACTCTCATCTCTCCAAATCATAAAATAAAATTCTTAGATACTGAAAATTAACTCCCTAAGACATAAATAAAAAATCCTACATAAGACAATAATAATCATCTTCTACATAGTCGTTAGATAGATACTCCTCACTAGTACCCTGTGGCTCTACCCTTGCAGAATCGTTCTCTCCAAGATAGAAGTCTGAAAACAAAACAAAACAAACAAGAATGAGATATAAATCCCAGCAAGTAACACATGCATGTATAAAACAATTTATCATATAATTTTCAAGATAGCATGAGTTCAAATACATAACATTGACAAATAATTCAGTTGCAATTCATTTTTCAAATCACCATCAAATATAGTTGCAATCAACAAACCAACTCCTCATGATGATGTGACATCATGGGACTCATGAAAACAATACATCTTTGAAAATCTAAATGCCTAAGTCAAGGGGTTGCCACCTCACGACTTAGGTGTGAAGTTGAGATACACAGTCATCAATTAATTGGGGATCGCCCAACTGAGATACACGGAGGGCTGGCACGTACAATCCAATCAACTACAACAACGGGGAATGCTAGAGCAAGATACATGACAGTAACCCAAAATAACTACATCGAGATACATGACTGGTGGGATTGCTGCAACACGACCAGATACAGGAAAGCCTCATCGAGATACATGACGGAAGCATAATGTGAAACAGGTTTAACCAAACAAAGAAAATACAATTCTCACTTCTAGCTAGACTATGAATCCATACCAAGCTATGCCCATTAGGCCCTGTAAGCACCTCATTTTTGCACCTCCCAGAAGTGCTGAAAATAAAAACCCTAACTGAAAAGTTAAACCCTAAGGGGACAAAAGTTGACTTTTTGATCAAATGCGAATCAACCACCATGCTTCTTCCCAATGGATAGGGAATCCCGACACGGTTCCAACGCAATTGAGTTTGCCAGAATCGAAGTCTAGATAAGGAAGTTATGGGCAGAACAAACCCCGGGGAGCAGAAATCGACTTTCTGCTCAAACCCAGATTAACTGCCATCTCCATCTCAAAAGAAACGAAATTCCGACACGATTCTGATGCAATTGAATTTGCCAGAATTGGGGTCTGGATGAGGAAGTTATGAGCAGATTAAAATTCTGGGTGTAGTTTCGACCTTCTGCTCAAAACTTGAATTTACTACAAAACCTTGTCCCAATGGGTAGGGGATCTCGACCCGACTCCGACGCAATTGAATTTGCCTGAATCGGAGTCCAAATGAAGAAGATATGAGCAAAACAACCCTAAGGGCAAAACCGTAAATAAATGCAGAAGTCCTGTCAACGTGGCAAGTGTGCAAGCCACATTTGCCAAATGGCAAATTAAGGGCAAAAAGGACAAAAGAAAGAAAATATCTTGAATATAATAATAATATTCCTAAAATATCTTGAATATAATAATAATATTCCTAAAATATCTTAAATATAATAATAATATCTCTAAAATATCTTACTTTTTTCTAATTAAAATAAATACAAAAAAGTAATAATGGAAGAGAGAGAGAGAAGAGACCCACGTGGGGTCTCTTTCCCTCTCTCCCCCATGTGTTTCTCTCCTTCTCTCCCCCATGACTCACTCCCCCATGTGCTCTCTCTCTCTCTCTCTCCCCCCATGCATCCCTCCCCCATGTGCATCTCCCCCATGTACCTCCCCCATGTACCTCCCCCATGACTCACTCGCCCATGTGCCTCTCTCTTTCTCTCCCCCATGTGCATCTCCCCCATCAAGGGCACACTCATTCATCTCTCCCATTCTAACTCCATACGTCCCCTCACCCTTGGATGATCCCATCTCTCCCAACTCCCTCCAACCTCTCTCCCAAAAAAGAAAGAGAAAATCCTTCCCCTCCTACCCCCTCCTTAACCCTTCAAGATCTCAGCCCTCTCTCAAGTCCCTTCTCCCCCTTTCCTCTCCTCTTGAAGCATTGAAGAAGACTTGGAGGAGCTGGTGTGAAGCTTGAAAAGGTGCTCAAGGTGTTGTCCCAGCTTCAAAAGGATCTCAATACACTTCAAAAGGAGCTCTAGACCCCAAGGTAAGCACTCCTACCACCTTTTGTTTATCATAGTTGAAAATGGGAAGTTTTGAAGCATGTGAGATTCTTGAATACTTTACCTACTGTTCCCCTACCTTTAAGCATGTGTTTTCTTCATCTTTAGTGTCCATTTTCTCACCTTTGTCAAGTGCTTAAACTCCCATGGTAAAGGGAGGTGATTTGGTCAACAAAAAAGGGAGGATGAGGGATTGTTTAATAAGTCTTAGGGTTAGTCTTCAAGGCATGAGTCTTTTTATATTCTTTATCTCCTTTTCCATTTAAATGAGGGGCACATGTTCCCCTCCTATTTTATGCATACATTGTACCCCTAAATCCCCCCATTCCTTTCTCTTTAAATGTGTTCATTTTGCCTCCTTACATGATAGCTTGTGTGGTAGATTATTTCTTTCTATGGGTTCGAAGGCATGATGAATGATATCTCACACACATTCACCTACTTCCACTTGTTGTTTTGATATATTTAAGGAGCATGGGATGGGAGCCATCACTTGCACACACGTGCAGCCCTTAGAAAGCATGTTTAGGATATGTTTTGCTTCTTTTTTTTACCACAATGAGCACCAGTAGGTAGCATCCTTCTTAGCACATTCAGTCCACTATTTAAGTTGTTTTTTTATATATCAAAGCCACCCTTGCTAGAACCTTTTAGAATCCCCTTAGTTATCCACTGTTTTCACGTGTTTTAAGCCACTGTTTATATGCATGTTTGTTGCTGTTTTATCTGCTTCGAATGTTGATTGATTTACTTGCTTAAGTCTACATGGATGGTTTGGCCGAAAAGACCAAGGCAAGGCCTACCGGGCCTCTCCCTCTCTTCCCCTCATGAAGAGGAGGAGGTAGCCTTTGAGACCAAGAATAGGGATAGTTTAGGTCCCTGTTTTCTCTTTGAGTTCAGCTCAAGGAGGGGAGACAAGGCCCCTAGCCTTCTCTCCCCTTCCCATGCTTGGAAAACCCCCAAAAGTGGCCAAACAAGGCCCCTCCCTTAGTTTGTGCCACTGTGGGCCCACACAGGTTCCGCACAACTCCTAGCAACCCAAAGAATCAATCCCCCTTCAAAAAATAAAAAAATCTGTTTTCTATGTTTGCCTGAAATCTCAGTTCGGGCAAACCTATTTTTACACTTAACCAAAATAATATTTTGGTTAAGTGTATATATAGCATGACCGAAATTATATTTCGATCATGAAATAATGGTGTAACCGAAATTAAATTTCTAATTTCTGTTACACTGTGTAAACCCTAAAAACCAGTTTCTAGTCCCTTGCCCATTTTCCAGCATGTTTTCAATTAAACTACACCACCCAGTAGGGTTTCCGAGTCAACCGAAAACCCAATGTGGGCCTTGTATCCAGCGGGTCCAACTTGATTAATTGTGGGCCTTCCAACGGGGCCCACCCAGCCCAATTAACATACTTGGTTCTAAATGAGACAAATAACCTAATTAATTAGGCCACACCATTTGAGGCTCAACAAAAGCCCAAAATGAAGCATGCTTGGTTAGACTAGGATTTGGTTTGGCCGTGACCACGGGCTTGGGCCTACCGGGCCCTGCTTCCTTCTTTAAGGAAAGCCCATTCACCTAAAGAGAAGGAAAGGATCTGAAATTCAAAACCACCAAGCTCCAAGCCCAAGCCTAGGACATGGGCCCCAAGCCCATTCCTAGCCCACCATTTGGGAAGAATTTAACAAAGATAAGTTAAGTTTCAAGGCAACCACTGTGTGGCCCACCAAGGGGCCCACACATCATCCAGGCCCACCAAGAATAAAACTGAACCTAAACTTCTCACTTAAACCCTAAATAAAAGCAATCAAAATTGGCCAAAACCCCAAAGGGCTTTTAGGATTAGATCCAAGCCCAATAAGGGGACATGTGAGCTATGCTTAGCCCACCCAGGAACTCGCGGGCCTTTCAACAACCAGACAGAGTTCACTCAAAATAAAGAAATAAAAAATCAAATAAAGGGACCCATACCACTCAGGTGATCCCCATAGACTTAACCAAAGTTGCAAATCTGAATAGGAATTGGGTGAGATAGAATCAAGAGTTGACTCAAACCAAGAAGACCCGAGGGACCCGTTAACCGACGGGGCGAACCGAGGTGTTCTAGGACTTCCCCAGACTGTGACCGAGACCTTAGCTAGAATCTCAAGCCGCAGACCGCCTAAATAGACAAACCTAGGCACCCAGGTGTCTGCTTGCACCCCATCAGGCAGTGACGACTCCAAATCCCCGATTACCCCAAAAAGAGGAGGCATGCACTCCCATGCACCCCGCGGTGCGGCGTTCCCAACGCGCGCACAGGCACACAAAACCAAAATACAAAAATCAAGTTATCTTTGATATAAAATAACAATTCACAATATTTGCAATTCATCTCAAATCATCCCCAAGATACATGGAGGAAACAAAGCTCAAACTTAAGCTACATGAGTGAGAAATAACCACCTCGAGGTACATGGAGGAAAATATAAATAATTCTGTCAAAACAGCTTTAAAAACATTTTTAGATAGTTTAAATATAAGTGTCAGCATCGATAAAATCACAATAAGTTGAAAAAAAAAGAGTTTGGAACAATAAACTTGAATAAAAGCTGTTTCAGTAGAACGTACCCAAAATCTTTATAAAAATTCAATTTAATCAACGGTCAGTGCAAACAATCTCAAAACACTTAAATCTTATTGGTACATAAGTTGGAAATCAATAAAAACATTTTTATATTGAAAAACTAGGCATTTTCCAAAATATCAGAAAACCTGTCAAGGGCGCTCGAGCACTGTCGGGCGCTCGTGTGGGCGTTCGCTAAAAACAAGTTTGAAAAGGTTGGTCGCTCAAGAAGGCGCTCGAGCAACCACTCGGGTGTTCGGTTTATTGAAATCTATCACCTTTCGGGTTTTGAAAATTAAAAAAACACAGGGGTGCCTTCAATGGCACTCTAGCGCTATCTAGTGCCTTGGCAATCCACTCAACGCCTAACACGGCGCTCGAGTAGTATCGCAGGCTGTGAGACATGGGAAAAAATCAATTTCAATGCAATGACTTCCTCAATCATCACGCGGGATCGATTAAAACAAAGAGTCGCCACCATTCAATTTTTAGGTGTGAATGGACACCAAAATATCAAATAAGCACAAAGGCAAATTTAGGGTAAAAATAACCCTCTAAAAAAAAACAACCAGAGATGGGTAAGGGGATTAGGTTATGAACAGGGGAAGGAGTTAGGCACCCCTATTCATCTACACAAGGTGGTTGCCAGGCATTGTTCATGTTAAAATAAAGGAAAAAGGCTTGCTATAAAAATCACAAAAAAGACAAAAATGTATGGTTTTTTCATACGGATAGCCTGATTGATCCAGAACTTTCAAATATGATCATATTGTGCGCTCGTGGGAAACGCGGCACGGGAAAATTCGGAGTCGCCACCACCTGATGGGGTGCAGGCGGACACCTGGGTGCCTAACCTTGTCTATTAGGGCTTTTGGTCTGCAGCTTTGAGATTCTAAGTAGGGTCTCGGTTGCGGTCCGGGGAAGTCTGTAGACACCCCGGTCCACCCCGTCGGGTGACGGGTCCCTTAGGTTTGTCCTGGTTTGAGTCAACTTACTTTGGTCTCACCCGATTCCTAATCCGATATGCAGTTTGGTTAAGTCTGGAGGGACCACCTGAGTGGTGTGGGTCCCTTTAATTGATTTTATCTTGATTAATTAGGTAATCTGAGTTTGGTTGGGTGGGCCCTGTTGGAAGGCCCATGGTGTCCTTGGTGGGCTTAGTCAAGCCCGTGTGCCCTTGTGGGCCTTGGCCTATCCTAGGAGGCCCTTTGGGTTTTGGTTAGTTCAATTGCTTTTACTTTAGGTTCAGATTTGAAGATTAAGTGTTTTCCATGCAAAGGTGGGCCGGGTGGGTTTGTGGGCCCCTTAGGTGGGCCCACATGGTAGCCAAGTAATTTTATTGGATTTTATCTTTTTAATTTGCCAAAGTGAGTTGAACACTGGGCTTGGGGCCTGTAGTCCAAATCTGGGCTTGAAAGCCCAAGTTACCAGAAGTTAGGGTTTGCACCCTTCCTTGGTTCGGTTGGTGGGCTTTGGCGGGCCCGGTAGGCCCTTGCCCTTGGTCGCGGCCAAACCATGCATTTCATGCATCAATTTCACAAGTCCGGTTCGGGTGGACCGCCTTAGGTTTGGCCTGCCCGGTTTAATCGGTTAATTTTGCTTATCTTGATTAAGTTGCATGCATATATGTTTATTGGGCCGGGTGGGCCCCGTTGGAAGGCCCACTGGAAATCAAGTTGGACCGGGGGTCCAAGTCCCATGTCGGGTTTCCGAGTGACCCGGAAACCCTGTTGGTTTGTTCGGTTCGGAAATGGCACTCACATCCAGCAATAATCACAAAAAAAAAAAAAAAAAAAAAATACAAGATTGACACTTTGTTAGGGAAAAACTGGCTCATTATGTTGGGTCCAAGTGGAGGAACGAGTTGGACGCGCGGCGAACAACGGGGTTGGGGGGTGTGGGGGCTAAGCCCCTCGCGGTATGGTAAAGGGAAATTTTGGGATTTTTCAAAAAAATGACAATTCGGTATTTTTAGGGGTATGCGCCGACCTCAAGCACTAGGCACAAGGTCGGCGAGGTGGGCGGACCGAAAAAAACCAAAAAAACCATCCGTGGGCGAAGTGGGCGCACCCAAAATTGAAGTGGGCGCGAGCTGAGCGCACCCAAAAATGAAGTGGGCGCGAGCTGAGCGCATCCAAAATTAAGTGAGTACGAGCTGAGCGCATCCAAAATTAAGTGGGCGCGAGCTGAGCGCATCCAAAAAGGTAAGTGGGCGCGAGCTCAGCGCACCCAAAAAATAACAAGTGGGCGCGAGCTCGGCGCACCCAAAAATGAGTGGGTGTGAGCTCGGCGGACCCAAATGCAAGTGGGTGCGAGCTCGGCGGACCCAAATGCAAGTGGGCGCGAGCTCGGCGGACCCAAATGCAAGTGGGCGCGAGCTGGGCGGATACCCATTGCGAAACTCGAGATTCTGGTTTTTGCTCAAACTCCATTTTTAACTGATTTTTAAGGTCTGTAAGCCCTCCCAGGTGTTCCCCAGACTCCCAGAAGACACTTAATCATGTATTCAAATTAATCTAAACTAATTCATCACACAACTCCCCATCTCTTTTTAAACAAAACCAAGCCCGATGATACATAAAACCAAGCCCGATGACTTCACAGGGGGTAATGGGGATGATGGAGCATGTTAGCAAGCACACAGGCAGGGGGTTGGGGAGCATGTTGGCATGTTTAGTAAAAAATTAAAGAGAGACCATAAAAGACAGAGATTGCATGGTCAAGAAAAAACAAACTCTCACCTACGCTTGGACTAGACCGGACCTTGAGCATGCACACTAACATCCGAAGAAGGGAATGAGGAGGGGGGGGTTTACAGGGATACATTAGAGGAGATGAATGAGGGGCCGGTTCTTCATGGGAGTGCCAGGTACCTCATGAGCATTCGATGGAGCAATAAGCCCTCATCTTCTTAAAGGGGTCATGCATGGGTCTCCCTTACCCTTGGAGACCTCCATGTCACCCGAAATGGAGGAGCAAGAAGAAAAAAAATGCATGACAAGGAAAAGGAAAAAACCAGTAGTGATAACATGCTTATATGACTCCCATTTTTTATTTATGTAAACGAGTGAGAAGCAATACCTGAGGTTCCTACGCTCTTGTGCAAGGCGGCAGCTTCTCCTTGAGGTAGCACGATCACTGGAGCTCTCCTCTCTTGCACCTCCAACAGCAACCGGCCTCCGTTGGTTTGTGTGGGGATGAAGAGGAAGCAAGAATAGGGGGGTGTTGGATCAAGGTGGGGGCTTGGGGAGGCCGAAGCCACTGAGATAAGCAGGGTTCGGGTGGGGAAGAAACTTGGGCACGGCACCTGGAGCCAAAGAAAATTCCCAACCAAAAATCCTTGAACCCAAAAATTCCCCAACCCTTTGCGCGAAATCTCGCGCGGCCTTATATAGGCGAGAAAAAAGGGGTATGCGCTCACCTAA
Organism: Buxus sempervirens; assembly: GCA_947561395.2. NCBI lineage: Eukaryota > Viridiplantae > Streptophyta > Magnoliopsida > Buxales > Buxaceae > Buxus > Buxus sempervirens. The sequence continues at coordinate 1,872,944 of OX387195.1, forward strand.
AAAAAAGGGATCCGCTTAGCTTGAGCTGAGCGCATACCCAACTGCCAAGTCCGCGCGAGGGGCAAAATGATGAAAAATCATTTAATGCCGCCGCTCGCCGGTCGAGAAATCCGGCTTTTTTAGATTTAGTCCCTGGAAATTTTTGGTTTAATCCGATATTCTCGGATTTTTACAGATTTAGTCCCTGGGATATTTCAAATGTTTGGATATTTACGGATTTGATCCCCGAGATATTTTCCTGCGCAGTTCGCCACGTGTGTAGCTTTTTGCCACGTGCGCAGATTGCCAGTTTTGCTGCTCGGGAACTTCGTCAGCTCATATTTTCTTCATCCGGACTCCGATCTGGGCAAACTTAGTTGCGTTAGAATTGTATCGGAGCCCTCTATCCCATGACCTAGGGGTAGGCATCAGGATTGGATTTTAGCAGAAAGTCAACTTTTGGCTTTGCTCAAGTTTGACCGCCCGCAGAACCTTCATCCGGACCCCGATTCCTGCAAACTCAGTGGTGTTGGAACCGTGTCGAGATTCTCTATCCAATGACCTAGGGGTAGGCATCTGGATCGGATTTTAGCAGAAAGTCAACTTTTGGCTCTGCTCAAGTTTGACTGCCCGCAGAACCTTCATCCGGACTCCGATTCCTGCAAACTCAGTTGCGTTGGAACCGTGTCGAGATTCTCTATCCAATGACCTAGGGGTAGGCATCTGGATCGGATTTCAGCAGAAAGTCAACTTTTTGTTTGCTCAAGTTTGACCGCCCGCAGAACCTTCATCTGGACTCCGATTCCTGCAAACTCAGTTGCGTTGGAACTGTGTCGAGATTCTCTATCCAACGACCTAGGGGTAGGCCTCTGGATCGGATTTTAGCAGAAAATCAACTTTTGGCTCTGCTCAAGTTTGACCGCCCGCAGAACCTTTATTAGGACCTCGATTCCTGCAAACTCAGTTGCGTTGGAACCGTGTCGAGATTCTCTATCCAATGACATAAAGCGAGGTGGCCAATTTTCATTTGATCAAAAAATCAACTTTTCATCCCTTAAGGTTTGACTTTCTGTCCAGGGTTCGCATTTCTGGTTTTTCTGGGAGCGCAAAAATGAGGTGCTTACACATACCATTCCTAGGGTTTCGTGATTAAAATAAAATTAAGACAAAATCAAATAAAACCAAAATAAAGTGAAAAATCCAAAAATCTAGCTTCAAGTTAAATTCTAGAAATCTAGAAAAATATGATTTTTATAAAATATTTCAAAATTGAACTTGAACAGTCCAGGACATAGATAAAGCCCAAATTTCACATTAAATCAGAAAATCAAAACCAAAAATACCTACGTTGATGAAGATCATCAAAAGGAGGGAACTTAGACCGTAGGGTCTTCTCTCAAAACGAAGAACGACTCAAAAACCATATCATGAAACCCTAGAATTTACTTTCAGGCTTTTGGATCCAGATCTACCATATTGATCATGATAAATCCAGGATCCTAGCCTAATATCACAAAAATCACGAAAACAGTGCTGTAGGTGCAAAAGTGGTGAAAATCCAGATTTTAGAAAAAAGTGGGGATCTCATGCTATAAACATCATGGATTCATATGATTGATTCAGATTCAACATAAAAACCATTAAAACATGATCAGGATATTCAAAACAGCCACATCTCACAAATTAGAGCACATGGGGGTCTACCCTATGGATCCACCTATTCTCTTTTCCCCTAGCTCTTTCTTCACGTTTTACGGCTAGAGAGGATTCTTGAGGTACTTGGAAATAGGTTTGGGTGATACAAACACAATCAAAGGCCTTATTCTAAAAGAAAAGAGAAAAACATGTATGGGATTCTATTCTAGGGATCCACCTGTTCCCCTTTTCCCTAGCTCTCTCTTCACGTTTTACGGCTAGAGAGACTCTTGAGGTACTTAGAGACAAGTTTAGGAATACAGAATAAAAGATGGCCTTATTCTACAGCAATGGAGAAGATCCTATTACTTCTAGAATTGAAGACATAAAATAAAAGGGGAAAAGGGACTTACCTGGATTGAGCAGGCAAGGCAGCAGGGATTCTTCTCTTCTCTTGGAGCTTCTTAGAATTCAAATTTTTGTGGCCTTTTGTTAGAGGAGAGACCCTCTATTTATAGGCATAGCCAGGGGTAAGGTTGGTCCAAGGTTTGGCAAGATAGAGTTTCAGATTGAGTTAAACACAAGATAATGCTCATCCATGGCCAACAAGGATAGTCCGAACGAAATAATGATATAATTCGCTCATTTAAAGGGATATTGGACTAAAGATAGGGCTCAGAAATCGAGAGAAGAATAAAACTCGCACGAATCTAATGTGCCCGTAAATGATTTACGGTCTAATGGTGTTCGTATATGTATTACGGGCGCTGCGTGCCCATATATAAAATTCGGGCGCGCTTAGCTCGTAGATACAATACGGGCAAGGCTTAAATTATTGATTTTCATGCATTTTTGGCCTGTTTTAAATCCCAATTAATGTTTTCATTATTTTCTCATTTTTAGTGCAATTTTGGGTGTCTACACAGGCGTCCTTGCAAACTCGTAAAATTTGAGTTTTTCCAAAACTTTGAAAAATTCTTTCTAAAATCATATCACACCAAACTAGTGCTCCAAATCACTTCGAAAACTTTTATAAACATCTTCTAGACATGTTAGATCAATTTAAACCAAATAAAACTTTGTTTATAAGTCAAAACAAATCAAAACCAATCGTAGAAACACATTTTAATAGATTTTGAGAAAACTAAAGCATAACATTAAAACCTACGAAAACTTTGTATAAATCAACATGGTTTGCTTCGAAAATCATCTCTTAATACATATTTAAATCATCCATAACAAATACATGACAAACATGCAACGATTAAACGAAAACCAAAGGTGTTACTTACCTTTTTCGCAAAACCCAACTCTAAACTAGCAAATCCAGCAACTCTACTTTTGGGTTTGATTTATTTCTCTCAAAACCTCAAGCACATGTTTAGAAGGTCTCCTTCAATACCACACATCCAAAACAAGAGAATAAACCTTCTATTTTCTTAAAGTTACTTTTTATACTTAGAATTCTGATTTTACCCTAATTAGGAGTTTCTATTCCATTAAAACAATTACTACGAGTGTATGGACGTCCAAGCATGTCCATATAGGTAATTTGCTAATATTTAAGTAAAATAAGATAGCTTACCTTGCCTATCTATCATACTCATGCACCTTCACCAATCAAAATTCCAATAAAAGCACAATTATGTACTTACTTGATGATTTATCCCTTTTATTCACATACTTAGAAATATTTAGGCTTGATCTTCATCTTCCCTTCCTATTCATGTCAATAAAATTCTAATCAATCACTTAATCCAATATTTTCCTCAATAATTAATTAAATTATTAAAAGGGAAAATTCGGGGGATTACAAACTATATTCCCAAACTCAATACAAAAATATCATATCACAACACTCGATTCACATGATTCAAGCATCTACCTGCCGGTATCGTCCTCTCCAAGATCTGAAAACAAACAAAAACTAACGAAATATGAATATCCCAGCGAGTAGCACATGGATGCTCAAATACATTTCATTCATTTTTAAAAACATGAATTAGTTATAAAACATATAACAGTGATGATAACACAGATAATCCGAATAATCCAGCAATAATCCATTAATCAATATAAGATAAACCCTAGTAATTCAGCATGTCAATCAAATCTATAATGTCGAATCAGAAATCGATAAGTCACGGCAAGACTCAAGAAATAAGATTGCCTTTAACTAGGGTAATATGAATGTCCACTATACCACCTCCCAGCTTACATACAAAGCAGAGTACACGATCATCGTCAATGCGGAAGAAGCCAACCAATACAGCAAAGGGTTGGCATGTACTATCCAGTCATAGTCCGAGTACACGATAAAATGAAGGAAAGCCGCAACCCACCAGTATAGAGAAGGCCTCATCGAGTACACGATAGAAACGCATGCATGAACAGAGAATTACAACTAGCAAAGTACAATCATTTACACTATTTAGCTCCTAAATGGACCCATATAAAGCTATACCCACTAGACTCTAAAAACACAAAACCAAGTACGATGTCCAGCAAACACAACTCATCTCAATTTCAATCATCTCATCCCGAGTACATGAGACATCTCTGAGTACACAAAGGTATCAACATCCCAAGTACATGGGGCATCCTCGAGTATAAGGAGGAAAACAAAACCAGAAATCAAATCCCAATCTCAGATATCATATAAATCTCAAATCTCTAAAAATAGTTCACAATAGTTGAAAACAATGCAAGTTTTCTAATCAAAACCAAATCGAACCAAAGCAATACAAAATGGAGCCCAAAATCACTATTTTCTTAAATCTGACCAGAATGATAGTCATAGAGGTTATATACTTAAAACATGAATAAGTATGAGGATCACATGAGTAAAAATCTTTAGAATCATTATAAGTTGATGTGAAACCATAAAATCCACTTTTAACCATAAAATAAGCCAATTTGGTGGAATAGGTGGCCAAATATTTAGTATAAGCTCATATTTATAATTGGCCTTTGGAAACATCTTAGGAAAGGTCTCAAAAAGGTGCTCGAAGAGGTGGAATCAAAATAAACTCATTCTATAATTATTTAGAACCAAAAGTCTCTCAAATACCTATTTTAGTAGAATGTGCCCAAACTCTTTATTAAATTGAATTTTGAGATAATTCCTATGCAAACACTTTCTAAATACCTAAATCTTATTTGTACATAGTTTGGATTTGATTAAAAACCAATCCATAGTTGAAATCACCTCAAATTCCTCAAAATGGGGTTTTCTGTGTTGGGCGCTCGAGCGTCCATAGAGCCATGTCGAGCGTTCATAGAGGCGTTGAAGAGATTCAAATCTGGAAAATGGATGCCTGGGATAGCGCTCGAGCCTCCTATTGGGCACTCAGCTTGTCTGGAAAGTTTAAGTTTCGGGTTCTGAGATTTTTAAGAAAACACAGGCTGGGCACCTGGGATCGCGCTCGAGCTCAATGGGTATTGGGGAATCCAAGCCTTGTTATCATCCTAGTGGAGTACTTTTCCCCTGTAAAAGTCTTAGACAAAAAATAAATTTGGCCTAACCGTACGCTTGAGAAAGTGTAGGTGGTCCCATGTCACGGGTCGGCCAACCCCACGACAAGTCCAACCTATAATTTTTCTTTGGAGCACAAGTTCTTGTCAAGACCAAAACAGAATTGATATGAGAGATGTCTCAGAAATGCTAAGAGTTTTTCTTTTTTATTGCTAGCAGAAGTGGGCCCTTCCACCTCCATAAAAGTTCGGATTATAATAGAGTTCAAATTCTTAATTTGCCTAGGGTTGGGCTTCCTGTGGTTGGGCTTATGATTTTTCTTGTTGAAATGGGCCTCATACACTCAATTTTTAGGGAAAGACAACGTCAAAAGGGGAAGGAGATAAAATGATATTAGGCCCAATGTCATAATTCCCATGGGCCCCAAACTTGAAAAAAGGGGAATTAACAAGATTTGAAGTAAATGGCCCAGGCCTGGGTCCATCAAATTTTGAATTGCACTTCCCCAGACCGTCCATGTCTTCAATAAAAGCTTCTGGGGTTGTTAGACCACCTATCACTTCATGGAAATCCAACGTTTCTTTGTACTGATGTGAACAATGCGGAACAAGTGAACTCCGATCCAACTTGGAGTTGACTCGATTTGGATTCGAACAAGTTTTTGTGTCCTGACTCACCATCTTCTCCAACAAAACAAACGTGGACAAAGGATTCCTTCTTCTGGTGAACTTAGTCCTAATGTTATTGTTGTATTTCACAGAACCATCAGCACTTTATTCTCAGGTAAGCATGTTGCCTTCCCAGAAGGGATTAGGGCATTCCAAGAACCCATGGCCAAGATATCCACAAGATATAGAGAACTTAGGTAAATCCTCGAATCTAAATTCAATCCAACTTTGATTTCCATTGCTAAGGTCAACAAAAATACCTGTAGGGATCAGTTTGTTGGTAGGTATGGACATCCTAGTCAATGCAGTTAATAGGCTTGTACCTTGTTCATCCATTTCTATTTCGAGCACCTGCCCAACCTCCCCAGCTGTAGACACCGTAAATTGCATAGTAAAAATGATGAATAATTGGCAAAAATCATTATCTCCTTTGAAACCAGCACAAAATTTGAGAAAATAGGCATTTTTCCTTGTATCCGACAACTTAGGTCGGATACAAGCATACTTCTTCATATCCGACAGAAGTTGTCGGATATGAGCAGGCATTAATGTATCCGATGACATATGTCGGATACATATATATGCTTATGTATCCGACCTGATATGTAGGATACATGTTTTTTGCTCAAAATTAGGGTTTTCCGAGAGTTTTCACTTTTTACCATCATATCCTTCATTAAAGGAGTGGAAATCTCGGAAATAGCCTTAGGGTTAAGGTTGGTGGGCTCTAGACATTATTGTGTCTACCATCATGCCAACCCTAACCCTAGCCTTTGCCTATAAATAGGAGGCTCCTCCTTAAGCAAATGGCCAATAACTTTTGCCAAGAAGGTGGAGATTGAAGAGCTCCGAGTGAAGAAGGGAACCGCTGCCGTATTGCTTCCAGAAGCCCAGGTAAGCCTCAAACCTCTCTTTATTTTTCTGTTCTTACATTCTAGGTCTAGCTCTCTTCTTCTACCTTTCTGTAGAATAAGGCCTAATCTGTGTGTATGAAAACCATTCCTCTACTCAAAGTACCTCGAGACTCCCCCTAGCCGTAAAACGTGAAGGCGGGATCTAGGGGAAACGAGACTAAGGATTGATCCTAGTGTTAGAACCTTGTTGGAATAAGCCTTTTGATTCTATGAAAACCGTTTCATATTCAAAGTACCCCAAGATTATCTCGAAGGACCGTTAAACGGGGAGAGAGAACTAAGGGAAACGATAATGGAACGGAACCCTAGGTTGTTCTAGAACCCCATTTGATTGATATGAATGCATGCTATATGTTGTTATATTATTGAAGAATGGATTTTTACACACACACACACAGCACTTGTTTTGTCGGATTCGGCTTATATTTCGGATTTATTGCATTCATTGTGATAGATCTGGAATAAATAGCCCCAAACAATTCTGGGATATTTCTTATTGGTTTTCAACATAATTTCAAGCAAGTATTGATGACCTCTAGGTCTAACCTCTAGATTTTGGGCACTTTTGCTCAATTTTGGGGGTTTTGACATATTCTCTCCAATCAGAGAGGATGGTGAGCCAAACTTGTGCCCTATTTCTTCCTAGAGGTTCTTCAACACTTTTTCAAGTGATTTTGATTTATCTTGCACGGATTCCACACACTTTATCACTGTTTAGAGTTGATTTTCTTTAAAAATGCTTAACTTGACAACAATTGTACCCCAACTTCGGACACTCGTAACTTCACTTCGACTGAGCGCCATGTGTTCGTTTTAAGTCTGATTCAAATGATTCTTGTTTTTGTGTTTTCCTTTGGAAGTCTAGTTTCAAATCTACTTTGTTTCATAATTTTTTGATTCCATTTGTGTCGTGGGTAACATATTTACTCAGAACTGTTCAACAGCACTTTTCTGGGTTAATCTGTGATCCTCGGGGCCTGTTCGGGAGGTCACCCAAGGCACATCCGAATGAATTTTTGCATGAGGCTAGTTTCATTTGAAAGATAGCCATACATACTTCATTCACCCCAAATTTCATGGATTTATATGGAGCCGATGTTTCTAAATGATTTTCCAAACTTGCCCACTTTTCACTTTTAACTATCTCCAGCAGCAGATTTCAAAGGAGAATAACTCCTAGGATTTTAACCGGAATTGATTGAAAATTTGCATGAGTCTTCTATTTATCATAATCTTTCAAATGCATTTGGTTTGATTCAATCTAAACTAGATTTGAATGATTTCAAGATAAATGGCTCTATCTTTTATCGAATTTTCCGGATTTGACTCAACTTGGTTTTGTGCAATTTTTGCTTTGATTTCCATCTATTTGTGATATTCCAGAAGTGATATTGACATAAAAGAGGATCTAGAATTCATTTGGATTTCTAATGTGAAGGTATCACACATTTTTTTAATCCTTTCTCAAGTTTTTTTGATTATTTTAGCAAGCTTTCTCATTTTTTTTAGCATGAACACTTGGCAACCACCTTGTGTGGGTGAATGGGGGTATCTAACACCTTCCCTCATTCATAATCTAATCCCCTTACCCATCTCTGGATTTGATTTTCAAGTAGAGTTATTTTTACTCTAGTATTTGCCTTTTTGCTCTTTTTGATGATTTTGGTGCCCATTCACACCCAAAAATTGAATGGTGGCGACTCTCCCATTTTACGTTGAGCCCGTGTGTTGACGGAGGGGAATCATCTTGGTGATTTTTCCATGTCTCACACCAGCCATCTGTTGAATGATTTCCTTGTTGAAGAATTTAAGGGGGAGGTTGTGAATTTGCATCTAGATATGGAGGTGTTGAATTTCAAAATTAGACACCTCCTCCTCCGAGTCGATATGGGCCATAAGAGTGATCTTATTAGTTATGAATCAAGGCCGGTTTCCAAGGATTTTCCTCTTGTCTTCATCTTTACGAAAGCCTATGTACTTGGCACTTGAAATCTGCAAAACCATGTTGACGTCGATGTTCCTCCAAATCCTTTTAATATTGCTTTTCAAGGAATTTGTCTGGATCTCCCCATCAATAATAATACATATTATCAAGGAATTTGTCTGGATTTCCCCATTTTTCCTCCAATCTATCTAACTCTTACAATAATAACACATCAATAATAACACATATTTTCAAGGAATTTGTCTGGATTTCCCCATTTTTCCTCCAATCTATCTAACTCTTTCTGAGAAGGCTTGAAAATGGATTTGGGTCTTAGGGGGTCATTAGGTTTTGGAAACCCTTAGTAATGGCTTTCCATACATGGGAATGAAAACAAAAAAAAAAATAGAAAAATAGAAAAAAAAACGGTGGGAAGGGGGAGAGAGCAACAGCAAAGAAAGGGATTGGAAGAGGTGAGGCAAGGTAGATAAACTGAAAAATGGGGCAAAAGCCACGAAGCCAATAGCAGAAACCTAGGCTAGAATCAAGAAGAAGAACTAGGAACGCCCAAATTTGAACTCTAGGAGGGGGAAAGGGCGAGAACCTAGTTTACTCATCCCAAAAACAGAGAAGAGGGAAACCACACAGGTTCGCATACAATAACCCTCAAATCGCAGGACTACTAGGACAACAATCACCTTTGAAGCATCTCTCAACTCCTAAGCATACAACTTTGTCCCCCTCCTTCGAAATAGCTCTCAATGTCGGTCAGAACACTACCTAGAGTAGGGTAAAAGCTGGTTTTGAAAAAAAACCTTAGAAGCAGGGAAACTACACGAGTTCCCTCCCATTCTTCAAATTCTTTGTTTGATGCTAGGAAAGATTTAGTGAAGAGACGTACTAGTACTTTTTAGGGGGTTTAGAGGTTAGGGTGACCTCAACCTGGTTAAGTTAGACGTACTGTACATAAAACGTGCATTAATACTAGTAGTATTGTACTTATGTAGCTAAAAAAGTTAGGACAGATAAGAGATAAGAAATTGTTGAAGGATATCTTTTGGAAAGTTCAAATTGAAAAAGACAAAGTTACCCATCTAAATATCTTAGACAAGATGACATGAAAATGTTATTTTTAGAAAAAAAAATGTATGAAATAAAAGAAAAATCAATAAGACAATTATGGATAAAGAGAAAGCCAATTTATGCTTAATTGCATAAGACAATTGTGGAAAAAGGAGTGCCGGAGAAAAGTTGTAGGCGGCTTGATGTTACTAGCACTATGTATCATAGTGCGAGAGGATGACTTTTAAAGTTGGGAATGTCCACGTAGGAAACAAATGATGAATCATGAATGTGCACATATCATGCATGTGATAATTAAGTGTGTGAACGTGAAAAAGGGCATAGTGGATAGGATGTGTTTGCATTTGTGCCTTGTGGAGTCTTAAAATTGGTTAGGAGTAAACAAACTAACAACAAAAAAACAAAGACAACCATAAAAGGGGGTAACCGTGTTCAGCTTTCCAGTCAAGAAAAACCAATGGCAAACCCCCGCCGTCATCCCCATTCGGGTAATCAAAGTCGTTGCCTACCGATTCCATCTTCAAAAAGATCAAATACGAAATGAATCCACTTGAATCAGACGATAGCCAAATAGGGGTTCACAGCTAGGGCTCCAAACTCCTCCAATGAGCTTACGGCAGCGCAGCTAAATGAAGGATGCCACAAGGGTAAAAACGAGAGGCCGATTTGAACAAAACTCACTTGAGATGATCAGCGAGATACTGGAAGAATACCAACTCCAGATCACAGTTAGGGGAGATGATCTCCTCAACTCCTCAAACGCTCACCTATGGTTCCCTCTAGACACTTCGCTCACCTTCATAGTCCTCATGTCACTGTGTAAGTAAGAGCATCCTCTTGGGCTTGGAGGGGATGAAGGGTGCACGAAGAAGTTGAGGGTTCTGTTTGCAATAGTTCACATTTAAAATCTATACTTGTAACGCCCCGGATCTGTGTTGTCCAATAAAGGTATAACACGTCTCACAGAGTGTTAGGTAAGGATCTAAAATAAGTGTGATCGCTAGATAATCACCGAAACTATACCATATTAGAGTGCACAAACATTTATTATCAAAGAATTCAATATTCAGCTTTATTAAAATCAAATGGTTCAACCTCGAACTACTTTATTACACTTTCAACATTAAATATATCAAAAGTCCAATCCAAAATAACCTACAAATCTATGGAATATAATAGTAATCTTCCTCCCTATACGTCTTAGTCTGATCTACCCCAGTAGTCGCCTCACCACGAGTATCTGAAAACAAAAACAAAAAAAACCAAAGAGTGAGATACGAATATCTCAGCGAGTAGCATATGCATGCAGAAATAGTTAACAACAGTTCAAATTATGTACTGATAAATAGCCAGTAAGATTAAAGCAACCAAGACAATTTCCAAGTTTAAATCCAAAAACCAATAATAGTTTCCAATCATATTTCAATAACAATATCGACAACACATCGAATGGTCAATGTCATGACTATTGTTAAATTGATTAATTGACATGCCAAGGAGACATCCACACCTCCATGTACACAGTTCCGGCCTACTTAGGGTTTCGAAACTCTGAAATGACGGCTTACTCAAGGTTTCGTCATCCAATGCCGGCCTACTCCCCGGGTTTCGGCATTGACAACCAAGTCTACTTAGGGTTTCTGGCTACTCTACACTGGTCGTGGCAACACACAAGGCCATGCAATTGCACCAACCAACAATACCATCACATTACTAAGCTTAAACATGGATCCAGGACAAGCTAAACCAAAACAGAAAAACCATCATATAAATTCAACTCTGACATCACATTAAAACCAAACATATCCATCATCATGTATAACACAACACAGCTAAACACAGGTCACTCCGGACCAGAATAGTACCTCATGTACTTTCAGTAATTACTCAAATCCCAAAACACAAGACCATTGGTAATAAAACCCATTTTCTATTTTCACAAAGATATTGTGGCACATACGGCTCAACACTTGAAAATCACGCAAATCCCGATTAGAACGAGTTCATCAACTGGAAACAAATATAAAACACAATTAAAAACTAAGTCCTTAACTCATGGCATTTAGAACAGTAATTTACCCCAACAGTTTCCCCGAAGTTGCCTTGTAAAACCCACAATTCATGTGCTTATATCTACGAAAGTTTTTGGTTAACTTAAGATACCTCTAGTATCCTAATCTAGGTTTTTGCAAAAAGATTTAATCCCTAAAGTATCAAAAATAGACTCAGTATGGACAGCTGCAACTCCCTGAATATAATGGAGGGTGCGCTGACCTCGGCGCAGTTGGCGCTAGGTAGGCGTGAACCCGGCGTATATCAAAATCTATCTCGCGTGGACTAAAGGACTTGGCTCAAGATCGACGAGAACTCGGCGATACAAAAAAACACTTCGCGCAAACCCAAAAACTATTGGCGCGAGATGAGCGAGAACTCGGCGGAAACCCAAACCATATCTCGCGCTGACTCAACCCGTTGGCGCTAGGTAGGTGCCATCTCGGCGGACACCACCTTCGACTCGCGACTCTCTGTAACTCCCAGAACTCCATGACTGTCCCATTTTCTCACCTTTGTGACGACTTTTCTATACTCCTACCATCTTCCAAAGACTATTAGACACGATTCAAAATTAATCTAACAACATGTATTTTTCGCCTCTAAAATTATTCTAAAAACATAGGCGAATCGTTATTTCTCCGAGATCATGCAAACAGCTAAATCCCATAGACAAAACCCAAAAACATCAGATTAAAACAATGCTACTCACAGTTATACACTCCAAAACCTTGCAACAGCAACTCCTAGTACAACAAATCCAACAGTCGATCGCCACCCAGTTCTCCTTCTGTTCGCAAGAGGTTTCTCTGAACACCCTGATTCTGAACACTCTGATCAGCAGGAAACACACGGTCTGCTTCTCTCCAAAACCCTAGATCACCAGCCGAAATCTCCTTCAACTCAAAGTATGCGAAAACCTACGAGTCTAAATATATTAAGTATTTATACTTACCCGATATAATTTGCCGCTCGACCATTTTAAAACCTATGATTCAGTGCACGCTCGCCCACCAAGTTTCCCTACATACACAGCTTATTAATTTTCACCAATAAAAAAATCCTGTAGAAAATTTAGGGTTTTACAATACTTAAATGGATAAGACAATTATTCCCTGGTATTAGTAAACTTAATCCATAGTTTATAAGGTTATTAATTATAGGTGAAAAAGATAATTTTTTTCAGCACGCTTCCCAAGCCTATTTAGTTTTTACACCAAATAAAGTAACAACAATATTACATGGACGTATTATCTATTACTATATATTAAAGTAAACAGGGTTGGTGTGAGACCCTAGATTTTTTATTATTTGTTTAAGTGATTAAGCAAGAGACATTTGGGAAAATTCTAAAATTCTTTATTTTGTGGTGACGGTGAATTGGGAGAAGCCCAGATTTGAAGCCAGCCAAGTGGCTAAGTCCAGGTTTATCATAAATGTGTAAAGGTAAGCCTTCATTCTATTTGAGAAATTCCTATAAGTTAGTAAATAAATTTATTTCATGCGAGAGACAATGGGTTAGTTGTAAATCGTTGTGTGCAGTAGAATGAGAATGGCAAGATGGTAGATGTTGGTATCTTGAGGGAGAAGGGCAATCTTGGAAGTTATTTTAACAAATGAGGAAAAATTTGCTTAAGTATTGCCCCATACATATAACCCCAAAAGTGAGCAAACTCTTCTCTTCATCTTCTTCTTCCACTCTCTCCTCTCCTCTCATTCTCTACATTCTCTTCATTTCTTCACCCTCTTTCCATCCCTTGTTAAGTTACTTGAAGGAAGCTCCTGATAATTAAAGAAGAAGAGCTAAGTAGGCTTGGTGACTTTCGTTGGTGAGACTTTGGAGGATTGAGGTGAAGCAACCAAAGAGGCAAAGAGTGATGTTCGTGGTTTGCTTTAGGAGCTAGGGGACATGCATTCTTGCCTAGAACAAGTAAGCAACACCCTCCCAACCTCAAATTTTTGTTTTCTTGTTTTTGGATTAAATGTGGGAATTTGGGGGTTTTGTGTAAATCGGATTTCTTTGCAAATAGGAGGGGGATTTTTTAGGGATTTGATGAGTAATAGGTAACCACACATTCTAGAGACAATGTAGAAACCAAAAGCCATAGAAATGAGTGAGATCAAAGAAACCCTAGAAAAGTTACGAAATTCAGAAAAATCGCGACCTGGAAAATCACCAGGGCGCTCGACACAGCGCTCGAGTGCGATGTCGAGTGCCCATTCTAAATTCTAGTTATAGGCGAGGCCGCTTGTTGGCGCTTGAGCGCCCCGCCTGTGTTTTTTTAAAAACTCAGAACCTGAGAGTTGGAAATTTTGGTTAAGCCAGGCGCCCAAGCCAACGCTCAAGCGTGCAATCAAGCGCCCTAGGCAGTTTTTGGGTATTTTGGGATTTTAGTGCAAATCCAACTACAGATTGTTTTTATTTGAATTCAACACATGTACAAATAGGATTTAGGTGTCTAGGAAGTGTTCCCACTAGAATCATCTCAAAATTCCAAATAACCAAGATTTTGGGTACGTTTTACTGAAATAGGTTTTATAAAGAGTTTATGTTCCAGATTTTTATAGGAATGGAATAATTTAATTCTACCACTTAGAACACCTTCCAAATGATCCTTGGAAGTAGAAAACCAAAGCCCAATCAAGGTTGTATATGTTTCCAAAGAATTGGGGCTTAAATTGCCCAATCAAAGTATGAAAAGTGCATGAATTATCACTATGAGTATGATTTACTATTGCTATTGTTTCTTATATAGCATGTGATCTATTTTAGGGTATTGGCCCATTTGTTTAGCATGATATGGAAGGGGCATTGGCCCGCTATTGATGTTATTTACTTGGAGGGCAGTGGCTTGGGTTCCATGAGATAGTGAAAAATGGGCTCAGCCCAAGATTGACTCGGGTAAGGTTATGAGATACCCTTGAGATTGTACATGCATAAATGACATGGTTTGACATATGGAATTGATTAAAGGAACTTGTAAAATGAATAACCTTAAGTTATGGATCCATAAATTTAAGTGGGCGTGTTTATGTATAATGCCATGACCAAGTTACATTGTTCTATTGTTCTATTGTACTATTTGTATCATCCCGGCACCAAACAACATTGGTGGCCGATGCCCATTGCTACGGGGAATCGGCATGGATGCTCATATGTCAAGGGTAATCGGCGTATGATGCCTAACGTCAAGGGTAATCGGCGTTGGATGCCTAGCCCACCATGAGGAATCAGTGGAGTTAGATGGGGTCATGTGCAATATATAATAAACCACCTAGATAATAAAGTGATAAGAACTGTCGTGTGATTGCTTATAATTGTTTGACTTGTTCACGTAAGCACCGAACTACACCAATTGTATTACACTGAATTGTTATTGATTTAACTAGTATTTCAACTACCCGCATGTCATGGTTTATACCGAATGATATTAGCATGAACTGTGTTTTATCAATCATGCATGTGTTGCTTACTGAGACATTTGTCTCATAAGTTGTTTTATCGTTTTGTTTTCAGAGCCGTCAACATCCGGTGTGAAGGACCAGATTGGGGATAAAAGAAAGGACAAGGCACCAGGGTATAGAGAGGAGGATTTCTACCAACCTACATAGGACTTTACTTTTCTTGTACATGATAGTCATATATTTTTGGACTTGTAAACCTTCTAACTGAGAGGACTGACTAGAACCTATCTTTTGTAATAACCATAGTAGTCTTGTATTTAACTATGAAGTCCACGGGACTTGTTTTATTTTTTCTATATATATACACACTCTTGATACGCACAAGCATGAACTGTTCTGTCACTTTCACTTGTTAGGGAAAATTTTAAATTATCCGTATTTTCATTAGGTCGAAAGACCAACCCATGATGACTAGGGACAGGTGAGTGCCTTGGATGGGCAGACCTGGTTCCGGGTCGTTACAGTTGGGTTGATGTGGCAGCCTTGAGCAGCCTCGGGTATCCAAACCTCTACTGTCTTGCGCTCTCTTCCCCTCTCTCTTTCTTAAGACGGCGCCCCTTTTTTCTTCACATTTTAAGTTCTTAAATTTAACAGTTTTTTTTTTGGGATTTTATTCTTTGGGTGGGGTACGTGGCATGTAGAGAAAATTTCAAAATTTTAGGGTTTTTATCCTTTTAAAAGTTGTAAAATGATAATCCATATTTTAAGTTTTTAAATCAAAAGTTCTTGGGATTTTATCCTTTTAAAATTTTATGGTTTTTATCCTTTTAAATATGAAGATGACATACTATATTTTGCTCCATATTTTAAGTTTTTAAATCAAAAGTTTTAAGGATTTTATCATTTTAAAAATTTTAAGGTTTTTATCTGTAACGCCCCTAACCCGGGTCAGTCCAAACCGGCACCTGACCCGAACCCGGTTCGCTACTGTAACAACCCGAATTTAGTTCAACAATCAAATCCGAGGTGTTACTGGCCCATATCAATCACAACATCAATAACGTACCAGACCAAAGAAAGTAAATCCAATCCATATATTAATCCATCAGAGTTGCGGAAACAAGTATGTGCGGAAGTGTAGATTAAAATCATCAAACAAGCATGAAGCTTGACCATCAATCAATACTATCAAAGTCTGGTAGAATGAACTGGTTACTAACTCTCTCTTGTCTCTCTCATACATCAAATCCAATTAATGATAATAAACCAATTAAAAATGCTAAGTCTATAACATCAATCCACCTCAGATAAGATCGGGATAATAGTAATCCTCTGGAGAATACTCAGCTATCTCTCCCTGGAAGTCTAAGAGATCCCCCTCTCGCGTACCAGCTGAAAAAAAATGGAATAACAGTAGGGTGAGATACGAATATCCCAGTAGGTAACACATGCATGATTAAACAGTTAATATACGGAAAGTAGCAGTTCATGCACGAATAAGTCACATCGATTAATCAGGCTCGTATAATCATTCGTATCATTCGTAAATACAAAACAATATACTAAACAGTTCTAGAGATAAATTCCAGCAAGTTTAATATGAAAATACCATAGTCAAATCAGTAACATAATTCATACATTGCCAGGATGTACTAAACAGTCACATCCAACCAATATCCCAAACACATGCCTCCCGCATGTACCACAATAATAACAAGTTTTATGATTTCAGGGTCATTGTAGGACTCACAAAGTTAGATAAACCTTTTGAGATGATTCTCAACCAATTGCTATACCACCGTGCGACTTAGGAGCGATGCTACTAATGATACTCAAGCCCCATGCAGCGCAGCTTAGACAAGAGCCGTAGTCACCGACTTATTGCACACGTACCCATCAAAGTTGGCATGTACCACCAGCATGCAGCACCAGAATCAATACATGGAGGTGGTTGCTTATCCACATGTACAGGGAATCACCAGCGGCTCACCGGGGTGTCCCTCCAGACATAGGACCTTCCCAGACAAACTAACTTGCAAAGGAAGCGCGTCGCATATAGGAGTAACTCAACTCAAATGACATATCCCTCAGCTATCTAGCTACGACTATGGATCCACAACCAGCTATGCCCACTAGACTCCAAAACTTCCCTAAAGTGTCATATTCTATAAGGGTTGGTGCCTAGCGGCATATAATGGTTATATCTGTACATTTACTTCAATATTTGTTCATCTGAATTCAGTATTCTCTTTAGAAAGTATTCTGATTTATAATGTCATTTAGAGGTATTTAGATAGTCAAATGGTAGTTAGGCTTTTCCAAAATCACGTTTCTCATTTACCTTCAAATCTTGGCAACTATTGTCCTAAATATCTCCCTAATTTGTTTTTCTGTAAAACAGGGGTTTAGGTAGTTTATTTTGGTCTTAAAGCACCTTAATTAATCATTAAAATTGTCTAAAAATAGTTTAGAATTGAATTAGGTTCGAAATTATGAAAAATTGGAAATTCTGTTGAGAGCGCCTAGGATCGCTCAGGATCGCCCTGGCGGTCCCAGGTCAGCGGTCGTGTATTTTCGAGCGCCCGCGGTCCGTCTTCTCGCGGTCTACGGCGCCCTAATTTTATTTAACCAGCGCCGAAGATCGCCGACGAGCGCCGAGCACAGTCGAGGTCGGCGGTCGTGCGAAATCGAGCCGAAATAGTTCTAAATCACGATTTTTCTCGTCTAAACTCATTCTAGTGTATTTCTAACATGCTTAGCTAACTAAATACAACATTACATATCATAGAAACATGCATTTGCGATTAACCAAGGAAAAATCCAATTTCAAAACCAAAACGGTGTCACCTACCTCGTATACGCGTTTCTCCTCTTCTCTTCTGAACAGCAAACCCCCAAACCTCTCCTCAGTTGCAAGGCAAGGCTCTGAGCAAGTTCCCTTGGTCTTCCCCCTTCCTTCTCTTTCTTCTCTTCTCGGTCGTTTCAACTCTCGTCGTTTGCGGCTGAATAATACGAGCGAGAATACGATTAGGTTATTTAATACTTATATATACTCCCTGATCCCATGCATCTCCCATGCAAACTCTCCCATACACCTCGCCCAATTAAAATACGTACCTCGATATCTCAAGATCGGACGGTCAGATCTGCGTCTAATTCTGGATCTTCACTAAACTGATCACCCCCTACAAGAATAAAATATTCCCATCAATCATAACCCTCAGTAATATTATTTACTAATTTAATTTATTATTTAAGTAAAATTCGGGGTTTTACATTATCCTTTTAAATATGAAGATGACGTTCCGTATTTTAAGTTTTTTTTGGATTTTATCCCTTTTAAAATTTTAGGGTTTTTATCCTTTTAAATATGAAGATGAAGCTCCAAATTGCTCCATATTTTACGTTTTTAAATCAAGAGTTTTAAAGGATTTTACCCTTTCAAAAATAAATTTTTTTTTTAGGATTTTATCCTTTTAAAACGGGTTGGGGTTGGTTTGGGATGATGTGTCAAACAACATTACTTATTTTGCAATATCATTTTTGAACGCCATGGCTACCTGCTAGTTATTACTTATAGTAATCATCATTTTCATAAGGTTCACTTTCATGATTATTTACATATAAATCATTCAACCATTTATTTTTAAGGGAACTTTACGGCTACACCCCCTTGAGGTTTGGGAAAGTGGCACGGATCCCCCCCCCGGTGGTTCAAAACCGATCACTTACTATCCTTGAAGTCTTAAAACCGTCACCGACCACCCCTGCCATTAGATCAGACCCCAACACTGTTAATCCACTTTTGTAAATGCTCGAAGTACCCCTCTTTTTAAATCAAAACACTGGTCTTCTTCATTCTTCCCCAAGGTAAAGAGCTTTCACCCCAAAAAAAACCCTAATCCTCCCTCTTCCAAACCCCCTGCGAAAACCCAATTTCCTTCCCAAACACATTCTTCCTCCAATCGCACCATCAAAACGAGTAAACCCTTTCTTCCAACCACTCGACTTGCTTTTCTACTCCGAGAACGAGGAGAAATTCCGCTCATAGAAGGGTAAAAGGCCTCCAAAGCGCTACCAGCAGAATGATTTCCTCCTTTACAAGCAGCTTATGATATGACACCTTTCAGATGAAATAACAGAGCTTGTTCAATGCTGCATTCTTCTCCTTCTTCTGTTTTTTTTTTCTTAGGAGGTTTGGCTTTGCTTCCCCTGCCAAAAGCACCCATTATCTTCAAACTTAAATAAAAATCAATGCTAATGGATCAAGGGTAATCCATTGTCTTGCTGACAAGATCTGTCATAGTTGGAGGGACAACCAAGAGACACTACCAACTCTTGGAATTTCTATACTTGGGGATGTGAAATATGGAGGAGTTTTTGAGTGGAAAGGGAAAACTTTTGATCACCCTGTTTATGGTCTTCCAATTGAATTTCGGACACCTCTGCGCTCTGGGCGACATAGGCTATGTCACAGGAGACATGACTTGATCATGCGTTTAGAATAAGAACCCCAATTGTTCAGATTTTGATTGAAACGATGAGCTCGAATCAATATTGAAGGCTTTTGTTACATTGTTTCATTCCAGGCTCGTGTGTATCTTGTGCCTGCAATTCTAAGGCTCTTGGCAAAGATTGCACCCTAAAAACCCCTTCGTTCAACCCAAACACTGCAACCCAGCACTCTATGTGTCAACTCCAACCTAGAAGAATCAATGGAAAATGATGAGCAAAATGAAAATAGAAACCGTCTTTAAAAATAAATAAATATGGAATCGCTGCAACCGAAAAATCCTATTACTGCAAAACATTGAAACCCAAAAACCCCTTCGTTCAACCCAAAAACTGCAACCCAGCACTTTGCGTGTCAATTTAAACCTAGAAGAAACATTAGGAAAGGTGAGCATCTAGTCTTGTAGAAGAAGAAGAATAAAGAAGTACCAGACGAAGCTTTAATAAACACCCTAAAGAAGCTTTAACAGATGCCCTCACCAGAGAAGATGAGCAAGACCATGAAGAAGAGTAGAAGACAGGCATGCAGTGTACGGTTCTATACAAGGGATTCAAAATTCTTAAAAGGAGGGGTACTTCGGGCATTTACAAAAGTGGATTAACGGTGTTGGGGTCTGATCTAATGGTAGGGGTGGTCGGTGACGGTTTTTAAGACTTCAGGGGTAGTAAGTGATCGGTTTTGAACCACAGGGGTGTCCGTGCCACTTTCTGAAACCTCAGGGGGTGTAGCTGCAAATTTTCCTATTTTTAAATATTTTCTGAAAATTATATTAATATTTAATTATTTTTGGAACCATTACCGGAATCTAAAGTATCATTCTAACCTAATTTTACCCGAATAAAAAACCAAACCTTATTAAACCGAAACAGGTCGTCAGTAATTCAAACCAATAAAACTAACCAGGCGGGTTGAGCTGATTGGTTCAACTGACTTAGTATAACGCTAAAGACGAAGAAGAGATCGACTTCCTTCTTCCATCCTCTTCTATTCAGACGAAACCCTAACCAAGCCTAATGCCATCTCTCTCGCTGTCTCTTGGCGACGCCGGTAGAGGAGTTGTTGAATGCTTCAATTTTATTGTTTCATAATATTCTTTATTTTGTAACTGATGAACTCTGGTGGGGTTGCTGAAATTGTTTACCTTTCTTTGTTTTTCAGTGAAGAATGGCTTGTCTAATAAAACCTCATAATCCGAAGGCTTGCCGGAAGAACTGCTGTCTCGTCTTCAATCGTGTGATCGAAAAGATAAAGTCGAAAGCAGCAATCAGAAAACGATTTGCAGCCAGGTTCACTTGATTCAAGCCTTCTTATATAGTATTATGTTGAGTCCCAATCTAGATAAAGGAGGGGTGGCAAGCATAATAAGTGCTGATTCAAGCCTTTAAAGAACCACGAGAGGTCTCTGCTGCTTTTTTCCAATTTGAATCTGCATTTTGTTTCTTTTGAGAGATGCCTAATAATGGATATAAGAAAACGGGGAGAAGAGAACGGCCATGGTCTGATCTTCCAACTGAGATCATTGAGTTGATCCTCAAACACTGCAACTTCAGTGACCAAGCTCGTCTTCGAGCAGTCTGTAAGAGATGGCAATCCGTTGGCAGAGTCCAACCCCTTAAACAACTTCCATGGCTAATGGCTTATGATAATGGAAACTGGAGTATATGCAAGCTTTTTGATCCCACCTACAAGAAAACTTACACTGTAGATATGAGCACCATCAAGGAATGGTACCAAGAGCAGAAACGTCGTTCCATCTACATACGTGCTTCCAAGTCTGGGTGGTTGTTTCTGTATCAGTCCACTGCATACTTTTTGTACAGTCCCTTTGCTAACAGGATGATCAAACTGCCCAATCTTCAAACTTTAACTGTCTATTACAGGGTAACTGCTACGTTTTCTGCTGACCCAACCTCTACAGATTGTGTTTTCTTCGTCTTGCACACTTCAAGTTATGACAACACAGTTGCAGCAAGCACATGCCGTAATGGAGATACGACGTGGACTACACATGTTTTTCCTGGAAGTTTCGATGCAATCATTAATGTGGTATACTCGGAAGGACTCTTCTGGTGTGCTACTGATGATGGACGATTGGCAAGTTTCTCTGTTGCTCAAGGAATTTGGAATGTGCTGCAGTTTCCAGCTCCTCTGTTGCTTTCAAATTATGTACTCCTTGGAAGAACTTACTTGGTTGAATCAAATGGGAACCTCTTATTGGTTCTGATTTCACATGTATATAAGACGAGACATGTTTTTAAGCTCGATCGCTCCCAAATGCCTTGGATCTGGGTAGAAGATGTTGGAGATCAGACTCTATTTCTTGGTCCTACATCTCTTTCTGTGTCAACAACAGTTGCAGGAAAATCGAGAGTAAGTGGGAAGATCCATTATCAATGGGGCTCTAAGTGTAGATTCCTTTCTAGGAACTGTAAGAGGAGCTATCGTAATCCTAAGCATTATGATTTGCTTGCCACTGAAAAAGAATTTGGTGAAATTTGGATTGAACCACCTCGTTAACAGAAAAATGGAAAATGAATCAAGCCCAGAATATATTATGTATATACCTATCTGCTAGCTTCATGTTAATGTTGGTGAATGTTGAAGGCCTTTTTTGCACATTGTACTACATTGTTAATTGAGGTCGACCAGAGAAAAAAACCTATAGATGTAAGTCTTGTTTGAATGTTATAAACCTATAGATGTAAGTCTGCTAACCAAGCCTCTTTGTCCATTTGGTCTTGGAAGCTGACCCAGCTCTGTTTTCATTAGTGTTGAAGAATTAATATATACTAGTGATATTTAGTGAGCTGAACTATCCTTTGGTTTGTACCCCATTAGCATCTATAAGATTCTGAAATATATTGATTTAAGCCCATGGATTTTTTTTGCATATTGATATCCACAAGCACCGCTGAGTTATATGTATGCACTGAGATAAATTTCTACTTTAGCTTTTTATTTCCATGTAGTTCAAAGATATATAAAAAATAGCCGTTCTTTGATTCTAAAAAGGATATATACTGCATCTAAATTTCAAATATAGTGAGAGTCAACTTGTTAATTCAATAACAAAGACCAAACGTTTAGGAGCCATTGAGATACTTTTAAAATGTTAACATTTAACAAATCCTGTTATGGGAAAACATTATTAAAATTCAACAATTTGATAAGAAACTTTAATATTTGGGGCTCCTGGTGTTTTTCAAGTTCAATGCATCTATAGATAGCATTTTGTGAAAGACTTTGAAATTTCAACATTTTGGTGTAGCTTCTTTGGTAGAAGCAGCAACATACGTTGGCATGACGTAGGACATTTATTATTATTTATTCAGAAGCTTATTCTACTTTTTATAGGGAAGATTCCCATCTCAATTAAGAGCTTCCTTCTTTGTTTTTTTTTGGTGGGGTGGGCGGATGGGGTTAGAAAGATTATCATAGTCTTTATCGACCTCATTTTTATAAATTATTTTATCTTTGCAGTCTTTGGAAAGTAAAAGTCTGAAGGATAGGTTACTTGCATTGTTTTGCTAAGCTAAACATAGTCCAACTAAGTATTTACTTGCATTGGTGTGCTTATTCTGTTGTAACCTCAATTACACTTTTATTTCTTGACATTCTTTTCTAGCCTGAGTTTCTCATCTATTGTTGTAACCTTGATTATGCTTTTATTTCTTGAAATTCTTTTCTAGCCTGTGTTTCTCATCTACTTTCATTTCCCCTTATTAAATCTTCATTCATCCAATTTAAGTTCACAATAACAAGTGATTTAAGGCCAACAAGCTTTCCTTCGAATCTTTATGAATAGGTCAGTAATCCCAAGTATATTAAGCTGTTAGTCTTGGGAAGGATATATATATGTTGTTTCTATTATAATTGGTCGCCTCTGGAAATCAATGCATTTATCCTTATTCTTTACAAAGTATTATTACTCTTTACAAAGTATATGAGCTGGATATATAATAAAAGAAATTAGAGTAGTGACACACACACACACGCACACGCACACGCACACGCACACGCACACGCACACGCACACGCACATATATATATACATATCTATTTGTCAATTGCCTTTATATTTTTAACAATAAAGTTAGTAGTCATCAACAAACAAGAAGCTATGTACGCTGGCCTTATTTTTTTTGTAAAGACTTTATATTTGGGAATGGCTTAGGCAGTTATTTTTTAATCACATTTGGTGTGTCTATTTTGTTGTTAACATGAATAAAATTTTTTAATATTGCATTTGATTTTTCGGAAAGTTTCACCAATTATGGATATTTAAAAAAATTAACTTGATAAGCTACACTGGTACATAAACCCTCCAAAAAGGCCTGAGCAGAGAACGGAATTTCGACATCAAGGTTGGGGGCGAGAAGAATTCATTGAATATCAATGTTCTGCAGAAGGTATCTGATTACAATTTGTTTCATGGAGGGTGGAAGATTGGGAGTGGCATAAGAGAAATAACGCATCAGAAGAATTTTTTTGTTAATGCGGTTTTCAACAAGGGGGTTTATTCCAAGCCAGCAGTATTCCTCAACAACAACTTCAACAGCAAGATCAACAAGAACTACAACAATAACAGTGGAAAGAGCGAAGATGGTTGTGATAGCAACGGAGGGAAGAAGAATAAGAACAATTCTATTAACACAATAACGGCAACAACAATAGCAATAGCAGCGCTGATAAGAGATTCAAGATGCTTCCTCTGTCGGAAGCCCTGCCCCAGAACGGAACTGTTGGTGGGTATGACTTCGTCTGCAACAATGATACCATGCAAGATTCGAGGAAAATCTGTGATCCATTGGAGGAGGATTCTTTCAGACCAATGCTCCACCATTATGATGGTCCCAAGTTCCGGCTTGAACTAAACATTTCAGAGGTATTTTGCTTGAACTATGGTACGCTTTTAGAATTGGTCATGTTGGTGTTGCCCTGATGTAACATTTATTCTTAAAATCTCTAAGAACTGGTATTTGTTGGTATAGGCACTGGCACTCTTGGACATATTTGGTGAGCAAAATTATTAAAGAGATTTTTATAATGGAGTACAAGGTCATGTACAGACTTGTGAAGAAAGATATGATACAGATAAGAGGAAGAAAAAGATGAGGGTATAGTTAAAGGAGTAGGTTGTGCAAAGCTTGAAGAAATGGAGAGGAGCGAGGAGCATTGCCCTCTACCCCTTTAATGAAGTTTTATTTAGACAGAAAACATGAACACCCTTTTATATTGGCACAGGAATACAAGTTTGTACATGTATTGATGTCAAGTATGGTTCTCTGTTTTCGGCGTTAATAAATGAAAATTATCTGTAACTTGGGCTGTACAAAATGGATATAATCAATGAAAAAGTGATTGAATATATAGAGTTGAGGTCTGGGCAGGGTCGTTTGATGGGATTCTCATCTTAAATTTCAGCATAGCGATACTGATTATTGATAGGATTAGATAAACAGCATTTTCAAATCTGATTCAAAGATAGCTGGTTTTGAATTGGAGTGGATAACCAAAGTGGCTAACCAAAGTGGTTTTGATTCGAGATTAGATGTGGCTAACCAAAATGGTGAAAGTCGCTGCTCGAGTCCGTTTGGATGGGGAACAAAAACCTATATTTTGATCATTACACGTTTGCTACTTGATTTTGGATTTGATTGCATTTTCCAAAACTTATTTTACCAAAACCCATTCTTGATCTGCTAACCAAACTATTTTTAATCTATGGAATATATTTCAAGCAAAGAGGCTCATTTTAAGCCTTGGAATACATTCCAAAAGAATGAAAACGAATGGGTCCCAAGTTTGGAGATAAACAAACTTTTATGGGGCCAATGACTCAATATTTTTATTTGTTTTAAATAATTTTAGCAAAGTTTGTGGTTCTGCCAATTCCAAATCCATCTTAAGAGGGAATTTTTTTTCCTCTCATTTTTCTTTTTATATTTTGCAATTCCAAACGGAAACCCAACCAATTTTTCAATGAGGTGCTGATAGACTTTGATTGTAGCAGTAAAACTCACATTTTTTAATGAAAATGTGAGTTTACATCCTCGTTTATATTGGCACCATGATGGGCATGAAATATCTTTATCTAGGAACAATGGTTTAGAATTACAGGCTATTTTTGTGGGATAAATAGACGGATTGTTACAAGGTCAGAATTCTAAGGAAATATTTACAAGATGCACCT
Organism: Buxus sempervirens; assembly: GCA_947561395.2. Lineage (NCBI taxonomy): Eukaryota > Viridiplantae > Streptophyta > Magnoliopsida > Buxales > Buxaceae > Buxus > Buxus sempervirens. Next base: position 1,898,785 of record OX387195.1, read on the forward strand.
AAATGAAGCTGAAGATGCATAAGGAAAAGTTCTCATCGTGGATCTTACATTTTATGAAGCTGTTACAAATGTTTTTTAACCCTTAAACACCTTATATTTGAATATATTGAATCCCATATATTGACTTGTTTCATTAGTATTTCATATCTATATTTATTGTATTTGTTATTTATTGTTGGCGCATTGAATTTTGAAAGTACTTTTACTAAGTTGGGTTGAAATCGTCTGCAGCAGTTAATGTGCGGCAGACCTTGCAGCATCCGTGGGATGCTGCCACGTGGAGCATCCCACGGATGCTGTACATTCACATTCCCTGGTGTGAAATGTGTTGGGAATGTGAATGCACAGCATCTGTGGGATGCTCCACGTGACAGCATCCCACAGATGCTGCAGGTCTGCCACAATTTAATGCGGTGGACGATTTCATCCCTTCCCAACTAAGTTTTTTTCTTTTTTGGTCAACAAACATCTGAAATTACGAAACAAACCGGACATGTCTCCTTCCCCTAACTTCATCCAATAATCAGGATGAAAGGAAGTGGGGAGAAGTTAACCACAAACAAGAGAAGGAGTCAAGGGCAAAGTTGGCCAGACAGTCGGCCACTTTGTTCCCTTCCCTAAAGCTATGTGAATAGAGGATACACGAAAAATTAGTGCTTTGAAAATGAATGGAATTGAAAGTAGAACCAATTCGCCATGGGGGCTAAGCTGTCAAACAAGATAACAGGTCAATCAAAATCTTTGAGTTTCCTTCTAAGATGACATTCTATAAGTTCAGGGACTGAGCAAGTCTCACTATTTCTAGTGCCGCTAGGGCCTCTGCGTGTAAACTTGAGGAGCAGATCACCATAGATGAGAATCCTGCCACAAATCTGCCTTGATCATCTCTTATTAAACCCCCAATTGCCGCTCTGTCAGCAGAATTTCTACACGCTCCATCGAAGTTGGCTTTGAAGAAGGGGTAGGTGGGAGCTTTCCAGAATACCTCAATCTGTGCTCTTTGTTTTTGCTGGTGAGAATTGTTCTGTGTTGCAGGGTAAGTTGATTCTTCATTAGCGTTTTGCAGATCAAAACACAAGTTAATAAACTAGTGGAAGTAGGATTTCTGTGGATCATGGGACTGAGTTGCTCCCCCAACTTAGATCCTCAAAAAGTTAGCTAAAGAAATCCTTAAAAAGTTATGGGAAAATTAACTTTTAGTGATACTTTATGAATATATTTAAAATTCAGTCAATAAGGTTTCAACTAGTGTTTTTTAGCACACCTTTATCAAAACAATTAATTTTTAGTGACATTCTACTTTGTGAAAATTAATTTTTAGTGATACTTTATCAAAATATTTAAGATTCAGCCCCGAAAGTTTGGACTTGTGCAATTCAGAGCACCTTTATCAAAAGATTTAAGATTCAGTAGCATTTCACTGTTATAGATCGTTTTCTTCTAAGAATGCCCTTTTCTCATTTAAATAAAATAAAAATTAAATATACACATTTCCAAGATTGCCCTTGTTACGTTTGGAATTGACTGAATTAAGTATATTTCCAAAAATGCCCTTTGCCCCAACTTTCTTATTTTTTGTCTTTATTTCTTTTCAAAAAATAATAAAGAAAGAAAAGGAAGAGAGAGAGGGTCTCAATAAAATGACTTGTACAATAGTGTATCTTGACTTGTACAGTTATAAAATAACCAGTACCATTCAATCAAATCACATATATATATAATATGTGCCTATAGAGAGACTTGTATATCTTTACCAAATGACTTATACAATTTTATGTTCCAACTTGTATAACTCAATCAAATGGCGTGTACCTTTATTCAATTGACTTGTACATCAATATACCTTAACTTGTATGCCAATATAAACTTATACTCCTCTATCAAATGACTTGTATAATGCTATGTACTAACTTGTACCTTTATAGGGGTACATGTACCACTCAATTAAATGACTTGTACCTTCTATCAATTGACTTGTACAATAATATATACTAATTTATATGTCTATATAGACTTATACCCCTCTATCAAATGACGTGTACAATGCTAAGTACTGATTTGTGCATTTATAGGAAGACCGGTACCACTCTATCAAATGACTTGTATCTTCTATTAATTGACTTGTACAACAATATATACTAACTTTATGCCTAAATATACTTATACCTTTCTGTCAAATGACTTGTACAGTACAATGTACTGACTTGTACAGATATAGGGTGACTTGTACCAATCAATCAAATGACTTGTACCCTTTATCGATTAACTTGTACAACAATATACACTAACTTGTATGCCTATATAAACTTATACCCCTCTATCAAATGACTTGTACAATGCTATGTATAGACTTATACAATTATAGGGGGACCTTTAGCACTCAATCAAATGACTTGTATCTTTTATCAATTGACTTGTACAATAATATACACTAACTTGTATGCGTATATAGATTTAAACCCCTCTATCAAATGACTTGTACAACGCTATGCACAAACTTATACATTTATAGAAGGACCTTAGCACTCAATCAAATGACTTGTATCTTTTATCAATCGACTTGTACAACAATATACACTAACTTGTACATCTATATAGATTTATACCCCTCTATCAAATGACTTGTACAATACTAAATACTAACTTGTACATTTATAGGAGAACCTGTACAACTTAATCAAATGACTTGTAAATTCTATTAATTTACTTATACAACAATATATATTAACTTATATGACTAAATAGACTTATACCTCTCTATCAAATAACTTATACAATACAATGTATCGACTTATACCTTTATAGGGGTACCTGGACCACTCAATTACATGACTTGTACCTTCTATCAATTGACTTGTACAACAATATACATTAACTTGTATGATTATATAGACATATACCCCCTCTATTAAATGAGTTGTACAATGCTAAGTACTGACTTGTACATTCAGAGGACCTGTACCACTTTATCAAATGATTTGTACCTTCTACCAATTGACTTATACAACAATATATACTAACTTGTATGCCTAAATAGACTTATACCTCTCTATCAAATGACCTGTACGATACAATGTACTGACTTGTACCTTTATAGGGTTATAGGTACTACTCAATTACAAGACTTATACCTTTTATCGATTGACTTGTAAAACAATATACACTAACTTGTACGCTTATTTAAACTTATACCTTTTTATCAAAAATTGTACAATATTATGTAAAGACTTGTATCTTTATAAAGGGACCTGTACCACTCAATCAAATGTCTTGTACCTTTTATCGATTAACTTGTACAATAATATATACTAACTTGTATGCCTGTATAAACTTATACATTTCTATCAAATGACTTATATAATACAATGTACTAACTTGTACTACTATAGGGCCACTTGCACGAATCAATCAAATGACTCGTCCCTTGTATAAATTGACTTGTACAACAATTATACGTTAACTTGTATGCCTATATCTCTCTATTAAATAACTTGTACAATGCTATATACAGACATGTACACTTATAGGGGGACTTGTACCACTCAATTAAATGACTTGTACATTTTATCGATTGACTTGTACAACAATATACACTAACTTGTATGCTTATATAGACTTATCCCTGTCGATCAAATGACTTGTATAATGCTATGTACTGATTTGTACATTATCGAGAGGCTTGTACGACTCAATCAAATAACTTGTACCTTCTATTGATTGACTTGTATAACAATATATGCTAATTTGTATGCCTATATAGGCTTATACCTTTCTATCAAATGACTTGTGTATTGCTATGTACTGATTTGTACGCTTATATAGACATATAGATGATATTATAGGAAAAATATACGCTTATATAACTTATAGATGATATTATAAGAAAAATGTATGTCATTTTATTCAGTACATAGCAATACACAAGTCATTTGATAGAGAGGTATAAGCCTATATAGGCATACAAATTAGCATATATTGCTATATAAGTCAATCGATAGATGGCACAAGTTATTTGATTGATTAGTACAAGCCTCCCATAAATGTACAATTCAGTATATAGTATTATACAAGTCATTTGATCAAGAGGGATAAGTCTATATAAGCGTACAAGTTAGTGTATATTGTTGTACACGTCAATCGATAAAAGGTACAAGTCATTTAATTGAGTGGTACAAGTCCCCATATAAGTTATTTAATAGAGAGATATAGGCATACAAGTTAATGTATAATTATTGTACAAGTCAATCGATACAAGGTTCAAGTCATTTGATTGATTCGTACAAGTGGCCCTATAGTAGTACAAGTCGATACATTGTATTATACAAATCATTTAATAGAAAGGTATAAGTTTATACAGGCATACAAGTTAGTATATATTATTGTATAAGTTAATCGATAAAAGGTATAAGACATTTGATTGAGTGGTACAGGTCCCTTTATAAAGATACAAGTCTGTACATAATATTGTACAATTTTTGATAAAAAGGTATAAGTTTAAATAAGCGTACAAGTTAGTGTATATTGTTTTACAAGTCAATCGATAAAAGGTACAAGTCATGTAATTGAGTAGTACCTATACCCTTATAAAGGTACAAGTCAGTACATTGTATCATACAAGTCATTTGATAGAGAGGTATAAGTCTATTTAGGCATACAAGTTAGTATATATTGTTGTATAAGTCAATCGGTAGAAGGTACAAGTCATTTGATAGAGCGATACAAGTCTTATAAATGTACAAGTCAGTACTTAGTATTGTACAAGTCATTTAATAGAAAGGTATAAATCTGTATAATCGTATAAGTTAGTGTATACTGTTATACAAGTCAATTGATAGAATTTACAAGTCATGTAATTGAGTGATACATATACCCCTATAAAGATACAATTCAGAACATTGTATTGTACAAGTCATTTGATAAAAAGGTATAAGTCTATTTAGTCATACAAGTTAGTATATATTGTTATACAAGTCAATTGGTAGAATGTACAAGTCATTTGATTGAATTGTACAAGTCCTCCTATAAATGTACAAGTCAGTACTTAGCATTGTACAACTCATTTAATAGAGAGGTACAAGCCTATATAATTGTACAAGTTAGTGTATATTGTTGTATAAGTCAATTGATAGAAGGTACAAGTTATGTAATTGAGTGGTCCAGGTAACCCTATAAAGGTACAAGTTGGTACATTGTATTGTACAAGTCATTTTATAGAGAGGTATAAGTCTATTTAGTCATACGAGTTAGTATATATTGCTGTATAAGTCAATTGATAGAATTTACAAGTCATTTGATTGGGTTGTACAGGTTCTCCTATAAATGTACAAGTCAGTACTTAGCATTGTACAAGTCATTTGATAGAGGGGTATAAATCTATATAGATGTACAAGTTAGTGTATATTGTTGTACAAGTCGATTGATAAAAGATACAAGTCATTTGATTGAGTACTAAATGTCTTTCTATAAATGTATAAGTCTGTGCATAGCGTTGTACAAGTCATTTGATAGAGGGGTTTAAGTCTATATAGGCATACAAGTTAGTGTATATTATTGTATAAGTCAATTAATAAAAGATACAAGTCATTTGATTGAGTGCTAAAGGTCCTTCTATAAATGTGTAAGTCTGTGCATAGCATTGTTCAAGTCATTTGATAGAGGAGTTTAAGTCTATATAGGCATACAAGTTAGTGTATATTATTGTATAAGTCAATCGATAAAAGATACAAGTCATTTTATTGAGTGATAACGGTCCCCTTATAAATGTACAAGTCTGTACATAGCATTGTACAAGTCATTTGATAGAGGGATATAAGTTTATATAGGCATACAAGTTAGTGTATATTGTTGTACAAGTTAATTGATAAAAGACACAAGTCATTTGATTGATTGATACAAGTCGCACTATATCTGTACAAGCCAGTACATTATATTATACAAGTCATTTAATAGAGAGGTATAAGTATATTTAGGCATACAAGTTAGTGTATATTGTTGTACAAGTGAATTGGTAAAATGTACAAGTCATTTGATTGAATTGTACAGGTCCTCCTATAAATGTACAAGTCAGTACTTAGCATTGTGCACATCATTTGATCGATGGGTATAAGTCTGTATAGACATACAAATTAGTATATATTGTTGTACAAGTCAATTGATAGAAGGTACAAGTCATTTAATTGAGTGGTACATGTACTCCTATAAAGGTACAAGTCAGTACATATTATTATACAAGTCATTTTATAGAGGAGTATAAGTTTATATTGGCATACAAGTTAGGGTATATTGATGTACAAATCAATTGAATGAAGGTACACGTCATTTGAGTCGTACAAGTCGGTACATAAAATTGTATAAGTTATTTGGTAAAGATATACAAGTCTCTCTTGTAAGCACCTCATTTTTGCACCCCCGAAAGTACTGAAAATGAAAACTTTAGCTGGAAAGTCAAACCCCAAGGGGACAAAAAGTTGACTTTTGGATCAAGTGATAATTGGCCACCTTGCCTTATCTCAATGGATAGAGGATCCCGACATGATTCCAACGCGACTAAGTTTGTTGGAATCGAAGCCCGGATGAAGGAAGTTGACTATCTGCTAAACCCAAGATCAGGTGCTTAATCCTATCCCAATGGATAGAGGATTCAGATACGGTTCTAACACAATATAGTTTGCCAAAATCGGAGTCCGAGTGAAGAAAATATGAGCAGTTGAAGTTTCCGGGCAACAATGCCGGAAACTGCCCACGTGGCGAAAGAGCAGAAAAATATCTCAGGGGCGGATCTGTAAATATCCAAACTTCTAAAAATATCTCAAGGATTGAATCTGTAAATATCCAAAATGTTAAAAAATCTCAAGGACGAATCTGTAAATATTCAGGGGAAAATCTGTAAATAATCCAAAAATCAAGATAATATCTCAGGTGCAAATCAGGAAAAATCAAAGAATAACCGGAATTAATTTTCGGTTATACACAAAATGTGTATAACCGGAATTCAATTTTAGTTCATAAAGTAAAATCCAGATTTTGTTTGACAGATTTCCTGACAAAATCTCAGATTTCTCAATTTCGGTTACACATGTTTATAGTATAACCGGAATTTAATTCCGGTTATACTTTATATTCTTCATAACCGGAATATAATTTTGGTTACCTTTTTTTGTCTATAAAAGCTGCTCAGCAGCTCATTTACAGGGGTTGTACGACTTTAGCTCTGCCCTCTCTCCTCACCTTGTCCGAACCACTCCTACCCTCCTTCCTTTTACATTTTCAAGCCTTAAATGTAAAACCCCAAATTTTCCTTAAATAATAAAATAAATTAATAAATAATATTCTTGAGAGTTATAACAGATGGGAATATTTTATTAATGTAGGGGATGATATAAATAGTGGAGATCCAGAATTGGATGCAGATCCGACCGTCCAATCATGAGATATCAAGGTATGATTAACACTTTAATTTTTAAGAGATATGATTGGGCGTGTGTATGGAGTCTTCTGCATGGGAGATGCGTGGAATCGTAGGTATATAATGCATTAAAATTACCTAATTGTATATGTTTGGAATACTTGCACGTATTCTACAGTCGCAAGAGACAAAACCGTGAGAGAGTGACTGTGCGACTGGAAGAGAAGAAGAAGGAGGAGGAAGAGAGGATTTGTCTTGTGCTCTTTATCATCCAGAGCATTGCTAGGTGATAGTGGACGCCACTGTTTAGAGAAGAGAAAGAGAAACAACCGTAAACAGAGGTAGGTGACACCGTTTGATCGACTGTTTTGTATTTACGTGTGTTTAATCTTCAAACCATGTTTTTATGATGTAGATATATGTATAAAGCATGATATAATCGTTATAAGTATTGTGGAATTGCTTAGAATAGGAAAAATCACGTTTTGAAACTGTTTCTGTTCGTTTTCGAGTGACCGCCGACCTTGACTGTGCTCGGCGATCCTTAGTGCTCTTAGGCGCTATTGTAAATTTTGAGACCGCCTGAGATCGCGAGAAGACTTATCGTCGGCGATTTAAATTGAACTACCACTGACCTTAGACCGCCGGGGTGATCCTAGGCGATCTGTGCAGAAAATGCAGAATTTCGTAATTTCAAACCCTGATTCAATTCCAAACTATTTTTAGACAATTTTAATCATTAATTAAGATGTTTTAAGACCAAAATAAATTATTCAATTTCCTGTTTTATAGAAAAAAATAGGGAGATATTTAGGACATTAGTTGCCAAACTTTGAACGTAATTGAGAAATCTAGTCTTTGGAAAACTAGACTATTATTTGATTCCTAGACATCCCTAAATTACACTATAAACCAGATAATTACATAAAGAGAATTCAGATCATAAGTTCAACTCAGTTAACCCGAATATTGAAGTAAATGTCAGATTTAACCTTTATATGCCGCTAGGCACCAATCCTTATAGAAATATTATATTTTAGGGAATTTTGGAGTCTAGTGGGCATAGCTAGTTATTGATCCATAGTTGTGGCTAGATAGCTGAGGGATATGTCATTTGGGTTGAGTTTCTCCCTTGTGCTAATGTGCTTCCTTTGCAAGTTGGTTTGTTTACGAAGGTCCTATGTCTGGAGGGACACCCCGGTGAGTCGCTGGTGATTCCCTGTACATGTGGATAAGCGACCATCTTCATGTATTGATTCTGGTGGTACATGCTGGTGGTACATGCCAACTCTGATGGGTATGTGTGCAATAAGTTAGTGACTACGGCTCTTGTCTAAGCTGCGCTGCATGGGACTTGAGTATCATTAGTAGCATTGCTCCTAAGCCGCACGGTGGTATAGCGATTGGTCGAGAGTCATCTCAAAAGGTTTATCTATCTTTGTGAGTCCTACAATGACACTAAATTCATAAACACTTGTTATTACTGTTGCATACATGCTGGAGGCATGTAATTGGTATGTTGGTTAAATGTGACTGTTTAGTGCATCCTAGTAACTTATGGATTATGTATTGATTTCTGATATTGGATTCCTATAATATAACATGCTGAAAATCATATTTAGAACTGTTTATTATACTGCTTTGTATTCATGATTGATACGAATGATTATACGAGCCTGATTATTCGAGATTTCTTAATCATGCATGACTGTTATTTTACTTATATTAACTGTTTAAACATGCATGTGCTACCTATTGGGATATTCGTATCTCACTCTATCTTTATTTCATTTTTCAGCTGATACGCGAGAGGGGGATCATAGTATTGATTTTCAGGGAGAGATAGCTGATTATTCACCGGAGGATTACTATTACCCGGATTTGGTCTGAGGTTGTGGATTGTCATGGATTTAGTTACTTTATTAGATTATTATATTTCATTTGAGTTCGATGTATTAGAGAGATGGGAGATGTAACGCCCCGAACCCGGGTCAGTGCAAACCAGCACTCAACCAGAACCTGGTTCGCTACTGTAACAACCCAAGTCGGTTCAACAACCAAACTCGAGGTGTTACCACGAAGCTGGGGTCAGATACAAACCAAGATTCACAGTAATTTTAAAACTAATTAATTACATCAGAGTTCTGGTGGCCAATAAAAAAACAATTCTTTATTCAATAATATCAATTCAGTTTACAATAAAGTTTATCTAATCAACATGTGACATTAATACCAATTACAATTCTACCCATCAAATTAAACCCCATCTTCGCGATTTCTCCAAGCAACCTGAAAAATAGGGGAAAACGGAGTGAGATTTACATCTCAGCAAGTAGCAGGTGCATGCAATTAGAAACAGTCCAATGTAAGCAAATAGTCATGAGGTATTCGATTAATCAACGATAAGACGAGAAATCCAAGTTATCCATGGCAATTCCAAATAAAGCGATAAAACAGATGATCATGTACACATACCAGCAATTGGATGTTAACGAGGTAAACCGACAAAAGCGATAAAACACGTGCCATTGCAGGACTCACAAAGATGATAAGTATTTGAGATGACACTTGACTAAATGCTATACCACCGTACGACTTAGGGGCAGCGCTACTAATGATACTCAAGCCCCATGCAGCGCAGGAACTCAACAGAGTTGGCATGTACCACCAGCATGCAGCACCAGAATCAATACATGGAGATGGTCGCTTATCCACATGTATAGGGAATCACCAGCAGCTCACTGGGGTGTCCCTCCAGACATAGGACCTTCCCAGAGCAAACTAACTTGCAAGGGAAGCGCGCTCGCACATAGGAGTAACTCAACCCAAACTAAATTCCACTTAGCTAACCAGCCAAAACTATGGATCCATATACAGCTAAGCCCACTAACACAAACCACGATAAAACCACATACGGGAGGACATGCTACTGTAGTAGGCATACACATTTTTACCCGTAAAGGATTACACATCTCTACACAGAGGATTTCCCATCTTTGCCGTAAAAGCTAGTATCAACTCAACCACAGAAGCCGTACCACTCAACCGTAAAAGAAAAGCGAATAACAACATACCACGTACCAATCCATACTAAAATATTCAATTCCAAGAGAAAACCACGATTCAATCCTTACAAATCCAATTAAAGCCTTTTTCAGAATAACATATGCAATTTCCCAAATATATTCAAAATAAAACTCATGTATCATATGTTCGATAAAACTCAGAGTTTATGCAATTCCAGTAGCCAACATTCATATTGAAAACTCAAATAAAGTAAATCAAATCTTACTTAGAGTTTTTCCTTATTAATCCCTTTATTAGAATCAAATTTCCTATCTTAACACCTAAGATAGTTTCTATTTAGGTTTTCTGTATTTTTATTCTCCAGCATGTCCTACAGACCTAAAATAAAGTTTAGAAGATGTTTATAAGCTATAAATACCAGGTATTTTATTCCTAACATTAATCCCTATTGTTTAGCCCTTTTTCATACACTATTTTACCATTAAGACATTAAATATTTGGATGTTCTTCAAATATAAATTTTATAATTTCTATACCTCAATTAGGTCTTCATAAAGATGTTAGAATAGTTAAGATACTAGAAAAATTATTAAAGATTTATTCGGATTTCAAAAATCACCAAAATCTACAAATTCTGCTTAGAGCGCCTACCTCTACAGGGCTAGGCGATCCTGGGCGATCCTAGGATCTCGTGCAAATTTAAACAGAAAATTCCAGATTTAAAAAGTTCGGATTTTTAGGCTTTTGCTATATGTTTCTTTGGTCTAAATTAATCTACTAACATTTGAAAACATACCTAAAGCCCTCTAGATTAGTTTGCATCAATTAATTTCCAACCTATTACTATCCACATGACCATACCTATGATTATTCAATACTTTTCATATTTCTTCAAGTTTTGATTTTTGTGCTTAGCCTTTGGGTTTAATTAGTCTAAATTAATTCCCTAATATTCTAAATCATTCCTACAACACTCTAGATTAATTTGCATCAATTAAATACCATCCCATGCATATTTACATGATCAAACCAAGATTTCTTCAACACTTTGTGTATTATTTCAAGAATATCAAAACTCTATAATATAAAGCATTTGATTCCATGTAAATCCAGTTCCGTCTAATCCATTCAGACCATATTAAATCATAGAAAACGAAATCATGTAGTTCCTCACGTTTTCCAAGGTTACTAGTTGCCTTATATTCTAAAATCCTTCTTCCATTGAAGCTTCTAATTCTGGACCTGACTTTTGCTCCCAAACGCACCAACCTAGAGTTCTCTAATTCACATCTCCACCTCTAACATTGTAGTTCCATCAGCTCTGAACAAAACCCCCAAATTTGAAGGCGATCCACCGTACGTATTTTCCCCGATCGCGATTTGATGGAGACTGGTCGGACATCTCCAGCAACCTTCTTCTTCCTTTCTCTCCCTCTTTTCTCTCATTATAAAACCCACGAAAATTCTCTCTTGTCTCACCTTACTCTCCTATTTATACTTGGCTTTAGAAGTCCTAAACCAACCCTAATAGGTTCCTTTAATTTAGGTTAACCCAACCAAGGTCTAATTAAAGTCTAACTCCTTCTAATTAATTCCTACTTTTTCTATACCTTCTATTTTTCTACCAAAACAATACTAATTAAATCTCTTATTATCTAGACTCCTCCTTACAACCTAATTTCGTGCCTAACACTCACTTAAATCCTAAATATTACCTAAAACCCAAATTAAGTTACTTTTCTCCCAATTAAGACCCGAATTTACCTAATTACCCTTTTTCCCACTTTATGCCTTAATTATCACTATTTTATTTTTAACTTGACTTAATAAATTATTTCCTTCTATTTTCTAACCTTAATTATCATTTAATGATTTATTTCATAAATTACCCTTTCTGAAAATTACCAAAATACCCTTTTTACCCTTGTAGGCTAATTTCCTTAAAATTATTTCTTTATTTACAACTTCTTACCTATTTGAATTACTTATCCTCTAAATCTTCACTTTTTTAACTTAACTCATATTTTCTTTTATTTATATATTTATTTATTTATTATGTGAAAATTTGGGGTTTTACAGGAGATTAATGACCTTTTATTTTACCAGACTTAAATATTGATTTTGATGGTTAACTATATTAGTTTCTTGAGGATTTTAGACTATACTTCCGCACATACATGTTCCGCACTCTGATAGTTACTTAATTCAATAGACTACTTATTTCTTTAGTCTGGTATATTCTTGATGATTATTTGATATGGGCTAGTAACACCTTAGATTTGGTTGTTGAACTGAATTCGGGTTGTTACAGTAGCAAACCGAGTTCGGGTCGGGTGCCGGTTTGCACTGACACGGGTTTGGGGCGTTACATTAAACCCTATTAAGGCCTTGTCCAATCTCTTGCACATCCATCTCCCTTCATTATTAGCACAAGGAGGAGCTTCGAGGGCGCCTTGGAAGAGGAGGAAGTGCTGCTCTGTAAGACCCTGATTTTTGGTAAGTTTTATTGTTTGTTTATTTATTTATTCTTATATATATAACTGTGTTTATCAGGTGATTTTGTGGTTTGAGGGCTTAGCCCATACTCGTATGTACAGGCGTTATATAGCCATTTTTCTGAAAAATCGTATTATTATCATTATTATTATTAAAGTATAGTTGTGTGCTTATTAACGTAAGTGGATGCGGAACATGTAGTGTTTCCGGTGGGCGAGCATGCATAGGATCAAGGGGTTAAAAGGGTTGATCGAGCGGCGTATGCATCTCGCAAGGTAAATGTACAAATAGGGAAAGTAGGGTTTTGGGTTTAAAGGAAATACGCGTATTACTTACGGAAACATTTTCTTTCGCTAGTCTGAGTATCAGGAGAATTGAGCGATTTCGGTTGGAGTGGCGATTAGGGCTCTGCTCGTGAAGAACAAGCATCGCAAGGGCTAAGGGAAGGATTTTGGAGTTTAACTTCAGTGGGTTATCTCTCTCTACTCGAGAAGTTTTGTTTGGAGAGATTTTTCATTCGTGTGCGTGGCCGGAGTGGTGATCGGCCGAGGTTTTGATATATTCGGGAATAAGCGCATTCAGCATTCAGGTGAGTAGCACTGATTTACAACTGGGTTTTGTGTTTGAGGTTTTCGTGAGCTTATTCTGATGCATGTTTTGTATCTTAAATGATGTATGAGTTTTCTGGTTTTCTGGTTTTCTGGAAATGACATGAACAGAGTTCGGAGATTGAATTTTATCTTTTATTTAAAAGTGTTTAGATTAAATCCAAATATGGTTGGGAAGTCTTCTGGGAGTATTAGGAGTGTAGTGGAACAATTACAGAGATAAACAAACCGGCCAGTCATGTAGATCTTGAAATAACAGAGAAATGAAAATCACAGGGGGTATCCGCTCACCTCGCGCTCACTGGCGCTCACCTAAGAGGTAGGCGCCCCGTTAAATACTACCCACCGCCGAGCTCGCGCGAACCTGGCGCTCAGCTCGCGCTCACTAGAAAACCCGGCGCTCATCTCGCGCGAATCTCGCGCCCACCTCGCGCCCGTCTCGCGCTCAGCTCGCGCTCACCTAGCGTCGAGTGAGCGCTAGGTATATTTTTACCTGTTTCCTTACCGCCAACTGGCGCTCACCTCGCGCCCACTTCAAGAAGTGAGCGCAGACCCTATTTTGCTTACTGAATTGGAAATTTGATTTAACTAAGAGTATTTGGGTTACTTGAGGGTTAAACCACTTCACTATTCACTTGTTTGGGAACCTTGGAATCTATTTTGCCTAGGAAATTATTAGAGGAAAATTTAGTGAACTTCTTAAAAGCTTTCAAGTTGAGTTTAAGTTAATTATGAGTGTTGTGCCGGATACCAAACCACTAAGAGTTACTAGTTACATTTCCTCTGTTTTATACACTGTTTTGATTGAGGAGTTATTCTATTCTGGTTTCACTTGTTTGGAAACTTTAAATGTATTGTAAAGATTTCCTTGGTATGAATGAATTGAGTTTTACTTCCAAATGACATGTGTTACGGAAATGAGAAAATACTGAAAGTACTTGAGGTACTGCTTGGTCCAGAGGGACAGGTGATGAATTGTGATGAGTTTTACATGATGTGGAATGAATGGTTTTATTTTGATATTGGAATTGAGATTATACGATGTTTTACTGTTTTGGTCTAGCTTGTCCTGGATCCAGATGTTTGAGCTTAGTAATGTGATGTTATTGTTGGTTGTTGGAATTGCATGGCCTTGTGTGTTGCCACGACCGGTGTAGAGCAGCCAGAAACCCTGAGTAGGCCTGGTTGTCAATGCAGAAACCCGGGGAGTAGGCCTGCATTGGATGACGAAACCCTGAGTAGGCCGTCATTTCAGAGTATCCGAAACCCTGAGTAGGCCGGAACTGTGTACATGGAGGTGTGGAGTGTCTACTTGGCATGCTTAATTTATCAACTAAACGATAGTCATGACATTGACCAATCGATGTGTTGCCGTACTTAACTGAGATGTGATTTGTTTGATTAGAACAAGTCTTGATTTCGATTTGAGAATTGATGTTGGTTGTTTAACCGTATTAAGTGTTTGTCGATGCATAGTTTAAATTGTGATCAACTATTTCTGCATGCATGTGCTACTCGCTGAGATATTCGTATCTCACTCCGTTGTTTGTCTTGTTTGTTTTTCAGATACTCGTGGTGAGGCGATTACTGGGGTAGATCCTGCTGAGGCTTATATGGAGGAGGATTACTATTACCTTCCTTAGACTAGTAGGTTATCTGTTCTGAATTTGAGAACTTTGAATTAATTGAGATGTATTAAAGTTTAATTGGGGTTGAACCATACGATTCTAGTTCAGTTTAAATGTTACAATTTTGCATAAATGGAAATGTGCACTCTGTCAGGTTATAGCTATATGATTATCCAGCGATCATAAATTGATTAACGATCCTTGCCTAACCTTCGTGAGACGTGTTATATCTTTATTGAACAATATGGATCCGGGGCGTTACATGCTCATCTACTGCTTTGGCTCCAAGTGGGACTTAACACACTTTAGACAAGGATCCAAGCTCAAGGTAAGCTTCTTTGTACCACTTTATTTAACATATGTGAATATAACAAGATTTGAAGCATGTGAGATTTCCTTGTATATTGTATACTTGCTTTTGGGATGGGTGTTGTGCTTTTCTCCTCCATTTTTTTTGTCTCTTTTCCATACCACCATGAAGGTGTTATTCTCCTAAGGTAAGGTAGGCCTTTTGGATAAATCAAAGGGAGCATGAGTGACTTTTTTAGTTGGATTTCCAGTGGCTCAAAGATGCTATTTCTCCTAATATTGTTGTTATCTTATCTTCGGTAAATAGGGGAGTGTGTTCCCCTCATAGCTCGTCTAATGTATCCCTTTGAGTAACCCCCCCTTACCCCTTCTTTAGATCTTCTCTTTTTGTGGTTAAAGGAATAAGTCATGCGGATGTGATTATGATTGCATGCTGGATTTTGCTTTCTTATTGGCACATGATTTCACCATTGTTTAGGTATGCATGAGATTCTCTCTTTGTTCATCATCACTTAAAGCATGTAGGATCTTAGGTTAGGGTTATGTGTACATGTGAGTTCTTATCCAGTTCAGTTTAGCATGTATGAAAATTTGTTTTTAGCTCTTAAGTGCATTAAACACAAACATACACTTCTTGATGTGGTAAATGTCCAATAAAGCATGCTTTAGTTGGTTTCCTTCCTTGGCATATATGTATATATGGATTGTTGTTTCTGTTAACTAGAAAGAATCCAAATAGAGGTACTTGACCTCTGTCTCTTTGTTAAAATTAGTCCCAAAGGAGAGAAAAGGGGAAACCCCATCCATCCCCTTTAGTGTTGATTTTGAGAACCCTAAAGAAGAAGCCAAATGGCTCCATTCGAACCACTGTGGGCCCACACAGGGGCCCACGCAGACCTTGTACATGCTCACAAGTATTAAGGGCTGATTTTTTGTAGAAAAAGTGAAAAAATGGGTTTTTGCAGCTTAACCGAAAACTCATATCGGTTATGGAGGTTTTCTGGCTTAGCCGAAATTTAATTTCGGTTAAACCAGAAATACAGTATAACTGAAATAAATTTTCGGTTATACAGTATATCATGTTTAACCGAAATTAATTTTTGGTTACTTTAAAAATTTAATAAAAACCAGTTTTGAAGTGTTTGCTGATTTGTTGTATTGCTGAAGTTGAACCGGGTGAACCAGCAGGGTTTTCGGGTCAACCGGAAACCCAAAATGGGACATGAGCTTCCAAGCCCAATTTGATTCCTTAGTGGGCCTTCCAACGGGGCCCACCCAGCCCAAGATCATTTTTGAAGATAAATAGAATAATTGAAGTAATCTAAATGGGCCGAACCCTATGAAGCCCATCAAAAGTCCAAAAAGGAAGCATGCAGGCTTAGGATAGGTGGTTTGGCCGTGACCGTGGGTACGGGCCTATTGGGCCCACTAAGCCCATTGAACCAAGCAAGGGTAGGGGTCCTACACCCTCACCCAGAAAGTCTTGGACTTTCAAGCCCAAGCCTAGGTATGGGCCCCAAGCCCATTCCTAGCCCACTTTGGCAAAGATTAATAAAAAATAACTCAAAACACTTGGCAACCAGGGTGAGGCCCACTCAGGGGCCCATTAATCCATTCGGACTCACTCTTTGCATGTAAATCACTTAAATCCCCAACTTGAACTTTAAAATAAAAATCAATTCATTGAACCAAAGCCCAAAGGGCCTCTCAGGCTTAGACTGAGGCCCAAACCAAAGGCATGTGGGCTGGACTTAGCCCACCAAGGAACCCGCGGGCCTTCCAACGGGGCCTGCCAAATTAGACTCAAATCACTCTAAGCTAAAAATATAAAATCAAGTAAAGGGACCCACACCACTTTGGCGGTCCTGCAAGACACAATAAAATGTGCATGTAGGAATAGGAATCGGGTGAGATAGACCAAAATTGACTCAAAACCAGGAAAACTTATGGGACCCGTCATCCGACGGGGCAGACCGGGGTGTCTACGGACTTCCCCGGACCGTAACTGAGATCTTGCTTAGAATCTCTAGCCGTAGACCGCCTAATAGAAAAACATAGGCATCCAGGTGTTTGCCTGCACCTCATCAGGCAGTGGCGACTCCAACGTTCCCAAATTACCCATTCGGAGGCGCGCACTAATCCTTAAGCCCCGCCATGTGCAATTTTCCATGCGCACAGCCTGGCGACTCCACTGGGGACTCTCAGCCCAATAGAACCCCTGGTTAAAGTGAGTCAACCTAAGAGGGATTTAGTTGATTTTAGGGTTTTACTATCTTGTTTTAGTAAAGCGTAGAATACGCGCAAATATACTTTCTGGGGAGTCCTGTCAAAAGAACGAGATAATTGCCTAAAGAAAGTGGAATTTAAGTGGTTCCTTGTAACCATCCACTTACCTGGGGACTCTTCCAGAACCTCATATTGCATGCCAATTCTGCACCTTACTATACGAGGCAGTAAAAATTCCTTTATCAACAAAATCCAGACAAAACTCACCCGATTAGACACAACACTCAGCCCAATTGCACACACGGGCACACCACCACACCGTGGATGGATTTATTTTTCAGTTTTGTGATAAACTGCGTGGGGTGACACGCACGAGGGGGACTGCGTGAATGATCCGACCCTGAATGAATGGATACGGATACTGCTCTTCTCATCCAAAACTTAGATCTCTCTAGCAGCCACCATTCTGATTCCTATGAATTGACTTTTGGGATGGTATTAGCACCTACGCTCCCGTGGCTTGCCGGGGAAAGCAAGGTAAACCCATCTCCCCAGTTTTCTGGAGTCCATTAGCGCCACAGGTTTTTTGCCGTGGTACGCGAAGATCCAGTATTGGTCCAGACCCTTGTAGGCATATGTTTCGAGATAGGTATCCTTCCCCACCTATCGCTTCTGAATAAACCGGGACTTTGTGAATATGCTGTGAATGATGAAATAAGAAGGGTAAAATCAATTTAAAACCCAAGAGTCCATCAGGGGTAGCAACTCCTGTTTTTTGCATCAAATTGAGTAAACCATAGATCATGGGCTGCCTTAGCCCTAATTTAGGAAGCCAACCTAACTTTGATCAGGGGAACCACCCTAGATCCATGTATCGAGTCCTGCGAGCTGTGGGCCCTGACCCATTTGAGTCCACTGGAAGCACCCTGAGTCCGGGTCGGCCTTTTGAGCAGATGAAAGCCGACCAGATTAGACAATCAGATGAAAGCATGCCAGATCAGAACAGGGGCACCGAAGCCTAGATTTAGGGATTTGGCTTGCTTGCCTTGAAGCAAATTTGTATCCTTCCTTTTGGCTCCCAACAGCCTTAAGGATGAATCCTTTGCAGCTTTTTGTGAATATCATGTAATTTTCGCCCTCGATGGCAAGTTGTAAATTCTTTTGGTCTGACACTTGAAGTCAAAGGCAGACGAAAGAACAGATGAAAGAAAGGCTGACTGGGACTTAGATGTGCTTCCCTACACAATTATGTCTAGGGGTAGTGCCTCGTTAGGCACAAACCTTGTAGGGTTGTGCACACACCTTTGTGATGTACCTTTCATATTCATTTTTTGATATCAGAATTCTGAATGGTAATATCATTTAGCCTTGGCTTTAATTTTGTACAAGCATTTTCATGCATCAAATGCACGCACTTCAAGATCATCTGCATAAGCGTGCCTGATCAAATCGTTTCCAAAGAGAAATTCCTAAGAATTTTCAAGATCAAAATTGCCCCTTAGTGTGCATCAAACTTGCACTGGGACTAAGAATGGCTCCAATGTCCTGTGCCTTAACCAGCTTCAGCCTAATCAAGAAAAGGTGATTCTTAGCAAAGAAAAGAAAATGGGCTGTGACCCAGCCCAAAATAGTAAGTCAAGAAAAATCAAGGATAAGTCCGACCCTTGCTGCTGGCCATCAGTCAAATTGAAAGGACCAAGAAAAGAAAAAAGAGAGAAAAAAATAAATATATCATGTGGACCATGCATTCAGGCATGTCAAATCTCAAGGGTAGCCCCATGGCCTTACCTAAGTCATTCTTGGGCCAAGCCCTCTTTCATTTCTCGTGGGTTCTGGGCCACTGCCCTCCATTCAATATATCAGTAATAATGGGCCACTGCCTTCCATCTCGTACTATCAAGTAATGGGCCAACACCCTAAAGGTCATGCAATTCATGCCTTAGAGTAGGTAGTGTAATAATTCATGCTAGTACACGTGGCATGCTAACGAATGGTCCAATGCCCTAAATAAATCATGTATTCTAGTGCGGGCCAATGCCCTTCATACTATATGCTAATGCTGGGCCGAAGCCATTCATATCATGTGTGGTTCACTCATAATGAAAGTCAATGATAAAGGATTGGTCTTCCCAAAAATTTCTACATTTCATGACTCATTTGGGCAGCCTATGCCTCAACTCTTGTGATACTTGAACAACTTGGTTTTGGTTCTTGATTTCCACTTCTAAGGGTTATTTGGAAGGTGTTCAAAGTGACGGAATCAAATTATCCTACTTCTATAGAAATCTGGGACGGAAACTCTTTGTAAGACCTTCTTTAGTAAAACGTACCCAAAATCCTTGTTATTTAGAATTTTGAGATACTTCCAGTTGGAAAACTTCCTAGACACCGAAATATCACTTATAAATAGTTTGGATTTATATAAAAACAATTGGTAGTTCAATCTGGGCTAAAAATCACTTTTTTTGGAAAATCTGGTAAGGGCTCTCGATAGGTCGCTCGAGCTTACTTCGAGCAGTTGGAGATTTGCTTTCGGATTCTCTGTTTCAGGTAGGTCGCTAGAGCAATTGTTCGAGCGGCCATGCCTTGGGTCCTTACCTAAAATGGTCACCCGATGCCGCGCTCGAGCGGCTGTTCAGGCGACTAGGTTTCTTTGACAGTTCGCGAAATCCGAACTTTTGGGATTTGGGGTTTTTCTCAAATCTCACTTGTTTTGGGTGTTTTTGGGCTCTAAATTGCTCCTAGCATGTGGGGAAAACTATTTCCTACAAAACCCCTCAAAGAAATCACTCTTAATGGCAAGAATGAACAAATTTGTATTCAAACCCTAACTTCCACATTCCATATACGATTTTGGTCGAAAATTTCAATAAGAGTCGGGGTGGTGTTGTTTACCTCTTGCAATCACTTAAGCAAGTCTTCTTGCTTCCTTTGCAACCCACGAACAACACTTCTTGGTTTCGTGGATGCTTTTCCCCAAATCTCCAAGATTCCACACGAAAATTGCAACTTCCTTCTTTCTCTTCTTTACTTGCTAAGGTTCTTCAAGTGGATTCAAAGTGCATGGGATGTGATGAGAAGGAAAAGATTAAGGAGAAGATGAAGAAGAAATGAAAGTAGGAAGGGAGGAGGAAGATGAAGAAGAGAGAAAGAGAGGGGTCGGGTGTGGGGTTTGGTCGAATGGAATTTCTCTCTCTCTCTCTCTCCCCCCCTTTTGTTTCTTCACTTAAACAACTTCCACCAAACACCAAATTCACAAGTTTGCCATTCCCTTCAGACACCAAGGTTATTTCACCTTTGCCACTCCACCAATTGCTCACCTTCATTGGCTACTGACAGACTTGGCTTAGCCACTTTGACTGGCTTTCAACCTTGGGCTTCTCCAACTCCACCTGCACAATAGGTTCGCAAATTAGGGTGTTCTAAGGGTCTTGGGACTGAGGTTTCACATTCTACCCTCGTAAAAAGAAAATGTCGTCCTCAAAATTTACCTTGCGATTCACCGAAGAGTATAGGATACTTCTTTCTCATTCCGACTTCATTCTCCCATGTAGTTTCTTCTACATTATGATGCTGCCACAAGACTTTCACCAACGGAATGGTCTTCGTGCAGAGAACTTGCTCTCTTTTATCTAGGATCTGGATAGGACGCTCTTGAAATGTTACATCCTCACGAACCTCTAGTGGCTCAAGGTCTATGATATGGCTAGGATCTGGTACATAACGACGAAGCATGGAGACGTGGAATACGTCATGTACACGGGCTAGCTGAGGTGGTAACTCCAACCGATAAGCAACAGGCCCAACTGTAACGCCCCGGATCCAGGTTTATTTAAACACATAAACCCAAATCTGGTTCGTTAGAGAAAATGGCCCAAAACACTATTTCAGACTTAAACAACTTCATTTATTATATCAGAGTGCGGAAATAAAATCATCGTTCAGAAGCGCGGAATTAAACTACCAAAGTAATCCTTTTATTTTTCATCTATGAAGTCTGGAAAGGGTTCAACTAAATAACATAAATAACATCCACCAAGGTGTGGATTAAAGATACTAATCATCCTTTAAATGACAATCAAAATCCTTAATCAAAATACTGAATATAATCCCTTAGTAAATAAATCTAAACGTCTCTCTAATTCCTACATAGGAATAAAATAATCTTCCTCCTGGTATTCACCCGGTGTCTTTACCCCGGCAACGTTCTCTCCAGGAATATCTGAAAACAAAACCGACAAAACAATAATGTGAGAAACACTATCTCAGTAAGCAGTCATGCAAATAGTTGACCATAATAAAGTATGCAATGCTTAATCCGAATAACCACAATAAGAATCAAGACAACAATAAAATACAATTTGTCCACCTCATGGGACTCATGAAATAGTATACCAGAAAAAGAGAGCATACATGTGCCAATATACTACCTAACCGAATTACGATGGATCAGCCGCCCTGCTGTCTGGCTATTCAACACCAACGGAAGAACCCAACCATGAGTTAGCGTGTACGGCCAACCAATCCAGGAGTGGATAACGTAGCGACCGACCAATCCAAGAGCGGTACCATCCCCGAGATGATGGAATGCCTCAGACACAGAATTCAAACGCCTCTAATACACATTTCACTTGCTAGCTATTCTATGGATCCACATAACTGCTAAGCCCACTCAACAATGAGAAAACCAACCAGGGTAATGGACATACTTCTCAATGACACCCACCAAATACAGAACCATATTTGTAACCAAATCCGCCCATGCGGGATAAAACAGGCACCATGCCTTGTCACACCATGTGACCCAAAACCAAACAGAATGTACTAAGTCATATGTCCAAAACTCGAGGTTTCAACGGGTCAATATGTCCCGAATGTGTATCGACTCCATCGATGCACACAATACCTTCATATCACCCAAACACAGGTGCATGAACACACAAAACCATCCTTGGTTAAAAATAAAATCTTTTGGAACAATAGAATCATGTAAAAGTTCTTCTTTAGAAACATCTACCCAAAATCTTTATAAAATTGAATTTTAAACATCCACCAATGCAAACACTTCCCAAATACCCCAATCTTGATGGTACATAGGCTAAAATTTAATAGAACCACTTCCTTAGTGAAAACTAGGTTGAAAAGTCAAGTTTCCCAAAATCTGACAGACTGGTCGCTCGAGCGGCCAAGGGCGCTCGAGCGGCCTTTCAAAACAGGTAATTTCAGGGTAGGTCGCTTGATAGGTCACTCGAGCGACTGTTCTAGCGGTAGTACAATCTGGGTAAAATTGCTTTCGGGTTTTCAACTATATACATAGATCGCTTGAGCTACTGCTCAGGCAGTCCGATACGTGAAAATCTGTAACTTTCCGAAATTTAATAAAAATTCCACAACTCAATACTCAATGCATAAAAACCATTCTAAATCATTCCAAAATACATTATACGCATGCTAGAACAATTCCCAACACATAAAACATCATAAATAACGAAATCAATGCATCGAACATTGAATAACCATGAATATCGTCTAAACGTGAATTTAGAATTTATGTAAGTGTCAAGGGACTACTTACCTGGTTTTTGGAACTTAAATCTCCTCTAAGAGCCTCGAAATATCACCCCAAGTTTTGTCAAACGATACTAACAAGTCCGATCACGTCTAGGTTAAAAATCACACTTTTAAAACTCTTTAACATACGAAAATCTCCAGAACAGAATTTGTTATTAACTTGCTCTTACCTGAGTTCTCTAAGCAGGAAAATACTCCTCCTTCTTCTCTAAGACGGCTCCCACAATTGTTTAGGGTTTAGGTTTGATCACAAGGCAACTAAGAGAGGAAAATAGGGAACAAGAGAACAACTCACGGCTCCTTCTATTTTTGATGTTTTGTGCTCAACGTGAATTCCATGCACAACTAGCTTTAGTTTAATATTTAATAGCTTTTACTTATTTGCCCTCTTCTCCTTTAAGCCAACTTAAATCAAACCATTAAACCAACTCAATCCCTTGGGTCAACCCACTATCCTTGGGTTCGACCAACCCCTTTGTATTCTCCTTGATTATAATTAAATTAATTCTTACTAATAATATATTAGCACAATAATTAATATATTAAAATTATATTCGGGTTTATAATTAGGTGCTCACCTTATACTAGCTCTCCTATCATATCCGGTTCATCTTGAACTCCTTCGGGTTGAACCAAAATTTCATCTCCTGCATATTATTAACCAATTAGTTTAGTTACTAAAATCTGGGATTTTACACCAACTGTCCCAATAATCCTAAATGGACCAATGAATCTGGGGGACAGCTTGCCTTGCTTGCTGAACCTCAAGATGCCAAGGTAAGGAGATATCTTCAAAAACACCATATCTCCTACCTCGAACTTCAACTCTCGCCTTCTTACGTCGGCGTAGCTCTTTTGTCTATTTTGGGCTGTTTTCAGCCGCTTTCTGATCAAATTCACCTTATCTACACTGTCTTGAATGATCTGCGGTCCCAAATATTGCCTTTCACCTACTTCTTTCCAACACAACGGGGATCTACAAGTCCTCCTGTACAAAGCCTCAAATGGAGCCATCTTGATGCTTGCTTGGTAACTGTTGTTATAGGCAAATTCTACCAAGTCCAAATACTTACTCCAATGACCTCCAAAGTCTAATACACAACATCTCAACATATCCTCCAAGGTCTGAATCGTATGCTCAGATTGCCCATCTATCTGTGGATAGAAGCTAGTACTAAACTTCAGCCGTGTTCCCAAACCCTCTTGCAAACTCTCCCAAAACTTAGAAGTGAACCATGGATCTCGATCAAATACAATAGATACTGGTATACCATGCAACTTGACGATCTCACGTATATACAGCTCGGCAAGTGATCATAGGGGCTGATCCTTCCGAACAGGTAGAAAATGAGCAAAATTAGTCAGTCAGTCCACTATAATCCAATTGGAATCTAGCTGCTTCACTGTCTTAGGCAAATCTGAAACAAAATCCATGGTGATATGCTCCCACTTCCATTCCGGAATAGGAAGCGGTTGTAATAACCCAGGTGGTCTCTTGTGCTTGGCCTTCACTTGTTGGCACACCAAGCACTTTGACACATATTCGGCAACTTCTTTTTTCATTCCAGACCACCAATAAATTTCTCTAAGGTTTCTATACATTTTGGTGCTTCCGGGGTGTACAACATATCGTGATCTGTGTCATTCCTTTAGGATTACCCTCTTGATATCATCATCATTGGGTACTTAAACCCTACCTCTAAATCTTAGTATACCATCACTAATACTGCCTATCTTTGATTCTTCGTACAAGATCCGGCTCATCAAGTCCATGAAGACTGCTGGGGCATTCGTCAACCCAAACGACATCACCCGAAACTCAAGTGACCGTACATCATACGAAACGCCGTTTTCTCTACATCATCTGGAGCTACTCTCAACTGGTGATAACCTGATCTCAGGTCTATCTTAGAAAACCAGGAGGCTCCCTTCAACTGATCAAAAAGATCGTCTATCCTTAGCAACAGATACTTGTTCTTGACAGTGACTTAATTCAATTGTCTATAGTCTATGCACAACCTCATACTGCCATCCTTCGTTCTTACAATTATCACCGGTGCACCCCAAGACGATGCATTATGCCTAATAAATCCCTTAGCTAATAGATCATCAATCTACACCTTCAACTCATCATACTTTGGTCTAGACATCTTGTACGATTGGTTGGAAACCGGTTGTGTACTAGGCATAAGTTGGATCTTGAATTCCAACTCCCTCTGGGGTGGCAATCCAAGTAAATCATCCAAGAATACATCCGCAAACTCACAAACTACTGGCACCTCCCCAATACTCAACTCCTTGCCCTTTGCTGGTTGCACTTCAATCTAAGCAACCAAACTAATACAGGTGTTCAAACCTTGGCTCATGAAACAATGGATTGGACTATTAGGTTTACTGACTATGATTGACTTGTTATGACAGTCAATAATCACATGGTGTCTCAACAACCAGTCCATGCCTAAGATCACGTCATATCCACTAAAGTTCAGACTAATCAAGTCTCCAGGCAACTCCATCTTGTCTAATCTAATCATACAATCACTATAGACTATCTCCACCTCACTAGTCTCACTCTCAGAATTCAGGTAGGAAGGGACTAACCCAATATGGCATGTGTGCGCACCTCGGGCGTGCTGAAAGAGCATGTTACAATCTGTTATAGAGTCGCCACTACCTGAAATGGTGCAGGTAGACACCTTGTTGATTTTTGGTCTGCACCAGTGATTCCGGATAAGTGACCCGATTACAACCCAGGGAAGTCCTTGAACAGCCTGGGTTGTCCCACCGAAATGGGTTCCCTTAAATTAGTTGGATATTTAATGGGCTCTCTTATTTATTATTTATTATTTTTTTCTTTTCTAATTTTTTATCATTTTAAGTGTACAACAAATATTAATTTATATGTACAAGGCCTCCACAAAATTACATTGAAAGTAAAACCATATGAACAAAACAAAACCATGCTAAAACAATTTTCAATCACAAGAAAGAATCATCGCTTCAATGCTTGTTTCATTTGCTTTTTCCTTTCTTATTATTTATTATTTTTTGTTTTGTTTTGTTTTCTTTGTTTTCTATTATTTTTATCATGCAAGATTAACTAATTACTAATTTACAAAGTAAGAAAATGAGACCACCTGAACTACTTTTAACCATGGCCTGATTACTAATTTACAAAGGAAACAAACAAAATGAAACAACCTGAATTACTGCGCTATCCACATTCAAAGATTCATATCTCCCTCAATTCTTAACCAAATTGTACAAAATTTGATTCCTTAGAATCATGACTTTAAACACTAAAATAACCTATAGTAGCTTTCAAAAATTCATTTTTCATTTAAGAGATATGAAGCTCCAAAATTTACTGTTATACATTTCCAATTGAAAATTTGAACCAAAGAAAATTAAAAATAAAATACCTACTCATAGTGTAAGGTCTCAAGCATATTTTTAGATTAAACTAAAATAAAAATACCACAAATCTCATGAGGACTCCAGACTTGAATCAAACTAGAACTAGGTGAAAAAAATTGGTTTATCTGGAAAACATGTGCAAACCTAATGCAGGAAAAAAAAATTCAGAACTTTACATCTTTGTTTGTTTTTTTTTTACATGATAAAATTACCCAAAGCCATCAAACATATATACATGTCTCTCATCAATCATGTAATCTTATCTCAAAAATTGTAATGAAAGAGAGGTCTCATACAATGTATTAAACAAATGACTCACCTGTTATGGATTGACACTTCAAATCAAGTCTTGGAGCCTTGGTGTGTCGTGAACAGCAGTTTTCCTTTCTCCCTCCTTGCTAGCGTCCCTCTTCTTTTCTCCACTTCTTCCTACTTGCTGCTTTTTCTTTCAAAGAACTCTCTTACTTGCTCTTTTTTTTTTCAAAGAACTCTCTTACTTTTTCTCCTCCCCCTTTCCCCCAAACTTCAAGCCCTTTTATAGAGGATTCCCACCCCTTCAACTTCTTAACTTCTCCTCTTAAACACCTAAACTCCTAACTCCTCTCTTAAACACCTAAACTCCTAACTCTTCTCTTAAACACCTAAACTCCTAACTCCTCATCTTCCTCTCTTAAACTCTCATTTTCTTAACTTCTCCTCTTAAACACTTAAACTCCTAACTCCTTCTATTCCTCTTTTAAACCCTTCATTCATTTAGGTTTGGTCAACGTCTATATTGTCCTACATTTTTATTAGGCTTATATTTTTTAGGCTTAGTTTCAATATCTCAAGAGAATATGAGTTGGACCAATTCGTCCAACTCATTTCTCTTTGTTTATTTTTTTATTATTATTTTCTTAATCTTAAACTTTTATTAACTTTGTTATTTATTTGCATAAGAAACCCTATTAGGAAACTTACTTATTTATAAAACAACCCCATATATGTTTAATTTCTAATTGGTTACATGGCAGCCACCATGGCGTAAACGTGGCTGCCATGTGGCATCCAATTTCGGTTTTGTAAAAAATCCCCAAACTACCCTTTATTTCTTTTATTCATAACTTAGCCATTTGAGATCCGATTTAAGCACGGTTTGGTGAATCGTAATCGGCTCAGAATTCTCTTTATTATGGGCTTGTTATTTCAAAAAGTCGGGTCCACTATAAAAACCTTGATTTACGTGCCCACATATATGCTGGTTTAAGATATGCTTCTTGGGCAATTTTATGCTGCAAAAATGGGGTGCTGACGGCATGCACAACTAGGTGTAATAAATGAATGGGTAGCTCCCGAATCAAACAAACTCATAGCAGAATGATCAGAAATAAAGATGGTACCTCCTACAATCGCTGGTACATCTGGTTTAGGCTGAATGGATGGGGCATCTGCGAAGGCTCTGGCCTGTAGAGGCTGTGGCTGTAGTGCTACAAGCTGAGATCTCTGCTCTGCCTGATATGATCCACCTCTATCGCCGGCTTGCCCTGCTGCCTCGAGCCTCCATGACCTCCTCGATAGGGATGTGGCCTCTGATGTCTAGGTGGGGCTGCAGTGGACGGTACCTCAGTCGCCTGATAGGGTCTGGTCTAGAGTGTCTGATAAGTGGAAGGATGCGGGCACTTGTGGATCTGGTGACCATGCTGCCCAAAATGGAAACACACTCCTGTCGGCGTAAAACATGGTCCGGGCATGTGCAATCTGCCGCATCTCTGGCAACTGGCACTACCCATCCCCCGGCTCGGCTCTCCTCTAGCCTAGATCCCTCCACTGGGTCTCCTCTAGTCACCAGTAATATATCTCTGCCTGCCATCTCTACCAGAATGCCTCCTTTGCCTACGTGCTAGCCTAGGTGGCACCCTCTGTGCTCTCGCCTCCTCAGCCCCTCTGAACTGAGCCCTCTCAATCACTGTAGCTGTCCTCAGTGACTTGGAGAAACTACCACTTAGGAACATCTCCACTTGGTCCTTGATATCCTAACTAAGGACTCTTTCGAAATGACGGGCCTTCTTGCCCTCTATACTGATGAGATGTGGGGCAAACCTCGATAACTCTATGAATCTCGCCACGTACTGAGCCACAGTCTGGCTCCCCTGAGATATATGGAGGAACTCTGCCTCCTTTTGTAGCCTGACCTCCTCAGTAAAGTACCGGTCGAAGAGCCGACCTTGGAACTCCTCCCAAGTAAGTGTGACTCCCTCTATAGCCATCTTGGCCATCACTGACCTCCACCAGAAGTTAGCCTCACCCTCTAGTACATAGGTAGCTAGGCCTACCTTATCCTCATCTCCGCATCCTATGGCTGCTAAGATTTTCTCTATCCTCAACAACCATCTCTCTACCTCCATGGGCTCAGGATGCCCATGAAAAGGAGGGGGAGACATCCTCCTAAACTGCCTCATAGCATCTGCTATTTGGTCACCTTTCTCATGACCGGGAGGATTCTGCCCATTATGATGGGTCGCAGCAGCATGCTGCTGGAACAACGTGGACATCTCGCCCTACACTCTCCAAATCTGGTCTATCTGTCCCCTAGCAACTGGGACACCGGGTGAGACAACACTTGCAGCAACCGGAACTCCAACTGGAGCTGCCATAGGATCCTCAATAGGATCAACAACTGGGTCTACAACTAGATCATCTGCTGGTATACCCGCGGGATCATACCCTGGTACATAGGCAGCAGCCGCTCTACAGCCTCTGCCTCTCAGTCTAGGTGCCATGGTACTGAAATTTAACAGATACAATCGACTTAGGCAAATTCAACCAAATTAATTTAAACAAGTACAACCAACTACAACAATCTATTTAAAACAAAGAATTTACATGCATTCCATAGTTATAAAAGGAGGAAGAAATCTGAAGGAATACTTCATCACTACCACTCCCTTCAGTATATCTGCAGCTATACGAAGGTCGGGGTTCGTCTCACAAAAATCCCTTCACTAATTTCTTCATAATAGTATATAGGTGTATATGGGTTCTTTTAATGCAAGATTTAGCTAATAAGCTATCCCACGTGTATAAGGTTAACCATTTCGGTATATACTCAGCATTGGTCGATGCTTCATAATACCTTAGCATAACTAGATACATATGGCTCATCACACACAATCACATAGGGTACTAGTAATAATTATTCAATAAAAAATAAGGAACAAATCCCTAGATACAACCTACGGGTTCTAACTAGCATGCACTCACTCCCCAAACCAACCTAAGGCTTCTATTCTGGGTTGTGGACCTTATTTATGCTCTGATACCAAAAATTGTCACGCCCCTAGAACCAGGTCTGCCCCTCCAAGGCACAAACCCATCCCAGACCGTGGTAGGTGGGCCATTGTACTTGATAAAATGTAGAGAATTTAAAACTTTTTCCTAACAAGTGCAAGTGATAAGGCAATTCATATTGTGCATATCAAAAGTGTGTTCTATATAAAAGAAATGTAACAAGACATGAAAGTTGGTTACAAAATGATGGGTGACTAATCACTCTCAAAATACAAAGTTTTACCAGTTCAAAATGTAAGCACCCAAATTTTGATCGAACCAAAAACTGCTGAAAATAAAAACCTAAAAGTCAAACCCCTGAGGGAACAAAAATTTGACTTTTTGATCAAGTGATAAATGGCCACCTTGCTTTATCTCAGTGGATAGAGAATCTTGACACGATTCCAACGCAACTGAGTTTGCTGAAGTCGGAGTCTGGATAAAGGATTTATAGGCCAGTCAAACTTGAAGGAGAGCAGAAATTGACTTTCTACCAAAACCCTGAATCAGCTGCTTAATCCTATCCCAATGGATAGAGGACTCTGATACAGCTTTAATGCAACTGAGTTTGCTCAAATTGGAGTCCGGATGAAGGAGATATCAGCAGTTGAAGTTCTAAGGGCAGTAATGCCAGAAAACTGCACACGTGGCAAAAGGTTGCACACGTGGCGAGAGGCGCAGGAAAATATCTCGAGGGGCAATCCGTGAATATCAAAACATACAAAATATCTCAGGGACTAAACCAAAAATGCGTAGGGACCAAATCCATGAATATCCAAGAGTATCAGGAGAATTTGCGAATATCCAGGGACTAAATCTGTAAATATCCGATTTGTATCCGACCATATATGTCGGATATACACTTCTCTCTTCATATGCGAACTTGAATGTCGGATAAAAAAGATTTGATCGCTGGGTTCGCATGGATTCGCTGACAGATATGCGCAAAAAATTGAATTTTCGCAATCATGCTGTTTGTATCCGATATTTTATGTCGGATACAAAGGGAGTTATGTGTATCCGACCTACATGGTCGGATACACATAGGAGTATGTGTATCCGACAACTCAGGTCGGATACATTAAGTTGGCTATAAAAGGCCAACAGCAACTCCTTGCCCAGGGTTGGCTTCATTTGGCTCTTTTCCACTTCTTCTCCTCCACGAACCCTGGTATGAAACCCTGCCCCTTTGACTCCACAGCCTACCTCCACCACCCTAAGACCCTCCAACCTTCTTAGTTCCCTTCCTTTCCTTCTTCTCCTCCACTCCCACTCCAACCAAAGGAGGGTGCCTGCTGTTTGAGCTTTAGGGAGGGCTTCCAGCTGTTGTTGGGCTTCAAGGAGCTGCCTACACTCCACGAAAAGGTTGTAAAACCATCAGCTGTTCAGATTTGCCTTCTATCATAACTTTCACATGTTTTCTCCCCATTTATGTCACCTGGAGGCTCCCAAAAAAGGTAATGAGAGGTGTTCATCTAGTTTTAGGGAGAGGATGAGAGGCTTTTCTGCTCATTTTAAGTCATTTTAAGCTACTGTTTTGGGGTTTGTTTTAATTATTTGTGGGGGAGCATGTTCCCCCAAGCATGATCATCTTTTGTACCCCATGAGTAATCTCCCTCTTTCCCTTCTTTAAATAGTTGTGCTTTGGTGATCTTGCGCTGCATTTAAGCATGGAGTTGGTAGTAGGGCATGCTTGTCCAAGGTAGATCATGCATGTATATCCGTTTGAAATGCCTTATGTAAACTCACACACCCTCCACTTCTCATGCACACAATATGCGGATGTTGATGCATGTTCACCATAGTCTAGAAGCATGTAGGATAGGCTTGATTGTTGATTTCTCGTAACCTTATTTGTTTGCTGTTGTGCGGACCTGGAATAACTAAACAGGGACACCTAGGTCCCTGCTCGGCTGCTGGAAGTATCCCGAGAATGAGAGGAGGCAAGACCTTAAGCCTCCTCCCCCTTGCTTGAACCCTTCAAGCCCCCAAAAAGTGACCAAAAGGGGGTCTTCCCCTCTCCTAGAACCACTGTGGGCCCACACAGGGGCCCACCCCACTACTGGAACATCATAGAAGACCCAGGAACCCAAGCCCATAGCAGAAATCCGAAAAACCATGTTTTTGAGCTGATCCGACAACTCAGGTCGGATTAGCAAAGTTCCCTTTGTATCCGACGATCATGATCGGATACAAGTAGCTTTGTTTGTAGCCGACAACTAAGGTCGGCTACATGGTTGAAATGTTAGTTTCTATATTTCATGGTCTTGTGCAATTTTCATGCTTTGTTTGATCAAACCAGCCAAACCAGAAGGGTTTTTGGATCAACAGGAAACCCAAGATGGGCCATGGACCAACCTGGTTCAATTTGATTTCCCGTGGGCCTTCCAAAGGGGCCCACTAAGCCCAATAAACTCACTTTTGCTAAATAAATATAATCAAACCGATTGAGTGGGCTATACCATTGGAGGCCCACCAAAGCCCAATTTTGAAACATGGTGTATTAAAGTTAGGATTGGTTTGGCCAAGACCAAGGGCAAGGCCTGTCGGGCCCACTAAGCCCATTGAACCCAACAAGGATTAGGGTTTCCGAACTCTAACTCAGGAAGCCTTGGGCTTTCAAGCCCAAAGCCTGGCCCAATTTGGTGTAACTAATCAAGATAACCTGAAAATATTTGGCAACCTTCATGGGGGCCCACCCAGGGGCCCGCAAATCAATATAGGCACACTTTTGCATATAAATCACATAAACCTTCAATTTGAACCTCAAATAAAATCAAATTCATTGAACCAAAGCCCAAAGGGCCTCCCAGGCTAGACTGAGGCCCACCAGGGGACATGTGGGCTTAACTAAGCCCACCAAGGAATCCGCGGGCCTTCCAATGGGGCCCACCCGAACAGCTTCAGATCACTTTAAGCTAAGAAGATAAAATCAAGTAAAGGGGACCCACACCACTTTGGTGGTCCCGCCAAACTTAATAGACTTAACCTAATTGCATGCTGGATTAGGCATTGGGTGAGAAACCAAATTGACTCAAACCAGGAAAACCATGGGACCCGTCACTGGAAGGGGCGGACCGGGGTGTCTACGGACTTCCCCGAACCATAACCGAGACCTTGCTTAGAATCTCTAGCCGCAGACCAAGCCTTAACAGACAAACATAGGCACCCAGGTGTCTGCCTGCACCCCATCAGGCAGTGGCGACTCCAAACTTCCCATTTTTACCCATCCGGTGGCACGCACGAGAACCACGTGTGCCCCGCTGTGTGCGATCTCACGTGCGCACACAAAGGACTATA
Organism: Buxus sempervirens; assembly: GCA_947561395.2. Classification (NCBI taxonomy): domain Eukaryota; kingdom Viridiplantae; phylum Streptophyta; class Magnoliopsida; order Buxales; family Buxaceae; genus Buxus; species Buxus sempervirens. Next base: position 1,932,078 of record OX387195.1, read on the forward strand.
CATGAACAATAGAATTAAAGCCTAAGGCCTATAGAAGTCTTCCTCTCTATACCCAATGGCTTTCTCTTTGCCTTTATCCCCAACCTGGTCCTTCACACCGGACGACGATGGATCTGAAAAATAAGATAATAAACAACTGTGAGACGAATGTCTCAGTAAGCAACACATGCATGCCCGGGAAAACACAGTTTAGGCATATATCAATCGGTTAAATCATGTCATACGGTTATTTGAAATCATAAATCAAATATCTCAGTTCAGTGCCATACAAGTTGGTGCATGCTTGTGCGTCGATGTACAATTAATCCATTTAGTACAATCCTTCATTCAATCTCATCAATTGGTATATAGGAGGTTTAGTATTATACTATACATAACCCCCATCTAGCTTCACCGATACACATGGTGGCTAGGCATATACACTGATTACACATGACGTATAAGTATCCATGGCTGATTACCCATAGCAAATGGAGTGATATCAATAATATAAATCCAGAATAACAACAACAACACTTAGCCATCTAGCTTCACCGATTACACATGGTGGCTAGGCATCTACGCCGATTACCCATGACGTAGGCATCTAACATGCCGATTACACATGACGTTTAGGCATCCATTGCTAATTACCCATAGCAAATGGGCATCGGCCACCGATGTCGCTTGGTGCTGGAATAATACACATCCATTGCTGATTACCTGTAGCAAATGGGCATCGGCCACTGATGTCGCTTGGTGCCAAAATAATACACATCCATTGCTAATTACCCATAGCAAATGGGCATCGATCACCGATGTCGCTTGGTGCCGGAATAATACACAATATAGCCTGAACAATAGCCATGTCACTTGGCCATGGAATATATACATATATATACAATCCTATTTAAGTCTATGGAACCATAACCTAATGGTTCGCTATGTTGATGTATCCATTCAGCAATATCAGAACAAATATATCATGTGGACCATGCACTCAGGCATGTCAGATCTCAAGGGTAGCCCCATGGCCTTACCCGAGTCATTCTTGGGCTAAGCCCTCTTTCATTCTCGTGGGTTCTGGGCCACTGCTCTCCATTCAATATATCAGTAATAATGGGCCACTGCCTTCCATCTCGTACTATCAAGTAATGGGCCAACACCCTAAAGGTCATGCAATTCATGCCTTATAGTAGGTAGTGTAATAATTCATGCTAGTACACATGGCATGCTAACGAATGGTCCAATGCCCTAAATAAATCATGTATTCTAGTGCGGGCCAATGCCCTTCATACTATATGCTAAGGCTGGGCCGAAGCCATTCATATCATGTGTGGTTCACTCATAATGAAAGTCAATGATAAGGGATTGGTCTTCCCAGAAATTTCTACATTTCATGACTCATTTGGGCAGCCTATGCCTCAACTCTTGTGATACTTGAACAACTTGGTTTTGGTTCTTGATTTCCACTTCTAAGGGTTATTTGGAAGGTGCTCGAAGTGATGGAATCAAATTATCCTACTTCTGTAGAAATCTGGGACAGAAACTCTCTGTAAGACTTTCGTTAGTAAAACGTACCCAAAATCCTTGTTATTTAGAATTTTGAAATACTTCCAGTTGGAACACTTCCTAGACACCTAACTCTCACTTATACATAGGTTGGATTTGAATAAAAACAATTGGTAGTTCAATCTGGGCTAAAAATCACTTTTTTTAGAAAATCTGGTAAAGGTGCTTGATAGGTCGCTCGAGCCTACTTTGAGCGTCTGGAGATTTGCTCTTAGGTTCTCTGCTTCAAGCAGGTCACTAGAGCAGTCGCTCGAGCGGCCATGCCTTGGGTCCTTTCCTAAAATGGTCGCCCGATGCCGCGTTCGAGCGGCTGTTCAGGCAATTGGGTTTCTTTGACAGTTCACGAAATTCGAACTTTTGGGATTTGGGGTTTGTGAAACATGGGAAAAAATTAATCGAATGACTTTCCTAAATCATCACACGGGCTTAATAAAAAACATGGAGTTACCACCATTCCTTTTTAAGGTGTGAATGGACACCAAAATAATCAAATAAAATAAATAATAAAAGAAAACAAAGTTAGAGTAAAAATAACTCTAATAAAAAAATAATCCAGAGATGGGTAAGGAGATTAGGTTATGAATAGGGGAAGGTGTTCAGCACCCCCATTCATCCACACAAGGTGGTTGCCAAGTGTTTTTCATGTTTTAAAAAGGCCTGCTAATAAAAATTAAATAAAAAATAAAAGAAAAAGTATAAAAAATGTATGGCTTTTTCATATGAATGATCCAATTAATTCTGGATCCTTCTTATGAATATACCATTTCTTGGGCTTCATGATTGGCTAAAATCAAGATAAAGAAAACAAATCCAAAGTAAAAACTTCAAAAATCTAGCTCTAAATTAAATCCTTGAAATCTAGGAATTACATAATAATAATAAAAAAAATTATTTTTACAAAATATTGAGGAATTGAATCTGAACAATCTAGGGTACAGATCTGGCCTAGATTTCTCATTAATTAAGAAATCTAATACCAAATACACCCATGTTGATAAAAAAACATCAAAAGGGAAGAGTTTAGACCATGGGGTCTTTTCTCAAAAATTGAAAATAATCAAAAAATCACCTTGTGAAGTTGAAGAATAAACCCAAACCATCTAGGGTACAAATCTAGTCCAGGTTTATCATTAATTAAGAGATTTGAACCAAATTCACCCATATTGATGAAAAACATAAAAAAAGGAGAGTTTAGACCATAGGGTCTTCTCTCAAAAATAAAAAATAACTCAAAAATCACCTCATGAAACCCTTGAGGTTACTTTAAGGTTTCCAATCCCAGATCTACCATATTGACAATGGCAGATCCAAGATCTTAGCCTAAATGATTAAAAACATCAAAAAAACATAAAAAGGGAGAAAACAATGTGAAAAATCAAAATCTAGGAGGAAAATGAGATCTAGTGCTATGAACAGCATAAATCCATGGTATTCTTCCATATTTCATCAATAAATCATCACACAACCTAAAAAAAGTATTACAACTACATATTTCTAAGATTACAGCATATGGGGGTCTGCCCTACCGATTCATTCCTGTCCTCCTTTCCCCTAGAACTCTTTTCACGTTTTACGGCTAGAGAAGATACTTGAGGTACTTGGATTTAGGTTTAGGGTTTTAATCACACACAGGCCTTATTCTACAGAAAGGGAGAAGATTAGAATAATCCTAGAAATTAAAACTAAAAAGTAAAGGGGGAGAGAAGCTTACTTGGACTTGAGAAAGCAAAGAGGCAGGGGTTCTCTTCTTCACTTGGAGCTCTTCCAATCTTCAGTTTTCGGCACAATTCTTAGCCACAATTTCCAGCCTTCAATTCTCAACTCTAACTTCCAGTATTCAATTCTCAGCCACAATCTTCAGCCTTAACTTTTCAGCCATTTGCTTGAAGAGAGGCCTCCTATTTATAAGCAAGAGCAGGGGCAAGGGTGGTCCTAAGAGGTTCTAGAATGTTCCAAATCATTTTTAGAAACAAGAGTTGGAGTAAAAACAGCCGAACGAAACCCTAGAAAGATATAGAAATAGTAACAATGCTTAAAAAATCGAGCAATTAAAAATTCGCGCAAAACTGCCCGTGTCCGCATTTGGATTGCGGACAACATAGGTTTGTTCAATTTTTCACCTTTTTTGACCTTTACCTGCACAGGCAATACTTATTTACATGTAATATCATTTAAGTAAATGTCCTCGTATTTTTTAATCTTCATTTACTTAAGATATTACATGTAAATAAGCAAACACCCCCCCTCAATTTGAATCAATTAAAAATAGTTCCAGACCAAAATTCCAAGTGAATAAAAAGTCAACTTTCCAGTTCAAGGCTAAATTCCGGATTTTCAAGTCTGGTAAAAAGATTCAACATGTTAATACCAAGGTATTCATCAAGATTTAAAATCTCAAAAAATTCATTTATGCAATAACATGGCTAAAAACCTGATTACTGGGAAAAATTATCTTGAAATCTTGCCTTAAAAAATATTTCATTTTTTGGGGTCAAAAGTCAACAAAATTCAACCAGAAAAGTTTGACTTTGCGCAAAAGATTGAATTTGAGCCTTTTCCCCTGTGGTTTTGGATTCAAATGGGGTTAAGGATCTCAAACCTAATGCTAAGAATTGAAAATTCCAATAAAATATTTCTCTCCTTCAAGATTTATCAAAAATCGTGCAATTTTGGGGTGTTTACAGGGTTTTTCTCAAATCTCACTTGTTTTTGGGCTCTAAATTGCTCCTAGCATATGGGGAAAACTATTTCCTACAAAACCCCTTAAAGAAATCACTCCTAATGGCAAGAATGAACAAATTTGTAATCAAACCCTAACTTCCACATTCCACATACGATTTTGGCCGAAAATTTAAATAAGGGTTGGGGTGGTGTTGCTTACCTCTTTCAATCACTTAAGCAAGTCTTTTTGCCTCCTTTGCAACCCACGAACAACACTTCTTGGCTTCGTGGATGCTTTTCCCCAAATCTCCAAGATTCCACACGAAAATGGCAACTTCCTTCTTTCACTTCTTTACTTGCTAAGGTTCTTCAAGTGGATTCAAAGTGAACGAGATGTGATGAGAAGGAAAAGATTAAGAAGATGAAGAAGAAATGAAAGTAGGAAGGGAGGAGTAAGATGAGGAAGAGAGAAAGAGAGGGGTCGGGTGTGGGGTTTGGTCGAATGGAATTTCTCTCCCTTTTTTTTTGTTTCTTCACTTAAACAACTTCCACCAAACACCAAATTCACAAGTTTGCCATTCCCTTTAGACACCAAGGTTATTTCACCTTTGCCACTCCACCTATTGCTCACCTTCATCAGCTACTGACAGATTTGGCTTAGCCACTTTGACTGGATTCAAGCTTGGGCTTCTCCAACTCCACCTGCACAATAGGTTCGCAAATTAGGGTGTGCTAAGGGTCTTGGGACTGGGGTTTCACATGTATAGTTATAGGTGATCTATACCACTCAATCAAACACTTGTACAATATATATATATGCCTATGTACACTTATACCTCTCTATTAGATGACATGAACATGCTATGTATTGACTTGTACATTTATAGGGTGACCTGTACCACTCAACCAAATGACTTGTACAATATTATGTACCGAGTCAATTGATAGAAGATACAAGTCATTTGATTAATTGGCACAAGTCACCTTATGTACAAGAGGTATTAATCTATATAGGCATTCAAGATAGTATATAGTGTTGTACAAGTCAATTGATAGAAGATACAAGTTGTTTGATTGAATGGTACAAATCGCCTTATATTTTTACAAGTTATTACATGATATTCTATAAGTCTATTGATAAAGGGTACAAGTCCGCCTCTTAAGGATTTTACAAGTCATTTGATTAACACCCTCTCTTCCTTCCTCCACCCTCTCTCTTCGTCACTCGTCCTCCCACTCCCCACTTTGTCTCTCCTCTACCTCCTGTTGACACCCCAAATTTGCAGCAAAATATAAAGATGATTAACATTTTTGAAATTAGAACCCATACTTCAAAAACATGTGTTTTAAAATTGAAAATTAAGAAATCATAGAAAACCTTATATATCATATAGTTATTTGTCTTTTGTTTTCCCCGTATTATCAATACGAGGATCCCTGGATTGGCCATACAGTTACTTCTTCATGCCTATTTTGTGAGCGCAAGTGGTTGCTAACGTGTCCTCCAAAAGCTACGGCCGTTGTTGTAACGCCCCAAATGCAAGTCTTTTTTTTTAGGATTTAGATCAAGGCATTAACTTGTAGTACAACACAATCAGCTCAAAAAATAAGACTAAAAGATTTAAGAGTTATCAAAGTGCTAAGAAGGTTAAATTATTCATTAGAATATATATCTTACTATTACATCAATTAATCAAATGAAAGGCAACTACAATTTAATTAACTCTTAAACTCTACTAGATCATCTACTATTATTCTAAGAAAATAAAAACATCTACATTAATATGCTACTCTTGACTTTTGAATATTCTAAACTTTAAGCCCACTATCAGACTAATCCAAGACGTCCTCTCCAAGATCACCTGAAAACAAAACATTTAAAAGCAAGAATGAGATATAAAATCTCAGCAAGTAGAAACATGCATGAAAGAAAACAGTTTATATATATATCTTTTACAAACCTTTCATGAGTTGCAAAACAATATCACAAATATCGCTAAAACAATAAGACAAAGCCGTATAAATCAAATCTACAATTTTCCCCAAATTAATACAAATAGTTTTTTCCCAAAACAATTCATCATTTTAATCATGTCATTTTAATATTTCTTTCAAAACCATTCTTATCAAAACATGGCTAAACCAATCAATCAATCTATTTCTTTTTAAAAGAAAACAAATCATATATAATTAGTAATTAAAGCTCACCTTCAGGTAGTAGCCTTCCTCTACCGCAGGATGTAAACACATAGTATCCACACTACCTTCGCAGGAGAATGCACATCTCTAATGTAACGCCCCGGATCCGAGTCACATGAAAAACCCGTAACTCGTCTCCAGAGGTTATTATAAAACTCAGGATCGCAATATCAGAGTGAAGGAAAAACATGAATACAACAAAAACTATATAACAGAGTGCGCTAGAATAATCCCAAACGAAAATAAACTCACATGACCAAGTAACTACCCGCAAGTATCGTCCTCTCCAGGAGCAGCTGAAAACAAAACAAAACAATACGGAATGAGATACGAATATCCCAGTGAGCAGCACATGCATGCATAAATACATTTATTTCAGTTCTAAAACATGCCACGATTATAACCATGTACAATGAGGATAATACGCATATTCCGAATAATCCGACTAAACTTCAATAATCCAATTCATATCAGTGCGGAAAACCATCAGGTAAATCAAGCAATAACAATCCGTTTCCAATCCCGAAGATATCGATAAATAATGATCAATTGGCAACAACATAGCAAATAAACATAATTTTGTATCTCAAGATATAATTCCAGATATTCCAATGTCATATAACACACAGTCTTCTCATAACCATGCCCACGCCTCCAAATGTATATCCGGCCTACTCAGGGTTTCGGATATTGAAATGACTGCGTCATCCAATGCAGGCCTACTCCCCGGGTTTCTGCATTGACAACCAGACCTACTCAGGGTTCCTGGCTGCTCTACACCGGCGGAAGGTACAATACCCAATAATCGGTAAACAATATTCCATGAACCATAAATACCAACAAACCAGCGAATAAAACATATCACGTCAAACCAAATCAAGTACCAACATTGGTCAATGTCATGACTATCGTTTAGTTGATAAATTAAACATGCCAAGTAGACACTCCACACCTCCATGTACACAGTTCCGGCCTACTCAGGGTTTCGGATACTCTGAAATGACGGCCTACTCAGGGTTTCGTCATCCAATGCAGGCCTACTCCCCGGGTTTCTGCATTGACAACCAGGCCTACTCAGGGTTTCTGGCTGCTCTACACCGGTCGTGGCAACACACAAGGCCATGCAATTTCAACAACCAACAATAACATCACATTACTAAGCTTAGACTCTGGATCCAGGACAAGCTAGACCAAAACAGTAAACATCGTATAATCTCGATTTCAATATCAAAACAAAACCATTCATTCCACATCATGTAAGAACTCATCACAATTCATCACCTGTCCCTCTGGACCAAGCAGTACCTCAAGTACATTCCGTATTTTCTCATTTCCATAACACAAGTCATATGAAAGTAAAACTCAATCCATTCATACCAAAGAAAACCTTTCAATACGTATAAAGTTTCCAACAAGTGAAACCAGAATTACAAGAACTTCTCAATCAAAGCAGTGTATAGAATAAGGAAAAGTAACTGGTAACTCTTACTAGTTCGGTGTCCGGCACAATACTCCTAAGTAACCTAAAACCCAACTTGAAACTCATAAGATGTTCACAACATTTTCCTCTATTAATTTCATAGGCAAAATGGTTTCCCAGGTTCCTAACCAAGTGAATAGTGAAGTGGTTTAACCCCTAAGAAGTGCAATTACTCTTGGTCAAGTCAGAAATTCCATTTCATTAAGCAAAATAGGTCTGCCGCTCACCTATTGAGGTGGGCGCGAGGTGAGCGCCGGTCGGCGGTGAAGAAAACGGGCAAATTCGACCTGCCGCTCACCCGACACTAGGTGAGCGCGAGATGGGCGTGAGGTGGGCGTGAGGTGGGCGCGAGATGGGCGCCTTGTTTTCTGCTTCGCGCGAGATGAGCGCGAGGTGGGCGCGAGATTCGCGGTAAGTCATTTTTAACAGGGCGCCTACCTCCGAGGTGAACGCCGGTGAGCGCGAGGTGGGCGGATACCCCGTGTGATTTTTCATTCTCTGTTATTCCAAGATCTACAAGTCTGGCCGGTTGGTTTAGGTCTGTAATGGCTCCAATACACTCCTAATACTCCCAGAACACTCCCCAACCATATTTGAAATTAATCTAAACACTTTCATTTTCAATTAAAACTTCAATCCGGATACTCTGTTCTTGCAACTTTCCGAAAACCCAGAAAACAGAAAACCTCATACTATCACTAAATATTCAAAGCATGCATCCGAATAAGCTCGAGAAAAACCCAAAACACAAACCCAGTGATAAAACAGTGCTACTCACCGGTATGCGCTTAATCCCCAAAACAAAAGCTTATTCGACAACCGGCCGAGCACGACTTCCGGCTGTGCGCGAGGATGAAACTGCAGTCGAACGGATCCTCTGCTCGCGAGAGAAATAACCCGCAGAACTCCGACTCCAATAGCCTCCTAGTAGTCCTTGCGATCCTCGTTCTTCACAGGTATAACCCTAATCGCCATTACCAGCCCCAATCGCCAAGTCGCCCAGTTCTCCAGATAACGAGACTAGCGAAAGTCTTTCCATAAGTATGATACGAGCATTCGTTTAAACCCAAACCCTACTTTCCCTTTTTGGTATATTTCCCTTGCGATACATACGCCGCCCGATCACTCTTTAACTCCTTGATCCTATGCGCGCTCGCCCACTGGAAACCCTACATGTTCCGGCCACTTAGGTTATTCTCTTTGACAACTAGTGACCACAATCTCCAGCAATAAATAAATTTTGATTAAGCCTGTCCATAAATCCATGTGTTCATACTTTTGCATATATTTTATTTTATCTACTATTTTATATTGTTTATTATTATTATATATTTTTTTTTCTACTCAAAACTGGGGTCTTACATCTAAAGCCGCAAGCACCCCCCGCAGGAGATGGTATAACTCGACCACAGAATGTGAACACATAGCACATACATCTCCCCCGCAGGAGATAGCTTCCTCACCTTCACGTGGTAACTCACACACCCATCTCCCATGTAGGATGCAACCACATAGTAATTACATCTCGCCCACATGAAGTATCTCTCATGTAAGATGCAATCCCATTGGGACTACGTCTCCCCCACATGAGGTAATACGTCTCTCCCCTACAGGATGCGATACGTACACATCTCCCCTACAGGAGGTAATACGTACACATCTCCCCTGTAGGATGCAATCACTTCATGATTCCATCTCCCCCACAGGAGGTCTCTCCCCTGCAGGATGCAATCCAATTTGGACTACATCTCCCCCACAGGAGGTAACACATCTCACTTGCAGGTGGTGACACACACACCTCCCCTATGGGATGCAATCACATCATGATTACATCTCCCCCACAGGAGGTAACCCATCTCTCCTGCAAGAGGTAATCAAATCTCATCCGCAGATGGTAAACAAATCTCACATTGCCATCATAACATATAAATCATTCCATGATACATGGAAGAGCATAAATCTACATTCCAAATTTCGTATATAAATTAGTTTGTCCATGTTCAATCAATTATCCAAAACCTCTTGCCAATAATTATTATATTTGAAAACATAGGCTCAACATACTAAAATTTGTTATAAAAGTATTTACATTAATTCCAGAACTTGAATCGTGTTTAAAACAATGTTTTACAAGTGTAGAAATCAATCGAATCAATTTTAAACAAATTCTAGAACCAAAACTCCCTTTCAAGTTAAAACAAGACATATTTCAGTAGAACATACCCAAAACTTTGTATAATTTTTATAAAATTAATTGACTACTGAAAACAACTCTTAAACTCCAAAATCTTATTTATATATGTGTTTGATTTGTCTAAAATTCATTTTATAATCAAATTCTAAGTATATTTACCAAAATTAGAAAATCTGGGTTGGGCACTCGACAGGGCACTCAAGCGGTCTTGTCTAGCGATCTTTGAAACAAAACAGAACAAATAGAACAAAACAAGTGCTCAATAGATCGCTTAAGCGATCGTGTTGAGTGGTTAATAATGGAAGTAATACAAGTGAATTGCTTGACATGGTCGCTCGAGCGACCTGTCAGGCACTCACCCAATTACAACAAAGCCTGCAAATCCAATTTCTGTAATTTTCCTCTTTTAATCTTTTAAATCATGATTCTAACAAATAACACTACTTCTAACACATCTAATATTTTCTATAAATCATATTAAATCATTCTAAATAAATCAAGCACAGATTTACTAAAAATCTAAATCAAAATTTTAGAAAATCAACACTACAGAACATACTTAACAGATTTCATAAACCCCATCTAAGATCATTCAAACCCATGAAATCTATTGTATAAAGTACATGGTTTGGTATCTCTTGCTGAGTTGTATGTTAGGGAGATTGTGAGACTTCATGGAGTGCTGGTTTCCATAGTATCAGATCGAGATGCTCGATTCACATCTCACTTTTGGACAGTATTTCAAGAAGCCATGGGTACGAAGCTTAACTTCAGCACTAGTTATCATCCTCAGACAGATGGTCAGTCTGAGCGTACCATACAGACATTGGAAGATATGCTGAGGTTTTGTGTCATGGATTGGGGAGGCAGTTGGAGTCAGTACTTGCCATTGGTAGAGTTTGCTTATAATAACAGCTATCAGGCGAGTATTCAGATGGCACCTTTTGAGGCACTGTATGGCAGAGCTTGTAGATCCCTAGTGTGCTGGGTGGAAGTTGGGGAGCAGCAGCTTATTGGGCCACAGATTGTTCAGGACATTGTGTAAAAGGTAAATCTAATCTAGCAGAGATTGCGTACAGCCCAGAGTCGTAAGAAGAGTTATGCTGATACCAGGAGGAGAGATCTACAGTTTGAGATTTGTGATCAAGTATTTCTGAAGGGATTAAGAGGTTTGGCAAGAAAGGTAAGTTGGCTCCGAGATACATAGGTCCCTTCGAGATTGTGGATGCAGTGGGACCAGTGGCATACAGATTGGCATTGCCTACATAGTTGGAGGGAGTTCATGACATATTCCATGTATAGATGTTGAGGAAGTACGTGCATGATCCCACTCATATCATCCAGCATGAGTCATTGGTAGAGTGAGAGGACTTGTCGTACGAGGAGCATCTGTAAAACCCTGAATTTTCCTTAAATAATAAATTAAATTAATAAATAATATTCTTGAAAGTTATAATTGATGGAAATATTTTATTATTGTAGGGGATGATCTAAATAGTGGAGATCCAGAGTTAGACGCAGATATGACGATCCAATCATGAGATATCGAGGCACGTGTTTTTATTGGGCAGTGTGTATAGGAAAGATTGTATGTGCGCTAAATGGGATCAATGAGTATAAATATTAGTTTAATAACCTAAATCATACACGTTTAGTATTTCACTTGTATTCGACAGCCGCAAGCGACAATCGTGAACGACCGTGAACGACTGAGGAGGAAGAGAAGAAGAGGAAGAAGGAAGGGTGTTGGCTTCGTTTTTCATCACCTAGGGAGTACTCGCGATCATGAGTATCACTGTTTAGAGAAGAGAAGGAGAAGCAACTGTAGAAGAGGTAGGTGACACCGTTTACATTCGTTTTGGTATTTTACGTTCGTTTAATCACAAGAGCATGTTTTTATATGATCTATTGATGTATTTAATTTAGTATCAATGTTATATGTATGATAGAATGAGGTTAGACGAGAAAAATCATGATTTAGAACTATTTCTGTTCATTTTTAGATGACCGCTGACCTCGACTGTACTCGGCGATCATCAACGATCCTCGGTGCTAGTTAAAAATATTAGACCGCCGAATATGGCTAGAAGACGTATCGTCAGCGTTCTGATTTGAACTACCGCCGACCACAGACTGCCGGGGCGATCCTGAGCGATCCTAGGTGCTCTGTTCAGAATTTGCAGATTTTCGTAATTTCAAACCCTGATTCAATTCCAAACTATTTTTAGACAATTTTAACGATTAAATAAGATGTTTTAAGACCAAAATAAATTATCTAATTCCCTGTTTTACAGAAAAATAAATTAGGAAGATATTTAGGACATTAGTTGCCAAACTTTGAAAGAAATGGAGAAACCTAGTTTTTGGAAAACCTAACTACTATCTAATTACTAGAACATATTTTAAATTACACTATAAATCAGAAAACTTTATAAAGAGAATTCAGAACTCAGATGACCGAATATTGAAGTAATTGACAGATTTAACCTTTATATGCCGCTAGGCACCAACCCTTATAGAAATATTATATTTTAGTGGGCATAGCTGGTTATGGATCCATAGTTGTTGCTAGATAGCTGAGGGATATGTCATTTGGGTTGAGTTTCTCTCTTGTGCGACGCGCTTCCTTTGCAAGTTAGTTTGTCTGGGAAGGTCCTATGTCTGGAGGGACACCCCGGTGAGCCGTTGGTGATTACATGTGGATAAGCGACCATCTCCATGTATTGATTCTAGTGCTTCATGCTGGTGGTACATGCCAACTCTGATGTGTACGTGTGCAATAAGTCAGTGACTACGGCTCTTGTCTAAGCTGCGTTGCATGGGACTTGAGTATCATTAGTAGCATTGCTCCTAAGCAGCACGGTGGTATAGCAATTGGTTGAGAATCATCTCAAAAGGTTTATCTATCTTTGTGAGTCCTACAATGACACTGAAATCACAAGCACTTGTTATTATTATTGTATACATGCTGGAAGCATGTGATTGAGATATTGATCAGATGTGACTGTTTAGTGCATCCTAGCAAAGTATGAATTATGTTATTGATTTTGATATTAGATTCTTATAATAGAACTTGCTGAAATTCATCTCTAGAACTGTTTATCATACTGTTTTGTATTCATGAATGATACGAATGATTATATGAGCCTGATTAGTCGATATTGCTTAATCATGCATGAACTGTTACTTTACTTATATTAACTGTTTAATCATGCATGTGTTACCTACTGGGATATTCGTACCTCACCCTACTTTCATTTCATTTATCAGCTGATACGCGAGAGGGGGATCTTAGTGATTTCCAGGGAGAAGTAGCTGAGTATTCACCGGAGGATTACTTTTATCCGGATCTTGTTTGAGGTGGAGGATTGTTTAGACTTAGTCATATTTGATAGACTATTATTCATTGGATTTGATGTACTAGAGAGATGAGAGAGATAGTAACCATTTTGTTTTACCAGACTTTGATATTAATGATTGATGATTAACTTTAATGTTTATTTGAGGATTTTAGACTACACTTTCGCACATGTTTCCGCACTCTGATAGTTACTTAATTGAATTGATTTTTAAATTCTTTAGTCTGGTACATTCTTGATGATTATTTGATATGGGCCAGTGACACCTTGGATTTGGTTGTTGAACTGAATTCGGGTTGTCACAGTAGTGAACCGGGTTCGGGTCGGGTGCCGGTTTGCACTGACCCGGGTTCGGGGCGTTATAGCATCCAGTTTAGATCTTAGACAGACGAAAGGAAGTCCTACGTACTAAAGTAATCCCATTAGTGAAAGTGTTATGGCAGAGCCACACAGTAGAGGAGCCCACATGGGAATTGGAGTCGAAGTTGCAGAAGAAGTATCATCATATTTTTCCAGAGTTGCAAGGTAAATTTCGAGGACGAAAATTTTCTTTTAGGAGGGGAGGATTTAAGACCCCGAAAATTTCTTAAATAATAAAATAAATTAATAATTAATATTTCTTGAGGACTTTATTGATAGAATTGATTGGTTATCGTAGGTGATATCATTGATAGCGGAGATCATGAGTTTGGCGCAGATCAGGCTGTTGGATTGTGAGATATCGAGGTAAGAATTTAATTTTAATGCTGCTGTGTTCTGATTGGTTGGGTGTATGACGTATGAGATAGCTATGTTGTGTAAGATCATAAGGGGGAGACAAAGGGTCTTATACCCTAGTTGAATACGATGTGTATTCTACACATCGTATTCTGTTTTGGTTTTGGCGTTTCGGCGGCTGAGAGAGGAAACGAAGAAGATAAAAACTGAAGAGAAGAAGAAGGAGAAGGGTGTCTCTAACCCATGTTTTCTCATCGTCCTAGAGTGGTTTTGCATCTGTGAAGAGGTGTAATCTTTGCTGTTTAGAGGAAGAAGAAGGAGTCGCACGAATAGGTAGGTAGCACACCCGTTTTGTCTTTCGATCACTGTTTTTCATGTTGTTCAATCGCAATGCAAGATTGTAGACACCCCAAAATTGCACGATTTTTTGATAAACCTTGAAGGAGAGAAATATTTTATTGTAATTTTCAATTCTTAGCATCAGGTTTGAGATCCTTAACCCATTTGAATCCAAAACCGTAAAGGAAAAGGTCCAAATTCAATCTTTTGCGCAAAGTCAAACTTTTTCCGGTTGAATTTTGTTGACTTTTGACCCAAAAAATTGAAATATTTTTTAAGGCAAGATTTCAAGATAATTTTTCTTGGTAATTAGGTTTTTAGCAATGTTATTGCATAAATGAATTTTTTGAGCCTTTAAATCTTGATAAATACCTTGGTATTAACATGTTGAATCTTTTTATCGGACCTGAAAAACCGTAATTTTGCCTTGAGCTGAAAAGTTGACTTTTTGTTCACTTGGAATTTGGGTCTGGAACTATTTTTAATGGATTCAAATGGGAGGGGGGGGTGTTTTCTTATTTACATGTAATATCTTAAGTAAATGGAGATTAAAAAATATGATGACATTTACTTAAATGATATTACATGTAAATAAATATTGTCTGTGCAGGTAAGGGTCAATGCCCTGCAGAAGCTGTGTAGAGAGTCATTTTTGCCCTGAACCGAAATTAAAGTTCGGATAAAAGCATTTTTCTTTGTATCTGAAATTATATTTCGAATAAAAGCATTTTTCTTCGTATCCGAAATTATATTTCAGATACAAGACTTTTTCTTTGTATCCGAAATATTATTTCGAATACAAAGATTTTTTATTGTATCTGACCTGAGTTGTTGGATACAAGTGTTTTGTTCAAAATTGGAATATCCCGCGAGTTGTCACTTATTTACTTCTATCTAGGAGGTAGGAATTCCCCAAAGTAGCCTCTGATATTAGCCAAATGCCTTTGAACTAATGCTTTAGGGTTAAGTTGGAAGGTTCTAGACACACTTTTGTGTCTACCCTTAGGGCTTCCTTTGCCCTAGCTCTTGCTTATAAATAGGGGGCCTCTCCTCAAACAAATGGCCAGAAAGTGGAGATTGAAGAACTCCCAGTGAATAAGGGAACCCCTACCTCTCTACTTTCAAAAATCCAGGTATGTCTCTTCTCTTCTTTTCTTTTCTTTTTTAATTCTAGGATTATTCTCTCTTCTACTTTCTTCTGTAGAATAAGGCCTATGTGTAGTTGTTACCTAAACCTACTTCCAAGTACCTCAAGACTACTCTCTGTGAGACATGGGAAAAATCACCGGTGTGATCATCCCTCCGTCAACACACGGGGCTCGAGATAAAAATGGGAGAGTCGCCACCATTCATGATTTTGGGGTGAGAATGGACACCAAAATATTTAAAAATCATCAAAAAGTGCAAAAATGCCAATTCTAGGGTAAAAATAACCCTACTTAAAAATTAAATCCAGAGATGGGTAAGGGGATTAGATTATGAACGGGGGAAGGTGTTAGGCACCCCCATTCATCCACACGAAGTGGTAGCCAAGTGTATGTTCATGCATAAAGAAAGTAAGAAAGCTTGCTAAACATCATGAAAAACCTTGAAAAATGTCAGATGTATGATATTTTCACATGAAGATCCAAATGGATTCTAGATCCTCTCTTATGTCAATATCATTTCTGGACTACCACAAAAGGATGGAAATCAAAGCACAAGTTGCTCAAAACCAAGTTGAATCAAATCCGGGAAGTTTGGTAAAAAGTATGCCATTTGCCTTAAAATCATTCAAATCCAATATTAAATTGAACCAAACCAAATCCATTTGAAAGATTAGGGTAAATAAGAGTTTCATGCAAAATTTCAACCCATTTCGATAAAAATCCTAGGAGTTATGCTCCTTTGAAGTTGCTGCTGGGGATTTTTAAAAGTGATAAGTGGGCAACTTTGGAAAATTGTCTAGAAAAATCCACTACATAAAAATCCATGAAATTTGGTGTGATTGAAGTCTGTATGGCCATCTTTCAACAGAAACTAGCTTCATACACAAATCCCTTTGGATGTGCCTTGGGTGGTCTCCCGAACAGGCCCCGAAGATCACAGATTTACCCAGAAAAGTACAAATGAACAGTTCTGAGTAAATCGGCTACCAATAATTCAAATGGAATCCAAAAATTATGAAACCAACTGGATTTGAAAATAGACTCATAAAGGAGTGCATAGAAACAAAAATCATTCGAATCGGACTTAAATCGAACACATGGCGCTCCGTCGAAGTGACAAGTTCTGTATTTGAACCTGAACTGTCCACTCAACTTCGACAGAGAGGTGTCAAAAATCCGCTAGATAGAAATTTGTGAAATTTGGTGGACATAAACTAGACAGCCTCACCTTTCCCATGGTTCTAGAATCGCCCCAAAATTCATCCGGATGATGAAGTTATGGGTGTCCGAAGTAGGGGTACAGGTGCTGTCAAGATAAGCCATTCTTGAAGAAAAAACCAAATCCGAAAATTGATACAAATATGTGATTCGTGCAAGATGAACACAAATACTTTAAAAATCATCCAAAAGGCATTCCAGAATTGATTGAGGCCATTTATTTGAGATTTATCACAATAAATGCAATAAACCCCAAATATGAGCCTATCCCGCCAAAATAGTGATATGTATGTGCAAGTGTAAAAAAAACCGAACAAGATCAATAGCATGCATACATATTCATCCAAATAGGGTTCTAAGACAGCCTAGGGTTCCGTTCCATTATCGTTTCCCTCTGTTCTCTCTCCCCGTTAAACACGGTTCTTCAAGATAATCAAGGGTACTTTGAATATGGAACGGTTTACAATCAATCAAAAAGGCCTTATGCTACATGGGTTCTAGCACTAGGGTCAATCCCCAGTCTCTTTTCTCCTAGATCCGCCTTCACGTTTTACGGCTAGGGGAGTCTTGAGATACTTTGAGCCGGGGAAGGATTTCCACACATACAAACAAGGCTTTACACTACAGAAAGGTAGAAGAAGAGATCTAGATCTAGGAATGTAAAGACAGAAAATAAAAAGAAAAGTTGAGGCTTACCTGAGTTTTGGAGGTGATTCCGCAGCGGTTTTCTTCTTCTCTTGGAGTTCTTCTTTGCGAGAATTCAAAACAAGAGTTCCGTGCCCCTTTGCTTAAGGAGGAGCCTCCTATTTATAGGCAAAGGCTAGGGTTAGGGTTGGTGAGAATGGTAGACACAACATAATGTCTATAGCCCCCCAACCTTAACCCTAAGGCTGTTTCCGAGATTTCCCCTCATTTAATGAGGGATAAGATGGTAAAAGTGAAAAGCTCTCGAAAAACCCTAATTTTGAGCAAAACTAGCGTATCCGGCATGTTAGGCCGGATACACAAGTACCTTAATGTATCCGGACTATGATGCCGGATACACTGAGGTCTACATGTATCCGGCATTTTCCACCGGATACAAAGAAGGACACTTGTATCCGGCCTGAGTTGCCGGATACAAGGAAAAAAGCCTTTTTTTCGAATTTTAACACAGGCAATACTTATTTACATGTAATATCGTTTAAGTAAATGTCCTCGTATTTTTTAATCTCTATTTACTTAAGATATTACATGTAAATAAGCAAACACCCCCCCCATTTGAATCCATTAAAAATAGTTCCAAACCCAAATTCCAAGTGAATAAAAAGTCAACTTTCCAGTTCTAGGCAAAATTCCGATTTTTCAGGTCTGGAAAAAAGGTTCAATATGTTAAAACCAAGGTATTCGCCAAGATTTAAAATCTCAAAAAATTCTTTTATGCAATAACATGGCTAAAAACCTGATTACCGGGAAAAATTATCTTGAAATCTAGCTTTAAAAAATATTTCATTTTCTGGGGTCAAAAGTCAACAAAATTCAACCGGAAAAAGTTTGACTTTGCACAAAAGATTGAATTCGGGCCTTTTCCTTTTCCGTTTTGGATTCAAATGGGTTAAGTATCTCAAACCCAATGCAAAGAACTGAAAATTCCAATAAAATATTTCTCTCCTTCAAGATTTATCAAAAATCGTGCAATTTTGGGGTGTCTACACTCTCTAGCCGTAAAAGGTGAAAAGAGAGCTTGGGGAAAGGGAGACAAGTGGATCCATAGGGCAGCCCCCCATATATTGTAATCTTAGAACTGTGTAGTTTTAATGTTTTGTTTAGATTGTATGATTGTTTATTGATGAAATATGGAGGAATGCCATAGATCTATGCTGTTCATAGCATTAGATCTCATTTTCCTCCCAAATTTTGATTTTCACATTGTTTTCTCCCCTTTTATGTTTTTTTTAATCATTAGGCTAGGATTTTGGATCTATCATAATCAATATGGTAGATCTGAAATCAGAAGCCTTAAAGTAACCTCTAGGGTATTATGAGATGATTTTTTGTGTTATTTTAATTTTTGAAAGAAGACCCTATGGTCTAAACTCTCCCTTTTGATGTTTTTTGGGTGTATCTGGTTTCGGTCTCTCAATAAATGAGAAATCTGGACTAGATCTGTACCCTAGATGATTCGGATGTATTTTCCAATATTAAGATATGATTTTTGTGATATCTTAATTTTTGAGAGAAGACCCTATGGTCTAAACTCCTCCTTTTGATTTTTTTTGGGTGTATCTAGTTTAGGTCTCTCAATTAATGGGAAATCTGGACTAGATCTGTACCCTAGATGACTCGGATTTATTTTCCTATATTATGAGATAATTTTTGTGTCATTTTAATTTTTGAAAGAAGACCCTATGGTTTAAACTCTCCCTTTTGATGTTTTCTGGGTGTATCTTGTTTTGGTCTCTCAACCAATGGGAAATCTAGACTAGATCTGTACCCTAGATGATTCGGATTTATTTTCTAACATTAGATGATTATTTTTGAGTTATTTTTATTTTTTGAGAGAAGATCCTATGGTCTAAACTCTCCCTTTTGATGTTTTTTCATCAACATGGGTGTATTCGGTTTAGATCTCTCAATTAATGAGAGATTTTGACTAGATCTGTACCCTAGATCATTCAGGTTTGATTCCTCAATATTCTGATTCTAATTTTTTATTTCAAGGATTTAACTTAAATCTAGTCTTTTTGGTGTTTTGCTTTAGGTTTGCTTTCTTTGAATTTTATCTTGTTCTTTTTACTCAATCATGAAACCCTCAAGATGGTATATTCATATGGAGGGCCCAGAATTAATTGGGCCATTCATATAAAAAAGGTCATACATATTTTTGTTCTTTTTCATACTTTTATTTGATTTTTATTAGCAAGTATTTTTCTAGCATGAACAATACTTGCAACCAACTTGTGTGGATGAATAGGGGTGCCTAACACCTTCCTCTATTCATAATCAAATCCCCTACCCATCTCTGGTTATTATTTTAAAGTAAAGTTATTTTTAATCTAGCTTTGCTTTTTGTATTTTATTTGATGATTTTTGGTGTCCATTCACACCTAAAAATTGAATGGTGGCGACTCCTCCCTTTTATGAATCCCGTGTGATGATAGGAAGTCATTAAATTGATTTTCCATGTCTCACAATGATTATATGTTGTATATGTATATAAATAGTTTGATCTTAGTGTAAGCACCTTATTTTTGCACCCCTGGAAGTGCTGAAAATGAAAACCCTAGCAGAAAAGTCAAGCCCCGAGGGGTTGAAATTTGACCTTTTGATCAAGTAATAATTGGCCACCTTGCTTTATCTCAATGGATAGAGAATCCCGACACGAGTCCAACGCAACTGAGTTTGCTGGAATCGGAGTCCGAATGAAGGTTCTGTGGGTCGGTCAAACTTGAGGGTGGCCCGAAAGTTGACTTTTTTTGAACCCCCGTGCCAGGTGCTTAGCTCTACATCATTGGATAAAGGGCTTCGATACGAGTCCAACGCAATTGAGTTTGCTCAAATCGGAGTCCAGATGAAAGAGATATGAGCCGCCGAAGTTTTCGAGCAGAAAAACTGGAAACTACACACGTGGCAAAAAGCCGCACACGTGGCGAGTGGCGCAAGAAAATATCTTGAGGGGCAATCCGTAAATATCCAATCATGCAAAATATCCTAGGGTTTAAAGCAAAATTTCGCAGGGGGCAATCCGTAGATATCCAAAAGTGTCAAATCGGTCGAATCGGTCAAGTCGAGGGGCAAATCCGTAATTTTTTGATTTGTATCCGGTCAAATATATCGGATACACATAGGTTTGTGTGTAACCGACATCAAATGTCGGATACAAAGATTTGTTCGACGAGATTCGCGCCGATTCCCCGACAATTCGCGGCGGCATTTAATTTTCGAAATGATTGTGTTTGTATCCGATATAATATGCCGGATACAAAGAAAGTGCAGTGTATCCGACATAATATGCCGGATACAAAGGAAGTGTAGTGTATCCGACATTAAATGCTGGATACAAAAATGTTTCTATAAAAAGGCAACAGCAGCCCCATTTCCGGGGTTGGCTACTTTTTGGCCCTTTCCCACTTCTTCTTCCCCACTACCCCTGGTACGAAACCACCCATTTTCACCCCTCCTTGCTTCCTTTAACCCCCAAGTACCCCACCTTGCTCCCTTAACCCTTCTTTCCCCTCTTCTTCTTCGCTTCCACTTAAGCAAAGGGAGTGGTAGCTGCTGTTGGTGGCCAAAGGAGGAGCTCCAGCAGCTACTTGTGCTCTAAGGAGGCTCTACACCTTGCTCCAGGGTTCATAAACACCAAGGTAATGTTTCCCATGGTCATTTGTTCATCATATACGAAAGAAAGCTCCATGTGAGTAGGTTTTTTTAGCCCCTTTCTTCTTCCCCCTTTTAGCATGTTTGTGTGTTCTTTCTCTGCTTCCTCTCCTCCGTTTTCGCACAAGAAAGTCCCATGGTAAGGGGAAGAGACATGGTCGACTTCAAGGGAGGATGAGAAGTCCTATTGCCCCACTTTCGGCTTCACCAAGCCACTGTTTTGGGCATGTGTGTGTTTGTTTTAAGAGGAAACTTGCTTCCTCATGATTAGTAATCTTTTGTACCCCTTGAGTAACCCCCCTTTTCCCTTCTTTAAATGTCTTTATTAGGATAATGAGATAGTATATATTGATAGGGTGCTGTAAATAGTATGGGATGCTTGTGTGTTTATGCTTTAGCTTTCACTTGCATGTGGTCTAGTGGCGGTGGTATGCATGCATGGGATGATCACCCTTTAAAGCATGGGTTTTGCTACTTCGAGGATCGAGTAGGCTTCTCGGTTTATTTGCTGTTTTTTGTAAGTTAATGGTGGGATTTTCTGGGAAAAGAAACCGGGAATAGGGGCACTTGAATCCCTGTTTGTGTAATGATTTGGTCTAGAAAGGGAGGGGGCAAATCCTAGCCCCCATCTGTTCCCTTTAATTCACAAAACCCTTCAAGAGAGCCAAGTGGCTCTCACTTGAACTAATGTGGGCTCACACAGAAGCCCATGCAATCACTGAAACACCCTAGAGGACCCAGGAACCCAACCCCAATGCAAAAATCCAGAAAAAGGCTTCTGTATGTTGATCCGGCAACTCAAGCCGGATCAACAGAGCCCCATTCGTAGCCGGCAAAAGATGCCGGATACACTGAGCTCTGTGTGTAACCGGCATCTCAGGCCGGCTACACTGCCAGAATACCATTTTTCGCCATTTTCTGATCTTGTGCTATTTTTTTCGGTTTGTTTGATCAATCCGGGTGAACCAGTAGGGTTTCCAGGTCACCCAGAAACACAAGATGGGCCATGGACTGACCCGGTCCGAATTGCTTCCCGGTGGGCCTTCCAACGGGGCCCACCAAGCCCGACAAACCTATTGTGCTTAAATAAGATGATTAAGAGAGTTGAGTGGGCCAGACCCTTTGAGGCCCACCAAAGCCCAACTGGGGCAACATGCATGTTTAGATCTAGGTTTGGTTTGGCCGAGACTGCGGGTAGGGCCGATCGGGCCCGCTAAAGCCCATTAAATCGAACCAATTTTAGGGTTTCCAAACCCTAACTCATGAAGACTTGGGCTTTCAAGCCCAAGCCCAGGTAAAGGGCCCCAAGCCCAAATCCTGGCCCACTTTGGCACAGATTAAGAAAGATAATCAAAACTACTTGGCAACCAACTGTGTGGCCCACTCAAGGGCCCACAAAACAATCCCGGCCCACTTTGGCATGGAAATCCACTTAAATAATCAAACTTGAAATCCAAATAAAATTAATTCATTTGAACCAAGCCCAAAGGGCCTCTCAGGCTAGACCGAGGCCCACCAGGGGACACGTGGGCTCAAGCAAGCCCACCAAGGGATCCGTGGGCCTTCCAACGGGGCCCACCCAATCAGACTCACTTCGTTCAATAATAAGAAGATAAAATCAAGCAAAGGGACCCACACCACTTTGGCGGTCCCGCCAAACTTAACCAAATTTGAATGCTGGATTAGGAATCGGGTGAGTGAGAGACCAAAGGTTGACTCAAACCAGGGAAACCATGGGACCCGTCATTCGACGGGGTGGACTGGGGTGTCTACGGACTTCCCCAGACCGCAACCGAGACCCTACTTAGAATCTCAAGCCGCAGACCAAGCCCTAATAGACAAACTTAGGCACCCAGGTGTCTGCTTGCACCCCATCAGGCAGTGGCAACTCCAAACAATCCCGAGGCACACATCGTTTTGCATGCGCCTTGTCGTGCGACCGAAATTAGGTGCCCACACTTAGTTGAGTATATATGTTAGAATTGATCAGAACGAAGAAAAACTTAGATTTTGAACACTGTTTGCCGCAGTTGATAGGGCGCCTACTACGACCGCCTAGGCAATCGTAGGCGGTCGTGTATTGGATATAGCCCGCTCACCCCAAGCCTAGGCGAGGGGTAGGCGTTTAGAAAATTTAATAGGTGCCTAGTGGGACCGCCTAGGAAATCCCTGGGCGTCCATTTAAACAGAAAATTTTGGATTTTTAAACCGCCGCTTAGCCAGACTGCCTAGGCGACCTTAATAGAAAAATGTAAATTTGCATAATTTGATTTTTAATTCAAAATAAAATGATTTTAAATGGATTTTATCAATTAAATTAGATGATTCCAGACAGAATTTATTACCCAAACAACCTGTTTTCCATAAAAATATTTAGGGATTTATTTTAGGTTTATAGTTGCCTCAATTTGAAAATAATAAGGAATTGAGATTTTATACTTTAAAAACTTGTTTAACTGAGATATTTAATTAAGAAATATTTATCTTACACATCATAAATAAAACTTCTACAGATAGAAACTTCATATCAGAGATTCAACCTACATGACCAAATTTTGATAAAAACTTATAAATCAGACTTTTATATGCCACTAGATACTATTACTTATAAATAGATGAGTCCTTAAGGATGTTGGTGTCTAGTGGGCATAGCTGAATATGGATCCATAGAATAAGATAGATAGCTAAGGGATATATCTTTTGGGTTGAGTGTAACACCCCAAATCCGAGTTACGTAGAAAAACCCATAACTCGTCTCCAGAGGTTATTATGAAACGCAGGACTGCACTAAAATAATAACTATAAAACAGAGTGCGCTAAAATAATCTCAAATTAATAAACTCACATGCCAAATAACTACCCACAAGTATCGCTCTCCGAAAGTATCTGAAAAAAAAAACAAAAGCTAGGAATGAGATACGAATATCTCAGCGAGTAGCACATGCATGCACAAATACATTTTCCTAGTTGTAAAATATGGCTCGAATAACACACAAGTAACGATAGCAATAACACGATTAATCCGACTAAACTCACAGTAATTCATCAGGCAAATGATATAGCTAATGCAAAGCAAATATGTAATTCGATCTGAATACGTTTGTCAACTAATCCGAACAATTTCGAAATCCAATATCATCATAAAACAGCGTCTTGAGAAAAACCGAATTTCTACAACAATCCAATAATATGTCTCATGCTAAACAAAACAAAACCCAACATTTGGTCAATGTCATGTAGTGGTTTAGATTGGTTAATCAACACGCCAGAGCGACATCCACACCTCCATGTACACAGTTCCGGCCTACTTAGGGTTTCGGATACTCTGAAATGACGGACTACTCAGGGTTTTGTCATCCAATGCCGGCCTACTCAGGGTTTCGGCATTGACAACCAGGCCTACTCAGGGTTTCTGGCAGCTCTACACCGATCGTGGCAACACTCCATGGCCATGCCATTACTCCAATAAAACAAATACATCACATTACTAAGCTTAAACTCTGGACCCAG
Source organism: Buxus sempervirens (assembly GCA_947561395.2). Taxonomy (NCBI): domain Eukaryota; kingdom Viridiplantae; phylum Streptophyta; class Magnoliopsida; order Buxales; family Buxaceae; genus Buxus; species Buxus sempervirens. Next base: position 1,956,810 of record OX387195.1, read on the forward strand.
GACAAGCTAAACCAAAACAGAAAACCATCGTATAAACTCAACTCTGACATCACATTAAATCAAACATATTCATCATCATGTATAACACAACACAGCTCAACATAGGTCACTCCGGACCAAAACAGTACCTCATGTACTTTCAGTAATTACTCCAATCCCATAACACAAGACCATTGGTAATAATACCCATTTACTCACACCAAGATAAACTTTACAAATACATTTCAGAACTTTAAATCAAGTAAAACCAGGTTAAATAATTTCTCAATCAAGAACAAGTGTGGAACATAAGAGAAACTAAATCATTAACCCCTAGTGTCAGGAACAGTAAAATAACCAACCGATAGCCCTTCAAAGTTTACTTCGGAACTCTTAAGATTTACAAATAATTTGACTTAATAAATCTCCTGGTGTTTTGAATAGGTAAAAGTATTTCTAAGATCCTAAACAAGTCATTGGCTAAGTGATTGAAACCTCAAAATATCAAAATCTGGTTTTATTTGGTCAGACACACCCTTCGGCTAATTCTTAGGGGGTGCGCTGACCTCTGGCGCTTGGCGCGAGGTCGGCGTGAACTCGGTGATACCAAAAACACTTCACGCTAACTAAAAATATACTTGGCGAGAGATAAGCGCGAACTTGGCGATAACTAAAAATCAATCTCACGCTAACTAAAACCCTTGGCGTGAGATGAGCGCGAGCTCAACGAGAACAAAAACTAATTATCGCACTGACTAAACCCGTTGGCGCTAGGTAGGCGCCAACCCGGTGGAAACCACCTATGACTCACGACTCTCTGTAAATCCCAGAACTCCATGACTGACCCATTTTCTCACCTCTGTAATGACTTTTCTACACTCCTACCATCCTCCAAAGACTATTATACACGATTCGAATTTAATCTAACAACCTATAATTTTCGCCTCTAAAATAATCCAAAAACAAGATGTGCGAATCGTTATTTCTCCGAAATCATGCATACAGCTAAAACCAATAGACAAAATCCCAAAACCTCAGATTAAAACGATGCTACTCACCTGTTATTGAAGACTTTTCTTCTAGCTTCCAATCTGTTGATGATCTCCTCCGGAAAATCTAATGGCCGACGACCCAAGTCCAAGGTAGCCTCTAGGTTTTTATGCTCATCTAAACTCAGCCTCCGGCTTCTTTCTCTCCACCCAAAATTCTTAACCTAGGAATCTATTTATAGGCTTCGCGGAACCCTACCCTTGACCTAATTTATTTATACGCACCTTGACTTAACCCTTGAAATTTCATATTTACCCTCCCCTAAAATTTGAGGATAACATTAAATATTTACTTATAATTTCTAATCACTACAACCTTTTAAAATATAATACTCACTTACTTAATAAAAATTCAACCTATTCTTTGCTACCTAATGGCCGAAATCTCCACTCACAATTTATTTAAATTAAATCTACTGGTTAATCTTTTAATTAAATTCTTACTAAAAACTGGGGTTTTACATTGAGTTACTCCCATGTGCGAGCGCGCTTCCTTTGCAAGTGAGTTTGCACTGGAGGGTCCCGTGTCTGTAGGGTCATTTCGAGCCTCGCTGGTGATTTCTGTACATGTGGATCAGCGATTGTAACGCCCCGGATCTGTGTTGTTCATTAAAGATATAACACGTCTCACAGAGGGTTAGGTAAGGATCCAAAATAAGTGTGATAGCTGGATAATCACGCAATTAATACCATATCAAAGTGCAAAATTAATTCTTATCTAAGAAGTCCAAAATAATCTTTAATTAAAATCAAATGATTCCATAACAACTACTTTATTACATTTCCCAAAATCAAATGAGTCAAAGTTCCAATCTAAAATAAACCTACTAATCTATGGATTGTAGTAATAATCTTCCTCCCTATATGTGTTAGTTGGATCTACCCCAGTAGGCGCCTCACCACGAGTATCTGAAAACAAAACAAAAGCAAAGGAATGAGATACGAATATCTCAGCGAGTAGCATATATATGAAAAAATAGTTGTCATCAGTTATAAACATGCCTCAATAAATAACCAACACCAATACATCAATAGAAATAAATACGAAATGGAAATCTAGAATTCTAGTAATAGTTCCCATCAAGAATCAACTACGATACCGATAAAACAACGAAAGGTCAATGTCTTGCATATTGCTTAAATTGGTTAATTTACATGCCAAGGAGACACTCCACACCTCCATGTACATAGTTTCGGCCTACTTAGGGTTTCGGACACTTTGAAATGACGGCCTACTCAGGGTATCGTCATCCAATGCTGGCCTACTCCGGATATCGGCATTGACAACCAGGCCTACTCAGGGTATCTGGCTGCTCTACACCAGTTGTGGCAACACACAAGGCTATGCAATTACCCCAACAAACAATACCATCACATTACTAAGCTTAACATGGATCCAAGGGAAACTAAACCAAAACCAAATTAACAATTAAATAAAACTCGGTATTTTCAAAACAATAAACCCACACCGATTACCATCATGTGTATCCCAATACACTCATCACAAGTCATTCCAACCAGAACAGCAACTCATGCAATTTCAATAGGTATCCCAACCCCAAAACAACAAACCTCATTAGCAGTAAAATCCTTTTACTCACACAAGAAAATTTACAATACTATTCAGCCCTTTGATATCAAACACATCCAGATTAAACAGATTCTTAATCAGAAAACAAATATAATACATAAAGAAGACTAACTCATTATCTTATAGTGTCATGAACAGTAAACCTACTCAGATTCCTTCAATTCACACTTCGGAAACCTATAGAAATACCAAGAATTTGATTTAAGGCTCTCCCAATTGTTTTGAACAGATATAATATTTCTAATATCCTAATCTAGTCTTTGGGTAAGAGGTTGAAGTCTCAAAGTATCAAAAATTGGCTTGGATTGGTCAGAACCAACTTTCGGCAGATTTTAGTGGGTGCGCTGACCTCTGGTGCTTGGCGCGAGGTCGGCGAGAACGTAGGGTATACCAAAAATCTATCTCGCGCGGACTAAAGGACTTGGCGCAAGGTCGGCGAGAACTTGGCGTAACCAAAAATCGATCTCGCGCTGAGCTGCCGCTGGGTAAAGAAGTTGGCGACAACTCGGCGGATCCGACCTTCGAAACACGACTCTCTGTTAATCTCAAAACTCCATGACTAACCATATTTTTGACCTCTGTAACTACTTATCTATGCTTCTACCATCCCCAAAACACATTTTGACATGATTCGAATTTAATCCAAACAACTTTATATCACAACTCTAAACCCATCGAATAACTTACGCTCGAAAACTATCTTATTCAGAAACCATGCTTTTGACTAAACTTAGAGATCAAAACCAACTATAAATCAAAATGATGCTACTCACAGTTATACGCTCCAAAACCTTGCAACGGCGACTCCTAGAACAATAAATCTAATAGTCGATCTCCACCCAGTTTTTCCTTTTGTTCACAAGAGGCTTTTCTGAACAACCTTGATTCTGAACACTTTGATCGGCAGGCTTCTCTCCAAAACCCTAGACTTCCAGCCAAAATCTCCTTCCAACCAAGGTATGCAAAACCTATGGATCTACATACGTTAAGTATTTATACTTACCCTATATACTTTTCCGCTCAACGAAATTTAAAATACATGATTCGGTGCAACGCTCGCCCACCAAGTTTCCTACATACACAGCTTATTAATTTTTCACAAATAATAATCATGTAGAAAATTGGGGTTTTACAGCGACCATTTCCATGTATTGATTCAAGGGCTGCATGCTAGTGGTTCATTCCAACTCTGTTGAGTATGTGCGCAATAAGTCGATGACTATGGCTCTTATCTTATGAGTAGTACTCGGGTTTGAGTGTCACAGTAGCTTCGCCAATAAGACGAATGGTGGTATAACATTTGATGAGTGTCTTCTCAAAGTCTTATCTTTCTTTGTGAGTCCTATAATGATACTAGTATAGTATTGCTATACACCTGTTATTGTTATATTGACACATGTAAGTTCCTACATGTTCTATTTTATGGTGGGATGTGGTTAATTGGCTTACCGCAGTTATAAAGGAAATTGATTTGACTTTAGCTTATTTGGATTTATGCTGAATTTTTCTGGACTTAGTTTCGTATCTTAATTATGATTGATACATGACCCTTAGAAATGATTTATTGCTGGTTTGTTCTTTTTGTATGCTATGATCTGATTAAACGATGCTTGTAACGACCTGGATCCAAGTTTATCTAAACACATAAACCCAAATCTGGTTCGTTCGGGAAAATGGCCCAAACAACTATTCCAGACCAAAAAAATTTCATTTATTATATCAAAGTGCGGAAATAAAAGACATATTTCAAGAAGCGCGGAATTAAACCACCAAAATAATCCATTATATTTCATCTATAAAGTCTGGAAATGGTTCAACTAAATAAAATAAGTAACATCCACCAATGGTGTGTAATTAAGTAACTAGTAATCTTTCAATTAACATCAAAATCCTCAAATAAAAATACTAAAGTTAATCCCTAAGAAAATAAATCTAATCATCTCTCCATGTCCTCCTGGACCTACACAGGAATGAAATAGTCATCTTCCTGGTAATCACAGTAATCTCCCGGAGTCTCTACCCCAGCAACGTCCTCTTCAGGAATATCTGAAAACAAAACCAATAAAACAATAATGTGAGAAACAACATCTCAGTAAGCAATCATGCAAATAGTTGACCACAATAAAATATGCAACGCTTAATCAGAATAATCACAATAAGATTCAAGACAACAATGTAATATAATTTGTCCACCTCATGGGACTCATGAAATAGAATACCAGAGAAAGAGAGTAGACATGTGCCAATATGCTACCTAACCGAATTACGATGGACCAGCCGCCCTGCAGTCTGGCTATTCAACACCAACGGAAGAACCCAACCATGAGTTAGCATATACGGCCCAACCAATCCAGGAGTGAGTAACGTAGCGACCGACCAATCCAAGAGCAGTACCATCCTCAAGATGATGGAATGCCTCAGATACAGAATTCAAACCCCTCTAATAAACATTTCACTTACTAGCTATTCTATGGATCCATATAACTGCTAAACCCACTCAATAGTGAGAAAACAAACCAGGGATGCACAAAATACCTTCATATCACCCAAATACAGGTGTATGAACTCACAAAACTGACCTTGGTTAAAAGTAAAATCCTTTGGAACAGTGGAATCAAGTAAAAGTGCCTTTTTAGAAACATCTACCCAAAATCTTTATAAAATTGAATTTTAAACATCCGCCAGTGCAAACAATCCCAAAATACCCCAATCTTGATGTTACATAGGTTGAATTTGGATAAAAACACTTCCGTAGTGAAAAACTAGGTTGAAAGACAAATTTTCCAAAATTTGACAGACAAGGCGCTCGAGCGACCAAGGGCGCTCGAACGGCCTTACACAATAGCTTGTTTCAGGTTGGTCACTTGATGGATCGCTCGAGAGACTGTTCTAGCGACAGTTCAATCTGGGAAAATTGCTCTCGGGTTTTGACTAACCACATAGGGCGCTCGAGCGACTGCTCAGGCGGCCCGATACGTTAAAAATCCGTAACTTTACGAAATTCAATAAAAATTCCACAACTCAAAATTCAATGCATCAAATCCATTCTAAATCATTTTAAAACACTTTATAAACATGCTAGAACAATTTCCAACAATTAAAACATCATAAATAACGCATACAACTCGTCAATCACCGATTAAACATGCATAACGTCTAAACGCGAATATATATTTGTGCAAGAGTTAAATGGACTAATTACCTGGTTTTGGGAACTAACTCCTTCTCTAAAAGCTCTAAGATATCACCCCAAATACACTCCAACAGATCTCAGAAGGCCTTGATCTCGTCTGGTTCAAAAATCGCTCTTTTACAAACCCAACAAGTTTAACTTCCCAAAACAGAGCTTCTCTTTTAGTTTGATCATACCTATGTTTTTAGGCACGAAAACACTCCTCCTTCTTCTCTAAGACAGCTCCAACAGGTTCTGGAGTACTAGGGTTTGATCTCTAGGAAGAAGAAAGAAGAATAAGAGAAAAGTAACCAATGTGGACGGCTGTTTCTATGTTATGGACGTGGGTAGCCTAATTGCATGCATATTAGGTTTTGTTTTTTTATTTAAAGTCTTTTACCATAATGCCCTCCTTCTTTAAACCGACTTAAATCAAACCATTCAACCAACTACTCCTTAAGCCAAATAAACCTTTGGGTTAACCCACTCTCCTTGCGTTCGACCAACTCTTTTTATTCTCCCTGTTTTTTTTCTCAATTAATTCTTACTAATATATATCATAGTACACTACAATTATCTATATAGACTCTCCTATCACCTCTGGTTCATCTTGAACTCCTCCAGGTTGAACCAAAATTTCATCTCCTGCATATTATTAACCAATTAGTCTATTTATTTATTTATTACTAAAATATGGGATTTTACAATGCCTGCTTATCCGTGTTAGTCTTATTCAAGCATGAAATGTTTACTTTTAAATATATAAACTCTTTCTAGCATGCATCGTGTTTCCTACTGAGATATTCGTGTCTCATTTTTTTTTTTTGGTTTTCAGCTGATACGAGAGAGGGGAATCCTAGTGGTGATATTCAGAGAGATTTTGCTGATTTCTTTCCGAAGGATTATTACTACCCGATTGAGTCGAGGTTGTTATTGGGGAATGGAACTTTGATATTGATGGATTATTTTATTTATTTATGGTTTTGGATGTGAGGAGAGAGTGAGAGTTTTAGACCCTCTTTTATTATACCAGACATGACTAGTTGTTTTGATGGTCATTGATTCTTTATTCTATTTATGGTGATGTTATACATTACACTTCCGCACTATTTAATTTCCTCATTCTTATAATCTCAATTGAATCATTAAATTTTGGTCTGGTATTATTGATAGTGTTATTATGGGCCCAGTAGCACTTGGATTCAAGTTCGGATGCTGGTTTTGCATTGACCCGAGTTCGGGGCGCTACAGAGATGGTATTAGAGCAAAAGGGTTCTAATCTTAGGTAACTAGCCATAGGGGATGGGATTGTGAGTACGCTTGATAGAACCCCTAGAATTATATGATCCTAACAAATGAAATTTGTATTTTGTAGATGGCTAGTAGAGAGAGACGTGCACGAGCAGATGTTACTGAGGAGAGAGTTGATGCTGGAGAGCTGTAGCATGATGTTCCACTACCACTACCACCACCTAGAGGAGATGTTTAGGCCATGGTAGGCACCTTGGCAGAGCTTCTTGCTAAGGAGAGGGAAGAGAGATTAAGTCAGAGATGCGCATAGACATGCTAGTGAGTTATAGACGGCGCAGGACTTGGAGCAGTTCCGTAAGATGGATCCGCCTATTTTCAGTGGACGACCAAACCCGATGGAGGTAGGGAGGTGGCTTATGCAGGTCGAGTGGATTTTTGACATCATGGATTGCCTAAAGGATAGGCGAGTCAGATTGGCAGCTTTTTTGTTTGAGGGGGAGGCAGCTCACTGGTGGAGGGCTGTGAGGAGGCAAGACCCCCAGGCCATGTATATGTCATGGGACAGATTCACAGAGGTATTTTATGGACAGTACTTCTCTGACGAGGTCCGACTATAGAAGGATAAGGAGTTTATGGATATTACCCAGGGGAGCCAGACAGTGGCTCAATACAAGTCTAGATTTTCTGCCTTGTCAAGATTTGCACCCCACATGGTGTAGGATGAGAGGAGGATGACAGCGCATTTCGAGCGTGGTTTGAGGCCAGAGATACGGAGTATGCTGACAATTTTGCTATGCACTGAGCTTAAGGACATAGTGTGGCGGGCCACCAGGGCTGAGAGAGATATTGAGACTTAGACTAGTCTGAGCAGAGCGAGACAGCCAGTGAGACCGGTAGAGCAAAGAGGCTTCCTTAGCAGGGCAAGAAGCTGAGGGAGTGGACCAGAGGAGAGTCATCTGGCAATTAGACATACAGAAAAGCTTAGAGAGGCTGTGCCAGATGTGGCAGATATCATGTTCCAGGCCCATGCTTTGCAAAACTGGGTACTTGTTATCGATGTGGTCGGGTAGGCCATCGGATTCATGAGTGCCAATTCTCTCCTAGTTATCAGTCTTTGGCAGTGAGACAACCCGATGCACCAGCATCTGCACCTATAGCTACGCCAAGACCCTCGTTCCAGTAGCTAGCTCAGAGAGCAACTATGGGACAGAGACCCCAGGGTAGAGGAGCAGCGCAGAGGGGAGGACAGAGACAGACAATTCTTGCCCCACAGCCGCAGTAGACGAGAGTGTATACAGTAGAGGCACACGAGGAGGAGCGTGAGCTTGAGCCTGTAAAACCCCTAAATTTTCAAATAAATAAATAATTAAATAATATTTCAATTTAATTAAAATTATAAAATTTAATGTGGTTTTTTTCTAAGATCTATTATTGGGTTATATAGATGATCACATGGAAGGAGGAGATCCAAAAGATAAAGTAGATCTAACCGTTGGATTGTGAGGAATCAAGGTAAGTGTGGATTAAAGGTTATTTTTAAATCTGATTGGCGGGTAAGTATAGAACTTGATAGTGGTGTGATGCATAGGATCATGGAGTATAAAAGAAATAGGGTTCATACCTAGAGGATATGTTTAGTATTCTGTTTTGTTATTCGCTCGTTGGTGTATTGCGGCTGAAGTAGATGAACGACTGCAGAGATCGAAACCGAGGAAGAAGAAGAAAAGAAGAAGGAGGGAGAATGACTTGAGTTTCTCATCGTCCCAAGACAAATCTACGTCAGAGAAGAGAGTGGTGGTTGCTGTTAGAGGAGGAAGAAGAAGAACGAACGAAACAGGTAGGTAGCACAACGTTTTCGTCGTGATTTGTGTTCTTCGTTGTATTTCGATTTCATGGCATGATTAGTCGTTTGTAACTAGTTATATGGTTGTATTGAAGATGATTATATATGTATGCATTGATTGATTTGAAGAAAAATTCAGATTTCGTATTCGGTTTGCCGCAAATTGTAGGACGCTTAGCACGATCGCCTGTCGGTTGGTTTAAAAAAATACAAACTGTTAAGCTGCTCACCCATCGCCTAAGCAATGGGGTAGGTGACCAAAACGTGAATGAGTGCCTAGAGGGACCACCTAGGCGATCCCTGAGCGCTCGTTGAAACAAATAATTGTCGTATTTTGAACTGCCGCTCAAACAGGCCGCCTAGGTGACCGATGCTGGGCGATCTCAACAGAAAAATGTGAATTTTCATAATCTGATTTTTTAATTCAAAATAAAATGATTTTAAATAGATATTATCAATTAAATTAGATGATTTGAGATGAATTTAACTAATCAAATAATCTGTTTTCAACATAAACACTAGGGAATTTATTTTAGGCTTATAGTTGCCTACTTTGAAAATAATTAGGGATTTTTGAGATTTTAGACTTTGAATCTATTTGATTGAGATATTTATTTAGGAAATTTTATTTCCACACATCATGATTCTGATTTCCACAGATAGAGACTTCATATTAGAAACCCAACCCCGTTAAATTAACTTTGATAAATTTTAAGAATCATGACTACTAAACTTCACTGGAAAAACCTGACACCAAAAACTACCTTATAGATTTTTGGATAAAGAATCTATAAGCACCCAAATTTTGATCAAACCAAAAAGAAAAAGAAGAAGAAGAAGAAAACAAAAAAAAAGTGCTAAAAGACAGCAGAAAAGTCAAACCCTGAGGGGACAAAAGTTGACTTTTTGATCAAGTGCAATTTGGCCACCATACTTCTTCCTAATGATTAGGAAATTCCGATACGATTCTAACGCAACTGAGTTTGCTCAGATCGGGGTTCGGATGAAGAAGATATGGGTCGGTCAAACTTGAGGGGAGCCGAAATTTGACTTTCTGCTAAACCCCGAATCAATTGCTTAATCCTATCCCAATGGATAGAGGACTCTGATACGGTTCTAACGCAATTGAGTTTGCCCAAATCGGAGTCCAGATGAAGAAGATATGAGCTGTCGAAGTTTCAGAGCAGCAAACCTAGAAACTGCACACGTGGCGACAAACGCAGCAAAATATCTCAGGGGGCAATCTCTAAATATCTAAGACTTGCCAAATATCTCAGAGACTAAACCAAAATTCCCAGGGGGCAATCTGCAAATATCCAAAAGTGTCAAATCGGTCGAATCAGTCAAGTCGAGGGGCAAATTTGTAATTTTTCCGATTTGTATCCGACCAAATATGTCGGATACACATACTTTTGTGTGTATTCGACACTATTCATCGGATACAATGAGATCCGCCCGCGAGATTCACGCGGATTCGCCAACAGATTCGCTCAGAAAATTGAATTTTTGAAATGATTGTGTTTGTATCCGACATTTTATGTCGGATACAAAGGAAGCTTAGTGTATCCGACATTTTATGTCGGATACAAGGAGGTATAGTGTATCCGACATTAAATGCCAGATACAAAAAATTGTCTATAAAAAGGCAACAGCAGCCCTATTTCGGGAGTTGGCTCCTCTTGGCTTGCTTCCACCTCTCTTCCCCCTCTGTTCCAGCTCCGAAACCCCCTCTTCTTACCCCTCTTTGACTCCCCAAACCATCCAAGCCTTACTCTTAGGCTCTCCAACCCTTCTTTCCCCTCTTCTTCTCCATTTCCTCACAAGCAAGAGGAAGTACAGCTGCTGTTGGTGGCCAAAGGGGGTGCTCTACCCTCGGTTCTCACTCCAAGGAAGCTCATACGCTCACAAAAGGGTGCCTAATCCCCAAGGTAATGTTTCCTACGATCTTTTGTTCAATATAAGTCAAGATGAGCATATTTCAAGCATATTCGGGCATTTTCTATGTGTAGTGCCTCTTCTCTTTATTTAGCCTTCTTTTGTACCCCATGTAAACCCCCCATATTCCCTTCTCGTGGTTGCTGTCCTCTCTCCCCGTTACTACTTTTCGGTTGTCCTGGTGGTGGTCATGAGACTTCCCTCTCGCAAGATCTAAAAGCCAAGGTTTGTGAAAGTGTGTGCGTGTGTAAGCACCCATTTTCGTTTATTTTGCATCACTTTTTGTGCTTACTATGTTGGGTGAGATTAGAAACCAGAACAGGGACTCCTTGGTCCCTGTCCAATCATTGCATGGGATCCAAAATGGAAGAGGTAAAAACAATGCCTCTTCCCTCCCCTTTTCCATGTTATAAAAATCACCAAAAGTGACCAAATTGGGGCATTCCCTCACTCCCTGGACCAATGTGGGCTCATACAGGAGCCCACACAACCCCTGGAACATCCCAAGAAGCCTAAGAACCCAACCCCAATGGAAAAATCCGAAAAACAAGCTTCTATGTGTTGATCCGGCAACTCAGGTTGGATCAACAGAGGCTTATTCGTAGCCAGCCAAAGATGCCGGATACACTGATCCTTGTGTGTAACCGGCACATCAGGCCGGCTACACTGCCAGAGTGCCCTTTTTGCTATTTTTTATGATCTTGTGCTATTTCTTGATGGGTTTCCGGGTGACCCGGAAACCCAAGATGGGACATGGACCGACCCAGGTTAATTGAGTGGGCCAAACTCATTGAGGCCCACCAAAGCCCATTTTGGAAGCATGATGGTTAGATTTAGGCTTGGTTTGGCCGAGACCACGGGTAGGGCCTATCGGGCCCGCTAAAGCCCATTAAACCTAGCTAACTTAGGGTTTCCAAACCCTAACTCAAGAAGCCTTGGGCTTTCAAGTCCAAGCCCAGGTAAAGGGCCCCAAGCCCAAAGCGTGGTCCATTTTGGCACAGTTAATCAAGATAATCTCAAAATCATTTGGCAACCAATTGTGTGGCCCGCTCAGGGGCCCACAAAGCAATCCCGGCCCACATTGGCATGAAAATCAACTTAATAATCAAACTTTGACCATTAAATAAAATCAATTCATTTGAACCAAGCCCAAAGGGCCTCCCAGGCTAGACTGAGGCCCACCAGGGAACATGTGGGCTTAACCAAACCCACAAAGGGATGTAACCTATATCGGGTTACAGGGTCTTTTTGGGTATCTTTGTAGTGGATACACCCTGTTTTCTACAGAAAAATGTAAAATCCCAGATTTTAGTAATAAAATAATTATACTTAATAAATAAACTAACTGAGTTATTAATAATATGCAGTAGTTGAGGACTTGGTTCCACCCAAAGAAGACCAAGGTGAACTGGAGGAGAACTCGGAAAGCTAACCTAAGGTGAGATTTTAAACTTTAATTAGGGGGAAAGTTTAGTTATAATTATTCAGATTATTATGGTGTAGAACTAATTAAAAATAAAATAATAAGGGAGATGGTCGAACCCAAAGAGAATGGGTTGACCCAAAGGGTTATTTGGTTTGAGGCTTCATGGTTTAATTGGTTTGACTTAGTGAAGGGGATATTATGGTAAAGTACCTTAAATAATTAAATAACCTAGACATGCATGGAGTTGTTCACGTTAAGAACAAAACACAAAATAGAAGTAGCTGCAAGACCACTTCAATTCCCTCTACACTTCTCTCTTTTTTTTTCCTAAAGTAAAACCCTACTATTCAAGACTTTTGGAATCCGTCTTAGGGAAGGAGGAAGGAGTATTTTCGTGCACAAAAACCCAGGTAAGATCAAACCAAGATGAAAGCTCTGTTTTAGAAAGTTTAGACTTGTTGTAGGGTTCCTAAAGTTATGATTTTCTTAACCCAGAAGTGATCGAGGCTTGTTGAGATCGTTTGGTGTTCTTAGGAGTGATCTTGTGTTGCTTTTAGGAGAGGTTTTAGTTTCCAAAACCAAGTAAGTAGTCCCTTGACGCTTGCATAAAATCTAAATTTGTGTTTAGACAATATACATGGTTATTCAGTGTTTTGATGCGTTGTTTTTGTTATTTATGATGTTTTATTTGTTGGGAATTGTTCTAGCATGTGTATAAAGTATTTTAGAATGGTTTTGATGCATTGAATATTGAGTTGTGGAATTTTTATTGAATTTCGCAAAGTTACGGATTTTTCATGTATTGGGCCGCTTGAGCAGTCACTCGAGTGCCCTATGTATATATTCAAAACCCGAGAGCAATTTTACCCAGATTGAACTACCGCTAGAGCAGTCACTCGAGATACCTATCGAGCGACCAACCCTAAATTAACCTATTTTGTTAGGCCATTTGAGTGCCCGACTGCCGCTCGAGTGCCCTGTCTGTCAAATTTTGGAAAATTTGTCTTTCAACCTAGTTTTTCACTACGGAAGTGTTTTTTATACAATTTTAACCCATGTACCATTAAGTTTAGGGTATCTGGGGATTGTTTGCATTGGCAGATGTTTAAAATTCAATTTTATAAAGATTTTGGGTAGATGTTTTGAAATAAGCACTTTTACTTAATACCATTGTTCCAAATGTTTCTATTTTTAACCAAAGATGATTTTAAGAGTTCCTACCCCTGTATTTGGACTATCTGATCATTTTTTGACTGCTGAATGATTGTACATACACCCGGATTATTTTGCCCATTGAAACTGTGAGTTTGAGATATATATTTGATTCCACTTGTGTGGGTTTTTGGGTCACAGTTGTGGCAAAGCAAGTGCCTAGATTATTGTTTTCCGCATGGCGGATTTGGTTATTGGTATTTATATCCTCAGTCCGTGTACTCGGCGGGATACTTCCTCAATCCGTGTACTTGGTGGGAAGCTAGTTACTTTTGTTTATCCTCAGTCCGTGTACTTGGCGGGATACTTCCTCAATCCGTGTACTCGGTGGGAAGCTGGTTACTTTTGTTTATCCTCAGTCCGTGTACTCAGTGGGATACTTCCTCAATCTGTGTGCTCGGTGGGAAGCTTGTTATTGGTATATACTTCCTCAATCCGTGTACACAGTGGGAAGATGGTTATTTGGTGGCTGTTGCCTTTTATCTTCAGTCCGTGTACTCGGCGGGATACTTCAATATGGTTGTAGTTATATTTCACAGTGTTTGAGTTTATCGTGTTTAGTCTGATTAAACACTGCATATGTTTTATTGTTGTCAACTATTTGCATGACTACTTACTAAGATGTTATTTCTCACATTATCATTTTATCGGTTTTGTTTTCAGATATTCCCGATGAGGACGTTGCGGGGATAGACACTTCTGTGGATTTTACTGAGTACCAGGATGAAAATTACTTTATTCCTGTATAGGTTTAGGGATTCACATTAATAAAGTTGACTTGGTATTGGAAAAATTGTTTTAGATTACTTTTATTTAGATGACATGGGTGATGTTCATTTTATTCTAGTTAACCCTTTTCAGACTTAGTTGAGGAATTGGTGTTGAAGGTTTCCGTTTGAATTTCGCGCTTCTTGAAAGAAAAATAAATTTTATGTTATTTCCACACTCTGATTATATTAAATGAAATTGTGTAAGTTTGGATTAGTCATTTTGGGCCATTACCCTAACGTTCTAGGGTCGGGTTTATGTTCTTAAATAAACCTGGATCCGGGGCGTTACAAAAAATGTCTTGGGTTCACTTTGTTTGAGTAGCATGTAACCTGCATCAGGTTACAACTAAAGTTCTGGGTAACCTCTTGCAGCTACACATGTGAGAAGTATATAAGGGCATTAGAGTTCAACTTTTCTCAAATCGATTAAGTGTCTTAAAAAAACAAAAAGGAAAGAAACCAGTTGAAGGTGCTTCACTCTTGGGGGTTTTGAAACTCTCCTGACTGCTTGTATCTCGAAGCTTCATTTTTGGGGATTTGTGCTTCATGAAAGATTGAAGATATGGTTAATTTTTTTATTAGGTTTTCGTTTTAGGATTGTGAGACACGGGAAAAATCACCGGAATGATCATCCCTCCGTCAGCACACGGGGATCGACGTAAAAATTGGGAGAGTCGCCACCATTCATGTTTTGGGTGTGAATGGACACCAAAGTCTTCAAAAATAATCAAAAAGTGCAAAAAGGCCAATTCTAGGGTAAAAATAACCCTACTTGAAAATCAAATCCAGAGATGGGTAAGAGGATTAGATTATGAATGGGGGGAAGGTGTTAGGCACCCCCATTCATCCACGCAAGGTGGTTGCCAAGTGTTTGTTCATGCAAAAATAAGAAAGCTTGCTAAAAATCATAGAAAACCTTGAAAAAGGACAAATGTATGATATCTTCACATGAAGATCTAAATGGATTCTAAATCCCCTTTTATGTCAATATCATTTCTGGAGTATCACAAAAAGATGGAAATCAAAGCAACAGTTGCTCAAAACCCAGTTGAATCAAATCCGGAAAATTCGGTGAAAGTAATGCCATTTGTCTTGAAATCATTCAAATCCAATTCTAAATCAAATCAAACCAAATCCATTTGAAAGATTATGGTAAATAATAGTCTCATGCAAAATTTCAAGCCATTCCGATTGAAAACCTAGGAGTTATGCTCCTTGTAAAGTTGCTGCTCGGGAAAATCAAAAGTGGCAAGTGGGCAACTTTGGAAAATTATTTAGAACAATACACTCCATAAAAATCCACGAAATTTGGTGTGATTGAAGTTTGTATGGCCATATTTCAAAAGAAACTAGCCTCATACAAAAATTCCTTCGGATGTGTCTTGGGTGGTCTCCCGAACAGGCCCCAAAGATCACAAATTTACCCAGAAAAGTACTGATGAACAGTTCTGAGTAAATCTGTTACCAATAATTCAAATAGCGTCAAACAATTATGAAACCAATTGGATTTGAAAATAGACTCATAAATTAGTGCCCAAAAATAAAAATCATTCGAATCGGACTTAAAACGAACACATGGCGCTCCGACGAAGTGACAAGTTCCGTATTTAAACCTGAACTGTCCAATCAACTTCGACAGAGAGGTGTCAAAAATCTGCTTGATAGAAATTAATGAAATTTGGTGGACATAAACTAAACAGCCTCACCTTTCTCATGGTTCTAGAATCGCTCCAAAATTCATCCGGACGATGAAGTTATGAGTGTCCGAAGTAAGGGTACAGTTGCTGTCAAGCTAAGCCACTTTGAGTAAAACCAATGCAAAACTGTGACCAAGTATGTGTAATTCGTGCAAAATGAACACAAAACCTTTAAAAATCATTTGAAAACATTCCAGAATTTATTGAGGCCATTTATTTGAGATTTATCACAATGAATGTAATAAATCCTCAAATGTGAGCCTATCCCGCCAAAATAGTGCCATGTATGTGCAAGTGTGAAAAATCATACAAGATCAATATAACAATATAGCATGCATACATATTCATCAAAATAAGGTTCTAAAACAACTTAGGGTTCCGTTCCATTATCATTTCCCTTTGTTCTCTCTCCCCGTTAAACACGGTTCTTCAAGATAATCATGGGGTACTTTGAATATGGAAGGGTTCTCAAAGAATCACAAGGCTCATAGCATGCATTCAGATTAGTAAAAAAAAAAGGGATCTAGAACACCATAGGGTTCTGTTCCATTATCGTTTCCCTTTGTTCTCTCTCCCCGTTAAACACAGTTCTTCAAGATAATCATGGGGTACTTTGAATATGGAACGGTTTACAAAGATTCAAAAGGCTTATAGCAAAGGGGTTCTAGCACTAGGATCAATCCCCAGTCTCATTTCTCCTAGATCCCGCCTTCACGTTTTACGGCTAGGGGGAGTCTCGAGATACTTTGAGCCGGGGAAGGGTTTTCACACACATAGAAAGGCCTTATTCTACAGAAAGGTAGAAGAATTGTTCTTGGAAGCACTTCCACAGCGGTTTCCCTCTTCTCTTGGAGTTCTTCTTGGCAAGAATTGTTGGCAAGAGAGTTTGTGGCCATTTGCTTAAGGAGGAGCCTCCTATTTATAGGCAAAGGCTAGGGTTAGGGTTGGTGAGAATGGTAGACACAACATAATGTCTATAGCCCACCAACCTTAACCCTAAGGCTGTTTCCGAGATTTCCCTTCATTTAATGAAGGACATGATGGTAAAAGTGAAAAACTCTCGGAAACCCTAATTTTGAGCAAAACTTATGTATCCGACATGTCAGGTCGGATACATAGGCATTTTAATGTATCCGACATATGATGTCGGATACACTAAAGGCTGCATGTATCCAACACCTTAGGTCGGATACGAAGAGAAGTGCTTGTATCCGACCTGAGTTGTCGGATACAAGGAAAAAACCTGTTTTCTCAAATTCTGTGCTGGCTTCAAAGGAGATAATTGTTTTTGATGATTATTGATCATTTTGACTATGCAATTTGGGGTGTCTACAAGGATCTCAGTATGTTCTTCTAATTTCATCTTAGGTTTTCTTCATTCTTTAGATTTTTTCTTTTTGATTTCATCATGCTATTCTTTTACTATTTCAATTAATCTAGGTTTTGTTTTTTTTTTTTTACCATATTTCGTTAATCTGTTTTGTTTATAGGTTTCTGTTTCATTAATCTAAATAATTTTTGTTTCTGTTTTTTTTTTTTCGTTTTAGGTTTGCAGCATCATTTTTTTTTGGTTTGTTACTTTTTGCTTTTAAAAATATTTTTTTTTTTGAATCTCATTAATTCTCTTATGTTCAACTTCTAACTTTATTCGTTTTTGCCATTACTCTTTCATCATTCTTGCTCCTGTTTCATTAGATTTTATCATGTTTCTGAGAAATGTTGTTGCTGTAAGTTTCTGTAACATTCTTGTTCTGTGCTTCTTAGCTCATTGGTGGTGAATGCTTATCCTCTTTAGTGTCTAATTCTTTTTTGCCTATCTTCTTGCTTGAATGTTTAATGATATCCTATACATGATTTTGTTATGATTGATTGGTGCCCTAGATTCTTTCTCATAGCTCCAAAAAGAAAAACCCCAAGAGCTCCTTCTTCCTCTTCTCATCTTTCATTCACAAGAAGACAATCCCAAAGAATTATGTCATCAAATAGACCAACCACTTCCAATATTAGAAATCCACGAAGAGAAGAACTTTGAAAAAACTCCTGAAGTGAATACAGATATTGTGTCAAATCCTCTTCCTAACAAAGAAAATTTTCTAGGGGCTGGGCGTTCAGAATATCAAACTATCTTCTTTGCAAGGCCTTTGTTAACTGAAAGGCAAATTAATTTGGGGGATTTTCAAGACACAACTATCTCCAGAATTTTTTATGTATATGGATGGTATACACTTGGTTCCATTTCTTGTGTAGCCTACTCTGAACTTGTGAAGGAATTTTATTCTAACCTACATGATCTTCATCTTAAAAATCAAGGTAGGGTTACAGCATTTATAAGAGGTCATTGCTTTGAATTTTCAATTGACCTCATATGTTCTGTAAAACCCTGGATTTTCCTAAAATAAAATAAATTAATAAGTAAGGAATAATAAATTAGAGAGATTTAGCTATAAAGGTAATTAGAAAGGAAAATTGGGAATTTAAATTATATTGTAAAGGAGAAGTGCAAGAACTAATATTTAAATCTTAAAACTTCAAATCATGTAGAGAAAATACTACGAATAATAATAGATGAAGAATTGAGAAGACATTTAGAGGTTAAGGAAATTAAAGAGAAGGGTAATTTGGTCATTTCAATTTAGTCAAATTCATGAAAGGAATAAGATAATTAATTATTAAGTTAATAAACTAAACTAGATTAAACTTTAGTTTAGGGGATGTAAAATAAGGAATTTAAGGTTTAAAAGAAGGAATAAGGACTTAATGGTAATTATGTTATCTAGGGTCCTTAATTTTAGTAATATGGTAGGATATGAAGTGTTTTGTTAAAATTCAAAATCTAGGATGAGAATTAGTACGAAATTAATTAGAAATTTCATTACAAGAAATGTTTAAGGGAAATAATTTAGGAAGAGGGGTAAATGAGGAAATAGTTGTAGAAATTAAAGAAAGGATAACCTCATTAGGGTTGTTTATTAGTTAGACTATAAAAAAGAGGTTTAGAGGAGTTTAGGGTTTTGAAAATAGACCAAAATGAGGGGAAAAGAGAAGGGAAATTCGTGCCTAGATTTGGGGAAAAATAGGGGGAAGAAGAGAGAAAAGAAAAAGAGGGTTTTAAGAAGAAGGAATGCTGCTGATGGCCGACCAGTCAAGTTCGAGTGAAGATCTAGAGAGATCCGATTGTTGGATCGACCTAAAATTTTGAGGTTTTGATCTACACTCAAGGAACTTCAATCTAAATGGTGAAGATTGGATTTGAAGAAGTCTAAAGGGGTGCGATCGAGCTCAAAAAATTGGTGGACAATTAGGGATTTTTGCAGATTTGAGTTCATGCAATGAGGCAAGTAGCAAACCCTTTTGAAACTGGAGAAACTACATGATTTTTGTATGTTTTAGTTTCTTCATTGTGGTTTATTTGGGTTCAGATGTCGTTTTGAAAAGTTGGGAGATTATAAGTTGGTTTTGGTTTCATATTCTTTAAAGGAATCGAAAAAAGTGTTAATTATAAGAGGTTTAATTCAATAGGTTGGACTTAGATAAACTTTTAATTACTGAGATTAGGTTAGGATCATCTTAGAAGTAATTTAGAATGAAAATATGGAGATTAGAAACAATTTAAAACCATTGAAAATTGTGAAAGTTCGGAAATCAGAAAAAGAACCCAGAAACAGTGAAATTGGCTGGGCGCTCAAGTGACCACTCGAGCGCCAATATAGGTGCCTCGCCTGTGTATTTTTAACAGAAACCAATTCTCCAACGCCCAAGTGACCGCTCGAGCGCCCACTCAAGCGGCCAAGTAAAAATGTACATAGTAACGGACGCCCAAAAGGCCGCTCAAGCGCCCATTCGTGCAACCTCTGTCAGAATTCTCAGATTTTGGGATTATGTGCCCAAATCAAATTTTAATGATTTTTCTTGGAATTTTAAAGTTGTAACACCTGTAATTAGGATAATTTGAGATGTAGGAAGTGCCGGAATTAAATTTGGATAAAAGAATAATTATTTGGAACGATGAATGCAATCTAAAACCAAAATAGTCTAGTTAATTGGAATGTGTGGACTTAGCTTAATTTTATTTGGAATTTAGGAATGAAACCTTGTCTAACATATCATTATAGACCTAAATTAACCTCTGGGAGGAATCAATAACATTTTTTATAAGTTTTGGAGTTTTAGGGTATTAATGAGGCAATTGGGACATTAATGAATTAATTATTAGGATAAGTCGTGACCAAGGTGTAGAATGGAGTAAAACTTATAAGAGTGAATTACTAACTTGTCTATTGAATAAAGAAGGATGATTTAAGGATGCCTACATTGACGAAACACATTCTGAACTTTTCATTAAGGAATTGTACCTGTTTTCATACTTATCTTGTTTTAAAGACCTTGAACTCTGTTTAAAACTTGATTTTGGTTATTTTAAATATCTGTTGGTTTGCAACCGAGAATTTGGTGATGATTGTGGACACATTATTCGACACGTAGGTGTCTCCTCGTATGGGAGTATGTTATTGACATGTTATGTCTCCTCGTATGGGGGTTTGTTATTGATTTATGCATTATAAAATTATTGAATATTTTTGGTTGTGAGTTGTTTCTAGCGGGCAATGCTTAGTGTGGATCCATAACTTAGCTAGGAAGTGAAATGAAATTGTCTGGTAAGTTAAACCTGTTTCCCAGTATGCATTTCGTCGTGTATCTCGACGAGGGCAGCAATCCAGACCCATCGTGTATCTCGACCTGGTCTTTAGCCATGTATCTCGACATTGGTTTATTTGGGTTACCACCGTGTGCTTCAATGAGACATCAGCTTACACGAGCTTTATATTGGTCATGTTTAGTTTACTTGGGACTCGTACATGAGAGTTATATTTTGGTCGTGCTTGTAGTTCACTTGTGACTTGTACATGAACTGGTATTAGCTGTGTTTGTCGAGGATCCATATATCTATGATCAGATTGGTATTCCCCTGGTTACTTATTTGCAGTTGAATGGATTGTACCCGCCAGCCTATCCGTGTATCTCGGGGGTGATCCGCATTGATGGTTGACGAAGGAATGGATGATCGTGTATCTCGGCTTCATTATCATGTAAGCGGTGAGGTGGTGACTATGGGGATAGAAATAGCTTATTAAGTGGTTTCAGTTCATGAGTCTTGTCATGTCACAAATACTTAGGTTTGGTTTGATGATTGCTTAGAATATAATTATCGTGATTTTGTTTTATCGTTTCACCTCATGACTTATTTTGCAAAAATTATGGACTGTTTTACCTCATGCACATTGCTACTTGTTGAGATTTATTCTCACTCCAGTTTTCCCCATTTTTCAAGTACTCTTGGCAAGGACGACAAGATTTGGGCTAGCTAGTTTGTAAGTGGGGTAGTACTTTTAGTTGTAGAGTAGTTTATGAGTTTGAGAAAAATTGTAGATGTAAACCTTAATTGTTAATAATCATTATTTCATGTTTCCGCACATAACTCTAATAATGAATTTAATAAAAGTTTTAAATTATTCCATATTATTGGTTGCTTTGGTCACATCCAATAACTCCTCGGGTCTGGAAAAATTTGACCCGGAACCAGGGCGTTACATGTTCAATTCTTGATCTTCCTAGAGTTCAAAACCTTGAGTTTGATTATTTCAGTCCTTCAAACTAGACTACTTCATGCACTTCTTCAAGGCAAATCCTTCTGTACTACCTCTACCATTTTCTAACATATCTTGGGTGTTAAAAATTCAAAAACCTTGTCTCAAAAGTTGCCCTTTGGAGTCCTTATTTCCAATATAATCCTAAGCAAAGGCATTGTTCCATCTCCAACCGACCCTTATGTCAAACTCCGTCTCATTTTGGATAAGGCAACAAAGATAGAAGTCTTGCACAAACTTCAGGACCATCTAGATCGAGGCAAGCTACTTCAAATCATCTTTCTCTCATCCTATCCAAACTTGATCAAATACAAGAAGAGCATAGGGCATCTATTCAATCTATACAAACTCAAATGCAAGAGATGCAGATAAATTTCAAATCAGATCTTGATTACATCGCTGAGAGGGTAGATAGCCTTCATCAAGCAAGGAAGAGGGAGTCAAATGAGACAAGACACTACATTAAAGAGCTTCTCACCAAACAGAATGATATGGATGATTTACTTCAAGGTTTTGCCAAAAGGATATATAGGCCTCCTTGGCAACTTGCATGTCAAAAAGGGGAGTAAGAATAGGGCTTGTATCAAGGGCAGAGAGTTCAAGGAAAATTTTTTTTGCTATGACTGTTGGTTATTTATTTATTTATTTTTTTTGTGTTTCTTTTGAACTTGTTTTTCTGTTTCTAACCTTACCTTCTTGACATGAATGAATTGATACTTTACTTGTGAATGTTTTCATTCTGAGAATGTTCAAATTCAGGTTAGAACTATTGTCAGTGCATGAAAGTAGACTGATGTGATGTTAGTTACTGATTATGAACTTGTGATAATTCTTGGACTGAGTTAAATATGTTTGACAGGATTGGTGTGAGTATACATTGCTTTATGATTCATGAATTCTTTGTTTTGCAATGTAATTGTCAAGGGGAAGATTGTTGAGAAAATTTCTTTTTCCTTATGACAATTGGATGACAAAAATCATTTGTACTAATGAATTTCTTTGAAGTATTGTGTAGCAAGCAAATGAAGCAAATTTCATGATTTGAATCAGAGAAATCTGGATATGATGTTTTCTTAAGGATGCTACAAACAGGTTTAGTGGTAACCTATTGTAGCTACACTTGTAACAGAAAAAATCTAGGTTTAAAACCCCTGTTACGTATCTATTAGGCAGTTAGGCTTTCTGTTTTGAGAGACAAACTGATATGAAGAATTCTCGAGAAAAGCAAGAGAGGAGTGTCTTTCAAAGGGCAGAGGAGATCGATTGATCAGAGGTGTGAAGGAAGGCTGGTTGATGCTTCTAGAATTGATTGAAGGAAGTGAATTCAGATCTGGAGTTGATATGAAAACACAATTTGAAGCAATTCAAGGTATGATCATGGATTCTTGAAGACTTCAAGATGGTTGGAGAAATCAAGAAATGTGAATTGATGCGTCGTGGAATCGACTAAGAGTGAAACTTATGTTAGAAGTGATTTCTTGTTAAATCTAATATTCTTGTATTCATCTTTCCATAGTGAATTGGTTTCTCAGGTTGGTCTCCCAAAAAAGACCCAAGGTTTTTGTAGACACCCCAAATTGCACTACAAAATGAGAAAATAATTGAAAACATGTAATTGGGATTTGAAACAGGTCAAAAAAGTATAAAATTTGGTCAAACATGAAATGCCCGTATTTTATTTACGGGCTGGTCGTGCCCGCAATTTCTCTACGGGCACGGGCTTTTTTGTGCGAATTTATCCTTTTTCAATTTCTGAGCCTTATCTGCACTCAAATCTCTTTCTGGGAGATTCGAATCCTTTTATTTATCCTATTTGGCAATGGATTGGAATTATCCCTGTTTTCAATTCAAACTGGAAGATCTTGGTATATCCCTTTGGACCAACCATACCCCTGGGCTTGCCTATAAATAGAGGGCAAATCCTGAAGCAAATGGCCATTAATTTGAAGTCTGAAGAGCTCTAAGTGAAGAAAGGAATCCCTGCTGCTCTGCTTTCTCAATCCAGGTAAGTCCATTTTCTCTTTTATTTTCTATTTTTAATTCTAGAAATAGTCTGATCTTCTCCATTGTTGTAGAATAAGGCCTTCTTATACTTGTATTCCTAAACCTGCCTCCAAGTACCTCAAGAATACTCTCTAGCCGTAAAACGTGAAGAGAGAGCTAGGGGAAAGGGGAGCAGGTGGATCCCTAGAATAGAGCCCCATAAAATGTTTTTTTTTCTTTTTGTTATAGAATAAGGCCTTTGATTGTGTTTTTATCCCCAAACCTATCTCCAAGTACCTCAAGACTCCTCTCTAGCCGTAAAACGTGAAGAGAGAGCTAGGGAAAAAGAGAACAGGTGGATCCGTAGGGTAGACCCCCATGTGCTATAATCTGTGAGATGTGGTTGCTTTTACTATCCTGCTAATGTTTTAATGGTTTTGTTTTGAATCTGGAGGAATCCTATGAATCCATGATGTTTATAGCATGAGATCCCCACTTTTTTGTATAATTTGGATTTTTCACACCTTTGCACCTACAACACTGTTTTCTTGATTTTGGTGATATTTGGCTAGGATTCTGGATCTACCATGATCAATATGGTAGATCTAAAACCAAAAGCCTGAAAGTAACCTGTAAGGTTTCATGATATGATTTTAAAATTGTTTTTGATCTTGGAGAAAGGATCCTATGGTCTAAACTCTCCCTTTTGATGTTTTTTCATCAACATTGGGTTGAGTGGGGGTTCTATATCTCCACTATTGAGAGATCCGAATCAGATCTATACTCCAAGTAAATTTGTTCTTCAAGGTTTTAATCAAGAGATTTCAATTTGCTTTTTAAGCTTTTAATGGTTTAGTCTAAAGCCAGTTTTCAGGTTATAACTTTATATTGGTTTTCTCTGATTTTTATCTCAATTTTATTTTAATCATGAAACCTTTAGAAAGGTATGATCATATTTGAAAGTTCTGAATTAATCAAGCTATTCGTATGAAAAAACCATACACTTTTGTCTTTTTGTGATTTTTTATGATTTTAGTAGCAAGCCTTCTTTATTTTTAACATGAACAATGCCTGGCAACCACCTTGTGTGGATGAATAGGGGTGTCTAACACCTTCCCCTATTCATAACCTAATCCACTTACCCATCTCTGGTTGTTTTTTTTAATAGGGTTATTTTTACCTAAATTTGCCTTTTTGTGCTTATTTTTGGTGTCCATTCACACCTAAACAGAATGGTGGAGACTCTTTGTTTTAATGAATCCTGTGTGATGATTAGTAAGTCATTAAATTGATTTTCCATGTCTCACAACTGGCGACTCCGCTAGGGACTTGTGGATTTCAGCCTTTTGGTGTATTTGTTCATGTTTTTTGTGTTTTGATTGGCTTGATATTTTGTGTTCTTAAGCATGTTTGATATGTTTAAATTTGATTTATTGTTTAAAAAGCATGGGGGTAGAAACATGCTTAATTCTGATTTATAGGATTGTTTCTAGAAACATGCGTAGGGGAGGTTTTTGTTTTGTTAAACCATGCTTATTTCTTGCTGTATTTTCATGATAGTATGTTTTAATTTTCAGCATGTTCTCTTTGATGTATTATTTGGTTATATAACATGATCACATGTTTGCATGTTTGGGTGATTTTTGTGAGCATGCTTAGGTGCTATAGGATTGCTTTGTTTACTTGTGTTTGTTTACTTTAAATGTGCTTTATATTTATGCCTTGGTTTGTATATGTATGGCTGCGAAAAGAGTGGCAAGGGGTTGGGACTTTGTGAATGTACCAATTTTTACAAATGCACTATGCACATTTTATTTTTTTACACAGCCTACCCATAACCTATAGGAAGTTGAACCCGAATGTGTGTAGCTTGGTGCAACGAGGTAGATACTTCGGAAAGCGAAAGTGAAAACATTCACCTTATAACTTTGGGCTAATGATGTGATGACAATGTAGATCTGTGATTCGATTCTGGTCATCACTAGGCTTGAGTTCTAAGTTGCCACTAAGCCAAAACCCAAAACCCCTACGCTTGAAGGCAGAGATACATGTTTTTGGCTAAAGTACACAATTACGTGGGGATATGGGTTTGTAATTGAGGGAAGGCCGTTTGCATGGTTCACAAGCCAAGGCATAATGTGGATGCCAAATTGAAGGTAAACAAGGTAACCAGGTATCCTTAAATTTTGCAATATTTTCATGTCATGTGGGTATCATGGTGTCCATCTGTTTGGGATGAAATTGGTCCCAAATAGGCATATATCTTAAAATTGGTGTAGCCCATAGGAAGAGTTTTGAACTCTTATCAGAATTGATCAGACCTAGAGTTCATATGAGAGGCAACCCAAGGTACCAAATTCTGAGCACGGTGTCTAATTTGGAAGGAACATGTGCCCTCATAAGCATGCATTTTTGCAAATAGGGTCAAAGTCCACTTTGGGACAGTTTAGAAGCCTTACAAGGGTGAACCGTATGTTTGGATGAGCAATCAAAGTGATCAAATCATGTAAAAACTGGAAAAAAACGAAAAAAAAAAGCTCCGTAAACCGCATTTAGTATACGGGCTGGGCTTGCCCGTATTGGCTATAAGGTCAAGGCTTGCCCGTAATTTAAGTACGGGCAAGGCAAGACCGTACTGTATATACGGTTTTTAAGGAAAATTCAATTTTAACAGTTTTTCCCCCAAATCTTGTTCCTCTAATCTTTAAGTGATACATGTAAGCACCTTATTTTTGCACCCCTGGAAGTGCTGAAAATGAAAACCTTGGCAAAAAGTCAAACCCTGAGGGGTCAAAGGTTGACTTTTTGATCAAGTGATAATCGGCCACCTCGCTTTATATCATTGGATAGAGAATCCCGACACGGTTCCAACGCAACTGACTTTGCAGGAATCGGAGTCCGGATGAAGGTTCTGCGGGCGGTCAAACTTGGGCGGAGCCAAAAGTTGACTTTCTGCTAAAACCCGATCCAGATGCTTACCTCTATGTCATTGGATAGAGAATCTCGACACGATTCCAATGCAACTGAGTTTGCAGGAATCGGAGTCCGGATGAAGGTTCTGCGGGCGGTCAAACTTGAGGGGGAGCTGAAAGTTGACTTTTTGCTAAACCCCGATCCAGGTGCTTAACCCCATGCCATTGGATAGAGGGCTCCGATACGATTCTAACGCAACTGAGTTTGCCCAGATCGGAGCCCGGATGAAGAAAATATAAGCTGACAAAATTCCCGAGCAACAAAACCGGCAAACTGCGCACCTGGCAAAAAGTTGCACACGTGGCGAGTTGCGTAGGAAAATATCTCAGGGATCAAATCCGTAAATATCCAAACATTCAAAAGATCCCAGGGACCAATCTGAAAATATCTGAATAAAATAATATTAAATCCAAATATCCCAGGGACTATATCTTAATTTTCGGATTTTTTAAACAAACCCACGGCTGCATTAAATGGGTTAATCATTTTGTCGCTCGAGCCGAGTGACAGCTACTCGGCGCGAGCTGGGCGCCAAACTCGGCGGATCCCCCATGTCTTCTTCTATAAAAGCCACGGCAGCCTTCATTGCAAGGGTTTGGCTGTTTTTCGGCATTCAAGGGTTCGGCATTTTTTCGTTGGGCATTTTAAGGTTGTGGGATTTTCAGGTTCGGCATTTTAAGGTTGGAGATTTTTGGTTGGTTTCTTTTCTTGATCGGCACGACTGCTGGGTTTTCCTCTTCCTCTTCCCCACTCTACCTGGTTCAAGACCCCGTTCCCTCCCTTCCTCTTCTTCCTCGTCAAACCCGAAGGATATCTTGCTGCGGGCGTGGAGAGGTGCTGCTCTGACAGTCGCTCGAGCTCCAAGGTCCAACACATCCTGCCGGGGGTGTTAAAACACCCAGGTAATGTTCCCGATAGCCTTAACCTTTTGTCCAACGTAAATAAGCTAATTACGATATTCTTTTGTTCCGGTAATTTAATATGTTCTGGTGTTTCATTCAGTAATATTGGTTGTATGATTCGAAGGAGGAGCATGTTCCCTTTGATCTTTGCATCTCTTGTATCCCCATAAAACCCCCCGTTCCCTTCTTTATGTTCTGTTAGTGTTTTGTTTTCGGATTTGTAGGTTTGCAAAGAGATTTGAGTAGTGAGTGTAAGCGCCTCATTTTTGCGCTCCCAGAAAAACAAGAAATGCAAACCTTGGACAAAAAGTCAAACCCTGAGGGGTCAAAAGTTGACTTTTTGATCAAGTGAAATTTGGCCACCTTGCTTTATGTCATTGGATAGAGAATCTCGACACGGTTCCAACGCAACTGAGTTTGCAGGAATCGGAGTCTGGATGAAGGTTCTGCAGGCGGTCAAACTTGAGGGGAGCCAAAAGTTGACTTTCTGCTAAAATCAGAACCAGATGCTTACCCCTATACCATTGGATAGAGAATCTCGACACGGTTCCAACGCAACTGAGTTTGTAGGAATCGGAGTCCGGATGAGGGTTCTGCGGGCGGTCAAACTTGGGCAGAGCCAAAAGTTGACTTTCTGCTAAAATCCGATCCAAAGGCCTACCCCTAGGTCATGGGATAGAGGGCTCTAATACGATTCTAATGCAACTGAGTTTGCCCAGATCGGAGTCCGGATGGAGAAAATATGAGCTGACGAAATTTCCGAGCAGCAAAACCAGCAAACTGCACACGTGGCAAAAAGCTGCGCACGTGGCGAGTTGCGCAGGAAAATATCTCAGGGATCAAATCCATAAATATCCAAATGTACGAAATATCCCAGGGACTAAATCTGTAAAAATCCCGGAATATCGGATTAAACCAAAAATGGCCAAGGACTAAATCTGGAAAATTCAGATTTTCCGACCGACGAGCGGCCGCATTAAATGTTTTGTCATCATATTGCCGCTCGCGCGACCGTGGCAAGCGAGTATGCGCTAAGCTTGCGCTTAGTGCAAGCTTAGCGGATACCCCTTGTGAGACATGGAAAAAATCAATCTAATGACTTCCTCAATCATCACGCGGGATTGGTTAAAAACACAGAGTTGTCACCATTCAATTTAGGTGTGAATGGACACCAAAATATCAAATAAGCACAAAAGGCAAATTTAGGGTAAAAATAACCCTCTTTAAAAAAAACAACCAGAGATGGGTAAGGGGATTAGGTTATGAACAGGGGAAGGTGTTAGGCACCCCTATTCATCCACACAAGGTGGTTGCCAGGTATTGTTCATGTTAAAATAAAGGAAAAAGCTTGCTATTAAAATCATAAAAAATCACACAAAAGACAAAACTGTATGGTTTTTTTTCATACAAATAGCCTAATTGATCCAGAACTTTCAAATATGATCATACCATTCCTAGGGTATCATGATTAAAATAAAATTAAGATAAAACCAATCTAAAGTGAAAACTTCAAAAATCTGGCTTCAAGTTAAATTCTAGAAATCTAGAAAAAATATGATTTTTATAAAATATTTCAAAATTGAACTTGAACAATCCAGGACATAGATAAAGCCCAAATTTCACTTTAAATCAAGAAATCAAAACAAAAAATACCCACGTTGATGAAGAACATCAAAAGGGGAGAACTTAGACCATAGGGTCTTCTCTCAAAAATAGAAAAGGACTCAAAAACCACTTCATGAAACCCTAGAATTCACTTTCAGGCTTCTGGATTCAGATCTACCATATTGATTATGATAAATCCAGGATCTTAGCCTAAAATCACAAAAATCACGAAAATAGTGCTGTAGGTGCAAAAGTGGTGAAAATCCAAATTTTAGAAAAAAGAGAGGATCTCATGCTATAAACATCATAGATTCACATGATTCATTCAGATTCAACATAAAAACCATTAAAACATGATCAGGATATTCAAAGCAGCCATATCTCACAGATTTGAGCACATGGGGGTCTACCCTACGGATCCACCTGTTCTTTTTTCCCCTAGCTCTCTCTTCATGTTTTACGGTTAGAGAGGATTCTTGAGGTACTTGGAGATAGGTTTGGGTACACAAACACAATCAAAGGCCTTATTCTAAAAGAAAAGAGAAAAACAGATATGGGGGTTCTATTCTAGGGATTCACCTGTTCCCCTTTCCCCTAGCTCTCTCTTCACGTTTTACGGCTAGAGAGACTCTTGAGGTACTTAGAGACAAGTTTAGGAATACAAGATAAAAAGATGGCCTTATTCTACAACAATAGAGAAGATCCTATTATCTCTAGAATTGAAGACAGAAAATAAAAAGGAAAAGGGACTTACCTGGATTGAGCAGGCAAAGCAGCAGGGATTACTTTCTTCTCTTGGAGTTCCTTAGACTTCAAATTTTCGTGGCCTTTTGCTAGAGGAGAGACCTTCTATTTATAGGCAAACCTAGGGGTAAGATTGGTCCAAGGTTTGGCAGGATAGAGTTTCAGATTGAGTTAAACACAAGGATAATGCCCATCCATGGCCAACAAGGATATTCCGAACGAAATAATGAGATAATTCGCTCATCTAAACATATATTGGACTAAAGATAAAGCTCAGAGATCGAGAGAAGAATAAAACTCGCACGAATCTAATGTGCCCGTAAATGATTTACGGTCCAATGGTGTTCGTATATGTATTACAGGCACTGCGTGCCCGTATATAAAATTCGGGCACGCTTAGCCCGTAAATACAATACGGGCAAGGCTTAAATTATTGATTTTCATGCATTTTTGGCCTATTTTAAATTCCAATTATATGTTTTCATTATTTTCCCATTTTGTAGTGCAATTTGGGGTGTCTACACCCCTTTTTTCCCTCGCCTATATAAACCGCACGACTCTTCGTGCAAAAGGGTTGGAAGGTTTTTGGTTGGAAGATTTTTGGTTGAAAAGTTTTGGCTGATGAGACTTCTGTTTCCCTTCCCTCCTTCGTCCGAGCTCCCTCTCTTCTCATCCCTCATTGACTCCTTAACCCCTAGAACACCCCACCCGCCTGATCACCCCTTTTCTCTTCTTCTCTCCACCATCGCACCAAAGTCCGAAGGAAAGGAGGGTTGCTGTGGGAGGTCCAAAGGAGGAGAGCTCCAGTACTTTCATCTGAAGGAGGAGCCTCTACCCTGCCCGTGAGCTTACGGAACCTCAGGTATTGTTCCCCACCCACTTTTCTTTCACATGTATCAAGATGGGAGTTATCTAAGCATGTTATCGGATTTGTTCTTTCTCTTTACTGTAACATGCATGTTCTTATATTTTTGGTAACACGGAGGTCTCCGTGGGTAAGGGAGACCCCATGAGGAGGTAGGAAGCTTGGCCATCCCACCTTAGACCACCAAGGCCACTGTTCGGAGAGTTCTTTTTTGGTGGATCATTCAGTAAAGTAAAGGGAGTCTGTTCCCTCGCTTCAAGCAAGTCTTTTGTATCCTTGTAAAACCCCCCCTCTCTTTCCTTTCCCTCACGGTTATTTTGCATGCTCGAAGGTTCGGTCTAGTCCAGGCGTAGGTGAAAGTTTGTTTTTTTTTTCTTGCTCATGCAATCTCTATCTGTTATTGTTTTTTTTTTTTTTGCTAGACATGCCAACATGCTCCCCTAACCCCCTGCCACCTTCTGTCTTGTTGATGTGTGTCTGCTAGCATGCTCCATTCACCCCGTTCCCCCCTGTAGCTGTAGCTTGTAGTTGTTCTTTACAGTAAGCGGGTTTGGTTTCTCTTTAAAGAGATTTGGAGTTGTGTGATGAAGTAGTTTAGATTAATTTGAATGCATGTTTAAGTGTCTCCGGGGATGCTAGAAGCACCTGGGAGGTGTTTCAGAGCTTAAAAAACCAGTCAGAAATGGAGTTTGAGCAAAAACCAGAAGCTCGGGTTTCGCAGTGGGTATCCACTGAGCTCGCGCGAAGCATTTTTTACATCCGCCGAGCTCGTGCTAAGCTCGCGGGCGGATCGTTTTTTTGGCATCCGCTGAGCTTCGCGCCTAGCTTGCGCTAAGCTAGCGCGAAGCTTGCGCCTACCTTTTTTGGGTGCGCTGAGCTCGCGCCCACCTCGCCCGCGATGCTTTTTTTCGCTGTTTTCGGTCCGCCCACCTCGCGCTGACCTCGTGCCTAGTACCTGAGGTCAGCGCATACTCCTAAAAAATGCCGAATTGCTATATTTTTGAAAAAACCCAGAAATGCCCTTTACCGTAACGCGGAGGACTTTGCCCCCCGCACCCCCCAACCCCGTTGTTCGCCGCGCGTCCAACTCATTCCTTGGTACGGGGAGGGGCCCCGGGTCCCTCCCCTTGGACCCAATATAATGAGCCAGTTTCTCACTAACAAAGTGTCAATTTTGTATATTTTCTGTGATTATTGCTGGATGTGAGTGCCATTTCCGAACCGAACTGAATAAACCAACCGGGTTTTCGGGTCATCCGGACCCGGAAACCCAACATGGGACTTGGACCCCCGGTCCAACTTGATTTCCAGTGGGCCTTCCAACGGGGCCCACCCGGCCCAATAAACACAATGAAATGTATGCATGAAACTTAATCAAGATAAGTAAAATTAACTGATTAAACTGGGCGGGCCAAACCTAAGGCGGTCCACCCGAACCAGACTTGTGAAATTGATGCATGAAATGTATGGTTTGGCCGAGACCAAAGGCAAGGGCCTACCGGGCCCGCCAAAGCCCACCAACCGAACCAAGGAAGGGTGCAAACCCTAACTTCTGGTAACTTGGGCTTACAAGCCCTAATCAGGACTATGGGCCCCAAGCCCAGTGTCCAACCCATTTTTGGAAACTTAGAAAGATAAATCCGCTATATTATTTGGCCACCATGTGGGCCCACCCAATGGGCCCACAAACCGAACCGGCCCACTTTGCATGTAAAACACTTAATAATCCAACTTGAACTCCAAAACAAAATCAATTCATTGAACCAAAAATCCGAAGGGCCTCTCAGGCTTAGACCGAGGCCCACCAAGGGATCCATGGGTCCTCCAACGGGGCCCACCCGATTAGACTCACTTCACTTTAAAGCTAAGAAAATAAAATCTAGTAAAGGGACCCACACCACTCAGGTGGTCCCACTAGACTTAACCAAAGCTGCATATCGGATTAGGAATCGGGTGAAACCAAAGTAAACTGATTCAAACCAGGGTAAACCTAAGGGACCCATCACCCGACGGGGTGGACTGGGGTGTCTACGGACTTCCCCGGACCACAACCGAGACCCTACTTAGAATCTCAAAGCCGCAGACCAAAAGCCCTAATAGACAAGGTTAGGCACCCAGGTGTCCGCCTGCACCCCATCAGGCGGTGGCGACTCCGAACTTTCCCGTGCCGCGTTTCCGACACGCGCACAGTGAGGACAAGTTACGTTAGATTAATTTTGAAGTGGGTTCAGGTGTCTTCTGGGAGTCTAACGATCCCCAGAAAGCAGTTACAGAGCTTAAAAAACCTTAAAAATCAGTCAATCATGGAGTTTGGAAAGAAAAAAAAAAGAGAATCAGGGTATGCGTTGAGCTCGCGCCTACCTTTTTTGGGTGCGCTGAGCTCGCGCCTACCTTTTTTGGGTGCGCTGAGCTCGCGCCTAGCTCACGCTGAGCTCGCGCCCACCTTGCCCGTGGGTGCTATTTTCGTTGTTTTCGGTCCGCCCACCTCGCGCTAACCTCGCGCCTAGCGCCCGGAGGTCAGCGCATACCCCTTTTAAGGCCGAATTGCCTATATTTTTGAAAACCCAAAACTACCCCTATACTGTACCGTGGGGGGCTCCGCTTTGCTCCGCCCACAGGGGCCCCAGGTCCCTCCCCTTGGACCCAGATTATGTGATTTTCATATATTTTGTGTATTTCATGATTTCTGCATATTCTGTAATCTTTGCTGACTGTGGGTAACATTCTCAAACCGAACCAAGTGTGCCAATAGGGTTTTCGGGTCACCCGGAAACCCAACATGGGACCCAGACCACCCGATCTAACTTGATTTCCTGTGGGCCTTCCAACGGGGCCCACCCAGCCCAAACCATTCAATTGTGCTTAAATAAGATAATCAAAGGAACTAGGCGGGCCAAACCACTTGAGGCCCACCCAAGCCCTATTTGGGGATTGCATGTGTAGTTAAAATTGTGGTTTGGCCGAGACCATGGGCAAGGCCTATCGGGCCCACTAAGCCCACAAAACCAAGCAAGGTTAGGGTTTCAAAACCCTAACCCAAGAAGTCTTGGGCTTTCAAGCCCAAGCCCAGGTAAAGGGCCCCAAGCCCAAGGCCTGGCCCATTTTTGAAACTTAAGCAAGATAAAACCAATAAATCACTTGGCTACCATGTGTGGCCCACTCACGGGCCCGCAAAGCAATCCGGCCCACCTTGCATGGAAATAACTTAATAACCCAACTTGAGCTTCAAAATAAAATCAAGGCAAATTGAACCAAAGTCCAAAGGGCCATACTTGGCCCACCAAGGAACATGTGGGCCACACTTGGCCCACCAAGGGATACCATGGGCCTTCCAACGGGGCCCACCCCACCAGACCTAAATCACTCTAACTAAAGAAGATAAAACCAAGTAAAGGGACCCACACCACTTTGGCGGTCCCGCCAGACTTAAACAAGTGTGCATGCCGGAATAGGAATCGGGTGAGTGAGAGACCCAAGTTGACTCAAACCAGGGAAACCTATGGGACCCATCACTCGACGGGGCGGACCGGGGTGTTTACGGACTTCCCTGGACCATAACCGAGATCTTACTTAGAATCTCTAAGCCGCAGACCAGTCTAAATAGAAAATCTAGGCACCCAGGTGTCCGCTTGCACCCCATCAGGCGGTGGCGACTCCAAATTCCCATTTCTACCCAGTGCGGCAAACGAAGTCAGGCGCGCACAATACAAACAGATGATAAACACTTCAATGAGGGTAAGAGGCATCCAAGTTTTTCTAAACTCATTTAAATCAAAGGATTAGGCTCATCTTCAGAAATTCTATCTAATTTGAACATGCAATGTACCCCAATGAATGAAAATACCCCAAAGAAAACAAAAAAAAAATAAAAATAAAAATGTGAAACTAAAATTTCTTTGAAAAGTCAAAAATATCCCTGGGCCTTTGAAAGCTGTAAGCACCTCATTTTTGCACCTCCCAAAATGCAGAAGATGAAATTTTAATTAAAAAGTCAAACCTGAGAAAGTCAAAAAGTTGACTTTTTTATCTGGTGAAATTATCACCATACTTCTCACCATTAGAAAGAGGATTCCAACACGATTCTAATGGAACTGAGTTTGCTCAAATCGGAGTCCAAATGAAGAAGTTATGGACTGATCAAATCTGAGAAAAGCAGAAATTGACTTTCTACTAAAACCCATATCAACTACCCCATTTGATACCAGCAGAAAGAGCATCTCGACACGATTCCAATGCAACTGAGTTTGCTGGAATCGGAGTCCCGGATAAGGAAATATGAGCAAAATTGGCTCCGGGACGCGACTCGGCACTTCTGCTAAAAAACTCGAATTTGCTGCTAAACTCTAGCTCAGTGGATAGAGGATGTTGACCCGGTTCCAACACAACTGAGTTTGCCAGAATCAGAGCTCAAATGAGAGAGTTATGGGCAATCCTTGGTCAAAAATAAATTGTCCACGTGGCAAACTGCGCCACGTGGACGTCCCCCCTTTCTTAACCCTTAAGTAAACAAAAATATTAACAAAAAGAGTCTTTCTTAACCCCTAAGTAAAAAATATTAACAAAAGAGTCTTTCTTAACCATTAAGTAAAAAGTAATAAGTCACAAGTAAGAAATAACAATAAAAAAGTCACTTTTGATAAAAATATTTAAAAATTGGTCTTTCTTAACCCTTAAGCAACCTCTCCTATAAAAGGGGAGGGGGTGGGATGCATTAGGGGGTTGAGCACATTTTTGTTAGCCCATTGTTCTTCTCTCCCATCTCTCCCAAGCTCTCATCATGGCTTCCTAAACCCCCCACCACCATTTTCCACCACCATTCTCCACCACATTCAAGTGAGAAGAAGGAGGTCTTAGAGATCATTTGGAGAGGAGGAGGTGCTGCCCAAGGACTGTGGTATTACAAAGTAGCTCAAGCACATCTCCAAAGGGGTCTTACACTTCAAGGTATGATTCCCCACTAAGTTTTATGTAACATATGTTAAAATAAGAATGATCGAAGCATGTTGCTTCACTTTTTCATTGTGTATGTGCTGTATCCCCTTTTCCAAGCATGTTTTCCCCTTCTACTAGTCTCTTTAGGCTCATTTAAGGGTGGGTATTCTCTCATGGTAAGAGGAGAATCTCCGATAGCCTAAAGAGAGGCAGAAAAGTTTTCTTTGGTTGATTAAGAAGGTCCATTCGACCATTGTTTTGTTGGTTTCTTTTGTATCCCATTTTTAACCCCCTCTTTCCCTTCATTGAATGGATATCTTTTAGGTGAATTTATGGTTGTTTTGAGCATGAAGATTGATGATGGATTTGGTTGGTTTGTATAGGTTAGATTGCATGCATAGTCTCTTTGAGTGTTTGATCCCTCCATGCCCCCACCTTAATGCCTTATAATTGCTGCCATGTGTAATAAGCATGCTCATCTTTTTTGCATGTATGGGTACACATGCCCCAAATACATCCTCATGCTGTCATATCATCATTAGAATCATGCTAAGCTATCCCTATGTTCATGTGTCACTTGATCTTCATGCGTAGGAGCACTCGCATGTACTCTACTGTTCATGAGCATAATATGTAGAAATGCATGCATGTGCTTCATGGTTCCAAAAGTATACATTTTGATTTGGTTCCAGGTTCCCCTATGCCATGATTGTTTGTTATTATGTGGAATGTGAAGAGCCAAGACAGGAACATTAGAGTCCCTGTCCCACTGCCGAACACCCCAAGAAGCCCAAGAACCCATGCCCAATGCAAAAATCTGAAAGAACCATGTTTTTAGGTTGATCCGACAACTCAGGTCGGATCAACAGGGCCCTGTTTGTAGCTGGCTAGAGATGCCGGATACACTGGTTTTTATATATATCCGGCATCTCAGGCCGGCTACATATGTTCCATTGAGTAGCCGACACCCCAGGTCGGCTACACTGCCAGAATTCCATTTTGCTATTTTTATGATCTCTTGCTATTTTCTTGATTTGTTTGATTAATCCGAATGAACCAGTAGGGTTTTCGAGTCAACCGGAGACCCAAAATGGGCCATGGACCGACCCGGCCCAATTTGATTCCCAGTGGGCCTTCCAACGGGGCCCACCAAGCCCGATAAAACTTACTTTTGTTAAATAAAGGCAATTAAATTGATTGAGTGGGACAAACCCATTGAGGTCCACCAAAGCCCAATCTGGGGCATGCATGCTCAAATTTTGTGGTGGTTTGGCCGAGACCACGGGTAGGGCCTGTCGGGCCCACTAAGCCCATTGAACCCAACAAAGATTAGGGCACCTGGGCCCTAACTCAAGAAGTCTTGGGCTTTCAAGCCCAAGCCCAGGTAAAAGGCCCCAAGCCCAAGGCCTGGCCCGTTTTGGCACAAATTAAGCAAGATAAACTTGAATCATTTGGCAACCAACTATGTGGCCCACTCAAGGGCCCACAAAGCAGTCCCAGCCCACTTGTGCATGGAAATCACTTAAACCTTTCAATTTGAACCGTTAAATAAAATCAATTCATTTGAACCAAGCCCAAAGGGCCTCTTAGGCTAGACCGAGGCCCACCAGGGGACACGTGGGCTCAACCAAGCCCACCAAGGAATCCGCAGGCCTTCCAACGGGGCCCGCCCAATCAGACTCATCCCATCTTTAACTAAAATGATAAAATCAAGTAAAGAGACCCACACCACTTTGGCGGTCCCACCAGACTTAACCAAATGTGCATGCTGGAATCGGAATTGAGTGAGTGAGAGACCAAAGTTGACTCAAACCAGGGAAACCTATGGGACCCGTCACTCGACGGAGCGGACCGGGGTGTCTACGGACTTCCCCGGACCACAACTGAGAACTTGCTTAGAATCTCAAGCCACAGACCAAGCCTTAGTAAAAGAACTTAGGCACCCAGGTGTCTGCCTGCACCCCATCAGGCTGTGGCGACTCCAAACAATCCCGAGGCACGCATCATTTTGCATGCGTCTCGTTGTGCAATCGAAATCAGGTGTGCACGGCCTGGCGACTCTGCTGGGGACTCTCAGCCCAATAGAACCCCTGGTTTGAATGAGTCAACCCAAGAGGGATTAGTTGTTTTTAGGGTTTTTTTTACTACCTTGCTTAGTAAGACGTGGAATACACGCAACTGCGTATTCTGGGGAGTCCTGTCACAAGGACGAGATAATTGCCTAAGGAAAGTGGAATTTAAGCGATCCCCTATGACCCTCCACTTACCTGGGGACTCTCCCGGAATCTCGTATTGCGTGCCAATTCTGCGCCTTTCTATACGAGACGGTAAAAATTCCTTTATCAACAAAATCAGTCAAATCTCACCCGATTAGACGCTGCACTCAGCCCAACTGCACACACGGGCACACCACCACACCGTGGATGGATTTAATTTTCAGTTTTCTGAAAAATTGCGTGGGGTGACACGCACAAGGGGGACTGCGTGAATGATCCGACCCTAAATGAACGAGAGCGGATATTGCATCTTCTTTTCCAAAACCTAGATCTCTCTAGCAGC
Organism: Buxus sempervirens; assembly: GCA_947561395.2. Taxonomy (NCBI): domain Eukaryota; kingdom Viridiplantae; phylum Streptophyta; class Magnoliopsida; order Buxales; family Buxaceae; genus Buxus; species Buxus sempervirens. The sequence goes on from OX387195.1 coordinate 1,994,943, forward strand.
TTACCCTTCTGATTCCTATGAACTGACTCTTGGGATGGTATTAGAACCTACGCTTCCGTGGATTGCCGAGGAAAGTAGGGTAAACCCATCCCCCCAGTTTTCTGGAGTCCATTAGCACCACAGGTTTCTTGCTGTGGCACGCGAGGATCCAGTACTGGTCCAGACCCTTGTAGGCATGTGTCTCGGGCTGGGTATCCTTCCCCACTTAACGCTTCTGAATAAACCACGCTTTGAGCATGTGAGGGTGATTGTGTTGTAAATGATGAATACAAGAGGAGTAAAATTGGAATAAAATCCAGAGTCCATCAGGGGCAGCAACCCCCGTTTTTTGCATCAAATGGAGTAAACCCTAGATCATGGGTTGCCTTAGCCCTAATTTAGGAAGCTGACCTCACTTTGACCAAGGGAACCACCCCAGGTCCATGCATCAAGTCCTGCAAGCCATGGGCCTCGACCCATTTGAGTCTGCTGGAAGCACCCTGAGTCCAGGTCGGCCCTTTTAAGCAGACGAAAGCCGGTCAGATCAATCAATCAGATGAAAGCATGCCAGATCAGAGTAGGGGCACCAAACCCTAGATTTAGGAATTTGGCCAACCCGCCTTGAAGCAAGCTTGTATCCTTTCTTTTGGCTCCCAACAGCCCTAAGGATGAATCCTTTGCAGATTTCCATGAATATCGTATGATTTTCGCCTTCGCTGGCAAGTTGTAATTTTTGATCTGACACCTGAAGTCAAAGGCAGACGAAATAACAGATAAAAGAAAGCTAACTGGGACTTAGAGGTGCTTCCATACACCAGTATGTCTAGGGCTCGTGCCTCGCTAGGCACCAACCTTTGTTTAGGATTGTGCACACACCTTTCTGGATGAATTTTTCACATTCATTTTTTGATACTGAATTCTTGAATGGTAATATCATTTGGCCTTGGCTTTAATTCTGTGCAAGCATCTTCATGCATTGAGTGCACACACTTCAAGATCATTTGCACAAGCATTTTTTATCAAATCATTTTCAAAAGAAATAATGCAAAAAATTTCCAAGATCAAAGCTACACCGGGACTAGGAATGGCTCCAATTCCCTATGCCTCGATCAACTTCAGCTTAATCAGAAAAATCATGAAATAAATTGGCTGTGACTTAGCCCAAAATAATAAGTCACGGAAAATCAAGGAGAAGCCTAACCCTTGCTGAGGACCATCAGCCAAATTGAAAAGAAAAGAAGGAAAAGAAGAAAAATCCAAAGAAAGATCAAATGTGCCAAAATGTCAAATCTCAGTCAAAGCCATTTGGTGCTTCTGCAGCCCTAGGAAATCATGTTGTGTTTCCCAAAAACAGGGACTTCTTCCCAAACTGGGACTTCCTCCCAAACCGGGACTAGCTCAATTGTGCCTTAATCAAATCCAAGTTAATCAGGAAAAGATTGTGGAATCGGTTAGTTGTAACCCAACCCAAAATAATGAATTGAAAGAATCGAGGATGAGTTTGGTCCTGGCTAATGGCCATCAAAACAGGTTGAAAAGATAAAGAGAGAAAAAGAAATTTCAAATCAAAAGAGAGATCAAATGTGTCAAAATGCCAATTGCTAATCTAAAATCTTGGTCGCAACCATTTCTTGTTATGTGGCCCTAGGAAATCATTTGGTGTTTCCCAAAATCCGGGACTCCCCCAAAAGCTGGGACTTCCCCAAAATCAGAAATGAACACCTAGAGTTTCCCAAATGGAGATCAACTTTTGCAGTTTCTGAAATCAAAAACAGGGACTCTCCCCTTGCTTCCAAATAGCGGTTAAAAAGAGATTACAATGAAAAAAAATCAACTCTTGCATTTCCCAAAATCAAAACAGGGACTCTTCCTTTACCTCCGAAGTGGCGGTTAAAAATCTTCTTCCTTTACCTCCGAATTGGCGGTTAAAAGGAATCTTACCTCCGAAGTGGCGATCAAAAAGAATCTTCTTCTCCCTTTACCTCCGAAGTGGCGGTTAAAAGGAATCTTACCTCCGAAGTGGTGGTTCAAAATCTTCCTCCTTTACCTCCGAAGTGGCGGTCAAAAAGAAGTCCTCACCTCTGAAGTGGCGGTTGAGAGAAAATCATTACCTCCGAAGGGGTGGTCAAATAGAAACCTTCTTCCCTTTACCTCCGAAGTGGCGGATAAAAGGAATCGTACCTCCGAAGTGGCGGTTCAAAATCTTCTCCCTTTACCTCCGAAGTGGCGGTTATAAGGAATCTTACCTCCGAAGTGGCGGTCAACCTCCGAAGGGGCGGTTCAAAGTCTTCTCCCTTTACCTCCGAGGTGGCGGTCGAAAAGAATCTTCTTCCTCCTTTACCTCCGAAGTGACAGTTAAAAGGAATCTTACCTCCGAAGTGGCGGTTAAAAATCCTCTTCCTCACCTCCGAAGCGGCGGTCAAAAGGGAATCAAATAAAGGAAAATCATCACAGTTAATCCGCACAGACATGCATTATATTTCATTGTAATATGCATTCTTTATACTGACTTGTCTATTTTCAATCAAGGTACCAAGATTGCGTATCGCAGCCCATACCTCCTACGTTCAAGAAGAAGATTACAGATGGATCCTACTGAAGGACTCAAGCAAGCGCCACCTCTCCCGCCTCACGGGCAAGAGGACTTGGAAGGCCACCCTGTGATCATTGGCCTTAATCAGCAGATGGCCAACATGACCACCATGATGACTGCCATGATGCAGCAAATGGAGAGAATGCAAGCACCACAGCAGTTTGTACAGCCACCACTAGCGGTACCTCCGCCACAGCAGCCGGTACCTCCGGTACAACAGCCACAACTAGAGCAACCACCAGTTCTCCCACAGTTGAACCTATAGCCGCCAGAACCATAGATCCCACATCATTTGCCAGTTCAACCGGAGCAGCCCTTACAAATTCCGACACCCCTGGCCGCACCACCGCAGCAAGTAATACCACAAGGAATGGGGCACGATGAAAAAGAGTGGTACTGAGCACGAGAAGTAGCAGGTATCTCAACCCAGATGCAAGCGGATGTGCAAATGCTGAAAGAACAAATGCAGAATGTGAACCGAGGTCCTATGCCAAAGGAAGCTTCAATGGACAGACTAGGATTCTTCCTTAATTTGCAACTTCCGCCCAAGTTCAAGTGTCCGGACTTTGTGAAATTCGACGGAAGTGGCTGCCCGCTGTCCCACCTCAGGGCATACTATGGGGACATGTGTCAATACACCTATGATGAAAGAATTATGATCTAGTTCTTTCAACGTTCATTGGTAGGCTCAGCACAGAAATGGTTCACTAGTCTGGATAGAAACCAGATTAGGACTTGGGACGACCTAGCAAGTACATTCCTTGAACACTTCAAGTTCAACACGGAGGTTTTGCCCACGCGGATGGAATTGCAAAAGATGACTAAGAAAAGCACCAAATCCATTCATGAATATGCAAAGAGATGGCGGGAAATGGCCAGAATGGTGCAACCACCTATGTTGGAGAAGGAGATGGTGACGCTATTCATCTCAACATTGGGACAACCATACTACACTTTGCTATTGGGACAGTTTGCCGCCAGTTTTGCTGATCTGGTGGTGGTAGCGGACAGAATAGAAGATGGGGTGAAGTCTGGAAGAATGGCTGGCTTTGCAACCAAACAGAGAAGGACCCCTGTCATTGGAAGGGGCATGGATAGAAAGAGATAGACGAGGCTGTCAACTATGTCCAGCAGAATAGGCCCTTCCACTTTGCAGCACCCGACAAAAGAGAAAATCGGAATAGTGGTCAAGGGGCGCAACCCGCAAAGCAGCCAAGGTGGACTAAAGAGGAGTATCAGGCAAGGATTAATAGGGTGTTTACCCCTCTCCCTTATCCATTGTCGGAATTACTGCCAACCCTATTGAAAAAAGGGTACTTACAAAAGAAGCAGCCAACCCACCAGGCAACCAACAGTCGTTCTTACAATGCTAACGAGCGCTGCGAGTACCACATGGGAGCTCTCGGGCATCATACCAACCGCTGCTGGGACTTGAAGCATGATGTGCAAGACTTGATAGACAGCAAGCGTATCTCAGTCGATCCCTCCGTATCGACTCCTCCCACGGAAATTTTCACGAATCCTTTCCCTAACCACAATCAGGCGTCTTCAAGTGGCACCAGCTGAACAAGTTGGTAAGACTGCAAAGCAAAAAGCAAGCCTGAAATCCAAAATCTTCAAGTCTACCATGACCAGGATAAGTTGAACTTCGCTTTTTGCACCAAGTATCCCTGGTAGGAGTATTTGTTTTGTAAATATTTTAAATGCTTTTTACTTTCAAGCAAGCTTTTGTAAAAAACCTTTTGAAAAACACAAAAAAAGAAAAGAAAATACCTTTTGGAAAAAAAAATGCAAGTGTTGGTCGGTGATGACACTACTCTGAGACCACACCCTTTTTGGCAATGACCACGATCATGGAAAAATGCCGAGTTGCTCAAAGGTGTCTTCAGCTGGGTGCAGTACACTGTCCCATGAGAACCTTGGCTGAGCTAGAGGCAATTCCTTCCGGATCCAGACCATAATTTTCTTTCTTAAAACCTACCTTTGCAATAGAGCGGGGCGATCCTTGAGAGGAAAGAAAGAAAGAAAGTGAAAGTGCAAGAACCAGTTAAGGGCCAAGGCCAGCTTTAACATCATGTCTCTAAGAAAGGATGAGAGGCCATCTTTCATGTATCCTGAATTTTGAGAATCGCTAGTCAAAACACTTTGAGCTTGATCGTATTATTCAAGTACCCGTGTTGTGTCTAGCCACCCCACACTGGGGCAAGGCTACAAAAGAAAATAGAAAGGATAAATGGATTCTCAAGTGAATTTGCATGAACATTTCAAGTTGTCACAACTTCTGCAAAAGGATGAAAGGCCATCTTTGTTTTATTTCCCCAAGTTTTCAAAAATCATATCTCTAGACAAACCATTTAAGCCTAATTTTCTTTCTTCTAACCCACTGAGTCATGAGCCCTAAATCTGGCGCTGGGTAAAGAGGAGAAGACATGAATGAGCAGAAACAAAGAGAAAAAGAAGAAAGCAAAAAATACATTGGGACTTGCTAATCAAAGCAATAAGCTAAGATAATCCCAGAGCAAAGGAAAGGAAAGGCAAAAATGCCAGAGGAAAAAAAGGTCACAAAAGACCTCACAAAGAAAAATGAAGGAAAGCAAAAGGGTATTGGCGAAGCCCAAGCAATCAAGAAAATGGTGGAACATGACTCGACCCATTTACAAAGAAATTTTGAGCCATATTCCCTTTCTTTCATGAACCAAAAACCTCAGCCTTCGTTTCGTCCTATCAAAAGTCCTTTCTGATTGCAGAAAATGCAATGATGGAATTCATGCAAGTTAATGATGAAGGAACATAAGAAAGAAGAACGAGCTTTGGCAAGACACAAAGTAAAACCTGAAAATGAAAAGATAAGAATTCGGGCCTTATATCCCTTCATTTCTCAGATTTAAAACCAAGCCGATGTTTCGTCCTAATGTAAAGACCTCTCGGATCTATGGGACATGATGCACAAGTTGGCCAAAGACCCTCAAGCTGGGGCAAGCACTAACCCAAGGGAAAAGAAAAAGGGAAAAACCTTCAATTGCAAAATCCTAAAACCACCCTGGAAAATTGGGTCGAGGTGAGAGAAAATCAAGACTGGGAAAAAGAGAACATCCCTCGAGATTCCCTTCATCTTTTAAGTCCCTGCCGGCACAAGTCGAGAATTTCATGGGAATCTGTGTCAAGCACACAGTCCCAAAGCCCTTTGAGTTGACAAGGCAACTTACCATGGTCATTGGTCGTGCCATTTCTCTTAAAATCACTTGTATAGATATTCAAAAAAAAACTACTTTTGAAAGAAAAAACTTCATTTCAGTCATGGGCACTTGCACACAATAAGTCATAAGTGTCTGCACTTTAAACTTTAGATACCTCACTGCTCTGCGAGAATTTTGTAGACCCAGGTGAGGCAAAAGAATCAGAAAGAAGTCCAGAAGCGCCTTGAAGTCGAGAGCAGGAGAAAGGCAAAGACAGAATGAAGCCAATGCAGTAATATACTGACAGGGAAACGGTGAAGACTTCCTTTCCTTTCCCTAGCAGAGCTTTCAAGAAACCTAAAGCAGCATGTCAAGACCATGCCCAGTCTGAAGAGGCTAGTTTTGCACAAGAGTGAAAAATCCAAGAAGGCTTCCACAAGCCCCCAATGGAGTAGTCACTTCTGAAGAAGTCCCAACACTGGCCTAAATGATGGCCTCCTCCCTGCAAGGACAAGAGCAGAAGTCAAAACCTCAAGAGAAAAGAACGTCGTAGAGAAAAGTCTGATCAAAATCAGATAGATGGCCCTGCCAAAAGAAGGAAACGGCAGAAGAAAGAAAAGCAGAATGAAGAACTTTTTGGGCAAGTTGGTCCTATTTGTAAATTTTTGATTTCCCACTTTTGTAAATAGAATAGGACAGGTGTGTGAGCTCCCTTGAGGCACTGAGCAGCGCTGAGAGCACCTCCTCGCCAAGAGCATCTCCTCCTTCCTTCATGCCATCCCTAACCCAACCCTAATCAATCAAAAAAAAATTCCTCAAAGGTCCCAAGTCTAAAAATCTGAAATCTGAAATTAAATCCCAAATCTGAAATCTGAAATTAAATCCCAAATCTGAAATCTGAAAACACCTAAAAGCTTTAATGGAACAAACAAGAGAAAGAGAAAACTGTTGAATGCCTTGCATCAACATCAAAACAGGTTGATGAGCTTAGGTCTAATCCCATCCTTCTTAATCTGAACCAAAATCAAGAGTTGCTCCAGGAAGCCCAAAGTGGGTGAGCAAACTTCGAAATCTTAGGGGAAGCCATTTGGCGCTTCCCTTTCATTGAAAACATCAAAAGGACTAAGCTCATCAATCATGTCGGCAGAAATGCAGAGCGCAAAAACGAGGTTCTTTTTTATTCTTTGCCGTTCATCCCCAAGGTGACTCCGGCAAAGAGGGACTGCTGTAAGCACCTCATTTTTGCACCTCCCAAAATGCAGAAGATGAAATTTTAATTAAAAAGTCAAACCTGAGAAAGTCAAAAAGTTGACTTTTTTATCTGGTGCAAATTATCACCATACTTCTCACCATTGGAAAGAGGATTCCAATACGATTCTAATGGAACTGAGTTTGTTCAAATCGGAGTCCAAATGAAAAAGTTATAGACTGGTCAAATCTGAGAAAAGCAGAAATTGACTTTCTACTAAAACCCATATCAGCTACCCCATTTGATACCAGCAGAAAGAGCATCTCGACACGATTCCAACGCAACTGAGTTTGCTGGAATCGGAGTCCCGGATAAGGAAATATGAGCAAAATTGGCTCCTGGACGCGACTCGGCACTTCTGCTAAAAAAACTCGAATTTGCTTCTAAAATCTAGCTCAGTGGATAGAGGATGTCGACCCGGTTCCAACACAACTGAGTTTGCCAAAATCGGAGCTCAAATGAGAGAGTTATGAGCAATCCTTGGTCAAAAATAAACTGTCCACGTGGCAAACTGCGTCACGTGGACGTTCCCTTTTCTTAACCCTTAAGTAAACAAAAATATTAACAAAAAGAGTCTTTCTTAACCCCTGAGTAAAAAATATTAACAAAAGAGTCTTTCTTAACCATTAAGTAAAAAGTAATAAGTCACAAGTAAGAAATAACAATAAAAAAGTCACTTTTGATAAAAATATTTAAAAATTGGTCTTTCTTAACCCTTAAGCAACCTCTCCTATAAAAGGGGAGGGGTTGGGATGCATTAGGGGGTTGAGCACATTTTTGTTAGCCCATTGTTCTTCTCTCCCATCTCTCCCAAGCTCTCATCATGGCTTCCTAAACCCCCCACCACCATTTTCCACCACCATTCTCCACCACATTCAAGTGAGAAGAAGGAGGTCTTGGAGATCATTTGGAGAGGAGGAGGTGCTACCCAAGGACTGTGGTATTACAAAGTAGCTCAAGCACATCTCCAAAGGGGTCTTACACTTCAAGGTATGATTCCCCACTAAGTTTTATGTAACATATGTTAAAATAAGAATGATCGAAGCATGTTGCTTCACTTTTTCATTGTGTATGTGCTGTATCCCCTTTTCCAAGCATGTTTTCCCCTTCTACTAGTCTCTTTAGGCTCATTTAAGGGTGGGTATTCTCTCATGGTAAGAGGAGAATCTCCGGTACCCTAAAGAGAGGGAGAAAAGTTTTCTTTGGTTGATTAAGAAGGTCCATTCGACCATTGTTTTGTTTGTTTCTAGTTTGGGCTATTTTCATCAAAAAGAGGAGCATGTTCCTCTTGTGCATGCCATCTTTTGTATCCCATTTTTAACCCCCTCTTTCCCTTCATTGAATGGATATCTTTTAGGTGAATTTATGGTTGTTTTGAGCATGAAGATTGATGATGGAGTTGGTTGGTTCGTATAGGTTAGATTGCATGCATAGTCTCTTTTAGTGTTTGATCCCTCCATGCCCCCACCTTAATGCCTTATAATTGCTGCCATGTGTAATAAGCATGCTCATCTTTTTTGCATGTATGGGTACACATGCCCCAAATACAACCTCATGCTGGCATATCATCATTAGAATCATGCTAAGCTATCCCTATGTTCATGTGTCACTTGATCTTCATGCGTAGGAGCACTCGCATGTACTCTACTGTTCATGAGCATAATATGTAGAAATGCATGCATGTGCTTCATGGTTCCAAAAGTATACATTTTGATTTGGTTCCAGGTTCCCCTATGCCATGATTGTTTGTTATTATGTGGAATGTGAAGAGCCAAGACAGGGACACTTGAGTCCCTGTCCCATTGCCCCATTGCCGAACACCCCAAGAAGCCCAAGAACCCATGCCCAATGCAAAAATCTGAAAGAACCATGTTTTTAGGTTGATCCGACAACTCAGGTCGGATCAACAGGGCCCTGTTTGTAGCTGGCTAGAGATGCCGGATACACTGGTGTTTATATATATCCGGCATCTCAGGCCGGCTACATATGTTCCATTGAGTAGCCGACACCCCAGGTCGGCTACACTGCCAGAATTCCATTTTGCTATTTTTATGATCTTGTGCTATTTTCTTGATTTGTTTGATCAATCCGAATGAACCAGTAGGGTTTCTGGGTCAACTTGGAGACCCAAGATGGGCCATGGACCGACCCGGCCCAATTTGATTCCCAGTGGGCCTTACAACGGGGCCCACCAAGCCCGATAAAACTTACTTTTGTTAAATAAAGGCAATTAAATTGATTGAGTGGGCCAAACCCATTGAGGCCCACCAAAGCCCAATCTGAGGCATGAATGCTCAAATTATGTGGTGGTGTGGCCAAGACCACGGGTAGGGCCAATCGGGCCCACTAAGCCCATTGAACCTAACAAAGATTAGGGCACCCGGGCCCTAACTCAAGAAGTCTTGGGCTTTCAAGCCCAAGCCCAGGTAAAAGGCCCCAAGCCCAAGGCCTGGCCCGTTTTGGCACAAATTAAGCAAGATAAACTTAAATCATTTGGCAACCAACTATGTGGCCCACTCAAGGGCTCACAAAGCAGTCCCAGCCCACTTGTGCATGGAAATCACTTAAACCTTTCAATTTGAACCGTTAAATAAAATCAATTCATTTGAACCAAGCCCAAAGGGCCTCTTAGGCTAGACCGAGGCCCACCAGGGGACACGTGGGCTCAACCAAGCCCACCAAGGAATCCGCGGGCCTTCCAACGGGGCCCGCCCAATCAGACTCATCCCATCTTTAACTAAAAAGATAAAATCAAGTAAAGGGACCTACACGACTTTGGCAGTCCCGCCAGACTTAACCAAATGTGCATGCTGGAATAGGAATCGGGTGAGTGAGAGACCAAAGTTGACTCAAACTAGGGAAACCTATAGGACCCGTCACTCGACAGGGCGGACCGGGGTGTCAACGGACTTCCCCGGACCATAACCAAGAACTTGCTTAGAATCTCAAGCCGTAGACTAAGCCTTAATAGAAAAACTTAGGCACCCAGGTGTCTGCCTGCACCCCATCAGGCAGTGGCGACTCCAAACAATCCCGAGGCACGCATGATTTTGCATGCGCCTCGTCGTGCGACCGAAATCAGGTGCACACAAAAGCCTTTGAATTTCAGACTTTACCATTGAGCCTCTAAAAGCCTTTGAATTTCAGACATTTTCCAAAAATACTAATGGGCCTCTGAAAGCCTTTGAATTTCAGACCGTTTTCAAAAAAAAAATCCTTGGGCCTCTGAAAGCCTTTGAATTTCAGACTTTACCTTGGGCCTCTAAAAGCCTTTGAATTTCAGACTTTACCTTGGGCCTCTGAAAGCCTTTGAATTTCAAACTTTACCATTGGGCCTATGAAAGCCTTTGAATTTCAGACTTTACCTTGGGACTCTGAAAGCCTTTGAATTTCAGACTTTACCATTGGGCCTCTGAAAGCCTTTGAATTTCAGACTTTACCCTTGGGCCTCTGAAAGCCTTTGAATTTCAGACTTTACCTTGGGCCTCTAAAAGCCTTTGAATTTCAGACTTTACCTTGGGCCTCTGAAAGCCTTTGAATTTCAAACTTTACCATTGGGCCTATGAAAGCCTTTGAATTTCAGACTTTACCATTGGGCCTCTGAAAGCCTTTGAATTTCAGACTTTACCCTTAGGCCTCTAAAAGCCTTTGAATTTCAGACCTTTTTCAAAAATCCTTGGGCCGTCTAAAAGCCTTTGAATTTTAGACACAACCTTTTTGAGCCGTCTAAAAGCCTTTGAATTTTAGACACAACCTTTTTGGGCCGTCTATAAGCCTCTGAATTTTAGATACATATCTTTTGGGCCGTCTAAAAGCCTCTGAATTTTAGACACAACCTTTCTGAGCCGTCTAAAAGCCTCTGAATTTTAGACAAATCATTTCTTTGGGCCGTCTATAAGCCTCTGAATTATAGGCACATATCCTTTTTGGGCCATCTAAAAGCCTCTGAATTTTAGACAAATCATATCCTTTGGGCCGTCTATAAGCCTCTGAATTATAGACACATATTCTTTGGGACATCTAAAAGCCTCTGAATTTTAGACACAACCTTTTTGGGCCGTCTAAAAGCCTCTGAATTTTAGACAAATCATTTCTTTGGGCCGTCTATAAGCCTCTGAATTTTAGACAAATCATATCCTTTGGGCCGTCTATAAGCCTCTGAATTATAGACACATATCCTTTAGGCCGTTTAAAAGCCTCTGAATTTTAGAGACAACCTTTTTGGGCAGTCTATAAGCCTCTGAATTTTAGACACATATCTTTTGGGCCATCTATAAGCCTCTGAATTATAGACACATATCCTTTGGGCCATCTAAAAGCCTCTGAATTTTAGACAAATCATTTCTTTGGGCCGTCTATAAGCCTTTGAATTATAGACACATATCCTTTTTGGGTCGTCTAAAAGCCTCTGAATTTTAGACAAATCATATCCTTTGGGCCGTCTATAAGCCTCTGAATTATAGACACATATCCTTTGGGTCGTCTAAAAGCCTCTGAATTTTAGACACAACCTTTTTGGGCCGTCTAAAAGCCTCTAAATTTTAGACATTTCTCATTCTTTGTGGGACTTGTTGGAAGCCCTAAAATATTCCAACAACTCTTTGGTTGGTCTTTTTCGTACCAATAATTTCATACCTTGTGGAATATGTTGGAAGTCCTAGAATATTCCAACAACTCAAAAAAATAATAAGATAAAAATAAAAAAGAAAAAAATCCAAACTTGTGTTCGCCTAACCTGTGTACATCCATTTAGAGGTATGTGACAGAGATTAAATTGGTACTGATATTTCTCTTTATTTTTATTTTACTAGGTACCAATTTATTTGCAACCATAGCTCCTGTGACCAGATCAAGAGCTCGCACCATGAATCCCACTGAGAATGAAGCCGATGTTCCTAATCCAGACGTTGCCCTACTATAGGAGCAAGTGGCAGGACTAGCCTGAATGCTAGAAAACTTACTAGCGATGCAGGCCCAACAAGTTCAAGCCCAGAACCAAGCATCCACTTCCAACCAAGTGCCTCCACCTCAAATCAATATTCCACCTCCGGTTCAACCTATTCCTAAACCCATTTTTGAACCCACCCCTGAACCTATACTGATCAGGGATGAGACAGTTGAATCGGAAAAAGAAAAAGAAAAAGAAAGGATGATGGACGAGATGGAAAGGAAAGTCATGCACAGGCTGGAGATGATTCCGGATGAACTGAGGGAGGTGAAAGGGGTGAATAACTTTGGAGGCACCAATTTCAAAGATTTGTGTCTATACCCTGATGTATGCTTACCGGCCAAATTCAAGTGTCCGGACTTTGACAAGTATGATGGCACGGGCTGCCCTATGAGCCATCTGAAGCTCTATTGTGGGGTCCTATGCCAATTCGGTCGGGATGATGGCTTATTGATCCAGCTCTTCCAAAGGAGCTTGACTGGTGCTGCTTTGAGGTGGTTTGCCACAATAGATCATGGAAGGATTAGAAGGTATAAGGACCTAGCAGATGCCTTCTTGGCCCAGTACAAGTTCAATTCAGAGATCGTGCCAGATAGGTACGATGTGATGAGAATGAGCAAGAGAAAAGATGAATCCGTGAGGCAATATGCCAAGAGATGGAGGGAGGCTGCCTCTCAGGTCAGGCCACCCATGTTGGAACCAGAAATGATTTCTACATTCATTAGCACACTGGGGCAGCCATTTTACAGTCACTTAGTGGGTCAGACTACCACCAATTTTGCTGCTCTGGTACAAGTGGCTGACCGGATTGAGGATGGGGTCAGATCCGGCAAGATAATTGATCATTCTACCATGGTCAGTCAACAAGACTCCACTCATAACAAGGGAAATGGTAATGGAAAGAAAAAATCTGAGGAAAGGAGAGAAGCAGAAGTGAATATGGTGCAAATTCCTAAGGAACCCTTTCAAATCAATGTCCATCCACCTCCTATCAAGCCAGCCCATCAAGTTCCTTTGCTGCCTATCCAAATTAATGTCCCTTCTGCACAGCCTGTGAAGGAGGAAACAGAAGTAAGGAAGATAATGCAGTTTTCAAAACTGCCTATGAGACCATCTGAACTTTTGCCTACCTTACTTCAAAAGGGTTATGTGACTTTGAGGTTGCCAAATCCTCATGCAAGCAAAGGGAAGAATTATGATTCATCTGCAATCTGTGATTATCATATGAGCACTCCAGGGCATACCACAAATCGTTGCTTGGCCCTAAAGCATGCAATCCAGGATTTACTGGATAATAACTCCTTATCATTCAATTCAGTTACACCCATCCCACCTACCGATAACAATGGGGCAGGTAGCTCAAATGCAATAGGGTCAATTTTTTTAGGAAAAAAAAGATTTGACCCTTCTCAACTTATTGCTCTAGTTGGTACCATAGTCCGGGTTTATTTTGAAAAAGAAGATGAATGGGACCATGTGGAGAAAGAGACTCGCACAGGGGTAGATTTTAAGCTGAAGTTGAAAGAAAATGAAATGATAGGTGAAAGGGCAGAGGAGGTGCAAACAATTCCCTTTGAGCAGTTTGAGCAAACAAATGGCCTAGCACTGGATGTTGAACAGGAATTCAGTATGGACGATAATGATTGTCTGAAGGGTATGGAATCACTCTTCATACAAGAAGAAAATGAAGCAGAGGTAATTGAAAAATGAAAATCTCAAGAAAAGAAAAAAGAATATTCAAATGAAAAGATTGAGGCCAGGTTTAAGCTTCCATTGATTGAATGGACTGCTATCCAGATTCCATATCAAGGAATGTCACTTCTTTCAGAGACTGAGCACAACACCCCAGAGAAGGAGATCATCCCAAATCATGAAATGAATGGTTTGCCCCACTCAGCAGAAGAAAGAAATTATATGAAAAAGAGAGAAAAGTCAGCTTTTGCCTTTGAGAACAGGGGCAGTTTTTGAACTCCCACGTTCTTTGAAAAGAAAACCCTATAAAAAGAATGCACATTTCCTGAGGATCCTAAGGAGCCTTGTTCTCAAGAAGTGATTTTAATAAAGGCTCTTCAAAAAAAAAAAAAGATTTTTCCCTTTAACATTTTTCTAGAAAAAAGGAAAAAGTTTTCAATAAGGTTCTTTTTACTTATGAGCTATATCTCCCATTGAATTTCATTAAGTTGAATATGACTTCGAAATTGGGCTCAATTTTTTGAGACCAAAATCGAAGAAAAAAAAAATTTTATATGAAAATTCAAATCTTTTTAAGTGTCATGAGAAGAATATTCTGCAAAATTATGAAGTGACCAATTTTATGGCCTTTGGAACCAAAGATGATCCACAGAAGAGATGGAAGAAGATTTGAAGTTCCTTCATTAGAATACAGAAAGGATCGCACCACTTGCTGATTCATTCAAAGGGAGGTCAATAATATTGTTTGAAGAAATTTTGGGGCTTTGCACTTGAAAATATGGGAGAAGATTTGACATTTACGTTGAAAATTGAATTGGGCATCATTTGATGGAAAGAATCCAAATTCATAAGATTTATCAAAAGGTGAATAACTTGTTCAGAACAGAGGTTCTATTTGAAAAGGCTTTTATCTTGATAGAAGGTGAAAAAAAAAAAAAAAAAGAAGAAAAATTTCTTGAACTAGTCATGTAGTACAACTTTACCAAGTATGAAAATTCAAACTTTTCTTAAAATGATAAGAGGCATTTCTTTCTTATATCCCCAAAATTTTTGAAATCCCTAGTTAGACTCTTTGAGCTTGATAAATTTTTCCAAGTAACCTAAACTGAGAATTGTAACCCCACACTGGGGCAAATTTTTTAAGGCATAAAAAAAAGGAATGAAGGGACAATTGTTAAGTTCAAAAGGGGTTTCGAAGATGCTTTCAGAAAGGAGCAAAGAAATGAAAAAAAAAAAAAAGGAAAAAGAAAAAGGAAGAAAGAAGAAAAAGAGATCATCAAATGCTATGGGATATTTAGAGAATGTCTTCAAAATTGTAAAGAGAAGAATGGAAAAAGAAGTTCAATATTGGAGAATAAGTTTCAAATGAAGAAATTGAAGTGAGGGAAGAACTTCATTACTGAGGGCAATTTTGTATTCATTCCAAGGGAAGAAATGCCTTAAAAATTACAATTTCAATTAACCCATTTGATTATATGGTATTTGAGCCTTTTATTCCTTTTCTTTCTAAACTAACATCAAGCCTTCGTTTTGTCCCATTCATAAGTCCTCTTTGATTAAGAAATTTTGAATTAAGGCAGTTTTGACTACATAATTGCTGGTGATGAAGGATAAAAAAAAGAAAAAAAAAAGGAGATAATGTAGTGAAAACCCAGAAGGGCGCTACATGGCAAATAATCAGCTATCTACAAGAAGGAAATCGTCCGAGAGGAAAGCCCAGAATTGACATAGATCCAAGTGAAGTCCTCATGTTGGTGGTTATTTTGAGATACATCCACTCTTCAAGTGATTGAGGAAATTCTCTTTTCAAGACCGAAGCAACATAATCAGAAGCATGGTATGAAGAATCTGTGAACAAGTTGATGGCCATCAAAATTGCCATTAGGAAATTGTTGCTGAAGTTAAAAATGGTCATGGGAATGATTCTAAAGGTTCCGAAGGCTTATTTTGGTCTTTCTTCATTTTCTGAAATAATCTTCTCATTATTCAACTTGATTTTAATTCTTTTGGACTATATGCTAATAAGTGATTGGATCATTTTTCAAAAAAAAAAAAGAACACAAAAAAGGCAAAAACTATATTTTTGGCCCATGATGAGCATCTGTCTTTTCATAAAACATTGGTTTTGCAAGCATTAGAGAATTCTGAGGCCACTAGTATAAAACCTATTTTCTTATTTTTGTATTTGCATTCTTTTATTAGGGTTTATTTTTGGCAAAGGTTAAAAAAAAGAGAAAAAGAAAAAAAAGAAAAAAAGAAAAAAAAGAGAAAAAGGAAAAAAGAGGATCATCTCTGCTGAGGGGCAAATACTTCTTCAAGCAACCAAAACCAGGGCATGCTCAGCGTCTTTCCCTCTGGGTTTTCATTGGAATGAATTACAACATCTGGAAGAAGCAGTCAAGCTTTAGTCTTCAGATTTGAAAAAAAAAAAAAAAAAAGGCTTCGAAGCAGTGGCATGTTTTCTCCATTAAACAAGGGTTCCCAATTCTTCAATCATGAAGAAGGATTTTACTGGGGCAGTAAGAAGGAATGAAGAAGAGATCATGGGTAGTAAGGGCATGAGATTAGATCATCAGATTATGATTCTCAAATCCATCAATTAAGAAGAGGGCATTCACTTGGGCAATTAAAAAGCATGAAGACAGGTTATGTGCAGTAAGGGCACATACATCGTTATTGAGAGAGCAAGAAGATGAAGAAGCAAAAGCAAGTTATAGAATATTCAAGCACAGGTTTGGGCATCAAATGGCACCCAGGTAAATCAAATAAGAAAATCAATCAGGAAAATTCAATAAAATATTTCCTTCCTTATTGTTGAGTTGTAAAGTGAAAAACATCAAAAACAATTGAGTTTTAAGAGGTCAATTTTAATCCATCTTTTTTTTCAAAATTTGCTTGTCTCAGATTTCTTTTTATAGCTACGAGAGCTCCAAGAAATCTGAGATAAGGAAGAGACGCCACCCCATCAGACTTCAAGAAGGGGTTTCATTGGCTATCTTCAAATCCATGTTTTTTATCACTACTTTCTTTGACCAAAGCAAGTTCAATTAATGAGATGTCTTTCAAATGTGCAATTTTGAGTTGTGTCTGTTCTTTGTTGTTCATTGTGCTACAACTCCAGCAAAGAGGGGCCGTAATACAAATACGGGCCACCCAAAAAAATTCATTTTTCATGTTTTTCCCCATATTTTTCAGGAGATTAATGTTCATATTAATTGTAAATTGCAAGAATTGCCACTTTATCCATTTTTGTTTTAAAATTTGTCTCAAATCTCACTTCATAGCAACGAGTGCTCAGTGAGACTAGAGAAGAGGATTTGCCCCTTAAGGTTAGGGACTTTTTAGCAAATCCTGCACACAAATTCTTTTTCCAAAATTACCCTCTTAATCCTTGCAAATTGCAATTAGTTGGACAAAATCTCAAAAAATGCAGTTTGTGGGTCTTGTTGCTCTATGCTAGTAATTGGTTCCAATTACCAGCAAAGAGGGGACAGTTGTAGACACCCCAAATTGCACTACAAAATGAGAAAATAATTGAAAACATGTGATTGGGATTTGAAACAGGTCAACAAAGTATAAAATTTGGTCAAACATGAAATGCCCATATTTTATTTACGGGCTGGTCGTGCCCGTAATTTACCTACGGGCACGGGCTTTTTTGTGCGAATTTATCCTTTTTCGATTTCTGAGCCTTACCTGCACTAAAATCTCTCTCTAGGAGATTCGAATCCTCTTATTTATCCTATTTGGCAATGGATTGGCATTATCCCTGTTTTCAATTCAATCTAGAAGATCTTGGTATATCCCTTTGGACCAACCATACCCCTGGGCTTGCCTATAAATAGAGGGCAGATCCTCAAGCAAATGGCCATTAATTTGAAGTCTGAAGAGCTCCAAGTGAAGAAAGGAATCCCTGCTGCTCTGTTTTCTCAATCCAGGTAAGTCCCTTTTCTCTTTTATTTTCTGTTTTTAATTCTAAAAATAGTCTGATCTTCTCCATTGCTGTAGAATAAGGCCTTCTTATACTTGTATTCCTAAACCTGCCTCCAAGTACCTCAAGAATACTCTCTAGCCATAAAATGTGAAAAGAGAGCTAGGAGAAAGGGGAACAGGTGGATCCATAGAATAGAGCCCCATAATCTATTTTTTTCTTTTTGTTATAGAATAAGGCCTTTGATTGTGTTTGTATCTCCAAACCTATCTCCAAGTACCTAAAGACTCCTCTCTAGCAGTAAAACGTGAAGAGATAGCTAGGGGAAAAGAGAACAAGTGGATCCGTAGGGTAGACCCCCATGTGCTATAATCTGTGAGATTTGGTTGCTTTTACTATCCTGTTAATGTTTTAATGGTTTTGTTTTAAATCTGGAGGAATCCTATGAATCCATGATGTTTATAGCATGAGATCCCCACTTTTTTCTATAATTTGGATTTTTCACACCTTTACACCTACAACACTGTTTTCTTGATTTTGGTGATATTTGGCTAGGATTCTGGATCTACCATGATCAATATGGTAGATCTAAAACCAAAAGCCTGAAAGTAACCTGTAGGGTTTCATGATATGATTTTAAAATTGTTTTTGATCTTGGAGAAAGGATCTTATGGTCTAAACTCTCTCTTTTGATGTTTTTTCATCAACATTGGGTTGAGTGGGGGTTCTATATCTCCACTATTGAGAGATCCGAATCAGATCTGTACTCCAAGTAAATTTGTTCTTCAAGGTTTTAATCAAGAGATTTCAATTTGCTTTTTAACCTTTTAATGGTTTAGTCTAAAGCCAGTTTTCAAGTTATAACTTTAGATTGGTTTTCTCTGATTTTTATCTCAATTTTATTTTAATCATGAAACCTTTAGAATGGTATGATCATATTTGAAAGTTCTGAATTAACCAGGCTATTCGTATGAAAAAACCATACACTTTTGTCTTTTTGTGATTTTTTATGATTTTAGTAGCAAGCCTTCTTTATTTTTAACATGAACAATGCCTGGAAACCACCTTGTGTGGATGAATAGAGGTGCCTAACACCTTCCCCTATTCATAACCTAATCCCCTTACCCATCTCTGGTTCTTTTTTTTTAATAGGGTTATTTTTACCCTAAATTTGCCTTTTTATGCTTATTTGATGATTTTGGTGTCCATTCACACCTAAACAGAATGGTAGCGACTCTTTGTTTTAATGAATCCCGTGTGATGATTAGGAAGTCATTAAATTGATTTTCCATGTCTCACAGTTTTACCTAGACAGAAGTTTAGGGTTTCCTCGTATAATTCTTGAGTTGCCTTACTGTTTTTGTTAATTGATTGTTACTCAAGTTGCATAAAGAAAGGGACTAGGATTTAGAAATCTCAAAGATGCTATGAACATGGGTGTCTTAGCTGATATTGATCACCTCTTTGATGCACCATTTATGACTCTTGAATCTAAACCAATCAAGGATAAGAACTTTATATGGTTTTAAAGAAATGTTGCATTACTACCAGTAAAAAAGTCAGTATCAATTCAAGATTTTGTAACCTGCAAGCTTAGAACATGATTTTGCTTTATTTTCAAAAAGTAAAAATTTTCTCAACCCTTTTGTTGCAAACTTTAGTGCAATTAATTTATTATATTTTGTCTTTTATTGTTTCTATATTTCTTTGATTATATTTGTGGGTTCTTCATCTTTCGGGAAAGTTCTTGCATGAACATACATCATGGATTTGTTTGGTGCTACTTTCTTTCTTATCTCTCGATGCTTCTTATGAACTAAATAAATTAGAGAAAGTTGGTCTGCATTTTTGAGATTCTGGGTTATTTTTCCATTCTTCAAAGTAAGTTTACCAAATTCTTTGTTTTATAAAAGTTACCATTTGCTTCTGCTTTTGGTTTGGCTTTATGTTTTTTGTTCAATTTTTTTAATCAGTTTTATTCCATTTTCTTTGAGTTAGTTGTTGTGATTACTACATAACACAATAAAGATGTTGTCACTAGTTAAGAAAATGGTACAGTAGAATAAATGTGTCTGGATGTTTGATTGAATATGGTTAATAAGCTCATCATGCACAATGAGTGAAGTTTTTGAAGGATATGTGCACCAATTTTGAGAGCTCTTAGTGAATTTATGTAAAAGTGAACTTCATCTTGTCTTCTTGATTGAAGTAAGCTAGATTTCTCATTCTTATTTTAGAACCTGTTTGTTTGAATTTAATTAACTTTATACATATTTCTTCTGTTTTCTTTGGTTCATTCCAACTGCTTATTTTGTACCTTTGGTATGGAAAATTTGGAATTCAGAGTAGCAATATATCCATATATGGTCTTTCCAAAAAGCCCTTACACACCATCGTGAAAGTTAATTACTAAAAGGATACAATGATCAAAACTGCCCTCAATTGTTTTAAAACTTAACAATCAATTTTACAACTACCCTCCCACAAAGTGCACATGCACCATGCTAGTAAGAATAATTCGGAACCACATCGTCTTTAATGATTTATTGCATTGTAAACTGTTATGGCCGTAAGATGTTGCCATGTGAACCATCTCACAGTTAGTGTTTTTTCAAGTGGGACCTACTGAGATGTTTACGGGAAAAAAAAAACACTGACCGTGAGATGCTCCACATAACAGAATCTCATGGCCATAGTAGTATCCAATGCAATAAAGCATTGCAAACAATTTCATTCCCAATAACTAAAAAGATTGGATTGGATGGAAGGGAAAAATTTTCTACGCCCACCATTGTAACTCCCCGAATCCAGATATATTCCTCATGAATAATCCAAACTCAAAGTGCTAGTTCTGTGGGCCCAAACAATAATTATCCATACCAAATTTAATTCCAAATATAATTAAATGAACATCGGAGTACGCTATCAAATTCAATTTCTATTAATAGTCATCAAATAATTGCGGAACATGGTCAACCAAACCAAAATCAAATAATACTAAGTCTGGATAATAAAGAATGCCAACTAACTCTCAACTCACTAATAACATCAAATCAAAATAATATCCTGCCAATATTAATGAATAACAATCCATCTACTCAAAATAAAACTCCTACTCAATATCAAAATAATCGTCTTGATACTGATGATTAGCACCATGTGGCTCTACTCCGTCAGTATCGTCCTCACTAATAGGATCTGAAAACAAAACATTTAAAACACAGGGTGAGATATAAAATCCCAGTAAGTAGCAACATCCATGAATAAACAGTCCAATGTTGCTAAAATAAAATACAGTTCATGAGGTATAACAAATCAACAATAAACTCGACAATTCATAACCCAAACAATAAGCATATAACCTTTCTTTTCAAAATAAAATCAGCAGGTAATCTCCTCATGAGAATTCAAAACAAATAAAAGTATGTGTGTTTTCACAGGACTCGTAAAATATGACCACTTTGAAAAGTTAAGACCCAGTCCAACAAATCCAGTCTAAGAATGAACTGCAACATATTCTGTCGTATCATCACCCTCATGGTGGAATAAGAGACCTCACCCACATGGTGGAAATGGAAATTGCTGCAGCTCATCCCTCATGGAAGGCCTCTCCGTCACAGAGGAAATGCATAAAGGAGCTAGACTTAATCCTAGCAAAGATAGACTGACTTCGCTACTAGCTAAACTATGGATCCATAACAAGCTAAACCGGCTAATAGTACAATCAAATCAAAACCGATGGTCCTCATGACCAACAAGTGTGTAATGCTCTCATGGCAAAGAATTCATAGCCCTCATGGCCAATAATCAATTAACATGACCCTCATGGTCAAATCAAGTCAATACTGCCTTCTTGGCAAATCACTCCCTCATGCATAAAACCAATATTACTCAAACTGTCAAAATTTGATAAATAAACTCAATCTACCCAAATCTGTCGAAAATAGATTCTTACTATTCAAGAACTCAAAACATCCTTAAAATATCCTTTTGCAACTGTAGAATCATCAATTTACAAAACAAATCATTTTTTAGATCAAATTTCCCTCTTGAAAATCAAAACATAAGTTATTTCAATAAAACATACCCAAAACCTTAAATAATTTTCATAAAACTATTTGGCCTCTGAATAATTTTCATAAACCTTAATTATTTATACACATGTATAAATAATTTTATTTATACATGTGTTGGATTCCTCCAAAAATCCTTTTATATTTAAAATCTAGGTATTTTTCTCGAAAATCAGAAAATTAGTTGGGTCGCTCAAGTGGTCTGGGTTGAGCGGCTTATCAAAATTTTTATACTACGATCGCTCAACAGATCGCTCAGGAGATCTATGACAGGGGGCTTAACAAAACCAAAACATCCAACGGTCGCTCAGCAGATCGCTCAGGCGATCTGACTAGCGATCTAAAACAAAAATCAGCGCTTACCAAGGGCGCTCAAGCAACGTGACGAGCGGTCGTATAACTTCACAAATTCCTGCAAATTTTACAGAAATCCAATTTTCTCATAAATCTTCAAAAATAACTTTTTATCAACAAGAATCAATTCCAACCTTTCCAAAATCAATATAAGTACATTATACAACATTCCAACAAATCTAACAACAATTTTATACGATCAAGTTAAGGTTTTTCATCTAACTCTAAAGTAATCAGAAACTGTACATGAAGAACAAGATGTATTTTTCTTACTGTTAAACCTCAACCAAATATGTCCAAATCATCCTCAACATATTCTTCAAACATCAAAAAATCCAAAAACATGATATTTGTCATCTAATCAGTAATACATGCAGATTTTCGCCAAGAGAAGGATTGCTACTTATCTCTTGTCGCAAACAGATCCAACGAAACCTCACGCTTGATCTCCCCTTCAACACCATAGCAAAAACCCACGAAAAATTCCTTCTTTTCCTTCAGCCGTCCAAGGCAAAAATAGGGTTTCTTCTCTCTTAGTCGTCCTGTAGACACCCCAAATTGCACTACAAGATGAGAAAATAAAGAAAAATATTTAATTGGGATTTGAAACAGGTCAAAAAAGTTGAAAAAATTTGTCAAACCTGTGCTGCCCGCATTTGGTATGCGGATATGCCTTGACCGCATTTGATCTGTGGTCACGCATATTTTTTGGCGTTTTCGCAAATATTCAATTTTTAAGCCTTATTTACACTCCTA
Organism: Buxus sempervirens; assembly: GCA_947561395.2. Taxonomy (NCBI): domain Eukaryota; kingdom Viridiplantae; phylum Streptophyta; class Magnoliopsida; order Buxales; family Buxaceae; genus Buxus; species Buxus sempervirens. Next base: position 2,017,694 of record OX387195.1, read on the forward strand.
CCTCTCTCTAGGAGATGTGATCTTCTATTTTTACCCTCCGTGGTTTGTTAAATTTACTACAACCCATGTTTTAAAATTGAGTTGGAACATTCTGGAACCCTATTTTAGCATACCCTTGGGACCAACTATGCCCCTGAGTTTGCTTATAAATAAAGGGCCTCTCCTCAAGCAAAGGGCTGAGAATTGAAGCTAGAAAAGCTTCAAGTGAAGAAGGGAACCCCTGCCTCTCTACTTTCTTACACCCGGGTAAGCCTCTCCTCCTTTTTTCTTTTCTGTTTTTTTAAATTCTAGGATTATTCTGTCTTCTACCCTTTCTGTAGAATAAGGCCTATGTATGGTTGTAACCCCAAGCCTACCTCCAAGTACCTCAAGACTACTCTCTAGCCGTTAAACGTGAAGAGAGAGCTAGAGGAAAGGAGAACAGATGGATCCGCAGGATAGACCCTTATGTGTTGTAATCCTTGATATATGTCTTTTAATACTTTATTTGTATTATGTGATTGTTTATTTTTAAAGTATGGAGGAATACCATGGATTTATGCTGTTCATAGCATTAGATCTCATTTTCCTCCTAGAGTTTTGATTTTTCACATTATTTTATTTCTTTTGGTTATTATTAGGCTAGGATTTTAAATCTACCATGATTAATATGGTAGATCTGAAATCAGAAGCCTTAAAGTAATATCTAGGGTTTCATGAGGTGATTTTCAAGTTATTTTAATCTTTGAGAGAGGATCCTATGGTCTAAACTCTCCATTTTTTATGTTTTTCATCAACGTGGGTGTATTGGGTTCAGATCTCTCATTAGGTTCAGATTTGTACCCTAAATAGTTCAGGTTTATTTCTCATTCTTTTTGTGAAAATATTTTTACTTCTATCAGGATGATTTTTCAATACCTTAATGATTTAACCTAAGGCTAATTTTCTAAGTTTTGCTTTATGTTTATTCTCATTGATGTTCATTTTCATTTGTTTACTCAATCATGAAACCCTCAAGATGGTATATTCATATGAAGCGTCCAGAATTAATTGGGTCATTCATATAGAAAAAGCCATACATCTTTTTACTCTTTTTCTTTACTTTTGATTTGATTTTTATTAGCAAGCTTTTCTAACATGAATTACACTTGGCAACCACCTTGTGTGGATGAATAGGGGTGCCTAACACCTTCCCCTATTCATAACCTAATCCCCCTACCCATCTCTGGTTATTATTTTAAAATGGAGTTACTTTTAAATCTAACTTTATTTTATTTTTGTTTTTTTTTGTTTTATTTGATCTTTTTGGTGTCCATTCACACCTAAACAAAATGGTGGCGACTCCTATTTTCTTATGAATCCTGTGTGATTATATGAAGTCATTGAATTGATTTTCCATGTCTCACACGTCCAAGGCAAAAGAATAGAATTTTTAGATTTTGTCCAATATATCCCCACGATCACTTCTGTTCTTATTAGAAGTTCCTTATTTTTAAAAACTCTCCAAAGCAACCTCTCATAAACACATGCATGCCCACTCTAATAATTTATTTTATTTTCTTTTAATAACATGATCCAATACATGCCACTACATCATGCTCTATATACTTGACAAATAGAATTAAAGAGATTTACATAATGCCTTCCTTACCTCATAACTCATTATCCAACTGTCGGATCGACACCAAATTCTAGATCCATCTCCTCCACATGATCACCTATTAGATTCATGTCTCTGATTAGCAATTACTCCCAATAATTACAGATTATAAATTTAATAACTTAATTCTGAAAAATTCAGGGTATTACAACCATCTTACAATTCAGGGAAAAAGTAAAAAAAACCAATGACAAACGTATGCAATCATCTTCAACAAGGTTTATCAGCTTTCTTCAACCTAAGAATCCCAATCCTTATTCTTCTTGCTTCAGCCGCAGCAGCCGTTTTGTTCAGAGAAAAAGCGGGAAAATGCTCTGTCTCCATCATCCCAATGCCCTCTTTTGGCATATCGTTGACATCAGGGATGCCTAGTTCCAAACCAAACGAGTTCCTGGACTTGGTTGGACTCTTTGGTTGTTGACCATTCTCCAAGATCGAAGACTTTGTTAGACTCTTTGGACTTTGACCATTCTCCAAGACTTTTGATACGTGCATCGTCTTATCGATAAATAACGGTGTGTGTTGGACGATTTTGATGGGGCCTTGCTGCTCCTCTTGGCAAGCAGGACACGTTCCCGTAAATTCGGTTACTTCCTTCACACGAGTCGTACTTCTACTGGGATTCAAATTCGACTCTTCACCTTTAAGGGTTAGCTGTAAAATTAAAAACAAAAAACATATATTAAACAATGGGAGAAAAAAAGGAAATTAAAGAAACAAATCAATTAAGAGTTGGACATGATCAAGAGATATACCTCTCTTAACCTTTCTTTGCATTTCAAATTGAAAGCTTTGAGATTGTTGTAATGAAGCATCCTACTTTCGATTACCTGTCATGGATAGATTCACACATGCCCGCTTGAGATGTGATGTTCAGAGATGATAACGCTCAGAGTAAAAAAATTAAGTTGTGTAAAAGGACAAAAAAACTTGCTGTAACTCACCTTTTTTAGGATCTTATTCTCTACAGTTAAATTCATCATGATTTCCGTCAATTTCTCGTATCTCTACAGGAAATCAAACAAGAACTTAATCAGTAGCAACAATAGTCAATAGAATTGGGCAACCCCACAAAACCAAACTGGAAGGTTGGTTTATTAATCTCAGTAGCAACAATACGATTAACCTGGAAGATTTATGTATTTATTTTTGCTTTTTTAATAGATATAGATATAGATTTACCGTTTTTAGTTTTCTCTTCGAGTGGTTATGCTTCACATCTGATTCGCTGGCGGAGAACGGAAGAGGAGTTGTCGAACTGGAAGCCTCCACCTTGACGGTGGGTCTCTCGCCGACTGAACATACAGCAGGAGGATTCAAAGATGGAGGAGGGTGAGAAGACGAAGCGCGAGGAGGGGATGGGGACGGTGGAAATTCGACTGCGGTTCGCCTTCTTTTAGCACCCCAAACGGGCATTGGAGGTGATCGACGCTCCGACTCCGCGATAAGCATAGGAAGGTCGACAAGGATTCCGGCAACCTCCAACTCCTCGACGCTGAATTTGTTGTTGGGGTCATTCTCCATTTTTTTTTTCTTTTTAGTCCACTTACTTTTTCGAAACGGGTGGAGTTGCAGAGGAGTTGTACGTATAAATAGAGAGGGATGGATTTAAGTGCAGTAGATCAACTTAGTCTTCTTCGAGTTGGAGCTGAAGTTCCCGGGCGCAGTTGTTAGCTTCTGCCACATGTCAATAAAAGAAGAGAGTCTTTTAGTTCGAGTTAAACTGGAGTTCCCTTATGCCGAGAATGTTAGCCTTGCAAAGCGTCAATTAAAGAAGGCAAAATAATGAAAATATTTGTAGAAACAGTCCACTAATTGACAGGGGACTTCGGATGGCATCTCCGGCGAGGCAACGGCTCACAGCCTTTGAGCAAAAACATCATCGACAGGGCATTCCCCTCCAACTTCATATGACATGTACTCAGCTAACTCTTCTGGAAATCTCAAGCAAGCTGCTCCAACTGGAGGATAGACCTCATCTGATCCTGTCCTTGGTGAGTACCCAAGTAACCCAAGTGGGAGCTTGTGGGGACCTACTGCAAGCTTGAGTTCATTTGGCATTCTGCCGATGAAGTCTTTCATGGACCGGGTGACACGATCGGGGATATGTTCACGGAGGCGACCGAGTTCAGATAGAAGGGTCTCTAAGAGTGAGTTGGCTGAGTTGAGTTGTAGGTGAAGCTAATTCAGTTGGAGGTGATTGGTGGCTTGTCGGGCTTCGATGGTGTTGAGCTCATGTAAGAGGGAATTTGAATCCCAAAGGGGGAGGTAGTGAGTGTAGGGAGAAAGGTTCAGACTGAAGGAGGAGCTTGCAAAGATGTAGATGATGAGAAGATTGGTGAGTATAACAAGCAGAAGAATCTTGTTCTTGGACTTGTTCTGTGTCTGCTGATGTTGCTTTTTCGGGTAATCTTCAGTGCCACTTCCCATTTCTGTTTGCTCTCTCTTCTCTGAAGATATTTGGAGGACTGAATGGTAAAGTTGGAAGTGTTGGAGGTGAAGATGGTGAGATGGGGTTCTTGTCAGTGTTGTTGTGACAGTGGAGGAATAGAAAGGGAAGACCTTGAAGTTATGTTTACAGATCTCGATAGAAAGCTGAAAGAAGGAGATAGAGACAATGCAGTTTGAGGTTTCTCTGGTTATTTTAAATTTCGGTTTTAACTAAAAGAAAGCTTTTTCATTCAGTTGACCAGCTGGCCGGTTTGGGTGTTCAAGAGACGATGCAAACCCCAATCAGATTCTTCTGTTATTGTAAGATGCATGGCACTCTTCCACCACTAAAGAGTATTGGATTATGGGCCAGGCACGGCCCATCTCCGAGGTGGGCCATGCCGTGCCCAGCCTGTGGCCCTAGACACAGGCACGTGTGCCATGCCGGGCCAGCCTGTTAAGCAACCCTACTTGAGTCAAGCTTTTTGGGAATGTGCACCAATTTTGAGAGCTCTTAGTGAATTTATGAAAAAGTGAACTTCATCTTGTCTTCTTGATTGAAGTAAGCTAGACTTCTCATTCTTATTTTAGAACCTATTTGTTTGAATTTAATTAACTTTATACATATTTCTTCTGTTTTCTTTGGTTCGTTCTAGCTGCTTCTTCTGTTAATTTTGTACCTTTGGTATGGAAAATTTGGAATTCAGGGTAGCAATATATCCACATATGGTCATGACCTTGTTTTCATTTATATGCATGTACATATTTTACTGGATCTGATTTATAAATGATTTGGTTTGGGCATTGGGATTTTAATTTGTGCACAACATAATGCTTACACTTCATGAGTCAATTGTGTAGCAATTGTATTATGAATTTCAGATTTTTTTTTTTTTGGAAGTAACTTTTAGCTTATTTTGAAATTTGAAATATCACTAATATAAATGATTTGGTTTGGGCATTGGGATTTTAATTTGTGCACAACATAATGCTTACACTTCATGAGTCAATTGTGTAGAAATTGTATTATGAATTTTAGATATATTTTTCTTTTTCTTTTTGGCAAGTAAATTTTAGCTTATTTTGAAATTTGAGATATCACTAATATAATATGTTATTGGCTTTGCTTGGCCACGTGTAATCTATGGTTTGAAGATTATTCTAATACATAAGGTAGAGTGCAACCCTTCAAAAATTTTATATTTTCTGATCTTTCTTTTGTCCTTTTATTCACATTTCTTTTATTATGTTGTGAAAGAAAATATGTAAATTTTCAGAATATATATTTGAAGTATTAAATTTGGCAGTCAGTTATTATAGTTTTTCAGATATTCATGATTTACCCAAAAAAACAAAAGAGGGTGGTCAGCTGAAAATGGATGAGAACTTCAGTTTTAGGGGAAAACTCGGTGTGATGAACTTGATGGGAACACAACTAGATGAATCATTATGAACATAGTCAGACACCAAACCTTGACTTGTATTCGCTTTTGAAATAGAATTTGGATTGTAAGATGCCTTCAGTCTTGTAGGTGATGAAACCTACATGGACAAAGTTGACAGGTCAATGGCAGTGATGAGGGTCTTTTGGGTGAGAAGTGTTAGCGTGAGCTGTTATGGAAATCAATTAGGATAGATTTGTAACCATTTAAGAGATATTTTAGGTATCTCAAAGATGCTGTAAAATCCCTGAAATTAAGGGAACGTTAGCGTCAGTCAAGCATAACTGAATCATTGTATATATATAGCTTGCTGCTGTATAGAAATGAATATACGGAATACAGATTTTAACATGGTATCAAAGCCAAACGAACCCTACCTATACAGCCGTTCTCCTCCATTCATGGCAGACTCTGACGAACCCTAACTATACAGCCGTTCTCCTCCATTCGTGGCAGACTCCGACCAACCCAATAACTTTGGCGACACCTCCAACTTCCCTGATTCTATCCTTGAATTAACTACAAGGATGACTGAGGCTTTGAACAGAAATCCAACTCCGACCATCACCACCGAACTCTCCACTGCTCCAATCGGCATTAAGTTGGACGGCTCCAACTATGCGTTATGGTCCGAGGTTGTCGAGATGTATATCTCTGGCAAAGACAAACTGGGATATATCAATGGCGACTTTCTCCAACCACCAATGACTGATCCCTCCTTTCGCAAGTGGTGCACTGATAACGCTGTTGTCAAAGGTTGGTTAATTTCTTCTATGGAATCTTCTTTGATTGGCAATTTTATTCGCTTCCCTATGGCAAAGGCAGTGTGGGATTCCATTGCAACTACTTTCTTCGATGGAAGTGATACATCACAAGTGTATGATCTTCGACACCGTGTAAGTCGCTTGAAGCAAGCTTCTGGTTCACTTGAAAAGTACTACACTTAATTGCAGGGGCTATGGCGTGAAATTGATTTTTGCCGACCAAATCCCATGGAGTGCTTGGTTGATATTCAGCATTATAATTGGATTACTCAAGAAGATCGGGTATATGTGTTTCTGGTGGTCTTGATGATCGGCTAGACAAAATACGTGCTGATGTTCTCCAAATGAAACCGTTTCCTTCGGTTGAGCAAGCTTATGCGCATGTTAGACGAGAGGCTATACGACAGCAAGTTATGATTAACCAAGACACAGATGGGATCCAGGGGGCTGTCTTGGCCTCTAAAGGTCTCACATTAGCCAACTCTGCCCCTGCTAAATCAGCAAAGAACCGAACTCCTACTGATGCAAAAAAATGTTCTCATTGTGGTAACCATAAACACACACGTGAGAGTTGTTTTCAATTGCATGGATACCTTGATTGGTGGCATGATCTACAAGCACGTAAACGTCGTGTTGGAACTAGCACGACTGGGAGTTCAAGCAAAGTTGTAGTTGCTGCTGCCGATCCTCACCTCTCTCTCATACAACCATCTGGAACATCCACTAATGCTCCTTCAGAATTGAACTCAGGTATCTCTGGACGTGCCTTTTTTTACCTCCAATAGTGATGGGGATTGTAGTGCATGGCTTCTTGACTCGGGGGCCACCGATCATATGACCTTTGATGCCTCCGATTTCTCTCAGACATCTATTCCGCGACGCACCAGCATCGCCAATGCAAATGGTGTTATTTCACCAGTCACTGGAGCAGGCTCTCTGAATTTATCTTCATCTTTGCATTTATCCAATGCTTTACTTGTTCCATCACTTTCACATAAATTGGTGTCTGTAAGCCAACTTACCACAGACCTAGGGTGTGTTGTACTTATCTATCCAAATTTCTGTCTTATTCAGGATATTCTCACCAAGGAGATAATTGGGCGTGGTACTAAAAGGAGGGGATTATATTATGTGGACGATCTCAGCATGGGCCAGGCACATCACATGCAACATTCGCATATTGCTAAAGAGACACAGATTTGGTTGTGGCATCGTCGTTTGGGACATCCATCTTTTCCTTATTTGAAGCATGTTTTCCCTGATTTATTTGTGAATTTTCAGCCTTCTAATTTGAAATGTGACACTTGTATTTTGGCTAAGAGCCACCGAGCTACTTATCCATTGAGCATGAGTAAAAGTGACACTCCATTTGCTTTAATACATTCTGATGTATGGGGACCTTCACCTGTTATGACTATGTCTGGCCTGCATTGGTTTGTTATTTTTGTGGATGATTGTACCCGAATGACATGGCTCTACTTGATGAACCATAAAGATAAAGTTCTCAGTGTTTTTGAAGCATTCCATGCTATGATTTGCACCCAATACAGTGCCACCATGAAGGTTCTCCGCTCTGACAATGGTGGTGAATATGTCAATAAGCATCTTAAGGCTTATTTTACTCAACATGGTTTACTTCATGAAACTTCATGCTCACAGACACCTCAACAAAACTGTCTCGCAGAGAGAAAGAATTGACATATTCTTGAGACTGCACGTGCTCTACTTCTTGGGGCTCATATGCCTCAACGATTTTGGCCAGATGCCGTCTCTACTGCTGTTCACCTTCTCAACAGAATGCCCTCCAAGGTCTTGTCATTTAAGACTCCACTCCAAGCACTTTCTACACATGTGTCACTATCAACCGTGTTGATGCTTCCTCCTCGGGTCTTTGGATGTGTAGCATATGTATACCTCCACAAGAACCAACGGACTAAACTTGATCCGTGTGCCTGTCGATGTCTTTTCTTGGGCTATGGAGTTCATCAAAAAGGGTATCGTTGTTATGACCCTACCACATGAAGGCTCTATGTGACTATGGATGTTCAATTCTTGGAGACTGATATGTTCTACTCTTCCTTAGCACCTACTTCTCCTCTTAAGGAGGAGACACATGATGAAGAGGTGAATTGGTTCCAGCAAGAAGGGATGAATGACTTTAACGAGATCAGACACAATGAACCACTTGAGTATGATGAACCGAATTATGAGAAGCAAAATGACAACCCAGGTGTTGTCAATTGTGAAGATGATATATGTCCTAATGTGGAGCGTGGAGCATCATCTAATGAGGAGCATGCAATAACTGAGACCGAACCTAGCTCTAATATGGAGCATGCACCATTAGAGACCGAATCTATATCCCCCCACTCTAAAGTGCCAGTCCCATCATCTCCTAAGAATACTCCTGAGGTAAGTATGTTTACTACACCCCTACATACCAATGATATAGATGCATCTGTGGGCTATGTCTTACCTCACAGGTAAAATCGGGGCAAGCCTCCTAATAGATACTCTCCAGAAGTTGAAGAACGAAGGTCAAAGTATCCAATTGCCAACTACGTATCTACCAATGGACTCTCTGAACCTCTCAAGAAATTTGCACATGAACTCTCCATGTGTCAGATTCCTACTAGTGTTCATGAGGCATTGACAGATCCAAGATGGACCCGAGCTATAGAGGAAGAAATGGAGGCACTACTCAAAAATGATACATGGAATCTTGTTCCTTTACCTGAAGGAAAGAAAACAGTGGGATGCAAGTGGGTGTTCTCCATTAAACACAAAGCAGACGGATCTGTTGATCGATACAAAGCAAGACTGGTAGCGAAGGGATACACGCAGACATATTGTGTGGATTATCAGGAGACGTTCTCACCTATTGCAAAGTTAAATACAGTTAGAGTGTTATTGTCCCTTGCAGCCAATCTTAACTGGCCTTTGCATCAATTTGATGTAAAGAATACTTTTCTCCATGGTGATCTCCAAGAGGAGGTTTATATGGATGTTCCTCCAAGATACACAGCATCTTCAAAGACTGAAATGGTGTGTAAATTACAACGAGCTTTGTACGGATTGAAGCAGTCACCACGAGCATGGTTTGGAAGATTTAGCTTGGCAATGAAGAAATGTGGCTTCCAACAAAGTGACTCTGATCATACTTTGTTCTTAAAGCATAAGTTGGGTAAGATAACGGCATTGATAGTCTACGTAGATGACATGATTATCACGGGAGATGATGAAGAAGAAATATCTCGACTCCAGAAGAAATTAACAACTGAATTCGAGATGAAAGATCTGGGAGGACTCAAGTATTTCTTGGGAATTGAAGTTGCCAGGTCTAACCAAGGTATATTTCTCTCCCAACGGAAGTATATATTAGACTTGCTAACTGAAGTAGGAATGTTGGAATGTAAACCTGCAGAGACTCCTATTGTCCAGAATCATAGGCTTGGAGAATACCCAGATCAAGTACCAACAGATAAAGGAAGATATCAAAGGTTAGTTGGTAAACTCATTTATCTCTCTCATACTCGGCCAGATATTGCCTATGATGTAAGTGTTGTAAGCCAATTTATGCATAATCCGAGCAAAAGCCATATGGAAGAGTGATTTGGATACTTCGATACTTGAAGTCATCCCCGGGTAAGGGGCTTATGTTCTCCAAGCATAATACTCAGTTGAAGGTTGATGGATATACAGATGCAGATTGGGCAGGTAATATCACTGATAGAAAGTCAACCTCGGGGTATTTTACATTTGTTGGAGGAAATCTTGTAACTTGGAGAAGTAAGAAAAAAAATGTGGTAGCTTTGTCAAGTGCTGAAGCTAAGTTTAGGGGAATGGCTAAGGGTCTTTGTGAACTCCTTTGGCTAAGAAAGCTACTCACTGAAATCGGACTTGCCCCCACTTCTGAGATGGACCTCTTTTGTGACAATAAAGCAGCTATTTCCATTTCTCACAATCCTGTCCAACATGATCGTACTAAACATGTGGAAGTAGACCGACACTTCATCAAAGAAAATCTTGAAGCAAAGATAATTCGGTTTCCATTTGTAAAATCTGAAGATCAGCTTGCTGATATTCTCACAAAGGTTGTGTCTAGCAAGGACTTCTACAACTCTCTTAGCAAGTTGTGCATGCGAGATCTCTATGCATCAACTTGAGGGGGAATGTTAGCGTGAGCTGTTATGGAAATCAATTAGGATAGATTTGTAACCATTTAAGAGATATTTTAGGTATCTCAAAGATGCTGTAAAATCCCTGAAATTAAGGGAGCGTTAGCGTCAGTCAAGCATAACTGAATCATTGTATATATATAGCTTGCTGATGTAAAGAAATGAATATACGGAATACAGATTTTAACAAGAAGTTTAATGAAATTGGTAAAGTTACAATGGATAGAGTTGTTATAGCTACCATGTAAATAAGTATGGGTTTTTTGGCTAAGGATGGGGCTTCCTGAACTGAAAGCAAAGCAATTAATATGTGAACCACAGATGGGACTCTGACTACTGGTAGCACTTTCAAATGAATGCTTACGGAAGTGTTAAAACCAGAAAAACTCAGCATGCAGGAGAAGCATCATATAGAACGGGAAGTAGCAAGGAGGGAAACAAATTGGTTTCAGGGGACTTTAATGGTAAATGTTGGTGGTTATGCTTTGTCTTTTTTTTTTTTTTGGTGGTTGTGGTTATGCTTTGTCAACTGAACCCATTTGTAGGGTCAGTTATATTGCAAAGATGAAAACACAAGTGAAAAGTATAGCAAATTGTTCTAACTGTGGTTATAAAAAGAATTTCCACAATGAGGGTGAAAGCACTGGCTATTTCTCGCAACTTATTCCTTCCCAAGGAGCCCGTTGAGTACGAGAAGGAGCATGCATGAAGAAGCAGTGATGAAGAAAATGAACCATCTTCTTCACGACAAAATGGTTCTTCGCAACTTGGTGTTCATGGTAATCATGGGACCAAGGCCCAAAATGGGCGAAGCCCACTTCAGTTAAGCCCGAAACAATGGGCAATGGATCAATAGAGTCACGACTATTCTCAACCATCAACTCGTTTTCACAAAGTCGACTGAATCAATGATTCAGTGTTCTTCTCCATATTTGAGAGTTTGAAGTACTCCAAACGAAAACTAGAGAATTACTTCTCCTTAAGCACGTTATTCAGATACCTTTATCATAATTTGGAGGGAAATTTCCAAGAGATCGAATCATATATCACGGAAATGGGTGAGAGCAAGAGTAGTTTATATTGGCAATGGATCCTCTGTGTAGCAGATCCTCTGTGAAGCAAACGTCTTCTCTATGTAGCGCAATCCAACGGTCCAAATTAAATGAAGGCTATCAAATACGGGGTACCTCAGCCAAACAATGGGGTACCTTTGTCAAATATTGGGGTACCTTAGGCAAACATGGGGTACCCGATCTTAAAAATGGGGTACCTTTGTCAAATATGGGAGTACCTCAGGCAAACATGGGGGTACCCCCATATTTGATAGCCCCTAATTGACCTTTAGAGCTTAACAATAGGGTACCTCTGTCAAATACTGGGGTACCTCAGGCAAACATGGGGTACCCGATCATCTTCATGGAGGTACCTTCGGCCTAACAATGGAGTACCTCTGTCAAATACGGGGTACCCTCATGTAAGCCTAAGGTACCTCCCATATAAGCGTATGGTACCCCCCATGTAATCCATATGTAGTCACCAAAATTAGCCTAAGGTAACCCCACCCACCCCACCCCCACCCCCCCCCCCCCTTCTTCTAAGCCTAAGGTACCCCAATATAAGTCGAAGGTACCCCAATATAAGCCGAAGGTACCTCCCTACAGAGAGAATCGGACCAAATTAATTTGGACCATTCAATGGTGCTGCACAGAGGATCCTCTGCTACACAGAGGATCTGCTGCACAGAGGATCCGAAGCCGTTTATATTATGCCCAAGGGAGTGACATAGAAACATAAATTAAGAAGGCCATAATAAGAAAAATAAATCCAAGAGTTAGCCCCTTCTGAATCCTATACATAAATCCTAGAATGAACGGGATTAGCTATAGGAATAACCACATGCAACCGTAGTTGTAAGCCAATTTTTTTACCCTCAGAATTCTGGCAAAAACCCGAAATCGGTTGTGAAGTAAGAGCTAGAAATTGGCCTTTGCTCAGGGTTGAGTTGGCCAATAATTTCAATATCATTGGAAAGAAGACTTCAATGATTCCAACACCACTAATTTTGTGTGAACCAAACTCCAAACAAAAAATTTGTGGCCAAAATAGTCTTGATGGTAATTTTGTAAATAAATGCAGAAAGTGTGCCGAGTGGCAAAAATGTGCGTTGTGAGAATTTGCCACGTGGCAAAATAAAGTAAAATTAAAAGGACAAAATCTCAAATGTAGACGAGAAAAATAATAATAAAATATATACAAATTAAATAAAATCAGAAAAATAATGAAAAAAATTGACAAATTTAAATAAAACATGCTTAGACAAGCTACACAAAAAATCAGGATTTTTGGGTAAACTTCTAGAAATCAAGTCCTTCTGGAAATCCTCAAGCCATACTCTAAGGGCATATTCCTTGGTCAAGTGCTCTGCTTCAGAACACCTGTGGAGGCTCCCAAGGGCATCACTTCCATCTCCCTTCAATGTAAGTAAACTAAACTACCTTTTTTGTATATATAATTCCCATTTATATGATTTGTAGCATAATGTGGCATTATGCTCATGTTATTTCGAGGTCATTTTGATTTCATAATGCACCCTTGGAATGTCATGGTTTTTATGCGAATGGAATGAGCATGGGAAGATGAGAGGTCTAGCATCATAGCCAACTCTTTCTTAAAAACTTTTATATAAACAAATCCAAATTTGTTAAATTGAATTTCTAATGGTTACTTTTGTTAAGAAACTTAGTAAATGTATGTTCAAAACAAAGTGAGAAACAAACAGATGGCATTTTGATGGTAGTATGAAATTTAACTTACAAGTGACAAGTTGCCTATCACTACTAATGAAGATATTGCTTTAATAGAATCAAACAAAATAGGAGAGAGGAATAGCGAAAAGAACTAATGAGAGATGGAGAGACATACTAAGACTGTTTTGATCCATCCTTGATTCCTAATGCATGGGGAAAAAACAAAAAAAACAAAATTCATCAATTTAATTATAAAGGCGTAATACTCAAAGAATATATCAAACACAAGTTGAATTTGATTACTGGACAGGCTTTTGGTATTACTGTTATTGGATTTTGAAGGCAAGTGATGCAGGGGGATCCAAGATAGATGATGCTGAGTTGTCAGATTGCACGTTGACAGCGCTTTCATACCATGAATTGGTAGATTAGCGCAAAAGCAGGAAGTGATTGTGATATCTTTCTAATTAGGGCAGTTTTGAGTTCGTTTCAATATTTTAGCCATAACTTTGGCTACGGGTATCAGAATCGCACATATGATCCAAATTCGGAAAGCTATTTTCGACGCACACACCGTGGACACCCACCTAAGACAGTGTGCATCTTTTCCGACCACAAATTTTGCTGTTGTTCCCTCTAAATCACTATTTTTAGTTATTTTTTGCTATTTCTGGTAATATTTTGTTTGTCAATTAGGAAGTGATTTTAAACCCAATTTGGGCCAGATTTTTCACAGGTTGCTTATTTTATTCTATATTTCATTTAGGCATGCTTTAGGGGATTTTGCCGTTTTTAGTAACTTTCCAATACACGATTTTTAGCTATAAAGTCCGACTTGTGGACTGATTTTAGTATTACTTGATTAAATAATATTTAGTTGAATCTCAAAGACAATTTTCTCTATGTTTTTGGGCAAACTGCTTGTGTTCTTCCCTGTTAATTATCTGTTCGAACTAGCCTGCAGAATAATCGCTATTCTGTCCAGCACCAGTAAGAAAATATAACACATGTCCTGGTAATATGTACAGAGGCTTTTGGTATAATTGTAACTAGATTTTGAAGGCTAACATGTATAGTCAGGTCCTAGTAATATGTATATATGAATGTGATCCTATTCAAAAGGGAAGGTCAATTATGATTCAAGAAAAAATAAAAATAAAGAACATAACTTCATAACAATTGATATATGAATGACCATGTCTACCATATTCGATTTTTCTAAGATTGAGGGTTCTTTGATCCTTCTCCATGCAGCCTCCGGTAGTCATCCTACATATTAGATAATGCTCAACATTTACCCATATTAGCTCTTTTTTTTTTAGGTTTGGCATGAGTTCTAGTAGTTTGCTGAAATCTCCCTGGATCGCCTGTTAGCATGTTAGGAACATGATTAGAGATGTAAAATCCCAGCTAATAAAAAAATGAAGAAAAAATTAGGGACATAAAGACACAAAAACATGTTTGAACTTACATAAAGAAGGAAAAAAGAAGTAATTTATTTTATATAGAACTAAATAGAAATGGAATTTAGAAAAACCTAATGGATAGGTTAAAATAGGTATAATTCCTCCTATTAGTTCAATAATTAGAAATGACAAACAAAACAGTATTACCTAAACACCTTTAATAGATGTTGTTGAGTCTGTTGACAATACTATTAAAAAATTACAAGATTATCTAGACCTTCTAATTTATATGAATTGGATTTTCAAAAAGGCACATACTTTGCAATATAAAGAGAAGGATAATATTTATTAAAAAAAATTCAGAGTAAGTGAAATAATATAGATAGGCAATAAAATAACATAAAGGAAGTAGGGAACAATGTTGACATTTGATATCCAAACCACATAGTAGGTAACAAAATAGAAACAAACAAACAAATTCTACATCAACTAATTAGTTGCAAAGTTTGCACATGTATTTATAAACTTATCCTACAATTTTTTTTTAATGAATTTTATTGTGCTAGAAAACAACTTTACATGTTACATTGGTGTTTTGTTTCATCATAAATCTCCAACCATCTTTTTTATTTGCCATTAGTTTCTTAAGTTCATAGATTGCTATTGATGCTACTACAACAATAGTTGTGTTGTTATCTTCTAAGCCGTCAAGACACCTCCTATTTAACATGTAAGATTTTCAAACACGTGCAAAAATCTTTCAGAAGATCTATGCATTTTATATCAATATAGATGACATGTAAAATTTGATAGTTTGACCATTTACCAAGACACCCACCAAAAATTAAAGTCATTCAACATACAAGTTTATGTTTCTTGTATTACAAGTAACATTAACTGTAGCGTCCTGAAATAGGGTCTACCCATTAAAAGTACCAACCCATCCCTGAGCACTATTTATAGGCCCACAAGAACCTGATAAATAAAGATATAGCAATATAAAACAATTTATCAAAGTGCACTAGACAAAGAAAGGTGGTTGTGCAATTATAGGCCAACCAAACTAAAAGTCACCTACGTGATCATAAGTGTCTTAAATAGAGACCCTACATCGGATGGAAATAATCCTCCGGCCTATACTCTGGATCACCCTGTAAATCTATCCCAATACGTGACTCACCAGCAAGATTTGAAAACAAAACCGATAAAAACAAAACATACGTGAGACTAACGTCCTAACAAGTAGCAAAATGCATGGTAAGAAACTGTTTATGCAACTTTCAAATAATAAAATAAACATGCTCATATACCATGTGTCCAAATCATATCAGAACCATGTGAAAAAGCAGTTCATTATAACCATACAAATCTCAGTATAAAGTGCTTGTGCAGGACTTGTGGATTAGTGTGTCTGTCAATTGAGATAACCACCCTCAACCAATTTGCCACCTCACGACCCACAGGTAGAAGCCGGAACACGGACATCTCCCCAAGTGGAGCACCCACGCATGGGCTGGCAAAAGACAACCTAGTCAACTGCGACCAACCATCCATACAACCATAACACACACACAAGGAGACCTTGCCAATCCCACACGGCGGAACAAGTTATCACAGCTCAACTATCTCATAAGAAGGCCTCACTAATCCCACACGATGTAACACAAATATGGCCCGGGTGTTAACTCGGCAAACCATCACTAATATACTAACTAGGTTGACTATGGATCTACAACCATCTCTATGCTCACTAGACTCATACAAACTCATAAATAATCATTCAAAACATTTTGCTAAACAAAACTCATAAGGGCACCATCTGCCCCAAGCACAAAACCAAATCCAAGTGTATCTCATATTCACTTCCCATTAAATTCCAAGGCCATATTGCCTTCCGGAATGCCATAGGCTTATAGCCTTTTCAAATTAACAGGAAGCATCAGCTTCATTCTCCAATTACATAACTCAAACACATTTTGCCAAACTAAATTATTAATAAAAGGGTTAAAGAATAGCTTTATGAACAAAAAGACTAGTTGAGCTTCCAGTATTAACTTTAAACATGAGCAACTGTTTTACGCCCGTAACTTCGCTTTTTAAAGAACACAAGAATTTTCACCAAATTTTATGGTCATTTCAATTCATGCCTAAACTTTAAATACTCACTAAATGTAACTGATTTTTCATTACACAACAAAAAACTAGGCCTTTACCGGCAGTCAATGATCGCCGGTAAAACATTAAAGACCACCGCAAAAGACATCCGGGTCCGTCGCCTATCCGACGCTAAAGCCTCTGTCGCTAAATCTTTTAGCGGCGGCTTTTGACCACCACTTAAAATTTTCATTTTCAAAAAAAAAGTATCGACTGGCACATCCCTTTCCCCCTACTCTTGCCCCCTCCCTTTCCCCCCACTCCTGCCCCCCCCCCCCCCCCCAATTCTTGATGAAAACATCTGTTTCTCCCCTCTTCTCCTCCTTCAACCAGTATCTCAGACACTGGAATTTGACCAACAAGGCGAAAAAAAAAGGAAAGGGGAATGAAGCACAACAAACGACATTTTGTTTGATGATAAGTGATGCAATAACAGCTAAAATTTCACTTACTTCCATGTTTCACAAATCACAAGAAAATCTTGGTCACTTGACAAAGTGACTCCATTAGCGAAGCCGAGATGGTCGAGTACTATCGATGTCTCCTTGGTCAATAGATCATACTTCAGAAGCCTCCCATGGGGCTTCGCCTCCAACAAATCCGGGTAAAAATTATGTAGTTCAAATTCCGTGCTTCCATCACTGAAATACATTATACCATCCGATGCCTCGATCACATCGTCTGCAACCCTGTTATCAACCATCCCAGAAGCCAGGATCAAAACGAACCGCAGCTCCCAAAAAATCAAAGAATTATCAAACAATAGCCAATCAAAGAATCATCAAATTCTATTCCCAAAAAACAATCAAAGTATCAGAAGAAGCCTTAGACAAAAGAGCCGCCGCAGCTCCCACTGCCTGAAAATTAATCTCCTGTCTGACTCCAAGCTGTATTTGTATAATAATCTCAAAAGGCAATGGGCTTCACGACTAGATGTGTTAGCACCTGATTTTTGCACCCCCAAAATAAAGAAAAGTCAAACTGAAAGTCAAACCCTGAGGGGGTCAAAAATTGACTTTTTGATTCAAGAGAATTTGGCCATCAAACTTTATCTCATTGAAAAGAGCAGTTCGACACGGTTCCAACGCAATTAAGTTTGCTGGAATCGGAGTCCAGATGAAAAAGATATGAGCTGGTCAAACTTTTGGGGAGCAAAAAGTTGACTTTTTGCTCGACCCCAATTCAACTGCCAAACTTGATCCCAATGGATAGGTGGTTCCGAACTGATTCCAACGACACTAAGTTTGCTGAAATCGGACACTGGATAAAGAAGTTATGAGCAGTTGAAGTTTCATAAAAAACTGCCCATGTGGCAAAAAGGCAGCAAAAATAGGCTAAACCAATAAAATAAATAAGATAAAGGTGTTTTATAATATTTTAATAAGGAGAATCTCGCTTTTTTAATAAAATAATCAAAAAATCGAATAAGAATCTTGCAAAAAACCAAATTGAATGAAGTTTTGAAATCCAAACATTTTAAAAACGTGCTGGACCGTATTTGAATTACGGGCAGGGCATGCCCGTATTTCAAATACGGGCAAGATTCTGATAGAAGACACGCGTCGCTGTATGGCGGGACACGCGTCCCGTACGGCCGATTCGCGAGATTCGCACATGTGCGTTTTTCGCCCGTATTTGAATTACGGGCAAGGTACGCCCGTACTTGAAGTACGAGCAAGGCTGGACCGTATTCCAAACACGGGCACGGGATTTTTGCCTATAAATAGAGAGGCCACCCCCCTTCATTTGGACAAGCCCTCTCCTCTGGCCTACCCTCTCTCCCTCCTGGTGCTTCCCACGGCCAAGTCTTGTCCAGTTGCCACCACCCTACCCAAGCCAACATAATGCCCAAAATACCCTTGCCTCCTCAAAACCATGCCTAAACCTCCAAAAACCTCTTCTTAAATCCAATCTCCTGTCAAATCCCTTTCAAGTTCAATCTGTAAAATCTAACGGGACGCGGAAGCGCTGCCGGAATCATCCAAGAACCACTACATCATCAAAGAGAAATAGCATTGTGGTAACTCTTCTTAATTTTCATATATATGCATGATTATCTTATTTGAACAATTCTTCAAATTCTTATTGCTTTACTACTAATCCTTCTTGCTGTGTTTTGTCAAAGTACACTAATACAAATGAAAGTTTCTTTATGGAAAAGAAGGGGAATAGGCAAGTGAAATAAGCCTAAGAAGAAGGGCATGAAAACATTTGATTTCACTTGCCTATACAAGAGGAATAGATCCTTTCTAACCTATTATCTTCATCTGATCTTCACTCTTAATGGAAAGTAATTGAAAAATGAATTAGTTAAAGAAAGAAGAAGGGGACTTTATGACATTGCATGGTATTGAAGACTCAAAGAACATGAGAAGAAAGAAGGCCTCTTAGGCCAAATGAAGCTAATGAAGCATCCGGAAGAATCTGGAAGCCCATTTAAAGCTGCAGAAACACTGAAGAAAGCCGCCGGTATGATCCTGAAAAGAATCAGTTGCAAAAGTGCAAAACAGGTTGCACCCGTAAACTCAGGCCGGTCCAGTCGGGACCATGTTTGATTCACGAACAAAGAAGACCGTAAATGATTCACGGGCAAGGCGGTCCGTAGAGAAAACACGGACAGATGAAAAATAATGTAAAAAGTGTAATTTCTTGGTTCGGTTTGACTTGACCCGGCCTAAGCCGGCTTGAACCACCCCCTTTAACCTTTTGGGCTATCTAAAGCCCATTTTTGGACTTTGGGCCTAGATAGGCCCATTAAGATCCCTTTGGCCCACTAGTGGGGCCCACTTTTGACTGGCCCATACCAGGCCCGTTTTCAATAGACAGGTCCAAGGCCACTTGACTCTTGGCTAATAGGCCAAGTCCAAGCCCATTAAGCCCATGAAATATGTAAATAAATAAGATAACCAAATGGGTTACCCAATAACCCAACTGGGCCTAAGGCCCAACCATGGCAACCCACGGGCCTTCCAACAGGACCCTGATCCGACCCACTCCACTTAAGTCAATAAAAAGATAAAATCAAATAAGAAGGGACCCACACCTCCAGAAGGCCCCGCCAGACCTAATAAGGCAGCATGCTGGTCTAGGAAGGATGAACTTGACTCAAAAACCAGGGAGACCCGAGGGACCCGTCAGACCGATGGGGCGGACCGGGGTGTCTTTAGGACATCCCCGGACCGTAACCGAGGACTTAACTAGATCTCTAATAAGCCGCAGACCAGACTTAGACCCGATTAGGGCAAAACCATGTCTGCCTGCACTCTCAGGCAATGGCGACTCCGAATGTCCCGTGGCACGCACTGAAGGTGCGCCCGGTGTGCGATCTAAGATCCGGTTTTAGGTGCGCACAGCTTGGCGACTCTGCTGGGGACTCCCTCAACCCAGTCGGACCCTGATTATCAAATGAGTCAACTAGGTGGATATAAGCAGATTTAGGAAGTACTTCTTGTCCAACTTTAGTGGTTTATGGAATTTATGCAATTACATGATATTGGGGGATCCTGTCAAAGAGACGAGATAATTGCCTAAGGAAAGTGGAATTTAAGCGGTTCCCTGTGACCCTCCACTTACCTGGGGATCCACCCAAACATTGTATTGCCTACTGTTCTGTATTCTCACTATAAAAGTGACATTAAGGAACCCTTAATCAGCTTACTATCCGAGAATCACCCGATTAGACACAGCACTTGGCCCCATTGCACATACAAGCACTTCACTACACCGTGAATGAATTTTTTTTAACTACATGGGGTGACATGCACGAGGGAGTCTGCATGGATGATCCAAACTGAATACTGCCTACAACATGTGAATGCTCTTCTTAACCAAAACCTAGATCTCTCTAGCAGCCACCCTTCTTCAATCGAGAAACTTACTTTTAGGATGGTATTAGCCCTACGCTCCCGTGGCTTGCCGGGGAAAGCAGGGTAAACCCATCTCCCCAGGTTTCTAGATTCTTCAAGCGCCATTGGTTTCTTACCATGGTACGCGAAGGGTCTAGTACTTGGCTCAGACCCTTGAAGGCAGGTGCCTTGGGCTGGGTATCCTTCCCCACCTATTACTTCTGATAAACCCTGATGTGAGCATGAACATGAATGAACAAATAAGGGTAAAATTAATCTGGGGCATTAACCCCCACCTATGTTGGTCTTAACCCTAATTTAAGGAAATTAACTCGATTTAATCCGTGCATTCAAGTCGGTCTTAGTTCAGTCGAAAGCCGGCCAGATCAGACAGAAATGGGTCAGAACAGGGGCAGAAAAACCCTAGAGATAGGATTTCAGCCCACCTGCCGAATGGCAAATTTGTACCCTCCTTTTGGGTTCTCAATAACCCTAAAGGTGATTCTCTTTTCAGATTTATTTTTGTAAATTTCTCCCTCGAAGGCAAGTTGTAAATATTGTTTTCAGTCTGATACTAGGGGCAGATGAAAGAGTAGATGAAAGAGCAGATGAAAGGGCAGATGAAAGAACAGATGAAAGAAAAGGCCGGCTAAGACCTGAATGCGTTTTCCAAACATTTAAAGGACATAACCTTTAAAACCCCATAACTTGAATGCTTGGATTTGATTTTTGATTGCACAAACTGCTTAGGCATTGATTTAATTTTTGCATATCCTGTTGCATGCCTTAGACTAATTTAGAGTTTTTGGTGGAAAACCCTAAATTGACTTAGAATTTCAATCGGATAGTCAGCATGGCATCTTCATCCTCGACTGAGAGAGTTCGCTTCCCCAGGATAGAGAAGTGTGCCTTCGATACCCCTTGGATCCGTTCTTGAACAAGGCAATTGCAAGGAGATGAGCAAATTAAATGGGAACAGAAATACCATATGGGACAAACTCTGTCCCTGTTAAATGTGCCCATTAATTGGGACATGATTCAGGTGGCCCTACCTTTCTGGGATCCCCAGCTTTCACTCTTTAGGTTTAGGACTAATGAGTTGACTCCCACAATTGAGGAATTCGAACTATTCCTCCGATTTCGTGACCATGGAGAACCAGCCAGGCCAAATCTCAAAAATAGCTACAAGAATGAAGCTTGTACTTTCTTTGGCCTACCAAGAGGAGAATTCCAGACTTTAGGAGGTGACCAAGCATTCACAAGGGTCTCTAAAACCTTCCTCGCTGAAAAGATAAGGGACAAAAAGCAGGAAAGACCCCGTGTTTGATGGGACACCTTCACCCTCGTGGTTCTGTCACAGCTCTTCTTTCCTACTGGGGGAGACACCATTAATTTGGCCCTTATGGAAACTGTAGACCAACTCCAAGTGAAATTCCGAATTGCGCCATTAATCCTTGCTCAGCTATATCATGCCTTGACCATGGCCAAGAACGGAACTAGGAGGTTTCAGGGATGCGCTCCTCTCCTACACATTTGGCTTCAAGATCACCTGATGGTCGCTGAACCTATCAGCCCACATTATGGGTACGTCCGTGACAATGTCACATTGATGGCCCGAAGAGAGATTAGACCAGACTTACCCTCCAGAGAGGACTGGTTTGACCACTTTCTCCAACTGAAAGGAGAGATTGATATAAGATAGGGAGGCACATTTGACGAAACCTACACTCCCGTCATAGCTTTCAGGAATAGACATTGCCTAGCCTTGATAGGCTTAACCCATGCCATGCCATACTATCCGGTTCGAATTCTGAGACAGTTTGGGAAGTCTCAGGGAATACCAATCAAGGATGAGGCGGAAGGATTAACTGGCCCACTTACATGGGAATTGAAGAAAAAATTGGTGAAGGAATGGCAACACGTGCACATACTCCAAGAGGACATTTTCACTGCATCCGATGTTCGTAATTATGAACAATGGATTGCTCGAGAAACTGGCCTAGACAGCCCACCTCCTATCCATATCGTCACCTCTGACGATATCCCAGTTCCGCCCCCTGACACATACAGGGATAGGGTGGCCGAACTGCGGGAATCTCATTCTCGAATCCACCGTGCATACGTGGATTCCGAGCGTAAAAACAAGCAGGCCAATGAGGCCCTTCAGCAACAGCTTGACACCATGCGCAGACGCGCAAAAGAGGACCGACGTCTGCGGAATAAACTTCTGCGCACCTTGAAAAGGCGAGACGTGTCCTCTCATTATGATGATGACCAACTTAGCTAGACTCTGGGTTTGTTTATTTTGTTTAATCATGTAATTGCTTGTTCTAAATTTTGGCATTGTACTTCTTTTTTCATGAAGAATTTTGTGCTAAATTTAATAAAGTCGATTAAGACATCCTCAAATTCCTTTTTCAAAAAGTCTGGCCCCAATCCATAAACTTCAAAACTTTTAGGCGACCTGAATAAAGAACTCACCAAATTTTTATCTTTGAATCCATGGGTTCTGAATAAAGAACACCCAATTCCTACCCAATTTTCAAATCTTCAGAAATTAACAATTTCAAATTTAAGCCTTTAAGGGTTCGGAATAAAGAACACCCAATTTAAAATTTTCAGGCGATCTGAGTAAGGAACTCGCCAAATTCTTTTAAATCTTTAAACTAAAGGGTTCTAAATAAAGAACACCCTATTTCTAACATCAACTCTAAAACTTTCAGGCAATCTGAATAAGGAACTTGCCAAAAGAATCTTTAAAATCCATGGGTTCTGAATAAAGAACACCCCGTCTTTGTTAACTCTCAAACCTTCAATTTCCAAACTTAAGTCTTAAAACCCCAGGGCTCTGAATAAAGAACACCCTATCCTTTGAGCTAAGATCACACCCGTCTGATTTAAGAGATCATACGGTCAGCCTATAGGGCACTGATGCCACTGGTGTTTAAACCAGAAAATTGGCAGAAGATCATCTTGGCATAGCATACCCCGTTGTGTGGCACCAAGGTCAAGCAACTAAGCTAACGACTAAGGTACGCTCGGGTATCCCTAGCCGAACTCCTGGGGCACTGATGCCACTGGTGTTTAAACCAGAAAATTGGCAGAAGATCGTCCTGGCATAGCATACCCTGTTGTGTGGCACCAAGGTCAAGCAACTAAGCTAACGACTAAGGTACGCTCGGGTATCCCTAGCCGAACTCCTGGGGCACTGATGCCACTGGTGTTTAAACCAGAAAATTGGCAGAAGATCGTCCTGGCATAGCATACCCCGTTGTGTGGCACCAAGGTCAAGCAACTAAGCTAACGACTAAGGTACGCTTGGGTATCCCTAGCCGAATTTTAGGGCACTGAAGCCACTGGTGTTTAAACCAGAAAGTTGGTGGAAGATCGTCCTGGCATAGCCTTCCCCGTTGTGAGGCGTCAAAGTCAATGGTGATTAAACCAACGACTAGCTAAAACACGCCCGGGAACTACTAGCCGAAGTCAGGTGCTAAAACCATCAGAGATTAAACTGAAAATTGGTTAAGGTACACCTGGATGTTGCTGTTTAGCTCATCCCCTGCGGAGACTTTACATGGTCCAACCTCGTGATACTGAGCTCAAAACAACCTTTTAAATTTGGGTTCCCTCCCCCAGCCGTTTGGCTAAAATAGACCAGTCTAAACCAGGGTTCTCTCTCCCAACCACTTGGTTAAAACAGATCAGTTTAGGGTTCCCTTTCCCAGCCGTTTGGCTAAAATAGACCAGTCTAAACCAGGGTTCTCTCTCCCAACCGTTTGATTAAAACAGATCAATTTAGGGTTCTCTCCCCCAGCCGTTTGGCTAAAATAGACCAGTCTAAACCGGGTTCTCTCCCCCAGCCGTTTGGCTAAAATAGACCAGTCTAAACCAGGTTCTCTCTCCCAACCGTTTGGTTAAAACAGATCAATTTAGGGTTCTCTCCCCCAGCCGTTTGGCTAAAACAGACCAGTCTAAACCGGGTTCTCTCTCCCAGCCGTTCGGCTAAAATAGAGCAAGCTTAAGAATCCCTATCACTTTCAAAATAATCCAAATGAATTAATCTTGATCGTGTATTATGCCTTTAATATAAGTTGCACTAATATCTGCTGGTTGCCCTTCACAGGTACCAAAATTGCTTCTCGAAGCCCTTACTTGTTAAGATCTAGGAGAAGACTTGAGATGGAGCAGCCAAGAGAACAGACCTCGTCAGGACAGGACCAGGCAGAGTCCAGTCAGGCACAGACAGTGACTGACCTGCAACAAAGGATAGACAGTATGGGGACTATTATTCAAGAGTTAATGACAGAATTGAGAGAACTCAGAATGACTCCCCCTGCTGCACCAGTAACCCTGCAGCAACCGATTGCTCCACCGCAGACGGATGCTCCACCACCATACCCTGCGTACCCAGCTCCGTTGGTACCACCTCCACCTCCGCAAGCTGTGCCTCTTCCTCAGGTTATTGCACCTGCCCAACTTGGGCAAGAAGAGGAAGATTGGTATAGAACACAACAGGCCCAGTTTGATGAAAAGATGGCAGCCACTAAGTCAGAGATAGATGCTTTGCGTGAAGAGCTGAAAATCCTACGACCCAGTGCGGTCCCCATGGAAGCTACTTTAGAAAGCCTCTGCTTCTTCTCCGATGTTCAACTTCCACCAAAATTCAAGTGCTCTGACTTGCATCAGTTTGATGGCACCGGGTGCCCGTTAAACCACCTCAGATCTTACTCGGGAGATATGTGTCAATATGCCAAAGATGAAAAAATTATGATACAGTTTTTTCAGAGGTCGTTGACAGGAGCAGCATACACTTGGTTGTTGGGTTTGGATAAGGCTAAGATCAAGAGTTGGAACGATTTAGCTGCCAAGTTCATTCAGCAGTACCGTTTGAACAGTCAGATTGTGCAAACTAGGGCTGAACTACAGAGGTTGACAAAGAAGAACCAGGAATCAGTACGAGAATATGCCAAGAGATAGAAAGAATTGGCGACCCTAGTCCAACCCCCACTACTTGAACAGGAGATGACCTCCTTGTTCATTGCATCACTTGGACAGCCATTTTTCTCATTGCTATTGGGACAGAGCACTTCCAATTTCAATGACCTGATTCTGACGGCAGATAGGATTGAAGATGCTGTAAAGGCTGGAAAGATAGATGGCAGTGGCCAGGGCCCTACACAGAGAAGGCCAACAGCAAGACAGAATAGTAGAAGCCAGGGGCAAGAGTCCAGAAGGCAGGAAACCCAGGCTGTTAATTATGTACAGCCGACACAGCCATATCATATTGCCCAGAGGAATGAAAGTCAGGGGCAGCCTTTGAGAAGAACCAGAGAAGAGGTAAAGGCAAGAATGAAGAGGGTATTTACTCCATTGCCTTATGCACCTGCAGAACTATTGGCTACACTGCTGAAGAAGGGGTATCTTCAAATCAAGCCTCCTAACCCCAGAATGATTAACTCACGAAGTTATAATACAGCAGAGAGATGCGAATATCATTCTGGAGCTCCCGGGCATTCAACAAATCGATGCTGGGACTTGAGGCATGACATACAGGATCTGATAGATAGTAAGAAGATCTCTGTAGATCCCCCAGCACCAGCAGCACCTACTCCTCCTACTGGTACAACCACTAACCCCCTCCCAGACCATAATAAGGCTTCTGGCAGCGGAACAGTACACCAGATCATCAGTGATCAAGGCAGTGAACTACAGGTTGACCCGTCCCTGCTAATTGGACGACCGGGGCAAATTGTCAAGATTCATCTCCAAGAAGGGACAATCTATCAACAGATACATGTCATTAATGAAGAGGAGGAGGAAGAAACCTTCATGGGGTTCCCTCTGGTGCATTTCAACTTTCCCAAACCAGAGCCTTTCTATCCTCCACCTGTCCCAAACTCACCCCCACTAAACATCTTCGACATGATGAACCCATTCAATGAACCCGTGGACTTCCTACTGGAACCACCCACCCTCAACTTACACCATCTTCACCTTAACCCAACCTACTCCGCTGTGCCACCACCTTACCAATTCCTACCCATGTACCATGATTCTACCATCACTTCCACTGAAAGAGAAGTCGATCGGATCACCCGTTCCGGTCGATACATCAACCCTAACCCTCCACCTGCACCAAAGGAAGAAACTAACGAAGAAAGAACAAGGAGAGAAAAAGGGAAGGATGTGGCCACTGAAATACCACAGACCCACAAGAAGAAAGGGAAAGCCCCAGAAGAAGAAATTGAAAAACTCCACTACAGTGCCTTCACTCCGGAGTATGATCTAGTGCAGCAGTTGAATAAGACACCAGCCCAGATATCCATTATGCGTCTCTTGTTGGATTCAGACAAACATAAAGACGTACTCATGAAAATACTGGGTGATACTCATGTGCCTGACGATATCAGCCCTGAGCAGCTAGAAACAGTAATGTCTATAATTGCTACGCCAGAAGCAATATCCTTTTCCTCAGCAGACTTGCCCCCTGAAGGTCATAATCACACAGAGCCTCTGTTTATCACAATAAGATGCTCCGACTTAATAGTGAGACGAGTCATGATCGATAACGGGTCAGCTTTGAATATCTGCCCAGTCAGGACTTTCCACAGTCTGCAGCTGAACGCTGATTTGATCAAGCCTAGCTCCAATAATGTCTGCGGGTTTGACAATGCTAAGAAGGATTCCCTGGGGGAAGTTACTCTGGAAGTTATAATTGCTGAGAGGGCTTTCTTCATTACCTTTGAGTTGATGGACATCAATGCCTCCTTTAATTTGCTGATTGGAAGACCTTGGCTACATCAAGCAGAGGCAGTCCCGTCCACCTTACATCGAATGATCCGATTCATCTCGGGAAATCAATTGATCACGGTGCATGCAGAAAATCACAGAGAATTTGAACAAGGAGGGGTACCCGTGATTGATTATGAGCTGCCTACTTCCCTGAACTTCCAAGCCATAGAAATGGTGCAAGTAAACAGCATTCCTACTCCTCTGCAATCAGACTTATCCCGCAGAAGGAAAAGGAAGAGCATGTTCGGTGCTGCTGAATGCGCCGACTGGGGCCTCCGAGTAGGAGAAGGTTTAGGCAAATACAAGCAAGGCATCAAGTCTGCAATCCAGCCATGTGACAAATCTGTGGGCTTTGGACTAGGGTTTGTTCCTGAACCTGAAGACTATGCCAGGCTATTTGGCAGGAAAGCTGAACGAAAGAGGGCACGAGCAGAAGGAAGAGACTCACACTGGCCCATTTGTGTACAGGGCCAGTTATACCATCACTTTGCCAATATGGAGAGGGAAGCTGCACAAGCTATTCAGAATATAGTCCCCCAGGGATGGGGCGATGAGTTCAATGATCCAGTTGAGCAAGCGGAAGCTAATTATCTGCAAAGGTTATGGGACGAACCTCCCTTGCCCCAGGAGACAGTTACAGAAGAGAACTCAGAGGCTCTCAGTGGGTTGATGGAAGAACTGTCTACTCTATTCTCTTGGCAGTCAGTTGACACCGAAAAACCAGCTATCCCTGAAGAGGCGTTTGTCTACCCATCAGATGATACTGAAGAAGAAGAGCCAGCTCAGTACATCTACATGATGGAAAGCCAGGATAGTTCAGGAGAACCCACTCTAAGGCAAAGGTCTCCCCCACCTCCCATCTGCATTATACACCCAAGTACCAAGGATGGTCTGGGTCAGATGTTCCAGAATATGCCCCAAGTACTGGGACTGCCCACTAAGCTGGCTTATCATGAGACTTATGGTAATTGGGCCCCTGACGAACATTCTTCCAGTAGGAGGGATGAATCATCAGAAAAATCTGTAACCAAGGCATTCCCTAAGGTGGAACCATCCAACGAAGTCACTGTTCGGGTACCAGGGACTGTCATCCGCCGCGGGGTATGGATCAGTATATCATCAGAAGATTCGAGTCAGAATCAACCAAAGAAGGGCACAGCTAATGACCCCATTTGCATCTCCTCTGACAGCAACATCAGCATGATACAAACCGGGAAGGTGAATGCGGTGACCGCTGTAACCAAGGACAAACACGCATTGCAAAACTGGAGTTCGACGCCACTTGCCACTCGCAAAGCCGAACTACCACAGGGAGTTTCTTCCACTTCTGAAATTCCCCCTGTAGATATTACTGCACTTTTTAATAAATGCGTGAAGTCTTTTGATTATTTTTCTGCTTCTGTGAATAATTCTGCAAGTAAGCAAACCCAAAATCGCAACCTTAATATCAATCTCGACGCACACCCGAAAAATTCGGAGCACGAGATAGATAATCAGGCTGCCACAATTAAGCAAAAACAAAAAGGTCAAAAAGAAATCCATAGTGTCGAACAAGAATCAGGTAACGATGCTTACTCATCACAACCCGATGATTCAGAAATTATCCCCAGTGATTCTTTTGAACTTGAGGATAATGATGAATCATGGGAGACCCCACCTGAAATCCAATTTGCCTTGGACAGACATGAAAAAGGTCTCCAGGCTAATATTGAGGAAACTGAACCTATCAACATAGGTGACACAGCACAACCAAGGATTCTCCAAGTTGGTAAAAAGCTGTCTCAATTACAGAAAACACAGATAACTGATTTTCTAAAATCCTACACTGATGTGTTTGCATGGTCATATGAGGATATGCCTGGGTTAGACACGGATTTAGTTGTGCACCGGTTACCTATAAAGTCTGAGGCCACACCAGTGAAGCAAAAACTCAGACGCATGAAACCAGAATGGGCCCTGAAGATCAAAGAAGAGGTCACCAAGCAGTTAAAAGCTGGGTTCTTGAAAGTTACAGATTACCCAGAATGGTTAACAAACATCGTGCCAGTCCCCAAGAAAGATGGAAAAGTCAGGATGTGTGTCGATTACAGGGATCTGAACAAGGCAAGCCCGAAAGATGACTTCCCGCTGCCACACATTGATATACTGGTTGATAATACTACAACTCATTCCATGTTCTCCTTTATGGATGGATTCTCCGGGTACAATCAGATACGAATGGCACCTGAAGACATGGAGAAAACTTCCTTTATCACACACTGGGGCACATACTGCTACAAAGTGATGCCGTTCGGGTTGAAAAATGCAGGCGCCACATACCAGCGAGCAATGACTTTGCTATTCCACGATCCGATGCACAAAGAAATGGAAGTATACGTGGATGACATGATTGCAAAGTCAAAAGAAGAGGAAAATCATTTGGTGAACCTTGGAAGAGTGTTTGACAGGCTCAGGGAATGCAAGCTCCGATTGAACCCTAATAAGTGTGTATTCGGCGTTACCTCAGGGAAGCTACTTGGATTCATCGTTGGGAAACGAGGAATTGAGGTTGATCCTGTCAAAGTAAAGGCAATTCTGGAGATGCCTCCCCCATCCACAGAAAAAGAAGTGAGAGGTTTCCTTGGCAGATTACAGTACATCAGTCGGTTCATAGCACAGATGACTCCCGTGTGCAAACCAATATTCAAATTGCTAAAAAAGGATAACCCCGTGATCTGGAATGAAGATTGCCAAGAAGCATTTGACAAAATCAAGGCCTATTTGATGAGCCCGCCGACTTTGGTCCCCCCTGTACCAGGACGACCTTAAATCATGTACCTGTCAGTCACAGAAACGGCAGCCGGATGCGTCCTAGGGCAGCATGATGATACAAGAAGAAAGGAGCAAGCAATTTATTATCTGAGCAAGAAATTTACCAATTATGAAGTAAGATACACGTTGCTTGAGAAGACCTGTGGTGCGTTCGTATGGGCAGCTCAGAAGCTCCGGCACTATCTCCTCAGTCATACTGTCTTTTTGATCTCAGATGCAGATCCCTTGAAGTACATTTTTGAAAAGCTAATCTCCACTGGAAGGATAGCCAAGTGGCAGGTTATCTTATCTCAGTATGACATTGTCTACACCACGAGAAAGGCAATAAAGGGACAGGCAGTAGCAGATCACTTGGCAGAACACCCCGTGCCCGACTATCAACCACTTCTCACCGGGTTGCCGGATGATGAAATTATGTGTGCCGAATCAGTAGAAAAGGAAACCGGATGGCAAATGTTCTTCGATGGGGCCGTCAACATCAATGGGAAAGGGATTGGAGCAGTAATCATTTCCCCAGAAGGAGTCCATCATCCTATAGCAGCAAAACTCTTGTTCGATTGCACTAACAACATGGCAGAATACGAAGCATGTGTGTTAGGCTTGCGAGCCGCAATCGAAATGAATATTCAAGAGTTAAAAGTTTATGGTGATTCCTGTCTAATCATCTACCAAGTAATGGGAGATTGGCGGACTAAGAATCCTAAGTTGGTGCCATATCAGGAACTGATTAAGGAATTGGAAGGACAGTTCAAAAGCGTGACATTTGATTATATGCCACGAGACAGGAATCAGTTTGCAGATGCCCTGGCAACACTGGCATCTATGGCAACCATCACTGATGACACCTGGGTACAACCGTTGGAGATAGAGGTGCGGCGTCATCCTGTCTACTGCTTTTGTATTGAAAAAAGCACACCACAAGGGGAACCTTGGTATGCAGACATAATGAGGTACCTGAGAAACAGGACTTTGCCAGAAAATGCCACAGCATCTGAAAGGCGCACGATTCAGAAATTGGCAGGACAATTCTTCCTCAGTGGAGGCAAACTATACAAGAAGTCCTATAATGATTCACTGCTGCTATGTGTAACAGAAGAAGAGGCACAACAGCTGGTTGATGAAGTCCATGGGGGACAATGTGGCGCACATATGAACGGACATATGCTAGCAAGGAAAATCTTGAGAATGGGTTATTACTGGTTAACTATGGAACATGATTGCTATATCCATGTAAGGAAATGCCAGTTATGCCAAGTTTATGCTGACAACATTCATGCACCGCCCAACACCTTGTACTCAATGACTTCTCCTTGGCCCTTCGCCATCTGGGGAATTGATATGATTGGAGAAATCCATCCGAAGGCATCAAATGGGCATCGATACATCTTGGTTGCAATAGACTATTTTACCAAGTGGGTAGAGGCCATGTCCTTTACAGAGGTCAAAGGGTCCCAGGTGCTGAAATTCATCAGAAACAACATTGTCTGTCGCTATGATGTGCCTGAAGCACTTATCACAGACAATGCCAAGAATTTGAATAACAAGGACATGGACAAAATGTGTGAAGATATGAAGATCAGACATCTGAATTCTACGGCATATCGGCCCAAAATGAATGGAGCGGTAGAGGCTGCCAACAAAAATTTGAAGAAGATATTGGAAAAGATGGTTGTCACCTACAGAGACTGGCATGAGAAGCTGCCATATGCTTTGCATGCATACCGAACCTCAATCAGGGTCTCAACCGGAGCAACTCCTTTCTCTCTTGTATATGGAATGGAGGCAGTCCTTCCCATAGAAGTGCAGATCCCTTCGCTCAGAATACTGAAGGAAGCAGAGGTTGATGACATTGAATGGGAAGAATCAAGGTTTGACCAGTTGCAGTTGCTTGATGAGAAAAGGATTAAGGCTTCGTGCCACGGGCAACTCTATCAGCAGAGAGCAGCTCGGACTTATAACAAAAAAGTAATACCACGACACTTCAAGGTGGGAAACATTGTTATGAAGAAGATATTCCCCCACCAAGAAGATAATAGAGGGAAATTCAAGCCAAACTATGAAGGACCTTTCATAGTGCACAAAGTTTTGTCCAGAGGAGCACTAATCCTACAAGAGATGGACGGGACTATTTTTCCTGAGCCAATAAATGCAGATGCAGTCAAACTGTATTATCCTTGAGATCGTTCCAATTGGGAAATGAAGAGAGGCCATCTTTGACTCTCCTCCAAACCTGTAAATCCTTTCAAGCACCCCAAAAAGTTCTCCCCTAGTTAGATACTTTTGGGCCTGAAAATTTCTTTTCAAACCTAGTACAGGTGTTCCTTCGCATCAAAATGGGCATTCCTGGCCCTAACTCAAAAAAAAGAGCAATTGCGAAGAAAATCAAGAAAAAGAAGAAAAGAAAAGCAAGTACAAAGTAAGATGTGGAAAATATGAACCCCACACCAAAGAAATAAGCCAGGATGTAAGCCCCAACAATAAAATGAGCACTGTACAGACCTATAAAATCACAGCCTTCTTGGGCCACTTATCTTTCTTTCAAAACCCCGGCCTAGCCTATATTTCGTCCTATCTTGAAGACCTCTCGGATCCCAAAGTGAATGATCTTGAGCAAAACAGTCAAATCTGCGTTTTCTGGTAATGACGGAATTGGATTCTCCCTGAAAGGACCAGACATGGTGAAAACCCAAAAGGGCACTGTGTGCAAAAGGGTCAGTCGTGGTTCAAAAAAAAAAAAAAAACTGGTCATACCTTGGTTAGAAGCAAAGGGGGGCTACAGAAAAAACAGAAGCACTGAGTGGGGACAGTTAAGTGACCTGAAGGGCCCAGATTGGCAGACTGTGTTTGGGTCAACGCTTCACAAAAGCCTATGATGACAAGGCTAAAAATACCAAGCACTCTAAGCTGTGTCTGGCTTAAGGATTGACTTTTGTGATAATTGCAGGCACAAACACACACTACCATATCTGTGTTTTTCCGTAATTATTCTGCTTAACTATTCTTGGAATTTCCCCATCTGTGCTGCTAACCCGTGAAGAGGGGCTCATTGCCTTAATCAATAGCCATTTTGATTTTGATAAATTAAAGGCCTAGAATAAACCAACCCTGCATATCTGACATTTTTTTCCTTGTACAGGTTCAAAGAAGGAAGAAAGATGCAAGATGAACATAAGGAGGATACTTTGTTCCTTCATTCCCCAGCAGAGGCTTCTTCCCTTTCATCCCCAGCGGAGTTCGGAAGAAAGAAGATCGTCAAGATCTTTAGACCCTCCAACAAAACTTCAAAATCAAAGAGGGACATCACAATGATCCCCAGAGAATCATCTAGACAGATCATACTCCCACCAGATCCCCAGTGGAGTAACTCTTGAATGGAAAAGAAGCTCTAATGCCTTGACAAGACAAAGAACCTGGCAAGGAGAAGCAACAAGGAAGAGCAATGATGGGCCAATTCGCCCCTTATTGTAAATTTTGATTCTCACTTTTGTAAATAGTATAGGCTAGAGTAGGTGTGTGGCCTCCGAGATGATGGACAGCAGCGCGAAAGCTTCCTCCCACCTGCTATCCCAAACCCATACCTTGGCCTATCTCTCTAAAAAAAAAAAAAAAAAAAACTGAAGTCACTAAAAGCATTAAACAGAACAAACAAAAAGAAAAGAACATTGTTAAGTGCCTTGCATCAACACCGAAACAGGCTGATGAGCTCAGATTTAATCCCATCTTTCTTTTCAAAAGACAGAGAACTAAGGAACAGCCCCTATTCAAACCCGAGAAAGGGTATAGGGATTCCAAAATCAGGAAGTGATACCAGACATCTGACACTTCCCTTTCATTAAAAACAATTCAGTAATTGAGCTCATCGACCCTGTCGACAAAAATGCAAGGTGCAAAAATAAGGTTCTTTTTCTTCTTTGCCGTTCATCACCTAAGGTGACTCCAGCAAAGAGGGGCAGCTGTTAGCACCTGATTTTTGCACCCCCAAAATAAAGAAAAGTCAAACTGAAAGTCAAACCCTGAGGGGGTCAAAAATTGACTTTTTGATTCAAGAGAATTTGGCCATCAAACTTTATCTCATTGAAAAGAGCAGTTCGACACGGTTCCAACGCAATTAAGTTTGCTGGAATCGGAGTCCAGATGAAAAAGATATGAGCTGGTCAAACTTTTGGGGAGCAAAAAGTTGACTTTTTGCTCGACCCCAATTCAACTGCCAAACTTGATCCCAATGGATAGGTGGTTCCGAACTGATTCCAATGACACTAAGTTTGCTGAAATCGGACACTGGATAAAGAAGTTATGAGCAGTTGAAGTTTCATAAAAAACTGCCCATGTGGCAAAAAGGCAGCAAAAATAGGCTAAACCAATAAAATAAATAAGATAAAGGTGTTTTATAATATTTTAATAAGGAGAATCTCGCTTTTTTAATAAAATAATCGAAAAATCGAATAAGAATCTTGCAAAAAACCAAATTGAATGAAGTTTTGAAATCCAAACATTTTAAAAACGTGCTGGACCGTATTTGAATTACGGGTTGGGCATGCCCGTATTTCAAATACGGGCAAGATTCTGATAGAAGACACGCGTCGCTATACGGCGGGACACGCGTCCCGTACGGCCGATTCGCGAGATTCGCACATGTGCGTTTTTCGCCCGTATTTGAATTACGGGCAAGGTACGCCCGTACTTGAAGTACGAGCAAGGCTGGACCGTATTCCAAACACGGGCACGGGATTTTTGCCTATAAATAGAGAGGCCACCCCCCTTCATTTGGACAAGCCCTCTCCTCTGGCCTACCCTCTCTCCCTCCTGGTGCTTCCCACGGCCAAGTCTTGTCCAGTTGCCACCACCCTACCCAAGCCAACATAATGCCCAAAATACCCTTGCCTCCTCAAAACCATGCCTAAACCTCCAAAAACCTCTTCTTAAATCCAATCTCCTGTCAAATCCCTTTCAAGTTCAATCTGTAAAATCTAACGGGACGCGGAAGCGCTGCCGGAATCATCCAAGAACCACTACATCATCAAAGAGAAATAGCATTGTGGTAACTCTTCTTAATTTTCATATATATGCATGATTATCTTATTTGAACAATTCTTCAAATTCTTATTGCTTTACTACTAATCCTTCTTGCTGTGTTTTGTCAAAGTACACTAATACAAATGAAAGTTTCTTTATGGAAAAGAAGGGGAATAGGCAAGTGAAATAAGCCTAAGAAGAAGGGCATGAAAACATGATTTCACTTGCCTATACAAGAGGAATAGATCCTTTCTAACCTATTATCTTCATCTGATCTTCACTCTTAATGGAAAGTAATTGAAAAATGAATTAGTTAAAGAAAGAAGAAGGGGACTTTATGACATTGCATGGTATTGAAGACTCAAAGAACATGAGAAGAAAGAAGGCCTCTTAGGCCAAATGAAGCTAATGAAGCATCCGGAAGAATCTGGAAGCCCATTTAAAGCTGCAGAAACACTGAAGAAAGCCGCCGGTATGATCCTGAAAAGAATCAGTTGCAAAAGTGCAAAACAGGTTGCACCCGTAAACTCAGGCCGGTCCAGTCGGGACCATGTTTGATTCACGAACAAAGAAGACCGTAAATGATTCACGGGCAAGGCGGTCCGTAGAGAAAACACGGACAGATGAAAAATAATGTAAAAAGTGTAATTTCTTGGTTCGGTTTGACTTGACCCGACCTAAGCCGGCTTGAACCACCCCCTTTAACCTTTTGGGCTATCTAAAGCCCATTTTTGGACTTTGGGCCTAGATAGGCCCATTAAGATCCCTTTGGCCCACTAGTGGGGCCCACTTTTGACTGGCCCATACCAGGCCTGTTTTCAATAAACAGGTCCAAGGCCACTTGACTCTTGGCTAATAGGCCAAGTCCAAGCCCATTAAGCCCATGAAATATGTAAATAAATAAGATAGCCAAATGGGTTACCCAATAACCCAACTGGGCCTAAGGCCCAACCATGGCAACCCACGGGTTTTCCAACAGGACCCTGATCCGACCCACTCCACTTAAGTCAATAAAAAGATAAAATCAAATAAGAAGGGACCCACACCTCCAGAAGGCCCCGCCAGACCTAATAAGGCAGCATGCTGGTCTAGGAAGGGTGAACTTGACTCAAAAACCAGGGAGACCCGAGGGACCCGTCAGACCGATGGGGCGGACCGGGGTGTCTTTAGGACATCCCCGGACCGTAACCGAGGACTTAACTAGATCTCTAATAAGCCGCAGACCAGACTTAGACCCGATTAGGGCAAAACCATGTCTGCCTGCACTCTCAGGCAGTGGCGACTCCGAATGTCCCGTGGCACGCACTGAAGGTGCGCCCGGTGTGCGATCTAAGATCCGGTTTTAGGTGCACACAAGATGCATGACCATATATGATGATGTCATCAACAAACATTAGATGGGATAAAGGAGTGCTATTTCTGCACAATTTCACTTCTCAAATCTACCATCAACTTCTGCCCGATATATTGCTAATGTTAGGACTTGTTGGCATAAAATAAATAAATATGGCGATAAGGAAATTACCCACTATCGTACCATTCAAAAGTATACTAAGTGACACAGTTTGCACACATGACATATTCAAATTTATGTTATGTTCACTGAAGCCATAGTTTTTGAGAACAGCCTTGAGAAAAACCCAACTTACCTTGTCATATGCTTTTGAGAAATCAAGGTTTAGAGCAAACAAACCCTTTTCCTTGTGCCTCCTTTTTATCTTCGACATCTTCTTCTTTTTGTTAAAATGATGGCACACTTCATGATAGATAAGGATATTATCTTTGATGTACCTCCTTGGTACAAAAGTAGCTTGAGTAGGTGAGATTAATTGGAGCAACATAGGCCTAATTCGAATGACCAATATTTTAGATATAATCTTGAAAATGACATTACATTGACTTATTGGTCTAAATTGAGCAAGGCTTCTTGGGTTCTCAACCTTTGGAACAAGAGCGATAAAATTGTGGTTAATGTTCAAAGTAATTTGAGCAGTTGAGAAAAATTCCTGCACTAATTGGATAACATCTGTCCTGATTATTTCCCAAAAATGTTGATAAAACACTCCTGGGTAACCATGGAGTCCTAGGCATTTAAAAGATTGTATTGATCTTAACACTTTCCATATCTCCTCCTTCGAAGGTACTTGCCCAATGAGAGTATTTTGAAGATCAAATACTTGCTTTGGTATCAATCTAGGCAATTCTTGTTCTGTCCATTGAGGTTGCATCCTGTAAAGGGATTCAAAATGTGATATTACATGTGCTTTAATGTCCTAGATATCCACTAGTTCAATATTATCTGGGATTCGAAGAGAATGAAGAAAGTTTCTTTGCCTTCTGATCATAGTAGTTTTATGGAAGAAGGCAGTATTTAGATCCCCATATTGAAGCCACTTGATGCGGGATTTTTGATACCACAGCATCTCTTGTTGGGATAGCAGTTTGTTGTATACACATTGTAGCTTTTTCTCTTGATTAGACATTACAGGATCTCCGGTATTTGATAGCATTTCCTACACACACTCAAGTTTACTTTTTATTTCAGAAAGCTTAGAGTGGATATTACCAACAGTTTGTCTATTCCTCCTCTTAAGGTCAGTAGCTAAACTTTTCAGTTTCATGGACATAGGCATGGATGCTTCCTTATGCTTCCAATTTGTTGATATGAATTCTTCACATGTATCTTCTTGAATCCACAATGCCTCAAAGCGGAAAGGTCTTCCTCGGTACTTGTTTTCATGGTCCAAATCTATAAGCATAACACAATGATCA
Organism: Buxus sempervirens; assembly: GCA_947561395.2. NCBI lineage: Eukaryota > Viridiplantae > Streptophyta > Magnoliopsida > Buxales > Buxaceae > Buxus > Buxus sempervirens. Next base: position 2,055,687 of record OX387195.1, read on the forward strand.
GAGCCAATTATAGCTTGAGAATATAAACCAGGAGTAGAAAATAAGTCTAAAAAGTTGACGGAAACGAAGGCTCTGTCAATTCTTTCCGAAATTATCCTTTGCCCTTGTTGACCATTAGTCCATGTAAATTTTGGACCTTTAAGCGAAAGCTCACTCACCTGGGAGTTATAAATAAATGATAGAAAATTATGGACTTGCCTCTAGGATATTGGATTGCCACCTCTCTTTTCTTCAGAACTGAGCATAGCATTAAAGTCACCTAATATCATCCATAGTATTGTATAACATGCAACCAAATTCCCCAGAAAATCACATTGCTCTTTTTGAATATCCATGTTTGAAGCAGTATGGATGAATAAGAGTAGGCAAGTTTTACCCCTGTAAGACATTTGTAATTCAATGTACCTATCAATGGTCAACAAAATATTTATAGAGACTGTTTTATTCCACAAAATTAGGAATCCTTCCCTTCAACATGACGCTTGTTGAAAGAAATAGGAAGGAAAACCTAGCTTTTTAGCCACACGAGTTGAAAGCTTCTCTTGTGCTAATGTTTCAAATAACAAGATAAGGTTGGGATTATGACAAGATACCTGGTCTTTTAAGTGATTTTGCGTCATAGGCTGACCTAATCCACGACAATTCCAAAACAAGATTTTCATTGGTGATGACTCCTTTCGGAGTCTAAGGGGACAAAAGAATTCTGGATAAAATAAGCAGGAAGTTTCCTCTTCTTATTTATAGTCTGTTGAATTCCAAGCTCAAGATTGTCAGAGAAAATTAAGCTCCTTGATGATGATTTGCTTCTCCTTCAATGGGTTGCTTGTAGTGGTTTTTCTAGGTTTGGACTTCAACAGAGGGAGCTTAGGATTGATATCAGAGAGTTTTAGATGAGTGGAGGACTGTGGTGTAAGACCCCGAATTTTTCTAAATATTAAAAATAAATTAATAAGTAATATTCTTGAGGATTTTATTGATAGAAATAATTTAAAATTGTAGGTGATATTATTTATAATGGAGATCAGGAATTTGGCGCAACTTAGACTGTTCGATCATGAGATATCGAGGTAAGATTAATATCTTAATGTTGCTGGATTTTGATTGGATGAATGTATTTCGATTGATGCTTGAGAGTTGTATGTTATCGTAGGTATATAAGTATAGTGTATGTATGCCCTAGGAGAATACGGTTGGGTATTCTTCGTATTTTCTGAGTCTTGCGACTGTGAGCTACTACAACCGAGAGCGACCGAACGATTGAAGAAGAAAGAAGAAGAAGAAGGAAGGAGAAGGAAGGAGAGAGGGACTGAGTCTCTTGTTGTTCCAAGGTCTTTCTGCAACTGAGAGGGAGTGTGAGAGTACTGTTCAGAGGAGAAGGAGAGGAAACGAACGTAACAGAGGTAGGTAGCACAGTTTTTCGGTTGATTTTGTTTTCTATGGCTTGTTTGATTCGTTTGCATGATTTGTTAATGTATATGTACGTAAATAGTTTTATTATAAGTAAATAATTGTGTTAGAACTGGTTAGAATAGGAAATTTTGGATTTTTCAGTCGCGGATTGCCGTTTTTTCTATGGGCACTAACCTCATGTCCCTAAGCGCCCGTAAGCGTCCGTAGGCGCCCGTACAAAATCTCTGGCTGCCAACCACCGCTTAGAGAAGGAAGGTGAGCATTTAAAAACTGAACTAGTGCTAATCTTGGATGCCTAAGCGTCCCTGAGCACCTATTGAAATTATAAACCGATTGAAATATAACTGGCGTGAACCCAAGAGGCCTAAGCGCCCATACCAGAAAATTCCCGATTTTTGTAAATTGATTCCAAATTCAATTCTAAATAATTTTTAATAAATTCTATTAATTAAATTAGATGTTTTAAATCAAAATAAATTACCAAAATATCCTGTTTTACAGAAAAATAATTATGGAGTTATTTTAGAGTATTAGATGCCTAATTTTGAATATAGTAAGAAATTCTAAGTTTTTATACAAGTTAAACTTTATAAATGGGGAGAATTAACCAAGAGATATTAAATTATATATTATAAACTAGATTTCTACAGATAGAACTATATGATCAGAATTTCAACCCAGATACCCCGAATGTTGATAAAATTACAGAATTGACCTTTATATGCCGCTAGGCACTATTGTTTACATAAAGATGAGTCCTTAGGGATTTTTGGTGTCTAGTGGGCATAGCTGAGTATGGATCCATATACTAAGCTAGATAGCTAAGGGATATTTCATTTGGGTTGAGTTACTCCCTTGTGCGAGCGCGCTTCCTTTGCAAGTTGGTTTGCACTGGAGGGTCCCGTGTCTGTAGGGTCATTTCGAGCCTCGTTGGTGATACCTATACATGTGGATCAGCGGCCATCTCCATGTATTGATTTCAGTGCTGCATGCTGGTGGTTCATGCCAACTCTATTAAGTTGTGCGCAATAAGTCGATGATTACTGCTCTTATCTAAGGAGATGTCTCGAGTTTGAGTATCATTAGTAGCGATGATTACTGCTCTTGGTTCTTATTATAAATGCTACTATTCTTTGATACTTAGAAATGATTTAATTGCTGATTTGTATTTCAAGTTCGCTATGAATGTTTAATCAAGCCTACTTATCCATGTTAGCTTAATCATGCATGAATGTTTATTTTATATATAAACTGGTTATAGCATGCATGTGTTACCTACTGAGATATTCGTATCTCACCCTACCTTTTTATCTTATTTTTCAGTTGATACGTGAGAGAGGGATCATAGTGGTGATTTCCAAGGTGATCTTGCTGACTTTTTGCCAGAGGAGTACTATTATCCAGACTTGAGCTAAGGTTGAGGAGAGATGATTATATGAGACTAATTGACAGTTTATTTTGATTATTTGGTTTTGATGTATCTGAGAGATTGAGAGTTTTAGTACCCATGGATACCAGACTTGATTTATTTAGATTGGATGGTTATATTTATTTTATGTTTATGATGATGTTAGGTTACACTTCTGCATAATTAAGTTTCCGTACTCTGATAGTTAATGATGAATGGTTTATTTTAAATTTCAGTCCAGTTATTGTTGATGATTATATTTATATGGGCCCAGTAGCACATCGGATTTGGTTGTTGAGCTGAATTCGAGTTGTTACAGTAGCGAACCGGATTCTGGTCAGGTGCCAGTTTGCATTGACCCGGGTTTAGGGCGTTACAGAGTTAACTGAGAATTTGGCATTTTGGACTAATTCTTTTCCAACGAAAGGAAATTGGGAAATACAAATTGGACTGATGAGTTTGGGTCTTCTGAATTGGATTGAATAAATCCTGAGAAGACAAAAGGAGTTGATGTAGTGTTTGGGCTTGTTTGACGGTCCCAGTCTAGGGTTGTAGAGACTTGATCTTCTAATGAATTGGGCCTTGAAGGATATTCTGTGGGTCGATTAAAATCCACATCTACACTGGGTATTCCTTCCACATCCTTTTCCTTTTGGCCCATAAGCCCATTAAATTGAGACTTGCTAGCCAAGGCTTCTAAGTTCCTTAACACTACCGAATGTGTTGACTCAACTGTCTTCAACCTCTGTTTGCCCTGAACACAAGGTTTTCTGTGTTTCCTGCATGCTACACGGTTAGCTGAAGAATACAGAGGTTTCTGATCAAGAGTTGGCATGCTAAACATTTTACCCAAAGTAATATTAGGGCAGGCATTTAAATTGTGTCCAATAAAACCACATGAATAACAGAAATCTGGGAGTCCTTCGAATGCAAAGGTTACCCAGATTTTATTATGCTGCAAATCTTCAACATATAAACCTGTTGGGAGAGGCTTTTTTAAAGATAGCTCCTATTTGAGACATACTAACTGAAAATCAGGGTCTTCCAGAAGTTCAATCTCGATAACCTTATCGAATTTAGAGCCCAACCTAAATAACACCTTTTTTGTTGAAGAAAGCCCTAGGCATTTCTTAGAGTTGTACCCAGATTACCATCATTGGAAAACAATAGTCCACCGCCTCTAGGATTTTTTCCATCTGTTTAATTAAGTGTGAGATTACTATTAATAAACCAAGGCCTATTAGATAATATATAATCTAACGTTTCCTTTGAATCAGCTGCAATTAAGAATCTAGAAGCAGATATAGCAGCAATGTTAGCTTATTTCAAGAAACGCCAAGCCCTTTCGTTAGCTTATTTCAAGAAACGCCAAGCCCTTTCTATAAAGCTGCGAATTTCATTCAAAGACAAAGAGATGCCAAAAGTATCAAGCATGATAGGAAATTCCTATGTGAATGAAATCCTTTCTTTTTCCTCTTGCAGCTTGAAGATCGTTTCTAGTCGGGAAGGTATGAGCAAGGATCTCATACGATCTTCTATTTGCTCCATATCAACAACCCAAGAGCTATTTTGACAACCAAGAGCTCAGAGAAAGCAAATTAGAAATATAACATTTATAATTAAGAAATTATAATTAGGTAAAATCTCCCAATAGACTTTGCAAACAGATAAGCTTTAAGACCAGAACCCTAGATTGAATCAAGAATAATGAGGATGCTTCCTTTCTCAAACCTCTAAAACACCAAAGTAGCTGAACCTAAACCACCAACCACCGATTAATTAACAAGGCGCAAAGAGAACGGAAAGATGATAGCCTCTGCAACAAACCCTAGTGCAAAAGGTAGACGAAGATGGAGAGGGTACACTCCCACGCTCTACGAGGTTTCTTGAGCCGTTAGAACACAAAAAAGGGAATAGCGATTGGGATCTGTTTGCATTTTTGCCTTGCGAAGTCTTAAAATTTGTTCTTGGGCTTGGAGGAAATGAGGAGTGGGCCAAGAAGTCGAGGGAACTGATTGCAAAAGTTCACATTTAAAACCTATACTTAAATGGATAAGACAACTATGCTTTTGTATTTTAAACTTAATCCATGGTTTATAAGATATTATAGGTGGAAAAAATATATATTTTTTAGCATCCTTCTCAAGCCTATTCAATTTTTACGATAAAAAAAATAACAATATATATGACATGGAGCTATTGTAATCATCATTTTCATAAGGTTCACCTTCGTGATTATCTATATAAACCATTCAACTATTTATTTTTAAATATTTTCTAAAAATTATATTAATGTTTAGTTATTTTTGAAACGGTCGCCGAATCCAAAGTAGCCTAATCTTACTCAAATAAAAAACCAAACCTTATTAAACCGAAACAGGCTCCAGTGACTCCAACCCAACCGATCAAGTAAAACTAAACCGATCGGGTTGGGCTGATTGGTTCAACCGACTTGGTATAAAGCGAAAGTCAAAGAAGAGATCGACTTCCTTCCTTCTTCCATCCTCTTCTATTCGGACGAAACCCTAACTCAGCCTAACGCTATCTCTCTCTTGCTGTCTCTTGGCGACGCCGGTGGAGGGGTTGTTGGATGCTTCAGCTTTTCATTGTTTCATAATATTCTTTATTTTGTAACTGGGGAACTCTGCTGGGGTTGCTGAAATTGTTTACCCATCTTTGTTTTTTCCAGTGAATATTGGCTTGTCTGATAAAACCTGTTGTGTCGTCTTCAATCGTGTGATCAAAGAAGATAAAGTTGAACACAGCAATCAGAAAACGATTTGCGGCCAGGTTGATTTGATGCAACCCTTCTTATATAGTTTCATCTTGAATCCCAATCCAGATACAGGAGGGGTGGCGAGCATAATAAGTGCTGATTCAAGCCCTGTTATATGGTATGAGCATCCTTTATGGGACCACGAGGTCTCGCTGCTTTTCTTCAATTTGAATCTGCAGTTTGTTTCTTTTCATGGCCATTAATGGATATAGAAAAAAGGGGCAAAGAATGCCTCCATGGTCTGATCTTCCAACTGAGATCATTGAGTTGATCCTCAAGCACTGTAACTTCAGTGACCAAGCTCGTCTTCGAGCAGTCTGTAAGAGATGGCAATCCGTTGGCAGAGTCCAACCCCTTAAACAACTTCCATGGCTAATGGCTTATGATAGTCGAAACTGGAGTAGATGCAAGCTTTTTGATCCCACCTACAAGAAAACTTACACTGCAAATATGAGCTCCATAAAGGAGTACTACCAAGAGCAGAAACCTGGTTACATCCTCATCTGTGCTGCCAAGTCTGGGTGGTTGTTACTGTCTCACGACACGCACCCAAGCTTAAATTCTGCGTTCTTCTTGTACAGTCCCTTTGCTGACAGGACGATCAAACTACCCAATCTGCAAACTTCCCCTCACTGGAGAAACGCCACGTTTACTACTGACCCAACATCTGCAGATTGTGTTTTCTTTGTCTTGCAGACTTCAAGTCTTCTCAACACAGTTTCAGCAAGCACATGCCGTCATGGAGATACAAAGTGGACTACACATATTTTTCCTGGTAGTTTTGATGCAATCGATAATGTGGTATACTCAGAAGGACTCTTTTGGTGTGCTACTGATCATGGACGATTGGCAACTTTCTCTGTTTCTCAAGGAATTTGGAAGGTGCTGCAGTCGCCAGCTCCTCTGTTGCATTCAAATTATGCCAACGAAGAAACTTACTTCGTTGAATCCAATGGGAACCTCTTATTGATTCTTATTTCACATATATGTAAGGCGAGACAAGTTTTTAAGCTCGATCGCTCCCAAATGACTTGGATCTGGGTAGAAGATATTGGAGATCAGAATCTATTTCTTGGTCCTACAACACTTTCTGTGTCAACAAGAGTTGCAGGAAAATCAAGAGTAAGTGGGAAGATCCATTATCCTTGGCGCTCTAAGTGTAGATTCCTTTCTAGGAACTGTAAGAGGAGCTATTCTTATCTTAAGCATTATGGTTTGCTTGCCATCGAAGAAAAAGAATTAAGTGAAATTTGGATTGAACCACCTAGTTAATAGAAAAAGGAAAATGAATCAAGATTCAAGCCAGAATATTTTGGTATATACATGTCTGCTTTCATGTCAATGTAGGTGAATGTTGAAGGCCTTTTTTGCACATTGTACAACATTCTTTATTGAGTTCGACCAGACAAAAGAATACACTGTCTTCTTCTTAAAAATGCTTGTGCGGCCTAGTTGCTTTACTCACAGAATTTTTGGACTTTTTTGAAGATCTAAGTCTAATAACCAAGCCTCTTAGTCTATGTGGGCTTGAAAGCTGACCTAGCTCTGTTTTCATTAGTTTTGAAGAATGTGCATATACTTGTGACATTTGGTGAGGTATACTATCACTATCAGACCTAGAAGATTTGTACATTGTAAGGTTAAAAACCTTTGGTTTGCACCCAATTTGCATACATAAGATTCTAAAATATATTAATTTAAGCCCATGGATTTTTTGCATATTGGGATTTACATGCACCACTCAGTGATATATATGGATTGAGATAAATATCTACTTTAAGTTCCTATTTCCATGTACTTGTAATATTATATAAAAGAAAATAGCCCTTATTTGAGTCTTAAAAAGATGTCCACATCTAAATTTCAAATAGATTGAGAGTTAGCTTGTAATAACAAAGACCTAGTTCTTATACTACTTATTACAGAGGAGATTCCCATCTTAACTGAGAGCTCTTTTCTCTCTCTCTCTCTCTCTCTCTCTCTCTCTTTTGTGAGGTGGAGGAATGGGGTTAGAAAGGTTATCATAGACTTGAAGGTATCGGAGAGTCAAATGGGTTAATTTGTAGAGGAAGAATAATGCCACTTAATTAGAGTAGACAACTTTAGTTATAGATTACATATAGAGATAAAAGAGTCTATGATCACTAAAGAATAAATGAAGACAACTATAGAATATGGAATTTGGAGATATTACATTTTAAAAGTATGAAAACATTTCCTGGATGAGTGACTCCTTTCTCTACAAAGAGCTTCCCTATCAGAAAGTCAGAGATTAGAGAATAAACCGATAAATTACTTATGAAAAGAAAAAAAAAATTTTTCTGATCTGTAATGATAGGATATATTGATAGAAAAAAAGGATATATTTTCCTTTTTGATTGTTGCTAGTCAATGTAATTTGATTTACATTGCTAAATGCAATATGGAGAATTTAACAATGAGAACAATTAAATTAAGTTGATGCAATGAAAAAGGAGACAAGGCTGTAGTGATTGGTGAGTATAAATTTTGGCATGTAAGAAAAGAATAATAAAGACGTTGAAGGAATAATAATAGGTATTGGTAGCAAGAACTATATAATAGACTAATAGTTGCTAAAAGGAAAATTGACACAACTAATATTGTACTTGATTGGAGTTTGAGGACCTCAAAAATGCCAAATGCTTGAAGGGAAAGCATGGTAGAACCTACATATATATGCAAAAAGGAAAAAAAAATGATATTTTCATAATCGCACGAATTATTATGGAATTTAGCTTGTGAGTCGTACAATGAAATTATAAAAAAGATTGAAAGAAACAAAGTTTAAGAATAATAAAGGTGTCAAAAAATCAGCTTGGCTTTAAACCAGGGATATCTACTATTGGGGCAATCTTTTTATATAGACTATAAGTGGAGAGTTTTAGAGGGAATACAGCTAAATAATTGGCCCATTATGATATAAAATTCAACATCTTATTTAGTTTTGTTGTGTTTAGTTTTAGACCTTTGAGGAATTCCAATCTCAAAGTACTAAACGTTTTGAAAACTTCATTTAGGAAGCTATGGAGCCAAAGATGGGTGACTTAAGAATGAATTTCTCGGCTGTTTTCTGTTCAACAAGCTTTTTCAAGCAGATTTGCGTGATTTTGCTGGATTTGAGGAGAATTTAGTAAACGGTATAGTCGAAGAGAACCCAGGTTGTTGAGAAGCCTGTTGTGAATTTGGCCCTACCAAATTCAACCCTTAGGATCTACCTTTATAGAATATCAGAAAATAATAGACAAATAACAAAAACCGCACAAGAAGAAATAGATGAACTTATATTACTTCACAAGAAAAAACCTTACTTTTCTTTACAAGAGAGACCTATAAACAAGAAAAAAAACACTCCTTTTATAACCACACATTCAAGAAAGCTTATAAAAATAGCAACCTTCTAATTTCACTCACCCAAGAAAGTTTCCAAAGTATTAAATCTTTCCTCCTAATTTTATACCAAAATCAAAAACCAAAATAACAAAGAAAGTTTCCAAAATACCAAAGGAGCAACCCTAACAAAGCTTGCTTGAAGAATCCATGAGCAACTGGAATTGTGGTCAAGGAGGAGAAGACCGATTAGAGGAGTTTTAGGTGATGGTTTTTGTGACCAAGTGAAATTAGAGCCCTGCTCATTATCTTTGCAGATTCATTACATGAAGGTATTATATGTGTGTGTGTGTGTGTCAGAGAGAGAGAGAGAGAGAGAGAGAGAGAGAGAGAGAGAGATGACTGGTTGATTGCTGGTTTCAGTACATGCTGTGAGGATGGCGAATGGAGGTGGTGCTAATAGAAGAGGATTAGTTAATATGGTCCTAATCAATGATGAGGAGAACTTACTGATCATGGTAGTTATGGGGAAGAAGCTCTCTAACATGAGAATGGCAATTCTGGTGTTGTCTTTTATACATGTCAATGATGAAGAAAATGCATCATCTTCACGAAAAAAAATGGTTCTTCACAACTTGGTGTTCATGGTAATTATGGGAAATAAGTTCCCTCTCATGAAAATAGCAATATTAATGCTATTATTTAGTAAGTATATCAATGAAAGTGATGACGTGAATTGTGCAACGTGAATAAAATAGAGAAGAACAAGAACACGCAGATTTTAAGTTAAACAAGAACACAGATTTTAAGTGGTTCAGCAAAGTGCCTTTGTCCACCGTATACGGCAAAAATTCTACTAAACTTTCAATTAGGGTTACAAAATTATATATATACCAATCCTAAACCTGGTATTTTTGAAATCTCAAAAATTCCCCTATATTGTATAGCCCCCCAACCCCATTGTTCGTCGCGGGTCAAACTCGAACCTCAACATAGATCATGCAAAAAATTGCAGTGCTTTTTATGTATTAGATAGTTTAATTTGATAACGTGGCTGTAAAATCCCGAATTTTTAATAACATTAAAAATATTAGATTTTGTTGTTAATTAGTTTAATTAATGGAAAATCTTAGAAATAGAGAAAAGGGAATTTTTTGAGGAAAATTTCAAAAAGTAATATAGTAGAAATTATTAAAAAGGGCAAATCCGTTAATTTTAGTTTCATTAGTGGGATTGGTGGTTTGGTATTGTAGCAAGCAAGGGTAAATTGGGGATTTTACAAATTAATTGAGGAAGGAGTAAAAAAAAGTGAGTATCATAATACTGGTCTGAAGAATTTATTAGCAATGTGCTTTAAGAACTATTTTATTTAGTAAGGAGCTATTATAGGTGGTTTGGTGGAGAAGAAATCGCTGGATCGGGTGTTAAAGAATTGATTATGTAGGAAGGGTCTGTGGGCGACGGCGAGCACACAACGTATCATGGAAAGAATGGGCGCCAGTGACCACTATAAGTAGCAGCAATTTTGGGGAGTTTAGGGTTAGCTCATTTTGGGTCGGAGGAGAAATTTCTGCTGTTGCTCATCTCGATCAAGAAACTAGGGCAAGGCGGATTGGAGTGCTGGATCTGTTTGGAAGCTATTCGGAAGTAATAAACCCTTCTGCTGGAGGTTGCTGCGATCGGCCCAACCTGCTATGCGATTAGAAGTGATTAGGATCTGAGGTTTGGAAAACCTATCGGCCATTGACGAGAGTTTTGGAGCTGCTGCCGTGCGAGGTCTGCAGAGGGATTGAAGTCTCTGAGTTAGAGGGGTTGTAATTCAGGTGAGTAGCATCGTTTTAATCTGTGTTTTGGATTTTGATTTATGAGATTAGCCAAACTACATGTTTGTGGAATATCCTAGTTTCGGACTTGAGTTTTTCGATGAGATTTTGAGGCGTGATATGAAATCGTATTAGATTAATTTCGATTTGAGTTGAATCGTCTATAGAAGGTGGTAGAAGCATAAAAACATTGTTGTGGAGGCTTGAAACTAGGATAGTCATAGCTATTTTGTGTTAATAGTGAGTAAAGATTTTTATCGAGAAACAAAGGAGTTTCTGCCAAGCTAGCACCCACTATTTCTCCTTGGCGGCAACTCAGCGCATATGAAAAATTGGGTCCGCCAAGCTGGCGCTGACCTGGCGCCAAGGGGCCGAGGTCAGTGCACCCTCTCTTTTTCCAGGGAATGTGTGATTGCCCATTTTGAACCCATTTTTGATACTTTGAGGCTTAAACCTTTTAGCCAAAAACTAGATTAGGATGTTAGAATTATTTTATTCTGCCCCAAACATTCGGAGATCTTTGGGTAAATTAGTGGTGGGTTTTATGAGCTTCCAAAGTGATATTCGAAGGACTGTTGTAATCTTATTACTGTTCTTGATACCTAAGTTAGTATTATAGTTCTATCCACGCTTTGCAAATATTTTTCTGGTTTGTGAACTTGGTTTAACTTGAGCTTTAACGGATTGCAAGGTGTTGAACCGGATTATGAAATTTGTCTTTGTGTGAGTAAATGATTATACTATTGGTACGGATTTGTGTTTTCGGGTTAGAATGTTTACTGAAATTCCATGAGTTATGTTTCTGGTCCGAAGTGACCTGTGTTGAGCTGTATTGTATTATACATGATGATGGCAATGGTTGGTCTAATATGTTGACAGTGGTGAGTTTATGCGATTGTTTTCTATTTTGGTTTAGCTTCACCTGGATCTAGAGTCTAAGCTTAGTAATGTGATGTATATGTTTTATTGGTGTAATGGCATGGCCATGGAGTGTTGCCACGACTGGTGTAAAGCAGCCAGAAACCCTGAGTAAGCCTGGTTGTCAATGCCGATACCCGGAGTAGGCCGGCATTGGATAACGATACCCTGAGTAGGCCGTTATTTCAGAGTTTCCGACACCCTGAATAGGCCGGAACTGTGTACATGGAGGTGTGGATGTCGCTCTGGCATATTGATTAACCAATCTAAGCAACTACATGACATTGATCAATGTTGGTATTTGACTTTATTTGACACTATATGTTTTATTCGCTGGTTTATTGATATTGGTGGTTCATCAAATGTGGTTCATCGGTTACTTGGTATTGGTATCCCTCTCGCCAGTGTAGAGCAGCATCGTGACCCTGAGTGGTTCAGTGTTGTCAATGCCGATACCTAGAGTAGGCCAGCATTGGATGACGATACCCTGAGTAGGCCGTCATTTCAATATCCAAAACCCTGAGTAGGCCGGTTATACATTTGGAGGCGTGGACATGGTTATGAGGTGACATTGTTATGTGACATTTGGTATATCTGGAAGTATATCTTGAGATGTGAAATTAGGATTATTCGCTATGTTGGTGTCAGTTATTCATTATTTTATCGCTATCTTCGTGATTTGAGACGGATGTTATTGCTTGATTTACATAATGGATTTCTGCACTGATATAAATTGGATTGTTGAAGTTTAGTCGGATTATGCTATCATCATTGTATATGGTTTGTAACCGTGGCATGTTTTAGAACTGAACTAAATGTATTTGTGCATGCATATGTTGCTCACTGGGATATTCGTATCTCATCCCGTTTGTTTTTGTTTTGTTTTCAGCGGCTTTGGAGAGGACGATTCCTACGGGTAGTTGCTGATCATGTGAGTTTATTTTAGTTGGGATTATTTTAGCGCACTCTGCTATATAGTTATTGTTGTATTCATGTTTTCCTTCACTTTGATATTGCGATCTTGTGTTATATATTAACCTTCGGAGATGAGTTATGGTTTCTCTATGTAACTCGGATCCGAGGCGTTACAGTGGCGAAGCTTTGATAGGACAGATGTTTATGCACATAAGAAATCAATTTACACTAAAAATGAAAACAATTTTAATTCTAAAATAAGTGTAGGTGCTTCAGATTTGGAACCAAAAGTCTCTCAAATACCTATTTTAGTAAAATGTGCCCAAACTCTTTATTAAATTGAATCTTGAGATAATTCCTATGCAAACACTTTCTAAATACCTAAATCTTATTTGTACGTAGTTTGGATTTGATTAAAAACCAATCCATAGTTGAAATCACCTCAAATTCCTCAAAATGAGGTTTTCTGTGTTGGCCGCTCAACATGGCGCTCGAGCGTCCATAGAGGCGTTGAAGAGATTCAAATCTAGAAAAGGGATGCCTTGTCTGTAAGGTTTAAGTTTCAGGTTCTAAGATTTTTAAGAAAACACAAGCTGGGCGCTTGGGATCGCGCTCGAGCTCTATGGGTATTGGGGAATCCAAGCCTTGTTATCATCCTAGTGGAGTAATTTTCCCCTGCAAAAGTCTCAGACAAAAAAATAAATTTGGCCTAACCATACGCTTGAGAAAGCGTAGGTGGTCCCATGTCACTGGTCAGCTAGCCCCACGACAATTCCAACCTATAATTTTTCTTTGGAGCACAAGTTCTTGTTAGGACCAAAACAGAATTGATATGAGACAGGAGACGAGCTAGAAGATGTCTCAGAAATGCTAGGAGTTTTTATTTTTTATTGCTAGCAGAAGTGGGCCCTTCCCCCTCAATCAAAGTTCGGATTATAATAGAGTTCAAATTCTCAAGCTACCAGGCGTTGGGCTTCCTATGGTTGGGCTAATGATTTTTCTTGTTGAAATGGGCCTCATACACTCAATTGTTAGAGGAAGACAACGTCAAAAGGGGGAAGGAGATAAAATGATATTAGGCCCAATGTCATAATTCCCATGGGCCCCAAACTTGAAAAAGGGGAATTAACAAGATTTGAAGTAAATGGCCCAAGCCTGGGTCCATCAAATGTTGAATTGCACTTCCCTGGACCGTCCACATCTTCAATAAAAGCTTCTGGGTTTTGTGCGCATGGTCGCACGGGTGAGCGTGCCTCCTAAAGGGTAAAACGGGAAGGTTGGAATCACCACTGCCTGATGGGGTGCAGGTAGACACCTTGGTGCCTAAGTTTTTCTATTAGGCGGGTCTGTGACTTGAGATTCTAAGTAGGGTCTTGGTTACTGTCCGGAGAAGTCCGTAGACACCCCGGTCCGCTCCGTCAAATGACGAGTCCCATGGGTTTCCTAGTTTGAATCAATTTTGGTCTATCTTACCCGGTTCCTAAGCCAGCATGCACATTTGGTTGAGTCCGGCCGGGACCACCTGAGTGGTGTGGGTCCCTTTATTTTGATTTTTATCTTTTTATTCCAAGTGATCTGGGTCTGGAGTGTGGGCCCTGTTGGAAGGCCCACGGATACCAATTTGGACTTTAGTGGAAGCCCAAGTCCCGTTTGGGGTTACGTTGGATAACCCCTTTCGGTTTTGGTTGATTTTATTTAAGGTTTGATCCAAAGAGTTTAAGATTTATGCTTGATGGGCCCGGATGGTTTTGTGGGCCCATTGGGTGGGCCACACAATGGTTGCCTTGATACTTTAATTATCTTTGTTTAGTCTTTTCAAAAGGGCTAGGCATGGGCTTGGGGCCCATAACCTAGGTTTGGGCTTGAAAGCCCAAGTCATTGGGGTTGGGGCTAATGGATCCCCTCCTTTGGTTTGTAGGCTTCCCTTGAAGGGAGCTGGGCCCAATAGACCCAAGCCCATGGCCACGGCCAAACTACACTTAGGCTATCCAGCATGCTACAAATTGGGCTTTGGTGGACCTCCAATGGTATGGCCCACTCATTTGATTAGATTTATTACTTACACTCAAGTGAGTTTTTCGGGCTTGGTGGGCCCTGTTGGAAGACCCACAATGAATCCGATTGGATCAATATAGTCCAAGTCCCATATTGGGTTTCCGGATCCTACCGGTTCATTTGGTTTAATGGAAATTAATCAAGAGAGTGGCAGAAATAAAAAAGAAATGAAAGTTGGAATTCTACAGCGTAGCCGACCAGAGGTGTTGGCTACAAACAAATACATGTGTAGCCGACCAGAAATGTCGGCTACAAATAGAAACCCTTGTAGCCGACCAAAGTTGTCGGCTACAAACAAAAACATGCTAATCCGACCTGAGTTGTCGGATCAGCCTAAAACATGATTTTTTTCGAATGGTGTTGTGCCTATAGGTTTCCCAGGAGGGTGCTAAGGCTTTGTGGGCCCCCGTGAAAGCCCACATGGGTTCAGGGAGTAGGGGACACCCTAACACTTGGTCTTTTGGAAGGTTTTGCAACAAGGGAAAGGGGGAGAAGGCACGAGAGGTTGCCTTCTCCCATTTGAGCCATGTCTAACAGTAAAACAGGGACCAAGATGTCCCTGTTTTGGTCTCTTTGGATCCACAAACAGCAAGCACAAAAATCAAATAGAAATCCAACCGATCAAGGGCTTAAAACACACTTTAATCCAAGACATGAACACACATGCTTTCACGTGCATTATGCATGGGGATAGAAGTGTTTAAGCTCAAATTCATGCAATGGAGGGACACTAACACAAGTAAGAAGTAACTTGACACACTCTCAAGGTGTGTGGGGGGGGGGGGGGGGGGTTCATGCTTGCATTCAAAATGATCAAGCAAGAAGGCATATCATGCAAGCACAAATGAAAGAAACATGCTGAAACAAGGCAGGGACAGCAGCTAATAGTGGGGGCTTGACCATGCCAAAAGGGTGTGGAAACAGTGGGAAAATGTGAGGGGAATGGGGTACATGTTGATGCACAAAAAACAGCAGCATATTGGGGCTAAAGGGGGCATGGTAATGAGGATTTATCTACCCACATGCATATATTCTCCATTCACTTTAAAGCATATTAAGAGAGGAAGATACTCATCATGAGAGCACTCAAAAAAGAAAGAAAAAATGAAATGTGAGAAAAGGGAAAACATAAGAAGGGATAATGGGGGTTTACAAGGGTACATTAGAGGAGAATCAAAGGGAACATGCTCCCTCACTTAGATGGGATACGAATCTGTGAGACATGGGAAAAAATCACCGGAGTGATCGTCCCTCCGTCAACACACGGGCTCAACGCAAAAATTGGGAGAGTCGCCACCATTCATGATTTTGGGGTGAGAATGGACACCAAAAGTTTAAAAATAGGCAAAAATAGCCAAAAGAAACATTCTAGAATAAAAATAATCCTACTTGAAAATCAAATCCAGAGATGGGTAAGGGGATTAGATTATGAACGGGGGAAGGTGTTAGGCACCCCCATTCATCCACACGAAGTGGTTGCCAAGTGTATGTTCATGCAAAAAATAAAGTAAGAAAGCTTGCTAAAAATCATAGAAAACCTTGAAAAAGGATTAATGTATGATATTTTCACATGAAGATCTAAATGGATTTTAGATCCTCTCTTATGTCAATATCATTTCTGGAATATCTCAAAAGATGGAAATCAAAGCACAAATTGCTCAAAACCAAGTTAAATCAAATTCGGAAAATTTGGTAAAAAGTAAGGTCCTTTGTCTTGAAATCATTCAAATCCAATTTCAAATTGATTCAAACCAACTCTATTTGAAAGATTATGATAAATAAGGAACTCACGCAAAATCTCAAGTTAATCCGATAAAAATCCTAGGAGTTATGCTCCTTTGAAGTTACTGCTGGGGATTTTTAAAAGTGGTAAGTGGGCAACTTTGGAAAATTGTCTAGAAAAATCCACTACATAGAAATCCGTAAAATTTGGTGTGATTGAAGCCTGTATGGCCATCTTTCCAGAGAAACTAGCCTCATACAAAAATTCCTTCGGACGTGCCTTGGGTGGTCTCCCGAACAGGCCCCGAAGATCACAGATTTACCTAGAAAAATGCAAATGAGCAGTTCTGAGTAAATCGGCTACCAATAATTCAAATGGAATCCAAAAATTATGAAACCAACTGGATTTGAAAATAGACTCATAAAGGAGTACTCAGAAACAAAAATCACTCGAATCGAACTTAAAACGAACACATGGCGGTCCGTCGAAGTGACAAGTTCTGTACTTGGACCTGAATTGTCCACTTAACTTCGACAGAGAGGTGTCAAAAATCGGCTAGATAGAAATTCATGAAATTTGGTGGACATAAACTAGACAGCCTCACCTTTCCCATGGTTCTGGAATCACCCCAAAATTCATCCGGATGATGAAGTTATGGGTGTCCGAAGTAAGGGTACAGGTGCTGTCAAGCTAAGCCACTTTTGAAGAAAACCAAATCCGAAAATTGACAAAAAGTGTATGATTCGTGTTATATGAATCCAAAACCTTTGAAAAACATTTAAAAACACTCCAGAATTTGATTGAGGCCATATTTTTGAGTTTTATCACAATAAATGCAATAAACCCCAAATATGAACCTATCCCGCCAAAATAATGATATGTATGTGCAAGTGTAAAAACCCAAACAAGATCAATACAACATGCATATAGATTCAACAAAATAGGTTCTAGCATAGCCTAGGGTTCCATTCCATTATCGTTTCCCTCTGTTCTCTTTAAGATAATCAAGGGTACTTTGAATATGAAACGGTTTACAATCAATCAAAAAGGCCTTATGCTACATAGGTTCTAGCACTAGGGTCAATCCCCAGTCTCGTTTCTCCTAGATCCGCCTTCACGTTTTACGGCTAGGGGAGTCTTGAGATACTTTGAGCCGGGGAAGGATTTCCACACATACAAACAAGGCTTTACACTACAGAAAGGTAGAAGAAGAGATCTAGATCTAGGAATGTAAAGACAGAAAATAAAAAGAAAAGTTGAGGCTTACCTGAGTGCTGGAGGCGATTCCACAGCGGTTTTCTTCTTCTCTTGGAGTTCTTCTTTGCGAGAATTCAAAACAAGAGTTGTGTGCCATTTGCTCAAGGAGGAGGCTCCTATTTATAGGCAAGGGCTAAGATCATTGGTAGACACAACTTAATGTCTAGAACCCCTCCAACCTAAACCCTAAGGTTATTTCCGCGATTTCCCCTCATTTAATGAGGGACATGATGGTAAAAGTGAAAAGCTCTCGGAAAACCCTAATTTTGAGCAAACTTAAGGTATCCGGTATGTCAGACCGGATAACAAAGGGCCTTAAGGTATCCGGTACATGGTACCGGATACACTAAGGCCCACACGTATCCGGTATGACCATCCGGATACAGGGAGGAGCACTTGTATCCGGATTGAGTATCCGGATACAGGCAAAAGTTTATTTTCTTCAAATTTTGTGCTGGCTTTCCAGGAGATAATGATTTTTGATGATTGTTTGTGCAATTTGGGGTGTCTACAGAATCATGCTAAAACTAAACCTTAGAGCCCCATTAAAGTATGCAAACTACCCTCTCATCCTCCCTTCAACCCATACGTATACTCCCTTACCTTGGGAGATTTTCATGTGACGAAAAATGGGAAGGAAAGTACATGAAAACTATATTGAAAAACTGATTTTAACATGGAAGAAACAAGACTTTCCAAGCATCAAGAAATACATTTATTCTCACATATGTGGTATAAAAAGTAATGGGGAACAATACCTTGGGGTTTTGGAACCCTAGAATGGAGTGTGGAGACCTTCTTGAAGCAACTTAGTGGCTGGAGCAGCTTCTTCCCCACACCAGCAGCACCTCCTTGTCTTCTCTCTTGGGTGAAGATGAAGAAGGAAGGAAGAAGGGGGGGTAGAGTGGAGTGTTTTTGGAGAGATGGAGAAGAAGGGTGTTTAGGGAGATGAAGAGAGCTTGGGAGAGATGGAGGATGAAGACCAATAGAGAGAACAAAAGTGAGCTCCCTCTATACGTATGGGGTTTGGAATGGTTTTAAAATGGGTGGATGATGCATGGGTGCATGGGAGAGAGATGAGACATGGGGGATGCCCATGGGGGAGAGAGAGAGAGAGAGAGAGAGAGAGAGAGAGATGAAGAGAGCTTGGGAGAGATGGAGGATGAAGACCAATGGAGAGAACAAAAGTGAGCTCCCTCTATACGTATGGGGTTTGGAATGGTTTTAAAATGGGTGAATGATGCATGGGTGCATGGGAGAAAGATAAGACATGGGGGATGCCCATGGGGGAGAGAGAGAGAGGAAAGATGCATGCATGAAGAGATGCTCATGGGGGGAGAGAGAGAAGGAGAGAGAGATGCATGATGAGGTGATGATGCATGCTCATAGGGGAGAGACACACACACACATGAATGCATGGGATTGCTTAGGGATGAAGAAAAGTGTTTGGAGGTGGGTCCCACATGAGTCATGAGAGAGAGAGAGAGAGAGAGAGAGAGAGAGAGATGTATGCATGAGGCATGGGGAGATGCATGCATAGGTGCTCTTGGGTGAAAGAGAGAGAGAGAGAGAGTGAGGGATGCATGATGCATGGAGAGAGAGAGATGTACATGCATGATGTGTGCATGATGCTGGGGGGACGCATAGGGAACATGAATTTATGAAGGAGAGAGATAGAGGGAAAAAGATGTGGGGAATTAAGTATGTGGGGGAATTAAGCATGTGGGGATGAGTCATAAGAGAGAGAGAGCACATGGGGGTGATTTTCTTGATAATTGAAGATTGGTCCCTGAGACATTTTTAGATCTTTTTGATATTTACAGATTCATCCCCAGATAATTACAGCTTTGCCCTCAAATATTTTATGATCTTTTGATATTTACAGACTAATCCTTAAGTAATTACAGATATGCCCTCAGATATTTTTGAATGTCCTGATATTTACGGATTTGGCCCCAAACACTTTTTTCTGCTGTTTTCTCTGCTGTTTTTGCCACGTGGGTAGTTTTTAGGGTTTCTTTTATTTGGGACTCCGATTCGAGCAAACTCAGTTGTGTTGGAACCGGATCAAGCTCCTCTATCCACTGGGACATGGTTAAGCAGCTGATTTGGGATTTAGCAGAAAGTCAATTTCTGCTCCCCCTCAAGTTTGACCGGCACATATCTTCTTCATCCGGACCTCGATCTGAGCAAACTCGATTGCGTTAGAATCATGTTGGAATTTCCTAGTCATAGGAAAGAAGTATGGTGGTGGATTTGTACCTGATTAAAAAGTCAACTTTCGTCCCCTCGGGGTTTGACTTTTCAGTTAAGGTTTTCATTTTCGGCACTTGTGGAGGTGCAAAAATGAGGTGCTTACAGGTTTGTTAAACCACCTATCACTTTATGGTAGTCCAACATATCTATGCACTGACGTGAACAATGCAGAACGAGTGAACTCCAATCCAACTTGGAGTTGACTCGATTTGGGTTCGAACAAGTTTTTGTGTCCTGACTCACCATCTTCTCTGACAAAACAAACGTGGACGAAGGATTCCTTCTTTTGGTAAAGTTAGTCCTAATGCTATTGTTATATTTCACAGGACCATCAGCACTTTATTCTTAGGTAAGCATGTTGTCTTCCCAGAAGGGATTAGGGCATTCCAAGAACTCATGGCCAAGATATCCACAAGATATACAGAACTTAGGTAAATCCTCAAATCTGAATTCAATCCAACTTTGATTTCCATTGCTAAGGTCAAGAAAAATACCAGTAGGGATCGGTTTGTTGGTAGGTAAGGACATCCTAGTCAAAGCAATTAATTGGCTTGTACCTTGTTCATCCATTTCTATTTCGAGCACCTGCCCAATCTCCCCAACCATCTGTTGAATGATTTCTGTAAGCACCTCATTTTTGCACCTCTCAAAAGTATAAAAGATAAAACCCTAATTAAAAAGTCAAACCCTAAGGGGATAAAAGTTGACTTTTTGATCTGGTGCAAATCAACCACCATGCTTCTTACCATTGAATATGGAATTCCGACATGATTCCAATGCAACCGAGTTTGCCCGAATCGGAGTCAGGATGAATAAGTTATGAGCCGGTCAAACCTGAGGGGAATAGAAATTACCTTTCTGTTCATGCTCAGTTCAGCTGCCCAACATGCTCCCAGAAGATAGAGGATCTTGACACGATTCCAACGCAACTGAGTTTGCTCGAATCATAGTCCCAGAGACAAAGTTATAAGCAGAACCGACTCCCAGGGAGCAGTTTTGCCCTTTTGCTAAAAAGCTGAATCAACTGCTCAATCATGTCCCAATGGACAAAGGATTCCGATACGATTCTAACGCCACTGAATTTGCCAAAATCGGAGTCCGGATGGAGCAGTTATAGACAAGTCAAATAATTCGAAAAACTGCCCACGTGGCAAAGTAAGCTGAAAGGACAATGAAAGAAAAAAATCTAGAATATAATAATATTATTATTGTAAAATATCTAATTAAGATATTTAAATTAAATAAAAATAAAATAAAAACGAATTCTTCCATGTGGAGAGAGAGTGTGTCATATCAATCAAATCACCAAAATTGGATAGAGGGAGGGGCAAATCCGGAATAAATTAGATTTTTTATAAAATAACCGAAAATAATTTTCGGTTTTTCAAGATAAGGTTCCAAATTACGTCAGATTTTTTGTCAGATTCTCTGAGCTTATCTGTACGGAAAAATGATTACATTTGTCAAAATTTTATTTCGGTTACAAAGCAAACCATGTGGACATGAAGAACAATTTCGGTCACACTATAAATTAGTGTGACCGAAATTTAATTTCAGTTCACTTTTTTTTTTTTTATAAAAAGGGGCTACAGCCCCCATTCCTTGGTTGGTTGGCTTTTCCTCCTCTCCTCCCCTTAGACCTTGCACAACCTCTTCTCCCTCCGCCTCCCACTTCATTCTTAGGCTACCAAACCTCTCCCAAGCCCTGTCCCTCTTCACCCTTTCTCCTTCCCTCTCCATCCAAGCTTGAAAGAAGGCCAAGGAGGAGTTTTGCAAGTGAAAGAGGTGCTGTCCAGCCCCTATTTTGACTTCAAAGGAAGCCTAGCACACCTCAAGCAAAGTTTCCAAACCCAAGTTCTTGTCCCCACAAGGGTGGTCCAGCTCCCATGGTGAGGGGAGGGTGCACGATCCATAAAAGGGAGGGTGAGTTGTCCTTTTTCAAAGCATTAAGTGTCTCCTAGGAGCTATTTTATTTTAAATAAAAGGGGAGCTTGTTCCCCTTCACCTTCCGTCCATTGTACCCCTTTTATAATCCCCCTTGTCCCTTCTTTAGTTGATTTTTAATTTAGGATGTGGTTGGTGCTATGATATGAAACATGTATGCTAGATGCTTGGTTCATTTCTTTTATTTTTATATAAGCATGTTCCCTATCCCCCTTGCATGATCCCCTTTATATGGATACTTTTTCATGTTGTTTGCGCATGCCTACCCCCTTTCATGGCCACCAAATATGCATGAGTGTGCTCCCTTTCTTGGTTGCTGTTTTAGGATTTTTCACATATTCACCTTCACTTCTCTAGGTACACTTAGTAATCATGTGAAGGAATCCCCAGGCCATAGCCCTTTTTTAGTGTTCTCTTCCTTTCGCTTTGTTACTAATTTGTGCCATCTTAACATGATCCCCTCCCCCAGCAGCTCCTGTCTTAGTTTACATGTAATGTATCCCCTCATATTTTCACACACCGAATATATGTATGCATGCCTACTCACTAGAAGTATATTAGGTCACCATTGGTTGTGTCACCACCTATCTCTTACATGCATAGGAACACACATCTCATTTTGTAGGCACCTAGTATGAAGAAAAAGGCACACACTTGCACCATGGTTTAAAGCATGCCTCTTGAGCCGTTTAACTTGTTTACTCTTGTCCTGTTTTGCTGCTGGTTCGTGGGATGAAAAGGCCAAAACAGGGACACTCAAGTCCCTGTTTCATTTTTGGTTTATGTTCAAAAAAGGGATAAGGCATCATCCAATCCTTCTCCCCTTCACTTTGATTCTAAATAACCCCTAGAGAAGGTCATTTACCTTCACTTGAGCCACTGTGGGCCCACATAGACCTTAGACAGTCTCAGAAACCCAGGGGATCAATTCCCTCTAAAAAATTCGAAAATTGGTTTTTCTGTGTTTGCCCGAGAAATCAGGTCGGGCAAACAGGCCTTTCATACATAACCAAAACTAAATTTCAGTTAAGTATGAAAATATAACATGTCCGAAATTTATTTTCGGTCATGTTATATAAGGGTATAACCGAAATTAAATTTCGGTTATATCCTTGGAAATCTTAAAAATGCCATTTCAGTCCCCATGCTTATTTTTTCAACATGTTCCAATCCAACCAGATTATCCAGTAGGGTTTCCGGGTCAATCGGAAACCCAATATGGGCCTTGGGCTTTTCCAGCCCATCTTGATTCATTTTGGGCCTTCCAACGGGGCCCACCGATCCCAATGAACTCATTTGGATTTAAGTAAGATAATTAAATTTATCAAGTGGGCCACACCATTCGAGGCCCACCAAAGGCCCAAACTGAAGCATGCAGGCTTTAGTCTAGGATTGGTTTGGCCAAGACTGCAGGTCCGGGACTATCGGGCCCACTAAGCCCGTTGAATCGAATAAGGGAAGGGTTCCAAAGCTTTGACCAAGGAAGCCTTGGGCCTTCAAGCCCAAACCTAGGCTATGGGCCCCAAGCCCATGCCTAGCCCATTTGGAGTTAATTGAACCAAGATAACTTAAGTCATATGGCAACCGTTGTGGGGCCCACCCAATGGGCCCACAGACCATCCAGGCTCATTTAAAATAAAATTTAATTTAACCCATCACTTAAACCCTAAATAAAATTAATCAAAATCACCAAATCCCAAAGGGCCCTCTAGGACCAGATTAAGTCTCACCAAGGGATATGTGGGCTAAGCCTAGCCCACCAGGGGATCCGTGGGCCTTCCAATGGGGCCCACCCAATCAGACCCAGATCACCAAATAAGTCAAAGATAAAAGAATAAAAGGGGACCCACACCACTTTGGTGGTCCCTGCAGACACTAAAAATTTTGCGTCATCAAGTCAAAAAGTTGACCAAGTCAAATAATTGACTTTGGCATATGAGATCAAATCCAAGGCCAGGGCTTAACCAAACCAATAAGCCAGGTTAAACAAAATGATGGTTTGACCCGTAAATTATGAAATACGGGTCAAGACAAGCATCCTACAAATTCAACCCATTAACTAAAAATGGGGCCCACAAAGCAAGATATGGGTTATATTTGTTACTAAAACAAAATAAATAAGTCTTTTGAAAGCAAAGTTGTGACAACACAAAAAAGGAAAGTCACAACCCCACAAATGGCAGAAGTAATTTAAAATGCCAAAATCAAAGCAAATGAATCTCTCAGTATGGCATGCTCCATTAAATTCAAATTGCTACTGTAAGCACCTTATTTTTGCGCTCCCAGAAAAACCAGAAATGCAAACCCTGGACAGAAAGTCAAACCCTAAGGGGTGAAAAGTTGACTTTTTGATCAAATGAAGATTGGCCACCTCGCTTTATACCATTGGATAGAGAATCTCGACACGTTTCCAACGCAACTGAGTTTGCAGGAATCGGGGTCCGGATGAAGGTTCTGCGGACGGTCAAACTTGAGCAGAGCTAAAAGTTGACTTTCTGCTAAAATCCGATCCAGAGGCCTACCCCTAGGTCATGGGATGGAGGGCTCCGATACGATCCTAATGAAACTAAGTTTGCCCAGATCGGAGTCCGGATGAAGAAAATATGAGCTGACGAAGTTTCCGAGCAGCAAAACCGGCAACCTGCGCACGTGGCAAAAAGCTGCACACGTGGCAAGTTGCGCAGGAAAATATCTCGGGGATCAAATCCATAAATATCCAAACATCCGAAATATCCCAGGGACTAAATCTGTAAAAATCCGATAATATCGGATTTTATCAAAAATTATCAGGGACTAAATCTGAATTTTTAAGATTTTTTCGACCGGCGAGCGGCGGCATTAATTTTTTTGTCATGATTATGTCGCTCAAGCGGACGTGGCCAGCGGTATGCGCT
This sequence comes from Buxus sempervirens, assembly GCA_947561395.2. Classification (NCBI taxonomy): domain Eukaryota; kingdom Viridiplantae; phylum Streptophyta; class Magnoliopsida; order Buxales; family Buxaceae; genus Buxus; species Buxus sempervirens. The sequence continues at coordinate 2,080,414 of OX387195.1, forward strand.
CACCTTGAGCTGGGCGCCAAAGTGAGCGGATACCCCTTTCCTTTGCCTATATAAGGCCGCGCGAAATTCGCGCAAAAGGTTGGAACATTTTTTGGGTTGGATCATTTTCGTGTTCGAAGATTTTTTTTGGAACTTCTTCTCCCTCCGCCCGAGGCCCTCTCTGCTGATCCCTCCCTGCCTCCGAAAAAAAAAAACCCAAGCACTTCACCCCGGTCGTTGGGACTCTCTTCCCTTCTCTTGTTCTTCCCCATTTCCACTCAAGCAAGGGAAGCCATGCTGCTGTCGGCGCTGTAAAAGTGGACACTCCAGCCGCTGTCCACCCTACTCCAAGAACCATCAGGTGAGGTTCCTGTTTACATCAGATTGCACATATATTGAAATGAAATTTTTCTAAAGGGTTTCATAGTTTACCTTCTTCCTTCTGCACGAGCTCATTCCCATGATGCTCCAAGCCTGTATCTGTTCCCATCCCACCCCATGAAGGCCTCCAAGTAAAGGAGAGGCATGCGTGCGCACCTCCGATGTGGGACTTGGACCCCCGGTCCAGCTTGATTTCCAGTGGGCCTCCCAACGGGGCCCACCCGGCCCAATAAACATGTATGCATGCAACTTAATCAAGATAAGCAAAATTAACCGATTAAACCGGGCGGACCAAACCTAAGGCGGTCCACCCGAACCGAACTTGTGTAATTGATGTATGAAATGCGTGGTTTGGTCGAGACCAAGGGCCACGGGCCTACCGGGCCCGCCAAAGCCCACCAACTGAACCAAGGAAGGGTGCAAACCCTAACTTTCGGTAACTTGGGCTTACCAGCCCAGATTTGGACTGCGGGCCCCAAGCCCAGCGTCCAACTCACTTTGGCAAAATTAAAAAGATAAATCCAATAAAAATACTTGGCCACCATGTGGGCCCGCCTCAGGGGCCCACAAAACCAGTCCGGCCCACCCTTTCATGGAAAACACTTAAACCTTAAATCTGAACCTAAAGTAAAAATCAATTGAACTAACCAAAGCCCAAAAGACCTCTCAGGCTAGACTGAGGTCCACAAGGGTACACGGGCTTGACTAAGCCCACCAAGGATACCGTGGGCCTTCCAACGGGGCCCACCCAACCAGACTCAGATCACCTAAGTAATCAAGATAAAAGCAATTAAAGGGACCCACACCACTCAGGTGGTCCCGCCAGACTTAACCAAACTGCATATCGGATTAGGAATCAGGTAAGACCAAAGTAAGCTGACTCAAACTAGGACAAACCTAAGGGACCCGTCATCCGACGGGGTGGACCAGGGTGTCTACGGACTTCCCCGGACCGCAACCGAGACCCTACTTAGAATCTCAAAGCCGCAGACCAAAAGCCCTAATAGACAAGGTTAGGCACCCAGGTGTTTGCCTGCACCCCATCAGGCGGTGGCGACTCCGAATTTTCCCGTGCCACGTTTCCGACGCGCGCACAGCTACCAAATGAGATGCACCCTCATAAGGAAATTCTCAATCAAGAGAGATCCTCATATTATGGCAAGTGTTCATAACCTTTGTCTATAAATAGAGGACCTCAATGAGAAGGAAGGGAACTTTTCAAGCTCTAGAAGACTTGCCTAAAGCTTGGAGAAACTCCGCAGAAATTCAATGAGAGTTGGAGAGATTCATTCAAGTCTATATCAAATCTACCCCGTTTTCTCTTTATCAAATTTATACTTTGAGAAAAGAGAAGACAAAATCACAGTCACAACAAAGGAAGATCGTCCGGTTCGAGACCAAGCTTTACGGCCCTCGAATCAAAGATCGAAGTCCAATTTGAGACCAAGCTCTCGTAGCCCTCAAGTTGAATATTGAAGTTTCATTCAAGATCAAGCTCGTGTAGCCCTTGTGTGCGCACCTAAAATTGACCTAGATCGCACACCGGGCGCACTTTTCGTGCGTGCCTCGGGATTTTCGGAGTCGCCACTGCCTGAGAGTGCAGGCAGACACTGTTTTGCCCTAACCGGGTCTAAGTCTGGTCTGCAGCTTATTAGAGATCTAGCTAAGTCCTCGGTTACAGTTCGGGGAAGTCCTAAGACACCCCGGTCCGCCCCGTCGGTTTGACGGGTCCCTCGGGTCTCCCTGGTTTTTGAGTCAGTCTCACCCTTCCTAGACCAGCATGCTGCTTATTGGGTCTGGCGGGGCCCTTTGGAGGTGTGGGTCCCTTTTATTTGGATTTTATCTTTTTATTTATTTAAGTGAAGTGGGTCGGACCCGGGTCCCGTTGGAAGACCCGTGGGTTGCCAGGGTTGGGCCTTGTGCCCAGTTGGGTTATTGGGTAACCCATTTGGTTATCCTATTTATTTACATATTTCATGGGCTTAATGGGCTTGGATTTGACCCATTAGCCTAAGTCAATTGGCCTAGGGCCCGTTTTATGAAAAACGGGCCGGGTTTGGGCCGGTCAGAAGTGGGCCCAACTAGTGGGCCAAAGGGAGGTCTTGATGGGCCTATCTAGGCCCAAAGTCCAAAAAATGGGCTTAAGAAAGCCCAAAAATGCTGCAGATGTCGGTTCAGGCCGGTTTAGACCGGATCAGGTCCAACCGAACCAAGGAATTACAATTTTTCATCACTTTTACACTTCGCCCGTGTTTTCTCTACGGTCCAACTTGACCGTGAATGGATTCCGGTCCCCCTTGTCCGTGAATCAGGTACGGTCCCGGCTGGACCGGCCTGAGTTTACGGACGCGACCCAGTTTGCATGCTTGCTGCAGATTCCGATCTGGATCATCTCCGTGGCTTTCTTGGGACCCCCAGTGGCTTCTGTGGGTTTCTTCAACTCATCCAGATGCTTCATTTGGCCTAAAAGAACTCCTTCTTCTTTCTTCTTTTTCAATATGAATGCCGGCATCCTTCTGGATTGTCCATGATCATTTTGTGAAGATGGGAAATGGGGAATCATAGGGAACCCATTGGTCTTCAAGAAGGGTTCAATCTTTTCACATTAAGAACTTGAAAAGAAAGGTTATTTACTTAGATTAATTGAAGTGTTCTTTAGACACTTCCTTTCTTTCTTCCTTGTAATGATCCATTTCATAATACCATATCCTCATGATACTCAAAACAGCAATCAAGTTAGTAACATAAGAAGGTGTTTAAAAGAAACTTAGAAGCAAAATAGAAATGAAGAATTTATAAAATCCAACATACTTACAATATGTTCTTTAGTTAATGATGAATTCTCCGGTGAATTTGGCAGAGCTTCCGCGTCCTCCGAATTTTGTTAGGATGAACTGGGAAGAGCTTGGTTAAGGTGGATGGGTTCAAGGCCAATTTGAAGTGGATTTGGGCATGGTTTTGGGTAATCTAAGAGCATAGGGGTAGTTTGGGCATAAAAAGGGGTTTGGTTTTGGGATGGTGGCAATTGGGCAGGGATTGGTCGTGGGGAGCTCCAAGATGGAGAGGGTCATGGCCAGGGAAAGAGGCTTGTTTGAAATGAGGGGGGTGGCCTCTCTATTTATAGGCAAAATTTTCGTGCCCGTACTTGAACTACAGGCATGCCTTGCCCGTACTTTAAGTACGGGCGTGCCTTGCCCGTAATTCAAATACGGGCGAAAAACGAATATTTGCAATTATCGCAGATTCGGCCGTACGGGACGCGTGTCCCGCCGTACGGCGACGCGTGTCTTCTTCCAGAAGCTTGCCCGTATTTCAAATACGGGCATGCCCTGCCCGTAATTGAAATACGGTCCAGCACGTTTTTAAAATGTTTGGATTTCAAACCTTTATTCAATTTGGTTTATTTAAAGATTTTTATCCGATTTTTTGATTATTTTATTATAAAACGAGATTCTCTTATTATTAAAATATTATTAAAAAATAAAGATATGATTATTTTATTTATTTAATTCATTTATTCTGCTTTTTGCTGCTGTTTTGCCACATGGGCAGTTTTCTTTGAAACTTCAACTGCTCATAACTTCTTCATTCGGTGTCCGATTTCAGCAAACTTAGTGTCGTTGGAACCGGCTCGGAATCACCTATCCACTGGGATCAAGTTTGGCAGCTGAATTAGGGTCAAGCAAAAAGTCAACTTTTGCTTCTCCAAAAGTTTGACCGGGTCATAACTTCCTCATCCGGACTCTGATTCCAGCAAATTCAGTTGCGTTGGAATCGCGTCGAAATGCTCTTTTCAATGAGATGAAGTTTGATGGCCAAATTTACTTGAATCAAAAAGTCAATTTTTGACCTCCTCAGGGTTTGACTTTTCATTTTTTCTTTATTTTGGGGGTGCAAAAATCAGGTGTCTACACCTTGGATCAAAACCCATCAAGGAGATCGAATCAGAGGAGAATCACAAAGATTTTACCCATTTTCTTCATTTTAATACAAATTGTTATTTGTTACATTTTTCTTGTCTTTTGTTTTAGACACGAAAATTTGTGTTAGCAGTCCCTACCAGACTTAACAAAATATGCATGCTTGGCTTAGGGAATGGGTGAGTTAGACCAAGTTGACTCGAACCAGGGAGACCCGAGGGACCCGTCAAACTAGCGGGGCGGACCGGGGTGTCTTAGGACTTCCCCAGACTGTAACCGAAAACTTAGTCAGAATCTCCAGCCGTAGACCAGCAAAATAGATAAATCTAGGCACCCAGGTGTCCGCCTGCACCCCATTAGGCGATGATGACTCCCATTTCCCGATTTACCCTTAGGAGGCACACCCCATTCCTGTGCGCCCTACCGTGCGATTTCACTGGGCACAATTTCCTTGTTAAAGAATTTAAGGGGGAGCTTGTAAATTTGCATCTAGATATGGAGGTGTTGAATTTCAAACTTAGACACCTCCTCCTTCGAGTCGATATGGGCCATAAGAGTGATCTTATTAGTTATGAACCATGGCCGGTTTCCAAGGATTTTCCTTTTGTCTTCATCTTTATGAAAGCCTATGTACTTGGCAATTGAAATCTACAAAACCATGTTGATGTTGATGTTCCTCCAAATCCTTTTAATATTGCATTTCAAGGAATTTGTCTGGATCTCCCCATCAATAATAACACATATTATCAAGGAATTTGTCTGGATTTCCCCATTTTTCCTCCAATCTATCTAACTCTTTCTATAATTACACATATTTCAATCATAACACATTTTTTCAAGGAATTTGTTTGGATTTCCCCATTTTTCCTCCAATCTATCTAACTCTTTCTGAGAAGGCTTGAAAATGGATTTGGGTCTTTGTGGGGGGGGGGGGGGGGGGGGGGAGAATCATTATGTTTTGGAAACCCTTAGTAATGGCTTTCCATACAAGGGAATGAAAACAAAAAATAGAAAAAAAATCGGTGCGAAGGGGGAAAGAGCAACAGCAAAGAAAGGGATTGGAAGAGGTGAGGCTAAGGTAGATTGTGATATCCCGATCCCACATTGGAAACGGATGAATACCCGATATGGTATAAGAGTCAGGGAGAACACTTAACCAAGCAAGGTGCCTTTTGAGGACAAAACCGTGTGGGCTGAGGCCCAAAGCGGACAATACCTCGCTAGGTTGGGTTGTTACAAATGTTATCAGAGCTGGATCCGGGTCTAGTAGTCTGTGGCTGATGTGAGTCCTTGCGTTGCCCATAGGAGGTGGTTGGACCGACGAGGGCGAGCCCATGAAGGGTGTGTGCACGTCCCTCGGGACGCCGCACGGAATGCTTTGGGGTTTCGGGGTATCGAAGTCGCCACTGCCTGAGATGTGCAGGCAGACACTTGGATGCCTATACAGGTCTAAGATTTTTTGGTCTGCGGCTTTTTTAGAGATTCGGGTAAGTTCTCGGTTACGGTCCGGGGAAGTCCAAAAACACCCCGGTCCGCCCCGTCGAATGACAGGTCCCTCTGGTTTCCTTGGTTCTGAGTCAACTTAGTCTCACCCTGTTCCTAATCCAGCATGCTTGTTTATTTGGTCTGAGTGGGGACCACTGAAGGTGTAGGCCCCCTTTATTGTTGATTTTATCTTTTTTTTAACCTTTTAATGAAGTGGGTCGGATTTGGGCCCCGTTGTAAGGCCCATAGTGGATCAAGTTGGACCAGCGGGTCCAAGGCCCATGTTGGGTTTCCGGTTGACCCAGAAACCCTAGTGGATTTCTTAGTTTGATTGAAACAAGTGAAGAAAGGTTCGCAAGCTGAAAATTGATTTTTTGGATATTTACAGGCTACACAGATTTTTAGTTTCGGTTAAGCTATAAACAGCTTTAACCGAAATTTAATTTTGATAAAACCCAAAATAAGGGTTAACCAACTTGTGTTTTCGGTTAAGGGTAAAAACTGATTTTTTAAGATTTTTTTTTACAGAAAATGCATTTTTTGATGTCTTTGGGGTTTTGTGGAATCTGTGTGGGCCCTTGTGTGGGCCCACAGTGGTACAACACTTTTAAAAGAAGCCTTGCTTAGTCACTTAACAATCAAACCATGATTAAAAGGCACAAAAATAAAGAAAGGACTTGGGGGGTTTTTAATAAGGGTACATTGGAATTTGGAGGCGAGGAAGGGAACATGCTCCCTTTTTAAATAATTTGGACATGACAAGGGCAGCCCTTCAACTCACTTGCGGACGGCACCTCCTTACCATGAGGCGTTTCTCATGTGAAGGGAAGAGAGAGAATTACAAAATCAAATGTTAGAATAAGAGAAGAACAACATGATAAAAAAAAGTTTTATAATATATTGAATATTCACATATGTGCAAGTAAAAAACTCACCTAGGAGCTTACCTAGGGAAACAGGAAGTTGCTTGAAAGTGTTGTACTCCTTGGAGGCTCTTCCGGCAGCGTAATAGTACTATTTCAAGTTTGAGGGAAGGAGTTCTGAGTCTCCTTTAGGTTTACAATGGAAGGGGAAAAGAAGTAGAGGGTCTTGGTGTATTTGGACAGGGTGTAGCTTGGCTTTGACAGGGTTTAGAGAGAGAGGGTTTCGGCCAGCATAACAGCTCCCTCTTGAGTTCAAAAAAGGGGGTTTCTAAGCCTATTTTGGGTTTGAAAGGGGATAGTAGAAGGGTAGGTTTGCTGGGCTTGGAGAGGTAGGGATTGGTTGCAGCAAGGTTTAGAGAGAGAGAGGGGGATTTCGGACAGAGGGAGGAGAGAGGGCAAAGAGGGGGCCAGCTTGCTTGGGTTGGAGCATTCCTCCCCCTCCCCTTTTATAGGGGAGGTTGCTTAATGGTTAAGAAAGACCATTTTTTAATTTTTTTTAATCAAAAATGACTTATTATTATTATTTTTTACTTATGACCTTTCTATTATTATTTTTTACTTAACGGTTAAGAATGACTCTTTTGTAATTATTTTTTACTTAGGGTTAAGAAAGACCTTTTTTATTATTATTTTTGTTTACTTAAGGGTTAAGCAAGGGAGACATCCATGTGGCGCAGTTTGCCACATGAACAGTTTATTTTTGACCTAGGGCTACTCATAACTCTCTCATTTAAGCTCCGATTCTGGCAAACTTAGTTGCGTTGGAATCAGATCGAGATTCTCTACCCACTGAGCTAGAGTTTAACAGCAAATTCCGGTTTTTTAGCAGAAGTGCAGAGTCGCGTCTCGGAGCCAATTTTGCTCATATCTCCTTATCCGGGACTCCGATTCCAGAAAACTCAGTTGCGTTGAAATTGTGTCAAGATGCTCTTTCTGTTCGTATAGAATTGAGCAGCTAATCTGGGGTTTAGCAGAAAGTCGATTTATGCTTTTCTCAGATTTGACCAGTCCATAACTTCTTCATCCGGACTCCGATTTGAGCAAACTCAATGGCGTTAGAACCGTATCGGAATCCTCTTTCCAATGGTATGAAGTATGGTGATTGATTTGCACCAAATAAAAAGTCAACTTTTTGACCTCCCTAGGTTTGACTTTTCAATTAAAATTTTCATTTTCTGCATTTTGGGAGGTCCAAAAATGAGGTGCTAACAAGGGGCTAATAGGCTTCTAGGTGGCCACTGCACGGGGACGTGTAGCTCTGAAAGTGGGGGGATATTGTGATATCCTGATCCCACATTGGAAACGGATGAATACCCGGTATGGTATAAGAGTCAAAGAGAACACTCTGACTAGCAAAGCACCTTTTGAGGACAAAACCGCACAGGCTTAGGCCCAAAGCGGACAATACCTCGCTGGGTTGGGTCGTTACATAGATAAACTAAAAAATGGGGCAAAAACCACGAAGCCAATAGCAGAAACCTAGGCTGGAATCAAGAAGAACTAGGAATGCCCAAATCTGAACTCTAGGAGGGGGAAAGGGCGAGAACCTAGTTTACTCATCCCAAAAACAGAGAAGAGGGAAACCACACAGGTTCGCATACAATAACCCTAAAATCGCAGGACTACTAGGACAACAATCACCTTTGAAGCAGCTCTCAACTCCTAAGCATGCAACTTTGTCCCCCTCCTTTGAAGTAGCTCTCAATGTCGGTCAGAACACTACCCAGAGTAGGTTAAAAGCTGGTTTTGAAAAAAAACCTTAGAAGCAAGGAAACTACATGAGTTCCCTCCTATTCTTCAAATTCTTTGTTTGATGCTTGGAAAGATTTAGTGAAGAGATGTACCAGTACTTTTTAAGAGTTTTAGGGGTTAGGGTGATCTCCTCCTGGTTAAGTTAGAAGTACTGTACATAAAACGTTCATTAATACTAGCAATATTGTAATTATGTAGCTAAAAAAGTTAGGACAGATAAGAGATAAGAAATTTTTGAAGGATATCTTTTGGAAAGTGCAAAACGAAAAAGACAAAGGAGTGTCAGAGAAAAGTTGTAGGCGGCTTGATGTTACTAGCACTATGTATCATAGTGCGAGAGGATGACTTTTACAGTTGGGAATGTCCACGTAGGAAACAAATGATGAATCATGAATGTTCACATATCATGCATGTGATAATTAAGTGTGTGAACATGAAAAAGGGCATAGCGGATAGGATGTGTTTGCATTTGTGCCTTGTGGAGTCTTACAATTGGTTAGGAGTGAACAAATTAACAACAAAAAACAAAGACACAACCATAAAAAGGGGTAACTGTGTTCAGCTTTCCAGTCAAGAAAAACCAATGGCAACCCCCCACTGTCATCCCCATCTGGGTCGTCAGAGTCGTCACCTACCGATTCCATCTTCAATAAGATCAAATACGAAATGAATCCACTTGAATCATACGATAGCCAAATAGGGGTCACAGCTAGGGCTCCAAACTCCTCCAATGAGCTTATGGCAGCGCAGCTAAACGAAGGATGCCACAAGGGTAAAAACGAGAGGCTGATTTGAACAAAACTCACCTAAGATGATCAGCGAGATAGTGGAAGAATATCGACTCCAGATCACAGAAGGGGAGATGATCTCCTCAATACTCAAACGCTCACCTAGGGTTTCCTCTAGACGCTTCACTCACCTTCATATTCCTTAGGTCACCGTGTAAGTAAGAGCATCCTCCTGGGCTTGGAGGAGATGAAGGGTGGGCGAAGAATTCTGTTTGCAATAGTTCACATTTAAAATCCATACTTAAATGGATAAGACAATTATTCCCTGGTGTGAGACATGGAAAATGTCATCTAGGATGACCTCCGATATCGTCATGCGGGGATCGATAAAAGCAAAGAGTCGCCACCATTCATGTTAAGGTGTGAATGGACACCAAAAGGATCATTTATGCCAAATAGAGCCAAAGTAGCTCTAATATAAGGAAAATCTAGAGATCAGGTAGGGGAATTATTTATGAGTGGGGGAAGGTGTTAGGCACCCCCACTCATCCGTCTAAGACGGTTGCCACATGGTTGCTTATGCTAAGGATTGTTTGCTAATCAAAATGACAAGGGTTGCTTAAAAGTAAGCCAAATGTAAGTGATTATTCCACATGAGTAGTCCAATAAATATGAACTCTCTCCATGGATATATCACCTCTTAGAACTTCATGAGTGAATAAAAATCAAGGTGAAAATTGAAGCAAAACCAATTCAAGGCAAATTTGGAAAAATCTGGCTAAAAGAGCTTGAAAGCTTCGATTAACCATAACCCATTCAATTTAAATCCAAATCCATTGAAACCAAAGCCATTTGAAAACTGGTATATAGTAGAGTATACAGTAAAAAATTCAGCTCAATTCGACTTAAAATGAGAGAGAAATCCATATCTGAAATCTGCTGTTATAACTCAGAAAAAGCGATGAGTAGGCATTTTCAAAGTCCTATTCGTGGAGTTTGGCTCAATAAAAATCCATGAAATTTGGTATGGAAGAAGTATGTTATGCCATCTTTCCAAAGAGATAAGCCTCACCCCAAACTCTATCCGGATGTGGCTTGTGTGCTCTCTTGAACAGGCCTAGAAGACCACAGATTAGCTCTGGACTACGCCAGCGAGCAGCTCTGAGTCCATCAAGCACACAGACCTCAAATCAAATCACAATCTGTTGAAACTAGTTGGAAATGAAAATAGACTTCTTAAGGAAAACTCAGAAATTGGAATCACTCGAAACGGATTAAAATTGAGCAAATGGTGCACCATTAAAGCAGCAAGTTCAGCAATCTGGGCTGAACTGACTTACAGACTTTGAACAGATGGTGTCAAAAATTGGCTTCATAAAAATAAACGAAAATTTCCAGATATAAAGTGGGCTCTCCCATCTATCACATGTCTTTGGAATCACTCAAAAATTCATCCGGAGGATGAAGTTATGAGCATTCTAAGACATGGTACAGATGCTGCCCTGTTTTGAAAGACCTTGAGTAAAAGTGTGAAACCAGTGCATGTGTGCAAGTGGATTCGACCAAAATAACTTGAGATCATGGAAAGCAACTCATGAAGTCCTAGAAATTCATTCTAAGGCCAGAGATCTCAGATTTTCCATATTGAGCATGGAGAATCCAAGATCTAGCCTATTTGATGCAAAACAGTGAAAAAGTGTGTGATATTAGTAAAAACACATACCTAGGAGAAAATTAAAATCCATTGCTATTGAGAGCTTGGATCATGTTGATTTCTCCAGATTCAAATAGCACAAATAATCAGCATATAAAAATAACATGCAAATCATTCAAGGTAGGTTCTAGCCTAAAGGATCCGTTCCATCTTCCTTTTCCCAAGGCTCTCTCTTCACGTTTTACGGCTAGAGAGGATTCCCAGGTACTTTGGAAGAGGTTTGGGGCTTGCAAACAATCACCAAATGGCCTTACACTACAGAAAGGTAGAAGTTGGGAGTTGAAATGTAAAGGAAAAGCAAGAAATGAAATGGAGCTTTACCTTTGGTAGCTTGAACACTTGAGGCAGCAATCCAGCAGAGTTTTCTTTCTTCTTGCAGAGCTTTCATGCTTCAAATTATCAGCCCTTTGCAAGAGGAGGACCCCTCTATTTATAGGCAAAACCAAGGGTAGAAGAGTCCCAAGGGTAGGCCAAAAAAGCCTTCTAGATTATTCCAATTCAAGCAAATGCCTTGAATTGTTGTACTACTAGAAGTTTCGGAGGGTGAAATAGGGAGTTCAAGTCCCTGAGAGAGAGGTAATATGCGTAAATAAGGCTCAGAGATCGAGCCATTTCGCAAATCCCTGAAACAGCCAAAACCGCATACACAGTGCGCTTTCCACAGATCCGTCACTATATGTGCGGTTTCTATGCAAATTCAACCCAACCGCACATACAGGGCGATTCAATTCAGTTACGCTCGTCATGATTACTGTCGACGTGGCTCAACGGCCGAAGCTTCTCGAAACCACGTGGCAGCTCACGCAAGAAGCATGAACATCAACCGTGCTGTGTATGCGGTTGCAACCGTACATACAGGGCGGTTGAGACCAAATTCTCAAAAACCGCACATATACTACGGTCAGCACATTTTTGGTTGGTTTTGAGCCTTAGCTGCATAGGCCAGGCTTATTTACATGTAATATCGTTTAAGTAAATGTCATCGTATTTTTTAATCTCCATTTACTTAAGATATTACATGTAAATAAGCAAACACCCCCCCCCCCCCCAATTTGAATCCATTAAAAATATTTCCAGACCCAAATTCCAAGTGAATAAAAAGTCAACTTTCCAGTTCCAGGCTAAATTCCTGTTTTTCAGGTCCGATAAAAAGATTCAACATGTTAATACCAAGGTATTCGTCAAGATTTAAAATCTCAAAAAATTCATTTATGCAATAACATTGCTAAAAACTTGATTACCGGGAAAAATTATCTTCAAATCTTGCTTTAAAAAATATTTCATTTTCTGGGGTCAAAAGTCAACAAAATTCAACCCGAAAAAGTTTGACTTTGCATAAAAGATTGAATTCAGGCCTTTTCCTTTGCGGCTTTGGATTCAAATGGGTTAAGGATCTCAAACCCAATGCTAAGAATTTAAAATTCCAATAAAATATTTCTCTCCTTCAAGATTTATCAAAAATCGTGCAATTTTGGGGTGTCTACACCTGGTATTAGTAAACTTCATCCATAGTTTATAAGGTTATTAATTATGGGTGAAAAAGATAATTTTTTTAGCATGCTTCCCAAGCCTATTTAGTTTTTACACCAAAAAAAGTAACAACAATATCATATGGACGTATTATCTATTACTATATATTAAAGTAAACAGGGTTGGGTTGATGTGGCAGCCTTGAGCAGCCTCGGGTATCCGAACCTCTACTTTCTTGCGCTCTCTTCCCCCCTCTCTCTCTCTTAAGATGGTGCCCTTTTTTTCTTCACATTTTATGTTTTTAAATTAAACATTTTCTTTTTGGGATTTTATCCTTTTGGTGGGGTACGTGGCATGTAGAGAAAATTTTAGAGTTTTTATCCTTTTAAAAGTTGTAAAATGACATTCCATATTTTAAGTTTTTAAATCAAAAGTTCTTGGAATTTTATCCTTTTAAAATTTTATGGTTTTTATCCTTTTAAATATGAAAATGGCGTCCTATATTTTGCTCCATATTTTAAGGATTTTATCGTTTTAAAAATTTTAGGGTTTTTATCCTTTTAAATATGAAGATGACATTTCATATTTTGCTCCATATTTTATGTTTTTAAATCAAAAGTTTAACGGATTTTATTCCTTTTAAAATTTTAGAGTTTTTATCCTTTTAAATATGAAGACGACGTTCCAAATTGCTCCATATTTTAAGTTTTTAAATCAAAAGTTTTAAGGATTTTATGGTTTTAAAAATTTTTAGGGCTTTTATCCTTTTAAATATGAAGATGGCGTTCCATATTTTGCTCCATATTTTAAGTTTTTAAATCAAAAGTTTAACGGATTTTATTCCTTTTAAAATTTTAGGGTTTTTATCGTTTTAAATATGAAGATGACATTCCAAATTGCTCCATATTTTAAGTTTTTAAATCAAAAGTTTTAAGGATTTTACTCTTTCAAAAATAAATTTTTTTTAGGATTTTATCCTTTTAAAACGGGTGGGGTTGGTTTGGGATGACGTGTCGAACAACATAACTTATTTTGCAATATCGTTTTTGAACACCACGGGTTGCCTGCTAGTTATTATTATAGTAATCATCATTTTCGTAAGGTTCACTTTCATGATTACTTACATATAAACCATTCAACCATTTTTTTAAGGGAAATTTACAGCTACACCCCCTGAGGTTTGGGAAAGTGGCACGGACACCCCCTGTGGTTCAAAACCGCTCACTTACTAACCCTGAAGTCTTAAAAACCATCACGAACCACCCTTGCCGTTAGATTAGACCCCAACACCGTTAATCCACTTTCGTAAATGCCCGAAGTACCCCTCCTTTTAAATCAAAACATTGCTCTTCTTCATTCTTCCCCAAGGTAAAGAGCTTTCACCCAAAAAAAAAACCCCAATCCTCCCTCTTCCAACCCCCCTACGAAAACCCAATTTCCTTTCCAAACCACATTCTTCCTCCAATCACACCATCAAAATGAGTAAACCCTTTTCTTCCAACCACTCGACCTACTTTTCTACTCCGAGAACGAGGAGAAATTCCTCTCATAGAAGGGTAAAAGTCCTCCAAAGCGCTACCAGTAGAACCATTTCCTCCTCTACAAGCAGCTTATGATATGAAACCTTTTAGATGAAACAACAAAGTTTGTTCAATGCTGCATTCTTCTCCTTCTCCTGTTTTTTTTTCTTAGGAGGTTTAGCTTTGCTTCCCCTGCCAAAAGCACTCATTATCATCACAACTTAAATAAAAATCAATGCTAATGTATCAAGGGTCATCCGTTGTCTTGCTGTCAAATCTGTCTTAGTTGGAGGGACAACCTAGAGACACTACCGACTCTTGGAATTTCTATACTTAGGGATGTGAAATATGGAGGAGTTTTTGAGTGGAAAGGGAAAACTTTTGATCACCTTGTTTCTGGTCTTCCAGTTGAATTTTGAACACCTCTGCCGCTTTGGGGGACACAAGCTATGTCATAGGAGACATGACTTGATCATGCCTTTAGAATAAGAACCCCAATTGTTCAGATTTGATTGAAACGATGAGCTTGAATCAATATTGAAGGCTTTTGTTACATTGTTTCATTCCAGGCTCGTGTGTATCTTGTGCTTGCAATTCTAAGGCTCCTGGCAAAGATTGCAACCTAAAAACCCCTTCGTTCAACCCAAACACTGTAACCCAGCACTCTATGTGTCAACTCCAACCTAGAAGAATCATTGGAAAAGGATGAGCAAAATGACAATAGAAACCGTCTTTAAAAATAAATAAAGATGGAATCGCAGCAATCGAAAAAAACCCCTCCATCAAAATGAAACAAAAAGTCCTATTACTGCAAAACATTGCAACCCAAAACCCCCCTTCATTCAACCCAAAAACTGCAACCCAGCACTTTGTGTGTCGATTTAAACCTAGAAGAAACATTAGGAAAGGTGAGCATCTAGTCTTGTAGAAGAATAAGGATAAAGAAGTAACAGACAAAGCTTTAATAAACACCCTGAAGAAGGTTTAACAGATGCCCTCACTAGAGAAGACGAGCAAGACCATGAAGAAGAGTAGAAGACAGGCGTGTAGTGTACGGTACTATACAAGGGATTCAAAATTCTTAAAAGGAGGGTACTTTGGGCATTTATAAAAGTGGATTAACGGTGTTGGGGTCTGATCTAACGGTAGAGGTGGTCGGTGACGGTTTTTAAGACTTTAGGGGTAGTAAGTGATCTGTTTTGAACCACAAGGGTGTCTGTGCCACTTTCCCAAACCTCAAGAAATAATTGTAAATTTTCCTATTTTTAAATATTTTCTAATAATTATATTAATGTTTAGTTATTTTTCGAACTATTACCGGAATCTAAAGTATCATTCTAACCTAATTTTACCCAAATAAAAAACCAAACCTTATTAAACCGAAACAAGTCTTCGGTAATTCAAGCCAATAAAACTAAACCGGGCGGGTTGAGCTGATTGGTTCAACCGACTTGGTATAACGCGAAAGACGAAGAGATCGACTTCCTTCTTCCATCCTCTTCTCTTCGGACGAAACCCTAACAGGCCTAACCAAGCCTAATGTCATCTCTCTCTCTCTCTTGGCGACGCCTGTAGAGCGGTTGTTGAATGCTGCACGTTATTGTTTCATAATATTCCTCATTTTGTAACTGGGGAACTCTGCTGGGGTTGCTGATATTGTTTACCCATTTTTGTTTTTCAGTGAAGATTGGCTTTTCTAATAAAACCTCATAATCCGAAGGCTTGCCGGAAGAACTTCTGTGTCGTCTTCAATCGTGTGATCGAAGAAGATAAAGTCGAAAGCAGCAATCAAAAAACGATTTGCAGCCAGGTTCACTTGATTCAAGCCTTCTTATATGGTATTATGTTGAGTCCCAATCTAGATAAAGGAGGGGTGGCAAGCATAAGTGCTGATTCAAGCCCTAAAGAACCACGAGAGGTCTCTGCTGCTTTTTTCCAATTTGAATCTGCAGTTTGTTTCTTTTGAGATATGCCTAATAATGGATATAAGAAAAAGGGAGAAGAGAACGGCCATGGTCTGATCTTCCAACTGAGATCATTGAGTTGATCCTCAAACACTGCAACTTCAGTGACCAATCTCGTCTTCGAGCAGTCTGTAAGAGATGGCAATCCGTTGGCAGAGTCCAACCCCTTAAACAACTTCCATGGCTAATGGCTTATGATAATCGAAACTGGAGTATATGCAAGCTTTTTGATCCCACCTACAAGAAAACTTACACTGTAGATATGAGCACCATCAAGGAGTACTACCAAGAGCAGAAACTTCCTTACATCGGCATCTGTGCTTCCAAGTCTGGGTGGTTGTTTCTGTATCAGTCCACTGTATACTTTTTGTACAGTCCCTTTGCTAACAAGATGATCAAACTGCCCAATCTTCAAACTTCAATTGTCTGTTACAGGCTAACTGCTACGTTTTCTGCTGACCCAACCTCTGCAGATTGTGTTTTCTTCGTCTTGCACACTTCAAGTTATACCGACACAATTGCAGCAAGCACATGCCGTCATGGAGATACAAAGTGGACTACACATGTTTTTCCTGGCAGTTTCAAAGCAATCGATAATGTGGTATACTCAGAAGGACTCTTCTGGTGTGCTACGGATGATGGACGATTGGCAACTTTCTTTGTTGCTCAAGGAATTTGGAATGTGCTGCAGTACCCAGCCCCCCTGTTGCTCTCAAATTATGTACTCCTTGGAAGAACTTACTTGGTTGAATCAAATGGGAACCTCTTATTGGTTCTGATTTCACATGTATATAAGGCGAGACATGTTTTTAAGCTCGATCGCTCCCAAATGCCTTGGATCTGGGTAGAAGATGTTGGAGGTCAGACTCTATTTCTTGGTCCTACATCACTTTCTGTGTCTACAAGAGCTGCAGGAAAATCAAGAGTAAGTGGGAAGATCCATTATCCTTGGCGCAGTGGGAAGGTCCCTTATCCTTGGCGCTCTAAGTGTAGATTCCTTTCTAGGAACTGTAAGAGGAGCTATTCTTATCTTAAGCATTATGGTTTGCTTGCCACTGAAAAAGAATTAGATGAAATTTGGATTGAACCACCTAGTTAACTAAAAAGGGAAAATGAATGAAGCCAGAATATATTATGTATATACCTATCTGCTAGCTTCATGTTAATGTTGGTGAATGTTGAAGGCCTTTTTTGCACATTGTACTACATTGTTAATTGAGGTCGACCAGAGAAAAAAAT
This sequence comes from Buxus sempervirens, assembly GCA_947561395.2. Classification (NCBI taxonomy): domain Eukaryota; kingdom Viridiplantae; phylum Streptophyta; class Magnoliopsida; order Buxales; family Buxaceae; genus Buxus; species Buxus sempervirens. The sequence goes on from OX387195.1 coordinate 2,097,489, forward strand.
ACATTGTCTTCATCTTAAGAATGCTTATCCGGCCTAGTTGATCTGTTCAGAATTTTGGGTTGAACTCTTGGACTTGTTTGAATGCTATAAACCTATAGATGTTAGTCTGCTAACCAAGCCTCTTTGTCCATTTGGTCTTGGAAGCTGACCCAGCTCTGTTTTCATTAGTGTTGAAGAATTAATATATACTAGTGATATTTAGTGAGCTGAACTATCACTGTGAGGCCTAGAAAATTTGTGCATTGAAGGTTAAAACCTTTGGTTTGTACCCCATTAGCATCTATAAGATTCTGAAATATATTGATTTAAGCCCATGGATTTTTTTTGCATATTGATATCCACAAGCACCGCTGAGTTATATGTATGCACTGAGATAAATTTCTACTTTAGCTTTTTATTTCCATGTAGTTCAAAGATATATAAAAAATAGCCGTTCTTTGATTCTAAAAAGGATATATACCGCATCTAAATTTCAAATATAGTGAGAGTCAACTTGTTAATTCAATAACCAAGACCAAACGTTTAGGAGCCATTGAGATACTTTTAAAATGTTAACATTTAACAAATCCTGTTATGGGAAAACATTATTAAAATTCAATAATTTGATAAGAAACTTTAATATTTGGGGCTCCTGTTGTTTTTCAAGTTCAATGCATCTATAGATAGCATTTTGTGAAAGACTTTGAAATCTCAACATTTTGGTGTAGCTTCTTTGGTAGAAGCAGCAACATACGTTGGCATGACGTATGACATTTATTATTATTTATTCAGAAGCTTATTCTACTTTTTATAGGGAAGATTCCCATCTCAATTAAGAGCTTCCTTCTTTGGTTTTTTTTTTGGTGGGGTGGGCGGATGGGGTTAGAAAGATTATCATAGTCTTTATCGACCTCATTTTTATAAATTATTTTATCTTTGCAGTCTTTGGAAAGTAAAAGTCTGAAGGATAGGTTACTTGCATTGTTTTGCTAAGCTAAACATAGTCCAACTAAGTATTTACTTGCATTGGTGTGCTTATTCTGTTGTAACCTCAGTTACACTTTTATTTCTTGACATTCTTTTCTAGCCTGAGTTTCTCATCTATTGTTGTAACCTTGATTATGCTTTTATTTCTTGAAATTCTTTTCTAGCCTGTGTTTCTCATCTACCTTCATTTCCCCTTATTAAATCTTCATTCATCCAATTTAAGTTCACAATAACAAGTGATTTAAGGCCAACAAGCTTTCCTTCGAATCTTTATGAATAGGTCAGTAATCCCAAGTATATTAAGCTGTTAGTCTTGGGAAGGATATATATATGTTGTTTCTATTATAATTGGTCGCCTCTGGAAATCAATGCATTTATCCTTATTCTTTACAAAGTATTATTACTCTTTACAAAGTATATGAGCTATATATATATATATATATATATATATATATATATATATATATATATATATATATATATATATATATCTATTTGTCAATTGCCTTTATATTTTTAACAATAAAGTTAGTAGTCATCAACAAATAAGAAGCTATGTACGCTGGCCTTATTTTTTTGTAAAGGCTTTATATTTGGGAATGGCTTAGGCAGTTATTTTTTAATCACATTTGGTGTGTCTATTTTGATGTTAACATGAATAAATTTTTTTAATATTGCATTTGATTTTTCGGAAAGTTTCACCAATTATGGATATTTAAAAAAATTAACTTGATAAGCTACACTGGTACATAAACCCTCCAAAAAGGCCTGAGGAGAGAACGGAATTTCGACATCAAGGTTGGGGGCGATAAGAATTCATTGAATATCAATGTTCTGCAGAAGGGATCTGATTACAATTTGTTTCATGGAGGGTGGAAGATTGGGAGTGGCATAAGAGAAATAACGCATCAGAAGAATTTTTTTGTTAATGGGGTTTTCAACAAGGGGGTTTATTCCAAGCCAGCAGTATTCCTCAACAACAACTTCAACAGCAAGATCAACAAGAACTACAACAATAACAGTGGAAAGAGCGAAGATGGTTGTGATAGCAACGGAGGGAAGAAGAATAAGAACAATTCTATTAACACAATAACGGCAACAACAATAGCAATAGCAGCGCTGATAAGAGATTCAAGATGCTTCCTCTGTCGGAAGCCCTGCCCCAGAACGGAACTGTTGGTGGGTATGACTTCGTCTGCAACAATGATACCATGCAAGATTCGAGGAAAATCTGTGATCCATTGGAGGAGGATTCTTTCAGACCAATGCTCCACCATTATGATGGTCCCAAGTTCCGGCTTGAACTAAACATTTCAGAGGTATTTTGCTTGAACTATGGTACGCTTTTAGAATTGGTCATGTTGGTGTTGCCCTGATGTAACATTTATTCTTAAAATCTCTAAGAACTGGTATTTGTCGGTATAGGCACTGGCACTCTTGGACATATTTGGTGAGCAAAATCATTAAAGAGATTTTTATAATGGAGTACAAGGTCATGTACAGACTTGTGAAGAAAGATATGATACAGATAAGAGGAAGAAAAAGGTCATGTACAGACTTGTGAAGAAAGATATGATACAGATAAGAGGAAGAAAAAGATAAGGGTATAGTTAAAGGAGTAGGTTGTGCAAAGCTTGAAGAAATGGAGAGGAGCGAGGAGCATTGCCCTCTACCCCTTTAATGAAGTTTTATTTAGACAGAAAACATGAACACCCTTTTATATTGGCACAGGAATACAAGTTTGTACATGTATTGATGTCAAGTATGGTTCTCTGTTTTTGGCGTTAATAAATGAAAATTATCTGTAACTTGGGCTGTACAAAATGGATATAATCAATGAAAAAGTGATTGAATATATAGAGTTGAGGTCTGGGCAGGGTCGTTTGATGGGATTCTCATCTTAAACTTCAGCATAGCGATACTGATTATTGATAGGATTAGATAAACAGCATTTTCAAATCTGATTCAAAGATAGCTGGTTTTGAATTGGAGTGGATAACCAAAGTGGCTAACCAAAGTGGTTTTGATTCGAGATTAGATGTGGCTAACCAAAATGGTGAAAGTCGCTGCTCGAGTCCGTTTGGATGGGGAACAAAAACCTATATTTTGATCATTACACGTTTGTTACTTGATTTTGGATTTGATTGCATTTTCCAAAACTTATTTTACCAAAACCCATTCTTGATCTGCTAACCAAACTATTTTTAATCTATGGAATATATTTCAAGCAAAGAGGCTCATTTTAAGCCTTGGAATACATTCCAAAAGAATGAAAACGAATGGGTCCCAAGTTTGGAGATAAACAAACTTTTATGGGGCCAATGACTCAATATTTTTATTTGTTTTAAATAATTTTAGCAAAGTTTGTGGTTCTGCCAATTCCAAATCCATCTTAAGAGGGAATTTTTTTTCCTCTCATTTTTCTTTTTATATTTTGCAATTCCAAACGGAAACCCAACCAATTTTTCAATGAGGTGCTGATAGACTTTGATTGTAGCAGTAAAACTCACATTTTTAATGAAAATGTGAGTTTACATCCTCGTTTATATTGGCACCATGATGGGCTAGAAATATCTTTATCTAGGAACAATGGTTTAGAATTACAGGCTATTTTTGTGGGATAAATAGACGGATTGTTACAAGGTCAGAATTCTAAGGAAATATTTACAAGATGCACCTAAATGAAGCTGAAGATGCGTAAGGAAAAGTTCTCATCGTGGATCTTACATTTTATGAAGCTGTTACAAATGTTTTTTAACCCTTAAACACCTTATATTTGAATATATTGACTTGTTTCATTAGTATTTCATATCTATATTTATTGTATTTGTTATTTATTGTTGGCGCATTGAATTTTGAAAGTACTTTTACTAAGTTGGGTTGAAATCGTCTGCTGCAGTTAATGTGCGGCAGACCTTGCAGCATCCGTGGGATGCTGCCACGTGGAGCATCCCACGGATGCTGTACATTCACATTCCCTGGTGTGAAATGTGTTGGGAATGTGAATGCACAGCATCCGTGGGATGCTCCACGTGACAGCATCCCACAGATGCTGCAGGTCTGCCACAATTTAATGCGGTGGACGATTTCATCCCTTCGCAACTAAGTTTTTTTCTTTTTTGGTCAACAAACATCTGAAATTACGAAACAAACCGGACATGTCTCCTTCCCCTAACTTCATCCAATAATCGGGATGAAAGGAAGTGGGGAGAAGTTAACCACAAACAAGAGAAGGAGTCAAGGGCAAAGTTGGCCAAACAGTCGGCCACTTTGTTCCCTTCCCTAAAGCTATGTGAATAGAGGATACACGAAAAATTAGTGCTTTGAAAATGAACGGAATTGAAAGTAGAACCAATTCGCCATGGGGGCTAAGCTGTCAAACAAGATAACAGGTCAATCAAAATCTTTGAGTTTCCTTCTAAGATGACATTCTATAAGTTCAGGGACTGAGCAAGTCTCACTATTTCTAGTGCCGCTAGAGCCTCTGCGTGTAAACTTGAGGAGCATATCACCATAGATGAGAATCCTGCCACAAATCTGCCTTGATAATCTCTTATTAAACCCCCAATTGCCGCTCTGTCAGCAGAATTTCTACACGCTCCATCGAAGTTGGCTTTGAAGAAGGGGTAGGTGGGAGCTTTCCAGAATACCTCAATCTGTGCTCTTTGTTTTTGCTGGTGAGAATTGTTCTGTGTTGCAGGGTAAGTTGATTCTTCATTAGCGTTTTGCGGATCAAACCACAAGTTAATAAACTAGTGGAAGTAGGATTTCTATGGATCATGGGACTGAGTTGCTCCCCAAACTTAGATCCTTAAAAAGTTAGCTAAAGAAATCCTTAAAAAGTTATGGGAAAATTAACCTTTAGTGATACTTTATGAATATATTTAAAATTCAGTCAATAAGGTTTCAACTAGTGTTTTTTAGCACACCTTTATCAAAACAATTAATTTTTAGTGACATTCTACTTTGTGAAAATTAATTTTTAGTGATACTTTATCAAAATATTTAAGATTCAGCCTCGAAAGTTTGGACTTGTGCAATTCAGAGCACCTTTATCAAAAGATTTAAGATTCAGTAGCATTTCACTGTTATAGATCGTTTTCTTCTAAGAATGCCCTTTTCTCATTTAAATAAAATAAAAATTAAATATACACATTTCCAAGATTGCCCTTGTTACGTTTGGAATTGATTGAATTAAGTATATTTCCAAAAATGCCCTTTGCCCCAACTTTCTTATTTTTTGTCTTTATTTCTTTTCAAAAAATAATAAAGAAAGAAAAGGAAGAGAGAGAGGGTCTCAATAAAATGACTTGTACAATAGTGTATCTTGACTTGTACAGTTATAAAATAACCAGTACCATTCAATCAAATCACACACACGTACACACACACACACACACACACACACACACACACACACACACATATATATATATATATATAATATGTGCCTATAGAGAGACTTGTATATCTTTACCAAATGACTTATACAATTTTATGTTCCAACTTGTATAACTCAATCAAATGGCGTGTACCTTTATTCAATTGACTTGTACATCAATATACCTTAACTTGTATGCCAATATAAACTTATACTCCTCTATCAAATGACTTGTATAATGCTATGTACTAACTTGTACCTTTATAGGGGTACATGTACCACTCAATTAAATGACTTGTACCTTCTATCAATTGACTTGTACAACAATATATACTAATTTATATGTCTATATAGACTTATACCCCTCTATCAAATGACGTGTACAATGCTAAGTACTGATTTGTGCATTTATAGGAAGACCGGTACCACTCTATCAAATGACTTGTATCTTCTACTAATTGACTTGTACAACAATATATACTAACTTTATGCCTAAATATACTTATACCTTTCTGTCAAATGACTTGTACAGTACAATGTACTGACTTGTACAGATATAGGGTGACTTGTACCAATCAATCAAATGACTTGTACCCTTTATCGATTAACTTGTACAACAATATACACTAACTTGTATGCCTATATAAACTTATACCCCTCTATCAAATGACTTGTACAATGCTATGTATAGACTTATACAATTATAGGGGGACTTTTAGCACTCAATCAAATGACTTGTATCTTTTATCAATTGACTTGTACAATAATATACACTAACTTGTATGCGTATATAGACTTAAACCCCTCTATCAAATGACTTGTACAACGCTATGCACAAACTTATACATTTATAGAAGGACCTTAGCACTCAATCAAATGACTTGTATCTTTTATCAATCGACTTGTACAACAATATACACTAACTTGTGCATCTATATAGATTTATACCCCTCTATCAAATGACTTGTACAATAATAAATACTAACTTGTACATTTATAGGAGAACCTGTACAACTCAATCAAATGACTTGTAAATTCTATTAATTTACTTATACAACAATATATACTAACTTATATGACTAAATAGACTTATACCTCTCTATCAAATAACTTATACAATACAATGTATCGACTTATACCTTTATAGGGGTACCTGGACCACTCAATTACATGACTTGTACCTTCTATCAATTGACTTGTACAACAATATACATTAACTTGTATGATTATATAGACATATACCCCCTCTATCAAATGACTTGTACCTTCTACCAATTGACTTATACAACAATATATACTAACTTGTATGCCTAAATAGACTTATACCTCTCTATCAAATGACTTGTACGATACAATGTCCTGACTTGTACCTTTATAGGGTTATAAGTACTACTCAATTACAAGACTTGTACCTTTTATCGATTGATTTGTAAAACAATATACACTAACTTGTACGCTTATTTAAACTTATACCTTTTTATCAAAAATTGTACAATATTATGTAAAGACTTGTATCTTTATAAAGGGACCTGTACCACTCAATCAAATGTCTTGTACCTTTTATCGATTAACTTGTACAATAATATATACTAACTTGTATGCCTGTATAAACTTATACATTTCTATCAAATGACTTATATAATACAATGTACTAACTTGTACTACTATAGGGCCACTTGCACGAATCAATCAAATGACTCGTCCCTTGTATAAATTGACTTGTACAACAATTATACGTTAACTTGTATGCCTATATCTCTCTATTAAATAACTTGTAGAATGCTATATACAGACATGTACACTTATAGGGGGACTTGTACCACTCAATTAAATGACTTGTACATTTTATCGATTGACTTGTACAACAATATACACTAACTTGTATGCTTATATAGACTTATCCCTGTCGATCAAATGACTTGTATAATGCTATGTACTGATTTGTACATTATCGAGAGGCTTGTACGACTCAATCAAATAACTTGTACCTTTTATTGATTGACTTGTATAACAATATATGCTAATTTGTATGCCTATATAGGCTTATACCTTTCTATCAAATGACTTGTGTATTGCTATGTACTGATTTGTACGCTTATATAGACGTATAGATGATATTATAGGAAAAATATACACTTATATAGACTTATAGATGATATTATAAGAAAAATGTATGTCATTTTATTCAGTACATAGCAATACACAAGTCATTTGATAGAGAGGTATAAGCCTATATAGGCATACAAATTAGCATATATTGCTATATAAGTCAATCGATAGATGGCACAAGTTATTTGATTGATTAGTACAAGCCTCCCATAAATGTACAATTCAGTATATAGTATTATACAAGTCATTTGATCAAGAGGGATAAGTCTATATAAGCGTACAAGTTAGTGTATATTGTTGTACACGTCAATCGATAAAAGGTACAAGTCATTTAATTGAGTGGTACAAGTCCCCATATAAGTTATTTAATAGAGAGATATAGGCATACAAGTTAACGTATAATTGTTGTACAAGTCAATCGATACAAGGTTCAAGTCATTTGATTGATTCGTACAAGTGGCCCTATAGTAGTACAAGTCGATACATTGTATTATACAAATCATTTAATAGAAAGGTATAAGTTTATACAGGCATACAAGTTAGTATATATTATTGTATAAGTTAATCGATAAAAGGTATAAGACATTTGATTGAGTGGTACAGGTCCCTTTATAAAGATACAAGTCTGTACATAATATTGTACAATTTTTGATAAAAAGGTATAAGTTTAAATAAGCGTAAAAGTTAGTGTATATTGTTTTACAAGTCAATCGATAAAAGGTACAAGTCATGTAATTGAGTAGTACCTATACCCTTATAAAGGTACAAGTCAGTACATTGTATCGTACAAGTCATTTGATAGAGAGGTATAAGTCTATTTAGGCATACAAGTTAGTATATATTGTTGTATAAGTCAATCGGTAGAAGGTACAAGTCATTTGATAGAGCGATACAAGTCTTATAAATGTACAAGTCAGTACTTAGCATTGTACAAGTCATTTAATAGAAAGGTATAAATCTGTATAATCGTATAAGTTAGTGTATACTGTTATACAAGTCAATTGATAGAATTTACAAGTCATGTAATTGAGTGATACATATACCCCTATAAAGATACAATTCAGAACATTGTATTGTACAAGTCATTTGATAAAAAGGTATGAGTCTATTTAGTCATACAAGTTAGTATATATTGTTGTACAAGTCAATTGGTAGAATGTACAAGTCATTTGATTGAATTGTACAAGTCCTCCTATAAATGTACAAGTCAGTACTTAGCATTGTACAACTCATTTAATAGAGAGGTACAAGCCTATATAATTGTACAAGTTAGTGTATATTGTTGTATAAGTCAATTGATAGAAGGTACAAGTCATGTAATTGAGTGGTCCAGGTAACCCTATAAAGGTACAAGTTGGTACATTGTATTGTACAAGTCATTTTATAGAGAGGTATAAGTCTATTTAGTCATACGAGTTAGTATATATTGCTGTATAAGTCAATTGATAGAATTTACAAGTCATTTGATTGGGTTGTACAGGTTCTCCTATAAATGTACAAGTCAGTACTTATCATTGTACAAGTCATTTGATAGAGGGGTATAAATCTATATAGATGTACAAGTTAGTGTATATTGTTGTACAAGTCGATTGATAAAAGATACAAGTCATTTGATTGAGTACTAAATGTCTTTATATAAATGTATAAGTCTGTGCATAGCGTTGTACAAGTCATTTGATATAGGGGTTTAAGTCTATATAGGCATACAAGTTAGTGTATATTATTGTATAAGTCAATTAATAAAAGATACAAGTCATTTGATTGAGTGCTAAAGGTCCTTCTATAAATGTGTAAGTCTGTGCGTAGCATTGTTCAAGTCATTTGATAGAGGAGTTTAAGTCTATATAGGCATACAAGTTAGTGTATATTATTGTATAAGTCAATCGATAAAAGATACAAGTCATTTTATTGAGTGATAACGGTCCCCTTATAAATGTACAAGTCTGTACATAGCATTGTACAAGTCATTTGATAGAAGGATATAAGTTTATATAGGCATACAAGTTAGTGTATATTGTTGTACAAGTTAATTGATAAAAGACACAAGTCATTTGATTGATTGATACAAGTCGCACTATATCTGTACAAGTCAGTACATTATATTATACGAGTCATTTAATAGAGAGGTATAAGTATATTTAGGCATACAAGTTAGTGTATATTGTTGTACAAGTGAATTGGTAAAATGTACAAGTCATTTGATTGAATTGTACAGGTCCTCCTATAAATGTACAAGTCAGTACTTAGCATTGTGCACATCATTTGATCGATGGGTATAAGTCTGTATAGACATACAAATTAGTATATATTGTTGTACAAGTCAATTGATAGAAGGTACAAGTCATTTAATTGAGTGGTACATGTACTCCTATAAAGGTACAAGTTAGTACATATTATTATACAAGTCATTTGATAGAGGAGTATAAGTTTATATTGGCATACAAGTTAGGGTATATTGATGTACAAATCAATTGAATGAAGGTACACGTCATTTGAGTCGTACAAGTCGGTACATAAAATTGTATAAGTTATTTGGTAAAGATATACAAGTCTCTCTTGTAAGCACCTCATTTTTGCACCCCCGAAAGTACTGAAAATGAAAACTTTAGCTGGAAAGTCAAACCCCAAGGGGACAAAAAGTTGACCTTTGGATCAAATGATAATTGGCCACCTTGCCTTATCTCAATGGATAGAGGATCCCGACATGGTTCCAACGCAACTAAGTTTGTTGGAATCGAAGCCCGGATGAAGGAAGTTGACTATCTGCTGAACCCAAGATCAGGTGCTTAATCCTATCCCAATGGATAGAGGATTCCGATACGGTTCTAACACAATATAGTTTGCCAAAATCGGAGTCCGGGTGAAGAAAATATGAGCAGTTGAAGTTTCCGGGCAACAATGCCGGAAACTGCCCATGTGGCGAAAGAGCAGAAAAATATCTCAGGGGCGGATCTGTAAATATCCAAACTTCTAAAAATATCTCAAGGATTGAATCTATAAATATCCAAAATGTTAAAAAATCTCAAGGACGAATCTGTAAATATTCAGGGGAAAATCTGTAAATAATCCAAAAATCAAGATAATATCTCAGGTGCAAATCAGGAAAAATCAAAGAATAACTGGAATTAATTTTCGGTTATACACAAAATGTGTATAACCGGAATTCAATTTTAGTTCATAAAGTAAAATCCAGATTTTGTTTGACAGATTTCCCGACAAAATCTCAGATTTCTCATGATTTCTCAATTTCGGTTACACATGTTTATAGTATAACCGGAATTTAATTCCGGTTATACTTTATATTATTCATAACCGGAATATAATTCTGGTTACCTTTTTTTGTCTATAAAAGCTGCTCAGCAGCTCATTTGCAGGGGTTGGACGACTTTAGCTCTGCCCTCTCTCCTCACCTTGTCCGAACCACTCCTACCCTCCTTCCTTTTACATTTTCAAGCCTTAAATGTAAAACCCCGAATTTTCCTTAAATAATAAAATAAATTAATAAATAATATTCTTGAGAGTTATAACAGATGGGAATATTTTATTAATGTAGGGGATGATATAAATAGTGGAGATCCAGAATTGGATGCAGATCCGACCGTCCAATCATGAGATATCAAGGTATGATTAACACTTTAATTTTTAAGAGATATGATTGGGCGTGTGTATGGAGTCTTCTGCATGGGAGATGCGTGGAATCGTAGGTATATAATGCATTAAAATTACCTAATTGTATATGTTTGGAATACTTGCACGTATTCTACAGTCGTAAGAGACAAAACAGTGAGAGAGTGACTGTGCGACTAGAAGAGAAGAAGGAGGAGGAAGAGAGGATTTGTCTTGTGCTCTTCATCATCCAGAGCATTGCTGGGTGATAGTGGACGCCACTGTTTAGAGAAGAGAAAGAGAAACAACCGTAAACAGAGGTAGGTGACACTGTTTGATCGACTGTTTTGTATTTACGTGTGTTTAATCTTCAAACCATGTTTTTATGATGTAGATATATGTATAAAGCATGATATAATCGTTATAAGTATTGTGGAATTGCTTAGAATAGGAAAAATCACGTTTTGAAACTGTTTCTGTTCGTTTTCGAGTGACCGCCGACCTTGACTGTGCTCGGCGATCCTCAGTGCTCTTAGGCGCTAGTGTAAATTTTGAGACCGCCTGAGATCGCGAGAAGACTTATTGTTGGCGATTTAAATTGAACTACCGCTGACCTTAGACCGCCAGGGTGATCCTAGGCGATCTGTGCAGAAAATGCAGAATTTCGTAATTTCAAACCCTGCTTCAATTCCAAACTATTTTTAGACAATTTTAATCATTAATTAAGATGTTTTAAGACCAAAATAAATTATTCAATTTCCTGTTTTATAGAAAAAAATAGGGAGATATTTAGGACATTAGTTGCCAAACTTTGAATGTAATTGAGAAATCTAGTCTTTGGAAAACTAGACTATTATTTGATTCCTAGACATCTCTAAATTACACTATAAACCAGATAATTACATAAAGAGAATTCAGATCATAAGTTCAACTCAATTAACCCGAATATTGAAGTAAATGTCAGATTTAACCTTTATATGCCGCTAGGCACCAATCCTTATAGAAATATTATATTTTAGGGAATTTTGGAGTCTAGTGGGCATAGCTGGTTATTGATCCATAGTTGTGGCTAGATAGCTGAGGGATATGTCATTTGGGTTGAGTTTCTCCCTTGTGCTAATGTGCTTCCTTTGCAAGTTGGTTTGTTTAGGAAGGTCCTATGTCTGGAGGGACACCCCGGTGAGTCGCTAGTGATTCCATGTACATGTGGATAAGCGACCATCTTCATGTATTGATTCTGGTGGTGCATGCTGGTGGTACATGCCAACTCTGATGGGTACGTGTGCAATAAGTCAGTGACTACGGCTCTTGTCTAAGCTGCGCTGCATTGGACTTGAGTATCATTAGTAGCATTGCTCCTAAGCCGCACGGTGGTATAGCGATTGGTCGAGAGTCATCTCAAAAGGTTTATCTATCTTTGTGAGTCCTACAATGACACTAAATTCATAAACACTTGTTATTACTGTTGCATACATGCTGGAGGCATGTAATTGGTATGTTGGTTAAATGTGACTGTTTAGTGCATCCTAGTAACTTATGGATTATGTATTGATTTCTGATATTGGATTCCTATAATATAACATGCTGAAAATCATATTTAGAACTGTTTATTATACTGCTTTGTATTCATGATTGATACGAATGATTATACGAGCCTGATTATTCGAGATTTCTTAATCGTGCATGACTGTTATTTTACTTATATTAACTGTTTAAACATGCATGTGTTACCTACTGGGATATTCGTATCTCACTCTATCTTTATTTCATTTTTCAGCTGATACGCGAGAGGGGGATTATAGTATTGATTTTCAGGGAGAGATAGCTGATTATTCACCGGAGGATTACTATTACCCGGATTTGGTCTGAGGTTGTGGATTGTCATGGATTTAGTTACTTTATCAGATTATTATATTTCATTTGAGTTCGATGTATTAGAGAGATGAGAGATGTAACGCCCCGAACCCGGGTCAGTGCAAACCAGCACTCAACCAGAACCTGGTTCGCTACTGTAACAACCCAAGTCGGTTCAACAACCAAACTCGAGGTGTTACCACGAAGCTGGGGTCAGATATAAACCAAGATTCACAGTAATTTTAAAACTAATTAATTACATCAGAGTTCTGGTGGCCAATAAAAAAACAATTCTTTATTCAATAATATCAATTCAGTTTACAATAAAGTTTATCTAATCAACATGTGACATTAATACCAATTACAATTCTACCCATCAAATTAAACCCCATCTTCGCGATTTCTCCAAGCAACCTGAAAAATAGGGGAAAACGGAGTGAGATTTACATCTCGGCAAATAGCAGGTGCATGCAATTAGAAACAGTCCAATGTAAGCAAATAGTCATGAGGTATTCGATTAATCAACGATAAGACGAGAAATCCAAGTTATCCATGGCAATTCCAAATAAAGCGATAAAACAGATGATCATGTACACATACCAGCAATTGGATGTTAACGAGGTAAACCGACAAAAGCGATAAAACACGTGCCATTGCAAGACTCACAAAGATGATAAGTATTTGAGATGACACTCGACTAAATGCTATACCATCGTACGACTTAGGGGCAGTGCTACTAATGATACTCAAGCCCCATGCAGCACAGGAACTCAACAGAGTTGGCATGTACCACCAGCATGCAGCACCAGAATCAATACATGGAGATGGTCGCTTATCCACATGTATAGGGAATCACCAGCAGCTCACCGGGGTGTCCCTCCAGACATAGGACCTTCCCAGAGCAAACTAACTTGCAAGGGAAGCGCGCTCGCACATAGGAGTAACTCAACCCAAACTAAATTCCACTTAGCTAACCAGCCAAAACTATGGATCCATATACAGCTAATCCCACTGACACAAACCACGATAAAACCACATACGGGAGGACACGCTACTGTAGTAGGCATACAAATTTTTACCCGTAAAGGATTACACATCTCTACACAGAGGATTACCCATCTTTGCCGTAAAAGCTAGTATCAACTCAACCACAGAAGCCGTACCACTCAACCGTAAAAGAAAAGCGAATAACAACATACCACGTACCAATCCATACTAAAATATTCAATTCCAAGAGAAAACCACGATTCAATCCTTACAAATCCAATTAAAGCCTTTTTCAGAATAACATATGCAATTTCCCAAATATATTCAAAATAAAACTCATGTATCATATGTTCAATAAAACTCAGAGTTTATGCAATTCCAGTAGCCAACATTCATATTGAAAACTCAAATAAAGTAAATCAAATCTTACTTAGAGTTTTTCCTTATTAATCCCTTTATTAGAATCAAATTTCCTATCTTAACACCTAAGATAGTTTCTATTTAGGTTTTCTGTATTTTTATTCTCCAGCATGTCCTACAGACCTAAAATAAAGTTTAGAAGATGTTTATAAGCTATAAATACCAGGTATTTTATTCCTAACATTAATCCCTATTGTTTAGCCCTTTTTCATACACTATTTTACCATTAAGACATTAAATATTTGGATGTTCTTCAAATATAAATTTTATAATTTCTATACCTCAATTAGGTCTTCATAAAGATGTTAGAATAGTTAAGATACTAGAAAAATTATTAGAGATTTATTTGGATTTCAAAAATCACCAAAATCTACAAATTCTGCTTAGAGCGCCTACCTCTACAGGGCTAGGCGATCCTGGGCGATCCTAGGAGCTCGTGCAAATTTAAACAGAAAATTCCAGATTTACAAAGTTTGGATTTTTAGGCTTTTGCTATATGTTTCTTTGGCCTAAATTAATCTACTAACATTTGAAAACATACCTAAAGCCCTCTAGATTAGTTTGCATCAATTAATTTCCAACCTATTACTATCCACATGATCATACCTATGATTATTCAATACTTTTCATATTTCTTCAAGTTTTGATTTTTGTGCTTAGCCTTTGGGTTTAATTAGTCTAAATTAATTCCCTAATATTCTAAATCATTCCTACAACACTCTAGATTAATTTGCATCAATTAAATACCATCCCATGCATATTTACATGATCAAACCAAGATTTCTTCTACACTTTGTGTATTATTTCAAGAATATCAAAACTCTATAATATAAAGCATTTGATTCCATGTAAATCCAGTTCCGTCTAATCCATTCAGACCATATTAAATCATAGAAAACGAAATCATGTAGTTCCTCACGTTTTCCAAGGTTACTAGTTGCCTTATATTCTAAAATCCTTCTTCCATTGAAGTTTCTAATTCTGGACCTGACTTTTGCTCCCAAACGCACCAACCTAGAGTTCTCTAATTCACATCTCCACCTTTAACATTGTAGTTCCATCAGCTCTGAACAAAACCCCCAAATTTGAAGGCGATCCACCGTACGTATTTTCCCCGATCGCGATTTGATGGAGACTGGTCGGACATCTCCAGCAACCTTCTTCTTCCTTTCTCTCCCTCTTTTCTCTCATTATAAAACCCACGAAAATTCTCTCTTGTCTCACCTTACTCTCCTATTTATACTTGGCTTTAGAAGTCCTAAACCAACCCTAATAGGTTCCTTTAATTTAGGTTAACCCAACCAAGGTCTAATTAAAGTCTAACTCCTTCTAATTAATTCCTACTTTTTCTCCACCTTCTATTTTTCTACCAAAACAATACTAATTAAATCTCTTATTATCTAGACTCCTCCTTACAACCTAATTTCGTGCCTAACACTCACTTAAATCCTAAATATTACCTAAAACCCAAATTAAGTTACTTTTCTCCCAATTAAGACCCGAATTTACCTACTTACCCTTTTTCCCACTTTATGCCTTAATTATCACTATTTTATTTTTAACTTGACTTAATAAATTATTTATTTCTATTTTCTAACCTTAATTATCATTTAATGATTTATTTCATAAATTACCCTTTCTGAAAATTACCAAAATACCCTTTTTACCCTTGTAGGCTAATTTCCTTAAAATTATTTCTTTATTTACAACTTCTTACCTATTTGAATTACTTATCCTCTAAATCTTCACTTTTTAACTTAACTCATATTTTCTTTTATTTATATATTTATTTATTTATTATGTGAAAATTTGGGGTTTTACAGGAGAGTAATGACCTTTTATTTTACCAGACTTAAATATTGATTTTGATGGTTAACTATATTAGTTTCTTGAGGATTTTAGACTATACTTCCGCACTCTGATAGTTACTTAATTCAATAGACTACTTATTTCTTTAGTCTGGTATATTCTTGATGATTATTTGATATGGGCCAGTAACACCTTAGATTTGGTTGTTGAACTGAATTCGGGTTGTTACAGTAGCAAACCGGGTTCGGGTAGGGTGTCGGTTTGCACTGACACGGGTTTGGGGCGTTACATTAAACCCTATTTAGGCCTTGTCCAATCTCTTGCACATCCATCTCCCTTCATTATTAGCACAAGGAGGAGCTTCGAGGGCGCCTTGGAAGAGGAGGAAGTGCTGCTCATCTACTGCTTTGGCTCCAAGTGGGACTTAACACACTTTAGACAAGGATCCAAGCTCAAGGTAAGCTTCTTTGTACCACTTTATTTAACATATGTGAATATAACAAGATTTGAAGCATGTGAGATTTCCTTGTATACTGTATACTTGCTTTTGGGATGGGTGTTGTGCTTTTCTCCTCCATTTTTTTTTATCTCTTTTCCATACCACCACGAAGGTGTTATTCTCCTGAGGTAAGGTAGGCCTTTTGGATAAATCAAAGGGAGCATGAGTGACTTTTTTAGTTGGATTTCCAGTGGCTCAAAGCTGCTATTTCTCCTAATATTTTTGTTATCTTATCTTCGGTCAATAGGGGAGTGTGTTCCCCTCGTAGCTCGTCTAATGTATCCCTTTGAGTAACCCCCCGTTACCCCTTCTTTAGATCTTCTCTTTTTGTGGTTAAAGGATGCGGATGTGATTATGATTGCATGCTGGATTTTGCTTTCTTATTGGCACATGATTTCACCATTGTTTAGGTATGCATGAGATTCTCTCTTTGTTCATCATCACTTAAAGCATGTAGGATCTTAGGTTAGGGTTATGTGTACATGTGAGTTCTTATCCAGTTCAGTTTAGCATGTATGAAAATTTGTTTTTAGCTCTTAAGTGCATTAAACACAAACATACACTTCTTGATGTGGTAAATGTCCAATAAAGCATGCTTTAGTTGGTTTCCTTCCTTGGCATATATGTATATATGGATTGTTGTTTCTGTTAACTAGAAAGAATCCAAACAGAGGTACTTGACCTCTGTCTCTTTGTTAAAATTAGTCCCAAAGGAGAGAAAAGGGGAAACCCCATCCATCCCCTTTAGTGTTGATTTTGAGAACCCTAAAGAAGAAGCCAAATGGCTCCATTCGAACCACTGTGGGCCCACACAGGGGCCCACGCAGACCTTGTACATGCTCACAAGTATTAAGGGCTGATTTTTTGTAGAAAAAGTGAAAAAATGGGTTTTTGCAGCTTAACCGAAAACTCATATCGGTTATGGAGGTTTTCTGGCTTAGCCGAAATTTAATTTCGGTTAAACCAGAAATACAGTATAACTGAAATAAATTTTCGGTTATACAGTATATCATGTTTAACCGAAATTAATTTTTGGTTACTTTAAAAATTTAATAAAAACCAGTTTTGAAGTGTTTGCTGATTTGTTGTATTGCTGAAGTTGAACCGGGTGAACCAGCAGGGTTTTCGGGTCAACCGGAAACCCAAAATGGGACATGAGCTTCCAAGCCCAATTTGATTCTTTAGTGGGCCTTCCAACGGGGCCCACCCAGCCCAAGATCATTTTTGAAGATAAATAGAATAATTGAAGTAATCTAAATGGGCCGAACCCTATGAAGCCCATCAAAAGTCCAAAAAGGAAGCATGCAGGCTTAGGATAGGTGGTTTGGCCGTGACCGTGGGTACGGGCCTATTGGGTCCACTAAGCCCATTGAACCAAGCAAGGGTAGGGGTCCTACACCTTCACCCAGAAAGTCTTGGGCTTTCAAGCCCAAGCCTAGGTATGGGCCCCAAGCCTAGGCTATGGGCCCCAAGCCCATTCCTAGCCCACTTTGGCAAAGATTAATAAAAAATAACTCAAAACACTTGGCAACTAGGGTGAGGCCCACTCAGGGGCCCATTAATCCATTCGGACTCACTCTTTGCATGTAAATCACTTAAATCCCCAACTTGAACTTTAAAATAAAAATCAATTCATTGAACCAAAGCCCAAAGGGCCTTCCAGGCTTAGACTGAGGCCCAAACCAAAGGCATGTGGGCTGGACTTAGCCCACCAAGGAACCCGCGGGCCTTCCAACGGGGCCTGCCAAATTAGACTCAGATCACTCTAAGCTAAAAAGATAAAATCAAGTAAAGGGACCCACACCACTTTGGCGGTCCTGCAAGACACAATAAAATGTGCATGTAGGAATAGGAATCGGGTGAGATAGACCAAAATTGACTCAAAACCAGGAAAACTTATGGGACCCGTCATCCGACGGGGCAGACCGGGGTGTCTACGGACTTCCCCGGACCGTAACTGAGATCTTGCTTAGAATCTCTAGCCGTAGACCGCCTAATAGAAAAACATAGGCATCCAGGTGTTTGCCTGCACCTCATCAGGCAGTGGCGACTCCAACGTTCCCAAATTACCCATTCGGAGGCGCGCACTAATCCCTAAGCCCCGCCGTGTGCGATTTTCCATGCGCACAGCCTGGCAACTCTGCTGGGGACTCTCAGCCCAATAGAACCCCTGGTTAAAGTGAGTCAACCTAAGAGGGATTTAGTTGATTTTAGGGTTTTACTATCTTGTTTTAGTAAAGCGTAGAATACGCGCAAATATACTTTCTGGGCAGTCCTGTCAAAAGAATGAGATAATTGCCTAAAGAAAGTGGAATTTAAGTGGTTCCTTGTGACCCTCCACTTACCTGGGGACTCTTCCAGAACCTCATATTGCGTGCCAATTCTGCACCTTACTATACGAGGCAGTAAAAATTCCTTTATCAACAAAATCCAGACAAAACTCACCCGATTAGACACAACCCTCAGCCCAATTGCACACACGGGCACACCACCACACCGTGGATGGATTTATTTTTCAGTTTTGTGATAAACTGCGTGAATGATCCGACCCTGAATGAATGGATACGGATACTGCTCTTCTCATCCAAAACTTAGATCTCTCTAGCAGCCACCATTCTGATTCTTATGAATTGACTTTTGGGATGGTATTAGCACCTACGCTCCCGTGGCTTGCCGGGGAAAGCAAGGTAAACCCATCTCCCCAGTTTTCTGGAGTCCATTAGTGCCACAGGTTTTTTGCCGTGGTACGCGAGGATCCAGTATTGGTCCAGACCCTTGTAGGCATATGTCTCGAGATAGGTATCCTTCCCCACCTATCGCTTCTGAATAAATAGGGACTTTGTGAATATGCTGTGAATGATGAAATAAGAAGGGTAAAATCAATTTAAAACCCAAGAGTCCATCAGGGGTAGCAACTTCTGTTTTTTGCATCAAATTGAGTAAACCATAGATCATGGGCTGCCTTAGCTCTAATTTAGGAAGCCAACCTAACTTTGATCAAGGGAACCACCCTAGATCCATGCATCGAGTCCTGCGAGCTGTGGGCCCTGACCCATTTGAGTCCACTGGAAGCACCCTGAGTCCGGGTCGGCCTTTTGAGCAGATGAAAGCCGACCAGATTAGACAATCAGATGAAAGCATGGCAGATCAGAACAGGGGCACCGAAGCCTAGATTTAGGGATTTGGCTTGCTTGCCTTGAAGCAAATTTGTATCCTTCCTTTTGGCTCCCAACAGCCTTAAGGATGAATCCTTTGCAGCTTTCTGTGAATATCATGTAATTTTCGCCCTCAATGGCAAGTTGTAAATTCTTTTGGTTTGACACCTGAAGTCAAAGGCAGACAAAAGAACGGATGATGGAAAGGCTGACTGGGACTTAGATGTGCTTCCCTACACAAGTATGTCTAGGGGTAGTGATAAGTCATGAAAATACCACATTATAGCACATTTAATTCATGACTTATCTGGTTTTATTTCATATTTAATTCCCAATTTTACTTAGAAATTGTCAAAATCTTTCATCTCTATATTTTATTTTCATTGTCTAAATTATGCCTAATTTGTTGATGTAGAGATACTCTTGGTGATTATAGAAGTCACGGTTCAAACGGCGTAACAATCGGAGTCAAATTGTAGAAGATATGACCAACGTTCGCTGGCCGTTCGCCTGCCGTTCGAACGTTGGTGTTCTACAGAGAAACCCGAGAGCAGCATTCGCTGGCCGTTCGCCTGCCGTTCGAACGTTGGTGTTCTACAGAGAAACCCGAGAGCAGCGTTCGCTGGCCGTTCGCTTGTCGTTCGAACGTTGGTGATCTACAGAGAAACCCGAGAGCAGCGTTCGCTGGCCGTTCGCCTATTGTTCGAACGTTAGTGAAAAATAGAGAAATTGTGAGCAGCGTTCGCTGACCGTTCGATGAACGTTCGAACAAGAGAAGAGGAAACAACTTTTTGACCTGAACGTTCGACCCGCGTTCGATGACCGTTCGAACGATCAAATATTAAATCCTGTTATAAAATTCCAAACTTTGCGGATTTGTTTCCCTTTTCTTGGGGATCTTCTTCTAGTCTTTAGGAGGATTTTTAGGGGTTTCTAATAAAGAAGATTAGGTCGTTTTTGGACTTGAAAATCGTGGATATACAAGGAAAGGAAGTTCTCTCTTCCTTAGGAGTCTTGGAAGGCAAGTTTCTATTTTCTCTTCAAGGGATTTCGGGGAAAGTTTGGAGATATAAAAAGGAGGAGCTTGAACGTGAATGAGGAGGATTGATGCTGGGAACGTGAGGAAGAACTAGGAACATGGGAGATCAAAGCTTGGACTCCATTAGTTTACTTCTTCTCTTTTTAAATATACTTTGTTTTTAATGGTTATTCCTAGTTCAGTCATGAACTAATTTTTCTTTCTAAGGCTTTGATGTAATCTAAACATGATGTTTTAATTCTGAATACTATTGCTAAAGGATTTATGATTCACTCTTTGAGTATTTTATTATTGTGCTTAACCCAATTGAGTATTTGATCACCATTCAATTGTTTTTGATATTTGTATTGAGACCGAGAGGAGATATACAATTTTAGTTCCTATGATAAAATACCATATTCTACGTGTTGATAGAGATATTGGCATGGTTTATGTAGTTTTGTGTTTTTGGACATGAAAATCTACAGATCTTAATGTGCCTTGTTGCTTTTAAATTCACATAGAGATATCGTGAGTTATCGTGGGGAGGTAAGTTCGTTGGTGCTCGAGAGAGACCATTGGATAGAATAGGGATTTTCGCTTTCAAATTGGATTATAACATTCAGTAGCATGTGTATTCAAGAGTTAATTCAGATTTGTTTATGATGAAATCAAATGCCTTAGTATTTTAAATCTCTTATTAAATCTTACTCTAATATTTTCTTAGTTAATAATTTTAATTGCTAGTTAAAAACCCATCTCACTTTTTGATTATCCAAATAGAATTTAGGATAGTAATTTCAGTATTTAGTAGCTACCATTCTGTAAGCACCTCATTTTTGCGCTCCCGAAAAGCCAGAAATGCAAAACCCGGCTAAAAAGTCAAACCCTGAGGGGTGGAAAGTTGCCCTTTTAATCAGATAAAATTTGGCCACCTTGCTTTATCTCAATGGATAGAGAATCTCGACACGAGTCCAACGCAACTGGGTTTGCGGGAATCGGAGTCCGGATGAGGGTTCTGCGGGCGGTCAAACTTGAGGAAGAGCCGAGAGTTGACTTTTCCTCGAATTCCGTGCCAAGTACCTTGCTCTATACCATTGGATAAAGAATCTCGACACGGTTCCAACGCAACTGGGTGTGCAGGAATCGGAGTCCGAATGAAGGTTCTGCGGGCAGTCAAACTTGAGGAAGAGCCGAGAGTTGACTTTTCCTTGAATTCCGTGCCAAGTGCTTAACCCTATGTCATTGAATAGAGGGCTCCGATATGAGTTCAACGCAATTGAGTTTGCTCAAATCGGAGATCAGATGAAAGAAATATAAGCTGTCGAAGTTTCCGGGCGGCAAATGCCGGAAACTTCACACGTGGCGCAGGAATTGCACACGTGGCAGCCAACGCAGCAAAATATCTCGGGGGTTAAATCTTGAATATCCAAAAATCTCAAGGACTAAACAAAAATTCGTACAGGGCAATCCGTAGATATCCAAAAGTGTCAAATCGGTCGAATCGGTCAAGTCGAAGGGCAAATCCGTAATTTTTTGATTCGTATCCGGTCAAATATATCGGATACACATACCCTTGTGTATATCCGGACTCCAAGGCCGGATACGAAGATCTGCTCGGCGAGATTCTCGCCGATTCTCCGACAAATTCGCGGCGGAATTAATTTTTGCCAATTATTATGTTTTGTATCCGGACTCCAAGACCGGATACAAAGGCAACTTAGTGTATCCGGCCTTGGAGGCAGGATACACAGGGTTTATAGTGTATCCGGACTCCAAGTCCGGATACATTAAGTTTTTTATAAAAGGGGGCAGCAGCCCCCTTTCCAATGGTTGCTGGCTTTTACCCTTTTTCTCCCCTTTCCTTCACCATCCGAACCACCTTCTCTTGACCTCCCTTGCCTCCAATGCCCTCCTAGATCATCACAAGTTGTTCCCACCCCTCCTTCCTCCATTCCTCTCCATCCTTCTCCATCTTCTATTGAAACAAAGAGAAGCCTTGCTGCTGTTGGTGTAGGAAGAGGGAGCGTCCGGCCTTGTCTGCTACAAAAAGTGACTCTACACACCATAGGGAGAGCTTAGGGTTTGAAGGTAAGATTTCTTACAGTATTTTATTGCATATATGTTAAAATGAAGGTTTTCTAAAGGGTTCACAGTGCTTGGTTTTCTCTATGCCATAAAATCTGCTTTCATAATAATGGTGCATGCATTATCCTCTTGTTTCCACCATAAGGAGATCTCCAAGTTAAGAGATGACATTCGTAGGGTTTCATGAGAGAGTGAGATCGAAGCTCGGAGTGACATGAGGTTGCTATTTTAGGCATAATGTCATTGTCCTCCTCTTTGGTTTCCACAAGGGGAGCATGTTCCCTAAATATCTTTTCTAATGTACCCTTTATGTAACCCCCCACTTCCATTTCTTTGTCTCTTTAAATTGAAATGCAAAGATGAAATTAGCATGATCTTGCTGTGAGTTATGAATGATATACATGCTAGGTTAGGTCTTTGTTTTGTATGCATATAGCTTAGTGGTTGACCTATACATGCTAGAATACACAATCACTTGAAGCATGTCTTTCTTCACCTTTAGGATCACGCAAATGTACAACTTTGCTCGCTGTTTTGTGTGACTCACCATGATTCTCATTCCTCTATAGCTGCTGTTTTCACTTGTACAACATGCCACCATGTTGTGTATTAATGCCTCCATGCTTGCCTTTGTTTTGTTCCTTGTTTTGTGCCAACGAGCATGACCCCTCCCCCCACTTGTAGTTGCTGCTCTTAACACCCCAGGCGAGCTTTATATGACAAATTAGTGAGCGTGCACAGTACCTTTAGAGCTGCTGCCGGCAGCAGTAGTAGCACCCCTTTCCCGTCTTCATTAGGTGTGATTGGTATGTTGTGCTTGAGGTGCTTGTACCATGGGTAAGCCTTCCTATTGTCATGATCCACCTCCCCACTTTCTCACTGTTTCCGGCCCCTAGAAACATGCTAACCCCCTCCCAACAGCTGCTGTCCTCACCCTCCTCCAGCATGCATGCCACCCAAGCATGATTACGTGGTTAGCTTCTTTTATTCACGTATGGCATGCACCAATTCCCTTCAAAGTTAGAGGCATGCCAGGTCATTCATGCTTACTTTTTTCCATATTCTCATGTGCACATGCACCTACAATGTCTGGAACATGCATAAAGAGGCATGTGATTTGCATGTCTCGAGAGTACGGATTCAGGTCTGTTGCTTGCTCGGATTTTCTTGATTAAGTATGCTTGCTGCCTCTGGAGCCATGGAAACCCAAAGCAGTGACACTTTGGTCCCTGTTTCACTAACATACATGATCCACAGCAGACTTGACCCCCCATGCACCCATGGCTAAGCCCCTTGCCTTAGCTAAGAAGCCCAAAAGGAAACCAAATGAGGCCTCTCCCCAAATCTGAAACAATGTGGGCCTTCCCAGGGGTCCACATGACCTGCAAAAAACTCCTAGGAAGCCCTGGAAGCCATCCCAATGGCCTAAGCCCGAAAAGGCCATTTTTTAGGTGATCCAGCAACTCAGGCCGGATCGCCTATGGCCTGTGTGTATCCGGCAACTAAGGCCGGATACACCCAGAAATGTGTTTTTTTGTATGTTTTGATGTCTTGCCGAATTTTGGGACCGATTTGAACCAAAACCACTGAACCAGCAGGGTTTCCGGGTCACCCGGAAACCCAACTTGGGACCTGGACCACTGGTCCAACTTGGTACCTTAGTGGGCCTTCCAACGGGGCCCACCAAGCCCGATAAGCTCAAAGGCATGCAAATGAATAAGTTAAGTGAAATGAACCATTTGAACCGGGCGGGCCAAACCCAATGCGGCCCACCCGAGCCTTGATGTGTGGAATGATGTTTAAACTGCGTGGTTTGGCCGAGACCTAGGGCAAGGGCCTATCGGGCCCGCCAAAGCCCACTAACCAAACCAAGTGAAGGGCTCAAACCCTAACTTCATGGAATTTGGGCTTTCAGGCCCAAAACTGGATCACGGGCCCCAAGCCCAGTGACCAGCCCATTCTTGGCAAAACTAAATAAAAATAGTTCCAAAGCACCCTTGGAAACCATCATGGGGGCCCACCCTGGGGCCCGCCAACCAACGCAGTCTAACCCTTTGCATGAAAATCACCTAAAATTTCAAACTTAAACAAATTAAGTAAAATCAACTCATTAACCTAAGCCCAAAGGACCTCCTAGGCTTAGGCAGAGGCCCACCAGGGGCACACGTGGGCTTAGTCAAGCCCACCAAGGGCACCGTGGGCCTTCCAACGGGGCCCACCCAATCAGACTCAGACAATTAAGTTAAGCAAAGATAAAATCAACTAAAGGGACCCACACCACTCAGGCGGTCCCGCCAGACTTAATCAAAATTGCATGCTGGATTAGTAATCGGGTGAGTGAGAGACCAACTGAGTTGACTCAAACCAGGGAAACTTATGGGACCCGTCACTTGACGGGGTGGACTGGGGTGTCTACGGACTTCCCCAGACCGCGACCGAGAACATACTTAGAATCTCAAGCCGCAGACCAAGCCTTAGTAGAAGAACTTAGGCACCCAGGTGTCTGCCTGTACCCCATCAGGTAGTGGTGACTCCAAACAATCCCGAGGCACGCATCGTTTTGCGTGCGCCTCGTCGTGCGACCAAAATCGGGCGCGCACACATTCCCTGTGGGTTTGACACTCTATTTCATCACTTTATTACTTGTTACGAATTCGTGCACTTGCGAAAAAGTACATCAGGTAGTGCCTCGTTAGGCACAAACCTTGTAGGGCTGTGCACACACCTTTTTGATGTACCTTTCATATTCATTTTTTTGATATCGGAATTCTGAATGGTAATATCATTTAGCCTTGGCTTTAATCTTGTACAAGCATTTTCATGCATCAAATGCACGCACTTCAAGATCATCTGCATAAGCGTGCCTTATCAAATCGTTTCCAAAGAGAAATTCCTAAGAATTTTCAAGATCAAAATTGCCCCTTAGTGTGCATCAAACTTGCACCGGGACTAAGAATGGCTCCAATGTCCTGTGCCTTAACCAACTTCAGCCTAATCAAGAAAAGGTGATTCTTAGCAAAGAAAAGAAAATGGGCTGTGACCCAGCCCAAAATAGTAAGTCAAGAAAAATCAAGGATAAGTCCGACCCTTGCTGCTGGCCATCAGTCAAATTGAAAGGACCAAGAAAAGAAAAAAGAGAGAAAAAATAAATATATCATGTGGACCATGCATTCAGGCATGTCAAGTCTCAAGGGTAGCCCCATGGCCTTACCTAAGTCATTCTTGGGCCAAGCCCTCTTTCATTTCTCGTGGGTTCTGGGCCACTGCCCTCCATTCAATATATCAGTAATAATGGGCCACTGCCTTCCATCTCGTACTATCAAGTAATGGGCCAACACCCTAAAGGTCATGCAATTCATGCCTTAGAGTAGGTAGTGTAATAATTCATGCTAGTACACGTGGCATGCTAACGAATGGTCCAATGCCCTAAATAAATCATGTATTCTAGTGCGGGCCAATGCCCTTCATACTATATGCTAATGCTGGGCCGAAGCCATTCATATCATGTGTGGTTCACTCATAATGAAAGTCAATGATAAAGGATTGGTCTTCCCAAAAATTTCTACATTTCATGACTCATTTGGGCAGCCTATGCCTCAACTCTTGTGATACTTGTACAACTTGGTTTTGGTTCTTGATTTCCACTTCTAAGGGTTATTTGGAAGGTGTTCGAAGTGACGGAATCAAATTATCCTACTTCTATAGAAATCTGGAACGGAAACTCTTTGTAAGACCTTCTTTAGTAAAACGTACCCAAAATCCTTGTTATTTAGAATTTTGAGATACTTCCAGTTGGAAAACTTCCTAGACACCGACATATCACTTATACATAGGTTGGATTTGAATAAAAACAATTGGTAGTTCAATCTGGGCTAAAAATCACTTTTTTTGGAAAATCTGGTAAGGGCGCTCGATAGGTCGCTTGAGCTTACTTCGAGCAGTTGGAGATTTGCTTTCGGATTCTCTGTTTCAGGTAGGTCGCTAGAGCAATTGTTCGAGCGGCCATGCCTTGGGTCCTTACCTAAAATGGTCGCCCGATGCCGCGCTCGAGCGGCTGTTCAGGCGACTAGGTTTCTTTGACAGTTCGCGAAATCCGAACTTTTGGGATTTGGGGTTTTTCTCAAATCTCACTTGTTTTGGGTGTTTTTGGGCTCTAAATTGCTCCTAGCATGTGGGGAAAACTATTTCCTACAAAACCCCTCAAAGAAATCACTCTTAATGGCAAGAATGAACAAATTTGTATTCAAACCCTAACTTCCACATTCCATATACGATTTTGGCCGAAAATTTCAATAAGAGTCGGGGTGGTGTTGCTTACCTCTTGCAATCACTTAAGCAAGTCTTCTTGCTTCCTTTGCAACCCACGAACAACACTTCTTGGTTTCGTGGATGCTTTTCCCCAAATCTCCAAGATTCCACACGAAAATGGCAACTTCCTTCTTTCTCTTCTTTACTTGCTAAGGTTTGTCAAGTGGATTCAAAGTGCATGCATGGGATGTGATGAGAAGGAAAAGATTAAGGAGAAGATGAAGAAGAAATGAAAGTAGGAAGGGAGGAGGAAGATGAAGAAGAGAGAAAGAGAGGGGTCGGGTGTGGGGTTTGGTCGAATGGAATTTCTCTCTCTCTCTCTCTCTCCCCCCCCCCCCTCTTGTTTCTTCACTTAAACAACTTCCACCAAACACCAAATTCACAAGTTTGCCATTCCCTTCAGACACCAAGGTTATTTCACCTTTGCCACTCCACCAATTACTCACCTTCATCGGCTACTGACAGACTTGGCTTAGCCACTTTGACTGGCTTTCAACCTTGGGCTTCTCCAACTCCACCTGCACAATAGGTTCGCAAATTAGGGTGTGCTAAGGGTCTTGGGACTGATGTTTCACATTCTACCCTCGTAAAAAGAAAATGTCGTCCTCAAAATTTACGTTGCGATTCACCGAAGAGTATAGGATACTTCTTTCTCATTCCGACTTCATTCTCCCATGTAGTTTCTTCTACATTATGATGCTGCCACAAGAATTTCACCAACGGAACGGTCTTGGTGCAGAGAACTTGCTCTCTTTTATCTAGGATCTGGATAGGACGCTCTTGAAATGTTACATCCTCACAAACCTCTAGTGGCTCAAGGTCTATGATATGGCTAGGATCTGGTACATAACGACGAAGCATGGAGACGTGGAATACGTCATGTACACGGGCTAGCTGAGGTGGTAACTCCAATCGATAAGCAACAGGCCCAACTGTAACGCCCCGGATCCAGGTTTATTTAAACACATAAACCCAAATCTGGTTCGTTAAAGAAAATGGCCCAAAACACTATTTCAGACTTAAACAACTTCATTTATTATATTAGAGTGCGGAAATAAAATCATCATTCAGAAGGGCGGAATTAAACTACCAAAGTAATCCTTTTATTTTTCATCTATGAAGTCTGGAAAGGGTTCAACTAAATAACATCCACCAAGGTGTGGATTAAAGATACTAATCATCCTTTAAATGACAATCAAAATCCTTAATCAAAATACTGAATATAATCCCTAAGTAAATAAATCTAAACGTCTCTCTAATTCCTACATAGGAATAAAATAATCTTCCTCCTGGTATTCACCCGGTGTCTTTACCCTGGCAACGTTCTCTCCAGGAATATCTGAAAACAAAACCGACAAAACAATAATGTGAGAAACACTATCTCAGTAAGCAGTCATGCAAATAGTTGACCATAATAAAGTATGCAATGCTTAATCCGAATAACCACAATAAGAATCAAGACAACAATGAAATACAATTTGTCCACCTCATGGGACTCATGAAATAGTATACCAGAAAAAGAGAGTAGACATGTGCCAATATGCTACCTAACCGAATTACGATGGATCAGCCGCTCTGCTGTCTGGCTATTCAACACCAACGGAAGAACCCAACCATGAGTTAGCGTGTACGGCCAACCAATCCAGGAGTGGATAACGTAGCGACCGACCAATCCAGGAGCGGTACCATCCCCGAGATGATGGAATGCCTCAAACACAGAATTCAAACCCCTCTAATACACATTTCACTTGCTAGCTATTCTATGGATCCACATAACTGCTAAGCCCACTCAACAATGAGAAAACCAACCAGGGTAATGGACATACTTCTCAATGACACCCACCAAATACAGAACCATATTTGTAACCAAATCCGCCCATGCGGGATAAAACAGGCACCATGCCTTGTCACACCATGTGACCCAAAACCAAACAGAATGTACTAAGTCATATGTCCAAAACTCCAGGTTTCAACAGGTCAATATGTCCCGAATGTGTATCGACTCCATCGATGCACACAATACCTTCATATCACCCAAACACAGGTGTATGAACACACAAAACCATCCTTGGTTAAAAATAAAATCTTTTGGAACAATAGAATCATGTAAAAGTTCTTCTTTAGAAACATCTACCCAAAATCTTTATAAAATTGAATTTTAAACATCCACCAATGTAAAAACTTCCCAAATACCCCAATCTTGATGGTACATAGGCTAAAATTTAATAGAACCACTTCCTTAGTGAAAACTAAGTTGAAAAGTCAAGTTTCCCAAAATCTGACAGACTGGTCGCTCGAGCGGCCAAGGGCGCTCGATCGGCCTTTCAAAACAGGTAATTTCAGGGTAGGTCGCTTGATAGGTCACTCGAGCGACTATTCTAGCGGTAGTACAATCTGGGTAAAATTGCTTTCGGGTTTTCAACTATATACATAGATCGCTCGAGTTACTGCTCAGGCGGTCCGATACGTGAAAATCTGTAACTTTGCGAAATTTAATAAAAATTCCACAACTCAATACTCAATGCATAAAAAACATTCTAAATCATTCCAAAATACATTATACGCATGCTAGAACAATTCCGAACACATAAAACATCATAAATAACGAAATCAATGCATCAAACATCGAATAACCATGAATATCGTCTAAACGTGAATTTAGAATTTATGTAAGTGTCAAGGGACTACTTACCTAGTTTTTGGAACTTAAATCTCCTCTAAGAGCCTCGAAATATCACCCCAAGTTTTGTCAAACGATACTAACAAGTCCGATCACGTCTGAGTTAAAAATCACACTTTTAAAATTCTTTAACATACGAAAATCTCCAGAACAGAATTTGTTATTAACTTGCTCTTACCTGAGTTCTCTAAGCACGAAAATACTCCTCCTTCTTCTCTAAGATGGCTCCCACAATTGTTTAGGGTTTAGGTTTGATCACAAGGCAACTAAGAAAGGAAAATAGGAAACAAGAGAACAACTCACGGCTCCTATTTTTGATGTTTTGTGCTCAACGTGAACTCCATGCACAACTAGCTTTAGTTTAATATTTAATAGCTTTTACTTATTTGCCCTCTTCTCCTTTAAGCCAACTTAAATCAAACCATTAAACCAACTCAATCCCTTGGGTCAACCCACATTCCTTGGGTTCGACCAACCCCTTTGTATTCTCCTTGATTATAATTAAATTAATTCTTACTAATAATATATTAGCACAATAATTAATATATTAAAATTATATTCGGTTTTATAATTAGGTGCTCACCTTATACCAGCTCTCCTATCATATCCGGTTCATCTTGAACTCCTTCGGGTTGAACCAAAATTTCATCTCCTGCATATTATTAACCAATTAGTTTAGTTACTAAAATCTGGGATTTTACACCAACTGTCCCAATAATCCTAAATGGACCAATGAATCTGGGGGACAGCTTGCCTTGCTTGCTAAACCTCAAGATGCCACGGTAAGGAGATATCTTCAAAAACACCATATCTCCTACCTCGAACTTCAACTCTCGCCTTCTTACGTCGGCGTAGCTCTTTTGTCTATTTTGGGCTGTTTTCAGCCGCTTTCTGATCAAATTCACCTTATCTACACTGTCTTGAATGATCTGCAGTCCCAAATATTGCCTTTCACCTACTTCTTTCCAACACAACGGGGATCTACAAGTCCTCCTGTACAAAGCCTCAAATGGAGCCATCTTGATGCTTGCTTGGTAACTGTTGTTATAGGCAAATTCTACCAAGTCCAAATACTTACTCCAATGACCTCCAAAGTCTAATACACAACATCTTAACATATCCTCCAAGGTCTGAATCGTATGCTCAGATTGCCCATCTATCTGTGGATAGAAGCTAGTACTAAACTTCAGCCGTGTTCCCAAACCCTCTTGCAAACTCCCCCAAAACTTAGAAGTGAACCATGGATCTCGGTCAAATACAATAGATACTGGTATACCATGCAACTTGACGATCTCACGTATATACAGCTCGGCAAGTGATTGTAGGGGCTGATCCTTCCGAACAGGTAGAATATGAGCAAAATTAGTCAGTCAATCCACTATAATCCAATTGGAATCTAGCTGCTTCACTGTCTTAGGCAAATCTGAAACAAAATCCATGGCGATATGCTCCCACTTCCATTCCGGAATAGGAAGCGGTTGTAATAACCCAGGTGGTCTCTTGTGCTTGGCCTTCACTTGTTGGCACACCAAGCACTTTGACACATATTCGGCAACTTCTTTTTTCATTCCAGACCACCAATAAATTTCTCTAAGGTTTCTATACATTTTGGTGCTTCCGGGGTGTACAACATATCGTGATCTGTGTCATTCCTTTAGGATTACCCTCTTGATATCATCATCATTGGGTACTTAAACCCTACCTCTAAATCTTAGTATACCATCATTAATACTGCCTATCTCTAATTCTTCGTACAAGATCCGGCTCATCAAGTCCATGAAGACTGCTGGGGCATTCGTCAACCCAAACGACATCACCCGAAACTCAAGTGACCGTACGTCATATGAAACGCCGTTTTCTCTACATCATCTGGAGCTACTCTCAACTGGTGATAACCTGATCTCAGGTCTATCTTAGAAAACCAGGAGGCTCCCTTCAACTGATCAAAAAGATCGTCTATCCTTAGCAACAGATACTTGTTCTTGAAAGTGACTTAATTCAACTGTCTATAGTCTATGCACAACCTCATACTGCCATCCTTCGTTCTTACAATTATCACCGGTGCACCCCAAGACGATGCATTATGCCTAATAAATCCCTTAGCTAACAGATCATCAATCTACACCTTCAACTCATCATACTTTGGTCTAGACATCTTGTACGATTGGTTGTAAACCGGTTGTGTACTAGGCATAAGTTGGATCTTGAATTCCAACTCCCTCTGGGGTGGCAATCCAAGTAAATCATCCAAGAATACATCCGCAAACTCACAAACTACTGGCACCTCCCCAATACTCAACTCCTTGCCCTTTGCTGGTTGCACTTCAATCTAAGCAACCAAACTAATACGGGTGTTCAAACCTTGGCTCATGAAACAATGGATTGGACTATTAGGTTTACTGACTATGATTGACTTGTTATGACAGTCAATAATCACATGGTGTCTCAACAACCAGTCCATGCCTAAGATCACGTCATCTCCACTAAAGTTCAGACTAATCAAGTCTCTAGGCAACTCCATCTTGTCTAATCTAATCATACAATCACTATAGACTGTCTCCACCTCACTAGTCTCACTCTCAGAATTCAGGTAGGAAGGGACTAACCCAATATGGCATGTGTGCGCACCTCGGGCGCGCTGAAAGAGCATGTTACAATCTGTTATAGAGTCGCCACTACCTGAAATGGTGCAGGTAGACACCTTGTTGATTTTTGGTCTGCACCAGTGATTCCGGATAAGTGACCTGATTACAACCCAGGGAAGTCCTTGAACAGCCTGGGTTGTCCCACCGAAATGGGTTCCCTTAAATTAGTTGGATATTTAATGGGCTCTCTTATTTATTATTTATTATTTTTTTCTTTTCTAATTTTTTTATCATTTTAAGTGTACAACAAATATTAATTTATATGTACAAGGCCTCCACAAAATTACATTGAAAGTAAAACCATATGAACAAAACAAAACCATACTAAAACAATTTTCAACCACAAGAAAGAATCATCGCTTCAATGCTTGTTTCATTTGCTTTTTCCCTTTCTTATTATTTATTATTTTTTGTTTTGTTTTGTTTTCTATTGTTTTTATCATGCAAGATTAACTAATTACTAATTTACAAAGTAAGAAAATGAGACCACCTGAACTACTTTTAACCATGGCCTGATTACTAATTTACAAAGGAAACAAACAAAATGAAACAACCTGAATTACTGCGCTATCCACATTCAAAGATTCATATCTCCCTCAATTCTTAACCAAATTGTACAAAATTTGATTCCTTAGAATCATGACTTTAAACACTAAAATAACCTATAGTAGCTTTCAAAAATTCATTTTTCATTTAAGAGATATGAAGCTCCAAAATTTACTGTTATACATTTCCAATTGAAAATCTGAACCAAAGAAAATTAAAAATAAAATACCTACTCATAGTGTAAGGTCTCAAGCATATTTTTAGATTAAACTAAAATAAAAATACCACAAATCTTATGAAGGACTCCAGACTTGAATCAAACTAGAACTAGGTGAAAAAAATTGGTTTATCTGGAAAACATGTGCAAACCTAATGCAGGAAAAAAAATTCAGAACTTTACATCTTTGTCTGTTTTTTTTTTACATGATAAAATTACCCAAAGCCATCAAACATATATACATGTCTCTCATCAATCATGTAATCTTATCTCAAAAATTGTAATGAAAGAGAGGTCTCATACAATGTATTAAACAAATGACTCACCTGTTATGGATTGACACTTCAAATCAAGTCTTGGAGCCTTGGTGTGTCGTGAACAGCAGTTTTCCTTTCTCCCTCCTTGCTAGCGTCCCTCTTCTTTTCTCCACTTCTTCCTACTTGCTGCTTTTTCTTTCAAAGAACTCTCTTACTTGCTCTTTTTTTTTTCAAAGAACTCTCTTACTTTTTCTCCTCCCCCTTTCCCCCAAACTTCAAGCCCTTTTATAGAGGATTCCCACCCCTTCAACTTCTTAACTTCTCCTCTTAAACACCTAAACTCCTAACTCTTCTCTTAAACACCTAAACTCCTCATCTTCCTCTATTAAACTCTCATTTTCTTAACTTCTCCTCTTAAACACTTAAACTCCTAACTCCTTCTATTCCTCTTTTAAACCCTTCATTCATTTAGGTTTGGTCAAAGTCTATATTGTCCTACATTTTTATTAGGCTTATATTTCTTAGGCTTAGTTTCAATATCTCAAGAGAATATGAGTTGGACCAATTCGTCCAACTCATTTCTCTTTGTTTATTTTTTTATTATTATTTTCTTAATCTTAAACTTTTATTAACTTTGTTATTTATTTGCATAAGAAACCCTATTAGGAAACTTACTTATTTACTAAAACAACCCCACAAATGTTTAATTTCTAATTGGTTACATGGCAGCCACCATGGCGTAAACGTGGCTGCCATGTGGCATCCAATTTCGGTTTTGTAAAAAATCCCCAAACTACCCTTTATTTCTTTTATTCATAACTTAGCCATTTGAGATCCGATTTAAGCACGGTTTGGTGCATCGTAATCGGCTCAGAATTCTCTTTATTATGGGCTTGTTATTTCAAAAAGTCGGGTCCACTATAAAACCTCGATTTACGTGCCCACATATATGCCGGTTTAAGATATGCTTCTTGGGCAATTTTATGCTACAAAAATGGGGTGCTGACAGCTTGCACAGCTAGGTGTAATAAATGAATGGGTAGCTCCCGAAT
Source organism: Buxus sempervirens (assembly GCA_947561395.2). Lineage (NCBI taxonomy): Eukaryota > Viridiplantae > Streptophyta > Magnoliopsida > Buxales > Buxaceae > Buxus > Buxus sempervirens. The sequence goes on from OX387195.1 coordinate 2,132,086, forward strand.
CAAATAAACTCATAGCAGAATGATCAGAAATAAAGATGGTACCTCCTACAATCGCTGGTACATCTGGTTTAGGCTGAATGGATGGGGCATCTGCGAAGGCTCTGGCCTGTAGAGGCTGTGGCTGTAGTGCTACAAGCTGAGATCTCTGCTCTGCCTGATATGATCCACCTCTATCGCCGGCTTGCCCTGCTGCCTCGGGCCTCCATGACCTCCACGATAAGGATGTGGCCTCTGATGTCTAGGTGGGGCTGCAGTGGACGGTACCTCAGTCGCCTGATAGGGTCTGGTCTAGAGTGTCTGATAAGTGGAAGGATGCGGGCACTTGTGGATCTGGTGACCATGCTGCCCAAAATGGAAACACACTCCTGTCGGCGTAAAACATGGTCCGGGCATGTGGAATCTGCCGCATCTCTGGCAACTGGCACTACCCATCCCCCGGCTCGGCTCTCCTCTAGCCTAGACCCCTCCACTGGGTCTCCTCTAATCACCAGTAATATATCTCTGCCTGCCATCTCTACCAGAATGCCTCCTTTGCCTACGTGCTAGCCTAGGTGGCACCCTCTGTGCTCTCGCCTCCTCAGCCCCTCTGAACTGAGCCCTCTCAATCACTGTAGCTCTCCTCAGTAACTTGGAGAAACTACCACTTAGGAACATCTCCACTTGGTCCTTGATATCCTGCCTAAGGACTCTTTCGAAATGACGGGCCTTCTTGCCCTCTATACTGATGAGATGTGGGGCAAACCTCGATAACTCTATGAATCTCGCCACGTACTGAGCCACAGTCTGGCTCCCCTGAGATATATGGAGGAACTCTGCCTCCTTTTGTAGCCTGACCTCCTCAGGAAAGTACCGGTCGAAGAGCTAACCTTGGAACTCCTCCCAAGTAAGTGTGACTCCCTCTATAGCCATCTTGGCCATCACTGACCTCCACTAGAAGTCAGCCTCACCCTCTAGTACATAGGTAGCTAGGCCTACCTTATCCTCATCTCCGCATCCTATGGCTGCTAAGATTTTCTCTATCCTCAACAACCATCTCTCTGCCTCCATGGGCTCAGGATGCCCATGAAAAGGAGGGGGAGACATCCTCCTAAACTGCCTCATAGCATCTGCTATTTGGTCACCTTTCTCATGACCGGGAGGATTCTGCCCATTATGATGGGTCGCAGCAGCATGTTGCTGGAACAACCTGGACATCTCGCCCTACACTCTCCAAATCTGGTCTATCTGTCCCCTAGAAACTGGGACACCAGGTGGGACAACACTTGCAGCAACCGGAACTCCAACTGGAGCTGCCATAGGATCCTCAATAGGATCAACAACTGGGTCTACAACTGGGTCTACAACTAGATCATCTGCTGGTATACCCGCGGGATCATACCCTGGTACATAGGCAGTAGCCGCTCTACAGCCTCTGCCTCTCAGTCTAGGTGCCATGGTACTGAAATTTAACAGATACAATCGACTTATGCAAATTCAACCAAATTAATTTAAACAAGTACAACCAACTACAACAATCTATTTAAAACGAAGAATTTACATGCATTCCATAGTTACAAAAGGAGGAAGAAATCTGAAGGAATACTTCATCACTACCACTCCCTTCAGTATATCTGCAGCTATACGAAGGTCGGGGTTCGTCTCACAAAAATCCCTTCACTAATTTCTTCATAATAGTATGTAGGTGTATACGGGTTCTTTTAATGCAAGATTTACCTAATAAGCTATCCCACGTGTATAAGGTTAACCATTTCGGTATATACTCAGCATTGGTCGATGCTTCATAATACCTTAGCATAACTAGATACATATGGCTCATCACACACAATCACATAGGGTACTAGTAATAATTATTCAATCAAAAATAAGGAACAAATCCCTAGATACAACCTACGGGTTCTAACTAGCATGCACTCACTCCCCAAACCAACCTAAGGCTTCTATTCTGGGTTGTGGACCTTATTTATGCTCTGATACCAAAAATTGTCACGCCCTAGAACCAGGTCTGCCCCTCCAAGGCACAAACCCATCCCAGACCGTGGTAGGTGGGTCATTGTACTTGATAAAATGCAGAGAATTTAAAACTTTTTCCTAACAAATGCAAGTGATAAGGCAATTCATACTGTGCATATCAAAAGTGTGTTCTATATAAAAGAAATGTAACAAGACATGAAAGTTGGTTACAAAATGATGGGTGACTAATCACTCTCAAAATACAAAGTTTTACCAGTTCAAAATGTAAGCACCCAAATTTTGATCGAACCAAAAACTGTTGAAAATAAAAACCTAAAAGTCAAACCCCTGAGGGAACAAAAATTTGACTTTTTGATCAAGTGATAAATGGCCACCTTGCTTTATCTCAGTGGATAGAGAATCTTGACACGATTCCAACGCAACTGAGTTTGCTGAAGTCGGAGTCTGGATAAAGGATTTATAGGCCAGTCAAACTTGAAGGAGAGCAGAAATTGACTTTCTACCAAAACCCTGAATCAGCTGCTTAATCCTATCCCAATGGATAGAGGACTCCGATACAGCTTTAACGCAACTGAGTTTGCTCAAATTGGAGTCCGGATGAAGGAGATATCAGCAGTTGAAGTTCTAAGGGCAGTAATGCTGGAAAACTGCACACGTGGCAAAAGGTTGCACACGTGGCGAGAGGCGCAGGAAAATATCTCGGGGGGCAATCCATGAATATCAAAACATACAAAATATCTCAGGGACTAAACCAAAAATGCGCAAGGACCAAATCCATGAATATCCAAGAGTATCAGGAGAATCTGCGAATATCCAGGGACTAAATCTGTAAATATCCGATTTGTATCCGACCATATATGTCGGATACACACTTCTCTCTTCATATCCGAACTTGAATGTCGGATAAAAAAGATTTGATTGCTGGGTTCGTGTGGATTCACTGACAGATATGCGCAAAAAATTGAATTTTCGCAATCATGCTGTTTGTATCCGATATTTTATGTCGGATACAAAGGGAGTTATGTGTATCCGACCTACATGGTCGGATACACATAGGAGTATGTGTATCCGACAACTCAGGTCGGATACATTAAGTTGGCTATAAAAGGCCAACAGCAACTCCTTGCCCAGGGTTGGCTTCATTTGGCTCTTTTCCACTTCTTCTCCCCCACGAACCCTCGTGTGAAACCCTGCCCCTTTGACTCCACAGCCTACCTCCACCACCCTAAGACCCTCCAACCTTCTTAGTTCCCTTCCTTTCCTTCTTCTCCTCCACTCCCACTCAAACCAAAGGAGGGTGCCTGCTGTTTGAGCTTTAGGGAGGGCTTCCAGCTGTTGTTGGGCTTCAAGGAGCTACCTACACTCCACGAAAAGGTTGTAAAACCATCAGCTGTTCAGATTTGCCTTCTATCATAACTTTCACATGTTTTCTCCCCATTTATGTCACCTGGAGGCTCCCAAAAAGGTAATGGGAGGTGTTCGTCTAGTTTTAGGGAGAGGATGAGAGGCTTTTCTGCTCATTTTAAGTCATTTTAAGCTACTGTTTTGGGGTTTGTTTTAATTATTTGCGGGGGAGCATGTTCCCCCAAGCATGATCATCTTTTGTACCCCACGAGTAATCTCCCTCTTTCCCTTCTTTAAATAGTTGTGCTTTGGTGATCTTGCGCTGCATTTAAGCATGGAGTTGGTAGTAGGGCATGCTTGTCCAAGGTAGATCATGCATGTATATCCGTTTGAAATGCCTTATGTAAACTCACACACCCTCCACTTCTCATGCACACAATATGCGGATGTTGATGCATGTTCACCATAGTCTAGAAGCATGTAGGATAGGCTTGATTGTTGATTTCTTGTAACCTTATTTGTTTGTTGTTGTGCGGACCTGGAAGAACTAAATAGGGACACCTAGGTCCCTGCTCGGCTGCTGGAAGTATCCCGAGAATGAGAGGAGGCAAGACCTTAATCCTCCTCCCCCTTGCTTGAACCCTTCAAGCCCCCAAAAAGTGACCAAAAGGGGGTCTTCCCCTCTCCCAGAACCACTGTGGGCCCACACAGGGGCCCACCCCACTACTGGAACATCATAGAAGACCCAGGAACCCAAGCCCATAGCAGAAATCCGAAAAACCATGTTTTTGAGCTGATCCGACAACTCAGGTCGGATTAGCAAAGTTCCCTTTGTATCCGACGATCATGATCGGATACAAGTAGCTTTGTTTGTAGCCGACAACTAAGGTCGGCTACATGGTTGAAATGTTAGTTTCTATATTTCATGGTCTTGTGCAATTTTCATGCTTTGTTTGATCAAACCAGCCAAACCAGAAGGGTTTCCGGATCAACAGGAAACCCAAGATGGGCCATGGACCAACCCGGTTCAATTTGATTTCCCGTGGGCCTTCCAAAGAGGCCTACTAAGCCCGATAAACTCACTTTTGCTAAATAAATATAATCAAACCGATTGAGTGGGCTATACCATTGGAGGCCCACCAAAGCCCAATTTTGAAACATGGTGTATTAAAGTTAGGATTGGTTTGGCCGAGACCAAGGGCAAGGCCTGTCGGACCCACTAAGCCCATTGAACCCAACAAAGATTAGGGTTTTCGAACCCTAACTCAGGAAGCCTTGGGCTTTCAAGCCCAAGCCCAGGTAAAGGGCTCCAAGCCCAAAGCCTGGCCCGCTTTGGTGTAACTAATCAAGATAACCCGAAAATATTTGGCAACCTTCATGGGGGCCCACCCAGGGGCCCGTAAATCAATATAGGCACACTTTTGCATATAAATCACTTAAACCTTCAATTTGAACCTCAAATAAAATCAAATTCATTGAACCAAAGCCCAAAGGGCCTCCCAGGCTAGACTGAGGCCCACCAGGGGACATGTGGGCTTAACCAAGCCCACCAAGGAATCCGCGGGCCTTCCAATGGGGCCCGCCCGAACAGCTTCAGATCACTTTAAGCTAAGAAGATAAAATCAAGTAAAGGGGACCCACACCACTTTGGTGGTCCCGCCAAACTTAACAGACTTAACCTAATTGCATGCTGGATTAGGCATTGGGTGAGAAACCAAATTGACTCAAACCAGGAAAACCATGGGACCCATCACTGGAAGGGGCGGACCGGGGTGTCTACGGACTTCCCCGAACCATAACCGAGACCTTGCTTAGAATCTCTAGCCGCAGACCAAGCCTTAATAGACAAACATAGGCACCCAGGTGTCTGCCTGCACCCCATCAGGCAGTGGCGACTCCAAACTTCCCATTTTTACCCATCCGGTGGCACGCACGAGAACCGCGTGTGCCCCGCTGTGTGCGATCTCACGTGCGCACACAAAGGACTATACATGAACAACAGAAATAAAGCCTAAGGCCTATAGAAGTCTTCCTCTCTATACCCAATGGCTTTCTCTTTGCCTTTATCCCCAGCCTGGTCCTTCACACCGGACAACGATGGATCTGAAAAATAAGATAATAAACAACTGTGAGACGAATGTCTCAGTAAGCAACACATGCATGCCCGGGAAAACACAGTTTAGGCATATATCAATCGGTTAAATCATGTCATACGGTTATTTGAAATCATAAATCAAATATCGCAGTTCAGTGCCATACAAGTTGGTGCATGCTTGTGCGTCGATGTACAGTTAATCCATTTAGTACAATCCTTCATTCAATCTCATCAATTGGTATTTAGGAGGTTTAGTATTATACTATACATAACCCCCATCTAGCTTCACCGATACACATGGTGGCTAGGCATATACACTGATTACACATGACGTATAAGTATCCATGGCTGATTACCCATAGCAAATGGAGTGATATCAATAATATAAATCCAGAATAACAACAACAACACTTAGCCATCTAGCTTCACTGATTACACATGGTGGCTAGGCATCTACGCCGATTACCCATGATGTAGGCATCTAACACGCCGATTACACATGACGTTTAGGCATCCATTGCTAATTACCCATAGCAAATGGGCATCGGCCACCGATGTTGCTTGGTACCGGAATAATACACATCCATTGCTGATTACCTGTAGCAAATGGGCATCAGCCACTGATGTCGCTTGGTGCCAAAATAATACACATCCATTGCTAATTACCCATAGCAAATGGGCATCGGTCACCGATGTCGCTTGGTGCCGGAATAATACACAATATAGCCTGAACAATAGCCATGTCACTTGGCCATGGAATATATACATATATATACAATCCTATTTAAGTCTATGGAACCATAACCTAATGGTTCGCTATGTTGATGTATCCATTCAGCAATATCACAACAAATATATCATGTGGACCATGCACTCAGGCATGTCAGATCTCAAGGGTAGCCCCATGGCCTTACCCGAGTCATACTTGGGCTAAGCCCTCTTTCATTTCTCGTGGGTTCTGGGCCACTGCTCTCCATTCAATATATCAGTAATAATGGGCCACTGCCTTCCATCTCGTACTATCAAGTAATGGGCCAACACCCTAAAGGTCATGCAATTCATGCCTTAGAGTAGGTAGTGTAATAATTCATGCTAGTACACATGGCATGCTAACGAATGGTCCAATGCCCTAAATAAATCATGTATTATAGTGCGGGCCAATGCCCTTCATACTATATGCTAAGGCTAGGCCGAAGCCATTCATATCATGTGTGGTTCACTCATAATGAAAGTCAATGATAAAGGATTGGTCTTCCCAGAAATTTCTACATTTCATGACTCATTTGGGCAGCCTATGCCTCAACTCTTGTGATACTTGTACAACTTGGTTTTGGTTCTTGATTTCCACTTCTAAGGGTTATTTGGAAGGTGCTCGAAGTGACGGAATCAAATTATCCTACTTCTGTAGAAATCTGGGACGGAAACTCTCTGTAAGACTTTCGTTAGTAAAACGTACCCAAAATCCTTGTTATTTAGAATTTTGAAATACTTCCAGTTGGAACACTTCCTAGACACCTAACGTTCACTTATACATAGGTTGGATTTGAATAAAAACAATTGGTAGTTCAATCTGGGCTAAAAAACACTTTTTTTAGAAAATCTGGTAAAGGCGCTCGATAGGTCGCTCGAGCCTACTTTGAGCGGCTGGAGATTTGCTCTCAGGTTCTCTGCTTCAAGTAGGTCGCTAGAGCAGTCGCTCGAGCGGCCATGCCTTGGGTCCTTTCCTAAAATGGTCGCCCGATGCCTGCGCTCGAGCGGCTGTTCAGGCAATTGGGTTTCTTTGACAGTTCACGAAATTCGAACTTTTGGGATTTGGGGTTTGTGAAACATGGGAAAAAATTAATCGAATGACTTTCCTAAATCATCACACGGGCTCAATAAAAAACATGGAGTTACCACCATTCCTTTTTAAGGTGTGAATGGACACCAAAATAATCAAATAAAATAAATAATAAAAGAAAACAAAGTTAGAGTAAAAATAACTCTAATAAAAAAATAAACCAGAGATGGGTAAGGAGATTAGGTTATGAATAGGGGAAGGTGTTCAGCACCCCCATTCATCCACACAAGGTGGTTGCCAAGTGTTTTTCATGTTTTAAAAAGGCCTGCTAATAAAAATTAAATAAAAAATAAAAGAAAAAGTATAAAAAATGTATAGCTTTTTCATATGAATGATCCAATTAATTCTGGATCCTTCTTATGAATATACCATTTCTTGGGCTTCATGATTGGCTAAAATCAAGATAAAGAAAATAAATCCAAAGTAAAAACTTCAAAAATCTAGCTCTAAATTAAATCCTTGAAATCTAGGAATTACATAATAATAATAAAAAAAATTATTTTTACAAAATATTGAGGAATTGAATCTGAACAATCTAGGGTACAGATCTGGCCTAGATTTCTCATTAATTAAGAAATCTAATACCAAATACACCCATGTTGATAAAAAAACATCAAAAGGGAAGAGTTTAGACCATGGGGTCTTTTCTCAAAAATTGAAAATAATCCAAAAATCACCTTGTGAAGTTGAAGAATAAACCCAAACCATCTAGGGTACAGATCTAGTCCAGGTTTATCATTAATTAAGAGATTTGAACCAAATTCACCCATATTGATGAAAAACATAAAAAAAAGGAGAGTTTAGACCATAGGGTCTTCTCTCAAAAATAAAAAATAACTCAAAAATCACCTCATGAAACCCTTGAGGTTACTTTAAGGTTTCCGATCCCAGATCTACCATATTGACAATGGCAGATCCAAGATCTTAGCCTAAATGATTAAAAACATCAAAAAAACATAAAAAGGGAGAAAACAATGTGAAAAATCAAAATCTAGGAGGAAAATGAGATCTAGTACTATGAACAGCATAAATCCATGGTATTCTTCCATATTTCATCAATAAATCATCACACAACCTAAACAAAGTATTACAACTACATATTTCTAAGATTACAGCATATGGGGGTCTGCCCTACCGATCCATTCCTGTCCTCCTTTCCCCTAGAACTCTTTTCACGTTTTACGGCTAGAGAAGATACTTGAGGTACTTGGATTTAGGTTTAGGGTTTTAATCACACACAGGCCTTATTCTACAGAAAGGGAGAAGATTAGAATAATCCTAGAAATTAAAACTAAAAAGTAAAGGGGGAGAGAAGCTTACTTGGACTTGAGAAAGCAAAGAGGCAGGGGTTCTCTTCTTCACTTGGAGCTCTTCCAATCTTCAGTTTTCGGCACAATTCTTAGCCACAATTTCCAGCCTTCAATTCTCAACTCTAACTTCCAGTATTCAATTCTCAGCCACAATCTTCAGCCTTAACTTTTCAGCCATTTGCTTGAAGAGAGGCCTCCTATTTATAAGCAAAAGCAGGGGCAAGGGTGGTCCTAAGAGGTTCTAGAATGTTCCAAATCATTTTTAGAAACAAGAGTTGGAGTAAAAACAGCCGAACGAAACCCTAGAAAGATATAGAAATAGTAATAATGCTTAAAAAATCGAGCAATTAAAAATTCGCGCAAAACTGCCCGTGTCCGCATTTGGATTGCGGACAACATAGGTTTGTTCAATTTTTCACCTTTTTTGACTCTTACCTGCACAGGCAATACTTATTTACATGTAATATCATTTAAGTAAATGTCCTCGTATTTTTTAATCTCCATTTACTTAAGATATTACATGTAAATAAGCAAACACCCCTCCCCCCCTCAATTTGAATCAATTAAAAATAGTTCCAGACCAAAATTCCAAGTGAATAAAAAGTCAACTTTCCAGTTCAAGGCTAAATTCCGGATTTTCAAGTCTGGTAAAAAGATTCAACATGTTAATACCAAGGTATTCGATAAGATTTAAAATCTCAAAAAATTCATTTATGCAATAACATGGCTAAAAACCTGATTACTGGGAAAAATTATCTTGAAATCTTGCCTTAAAAAATATTTCATTTTTTGGGGTCAAAAGTCAACAAAATTCAACCAGAAAAGTTTGACTTTGCGCAAAAGATTGAATTTGGGCCTTTTCCCCTGTGGTTTTGGATTCAAATGGGGTTAAGGATCTCAAACCTAATGCTAAGAATTGAAAATTCCAATAAAATATTTCTCTCCTTCAAGATTTATCAAAAATCGTGCAATTTTGGGGTGTTTACAGGGTTTTTCTCAAATCTCACTTGTTTTTGGTGTTTTTGGGCTCTAAATTGCTCCTAGCATATGGGGAAAACTATTTCCTACAAAACCCCTTAAAGAAATCACTCCTAATGGCAAGAATGAACAAATTGTAATCAAACCCTAACTTCCACATTCCACATACGATTTTGGCCGAAAATTTAAATAAGGGTTGGGGTGGTGTTGCTTACCTCTTTCAATCACTTAAGCAAGTCTTCTTGCCTCCTTTGCAACCCACGAACAACACTTCTTGGCTTCGTGGATGCTTTTCCCCAAATCTCCAAGATTCCACACGAAAATGGCAACTTCCTTCTTTCACTTCTTTACTTGCTAAGGTTCTTCAAGTGGATTCAAAGTGAACGAGATGTGATGAGAAGGAAAAGATTAAGAAGATGAAGAAGAAATGAAAGTAGGAAGGGAGGAGTAAGATGAGGAAGAGAGAAAGAGAGGGGTCGGGTGTGGGGTTTGGTCGAATGGAATTTCTCTCCCTTTTTTTTTGTTTCTTCACTTAAACAACTTCCACCAAACACCAAATTCACAAGTTTGCCATTCCCTTTAGACACCAAGGTTATTTCACCTTTGCCACTCCACCTATTGCTCACCTTCATTAGCTACTGACAGACTTGGCTTAGCCACTTTGACTGGCTTCAAGCTTGGGCTTCTCCAACTCCACCTGCACAATAGGTTCGCAAATTAGGGTGTGCTAAGGGTCTTGGGACTGGGGTTTCACATGTATAGTTATAGGTGACCTATACTACTCAATCAAACACTTGTACAATATATATATATATATATATATATATATATATATATGCCTATGTACACTTATACCTCTCTATTAGATGACATGAACATGCTATGTATTGACTTGTACATTTATAGGGTGACCTGTACCACTCAACCAAATGACTTGTACAATATTATGTACCGAGTCAATTGATAGAAAATACAAGTCATTTGATTAATTGGCACAAGTCACCTTATGTACAAGAGGTATTAATCTATATAGGCATTCAAGATAGTATATAGTGTTGTACAAGTCAATTGATAGAAGATACAAGTCGTTTGATTGAATGCTACAAATCGCCTTATATTTTTACAAGTTATTACATGATATTCTATAAGTCTATTGATAAAGGGTACAAGTCCTCTTAAGGATTTTACAAGTCATTTGATTAACACCCTCTCTTCCTTCCTCCACCCTCTCTCTTCGTCACTCGTCCTCCCACTCCCCACTTTGTCTCTCCTCTACCTCCTGTTGACACCCCAAATTTGCAGCAAAATATAAAGATGATTAACATTTTTGAAATTAGAACACATACTTCAAAAACATGTGTTTTAAAATTGAAAATTAAGAAATCATAGAAAACCTTATACATCATATAGTTATTTGTCTTTTGTTTTCCCCGTATTATCAATACGAGGATCCCCGGATTGGCCATATAGTTACTTCTTCATGCCTATTTTGTGAGCGCAAGTGGTTGCTAACGTGTCCTCCAAAAGCTACGGCCATTGTTGTAACGCCCCAAATCCAAGTCTTTTTTTTTAGGATTTGGATCAAGGCATTAACTTGTAGTAAAACACAATCAGCTCAAAAAATAAGACTAAAAGATTTAAGAGTTATCAAAGTGCTAGGAAGGTTAAATTATTCATTAGAATATATATCTTACTATTACATCAATTAATCAAATGAAAGGCAACTAAAATTTAATTAACTCTTAAACTCTACTAGATCATCTACTATTATTCTAAGAAAATAAAAAAATCTACATTAATATGCTACTCTTGACTTCTGAATATTCTAAACTTCAAGCCCACTATCAGACTAATCCAAGACGTCCTCTCCAAGATCACCTGAAAAGAAAACATTTAAAAGCAAGAATGAGATATAAAATCTCAGCAAGTAGCAACATGCATGAAAGAAAACAGTTTATATATATCCTTTACAAACCTTTCATGAGTTGCTGTGAGACATGGGAAAAAAATCAAAATCTAATGATTTCCTCTATCATCACACGGGATCAAATTAAACAAAGAGTCGCCACCATTCAATTGAGGTGTGAATGGACACCAAAATATTAAATAAGCACAAAAGGCAAATTTTAGGGCAAAATATCCCTCCTAAAAAAAACAACCAGAGATGGGTAGGTTATGAACAGGGGAAGGTGTTAGGCACCCCTATTCATCCACACAAGGTGGTTGCCAGGTATTGTTCATGTTTAAATAAAGGAAAAAGCTTGCTATAAAAATCACACAAAATCACAAAAAAAACAAAAATATATGGTTTTTTCATATGAATAGTCTGATTGATCCAGAACTATCAAACATGATCATACCATTCCTAGGGTTTCATGATCAAAATAAAATTGAGATAAAATCAAATAAAATCAATTTAAAGTGAAAAATCCAAAAATCTGGCTTCAAGCTAAATTCTAGAAATCTAGAAAAATATGATTTTTATAAAATATTTCAAAATTGAACTTGAATAGTCCAGGATATAGATAAAGCTCAAATTTCACATTAAATTTGAAAATCAAAACCAAAAATACCCACGTTTATGAAAAACACCAAAAGGGGAGAATTTAGACCGTAGGGTCTTCTCTCAATAATGAAAAACAATTTAAAAATCATCTCATGAAACCCTAGAATTTATTTTTAGGCTTCTTGATTCAGATCTACCATATTGATCATGATAAATCCAAGATCCTAGCCTAAAATCACAAAAATCACGAAAACAGTGCTGTAGGTGCAAATATGTGAAAAATCCAAATTTTATCAAAAAGTGGGGATCTCATGCTATAAACATCATAGATTCATGTTATTCATTCAGATATATCATAAAAAGCATTAAAACATGATCAGGATATTTAAAACAGCCATATCTCACAAATTAGAGCACATGGGGGTCTACCCTACGGATCCACCTGGTCCCTTTTCCCCTAGTTCTCTCTTCACGTTTTACGGCTAGAGAGACTCTTGAGGTACTTAGAGATAGGTTTAGTTACACAAACACAATCATAGGCCTTATTCTATGAAAAAAACAAAAAAAACATATATGGGGTTCTATTCTAGGGATCCACCTGTTCCCCTTTCCCCTAGTTCTCTCTTCACGTTTTACGGCTAGAGAGACCCTTGAGGTACTTAGAGACAAGTTTAGGGATACAAAAACAGATATGGCCTTATTCTACAGCAATAGAGATGATCCTATTACTTCTAGAATTGAAGACAAAAAATAAAAAAGGATAGGGGACTTACCTGGATTGAGCAGACAGAGCAGCAGGGATTCCTTTCCTTCTCTTGTAGCTTCTTAGAATTCCTTGGACTCAAAATTTCGTGGTCTTTTGCTAGAGGAGAGACCCTATATTTATAAGCAGAGCTAGGGGTATGGTTGGTCCAGAAGGATATATCCTGATTCTCAGGATAGAGTGAAATATAGAGATAATGCCCATCCATAGTGGCTTCAGCGAATAAAATACTTAATTCGCTCTTCTAAAGATATATTGGACTTCAAATAAAGCTCGGAAATCGAGAGAAGGACCAAACTTGCACGTGTCTGTAATGCCCGTAAATGATTTACGGTCCAATGGTGACCGTATTGGTACTACGGGCGCGCCTGCCCGTAGATATTTTGCGGGCGAGATAGGCCCGTGAAGCCAATACGGGCAAAGCCTGTTCTTTCTATTTTTAGGCTTTTTTGACCTGTTTTAAGCTCTAATTACATGTTTTTATTATTTTCTCATTTGGCAGTGCAATTTGGGGTGTCTACAGCTGCCCCCTCTTTGCTGGTAATTGGAACCAATTACAAGCAGAGAGCAAAAAGACCCGCCAATTGCACTTTCTGAGATTCTTGTATAATCAATTGCACTTTGCAATGATTAAAGGGATGATTTTAAAAAAAAAAAAATAATTGATTGTGGAAGATTTGCTAAGAAATCCCTCAGCTTAAGGGCCAAATCTTCCTCTCTCCTCTCACTGAGCACTTGTGGGCTATGAAGTGAGATTTGAGACAAAATTTTTAAACAAAAGTGGGTAAGGTGGCAATCCTTGCAACTTACAACTAATATGTACATTAATCTCTTAAAAATGTGAGAAAATGATAAAAATATGCAATTTTTGGCTTCGCCCGTATGGTGCTTACGGACAGACCCTGCCCGTAGAGGTTTCACGGGTAACTGGGACCGTAGGGGTTTTACGGACGTCTGAAGCCCGTACTGAGTTTACGGATTTTACTCTCTTCTTAAGACTCGCGACCGCGGCCTTTCTTCATTTCTGCTCGTATTTGGCCCTAATTTCTTCTTGACCGTGCTTTCTTCTCCGGCCTCTTCTCCTTCTTCCTCAATAGTCCCTCCGACGATCACTGTTCTCCGGCGAGCTTCTCATTTTTTTCCGGCGATTCTCACTGTTCTCCGGTGACCATTGTTCCTTCGGTGAGCACTGTTCCTTCGGTGACTGTTGCTCTTCTCCCATTATCTGAACATTGCTTGCTCCCTTGGGTGATCCTTTGAAGCAGTAACCGACAGTGGACGGCTCCTGTGATTGAGCAACTCCTTGCTCTGGTGAGACCAAGCTCACATTCTTTTTTCGAAATTCAGATAAACAGGTATGTCTCTTTTTAGATTTTTCTGTTCATTAATGAGCTATTCCATTTCCTGTTTTGATTCTCTATCCTTGATTGTAGAAATTCTGAACTGTCTCATGATTCAACATCTGATTCTTATGCTAATACCCTTTTTTGAAAATTCTCATGACTATCGGCTAATCTTCAATGCATATTCGATCCATACTTGAGCTATTTAAATTGTTGATTTTCTGATTATGGAGAATCCCTGTTTTGATCTTTGAATTGTTGTATTTGCTTCATGATTTAATGCCCAATTGTTCTGTCCATGATTCACCTAAGGCTTGTTACCTATGTGTTTGCATGATTTTGAATGCCATGTGAGAATGCGTTCCTTTTATGCAATTTCCTGTTCTTGAGCATGACGCATATTCCCAAATTTTTGAAGTGCTTTAATATCTGTCTTTTCCGAAACTTGTCGTTTGTATCTGTATGGACTTTGAGAACATATTCCAAATTCCCATTTAATTCATAACTGATTATTCTGCAGACAATGAGAACTTGAACTTCTTGTCCTTAATCTATCCAAATGTTGAATCATCCTGGTTAAAGCAGATGCCACCAAATAGAACAATAAAATTTCTTAAAATAAACTCCTTTAGGGGATTCATGATTTGATCAGGAGTTGCTGAAACACTTTTCTTTCATTTCCCAATTTTTCCTTTTTCCTGCCAATCAATTAAACTTGGTTAGAATAAAGATCAAACAATAAAATTTTAACAAGAATAATTAACATCTCCCTGATTTGAACCGTAGATGGCCCGCCTTAGATCAGCTTCTAGGGATCCTGCGGATGAGCCTTCCTCTTCGAGAGTTAGGCGTGATCCTGCTGATGTGGCCTCGTCTTCGAGGGCAGAGAGGGATTCAGATTCTGATGTCCCAGATCTCCCTTCTGGGGATTCGCGTGAGGCGACCCCAGAGGTATTCTCTAATCCTTCTGAATTTAACATTCTTTTACAAAAAACATCTCCTTGATCCTTTTCTTCTTTCCAATTGTTCCTTTAGCCGACAGTTGAGGCTTCGGGCAGAGATAGAAGCCGTATCAGACGCAGAGCTGGAGGCAGAGATGGAGGCCATGATGATGGCCATAGAGGAGGCCGCAGAGGGGGCCGTGGCAGAGATGAGGCCAGGACCAGGGTTGAGATCCCTGAGGAGGTGGCTGCCCAGATTAGGGATACCGATCTTCTGCATGGTTTGAGGACTCATCCCTCAGCATGTGTTAGGGCGGATATCCCTTTGGAGTATCCGATGTCCCATTATAGGGGGAGCTGGGCCAGCTTCACTAGATTTTTGAGAGCTTGCAGTTCGGCCTATCGTCGGGAGCTAGGATTGTATGGTTTTGGTATGTTTATCACCATCCCGGACGTACGCTTAGATCGAGCCCTCATTGCTGCATTGTTGGAGAGGTTTTTCCCAGAGACATTGAGCTTCCACTTTCCAGATATTGAGATTGGGATCCGGCCTTCTGATTTCACACTCATCACCGGGATTAGGATGATCGGTGATGTTATTACTGAGATGACTATGCCAGAGGCTGATGAGATTGCAGCTTATCTTGGATATATTGTGCTGCCTCCTGAGGCATGGGATCGGGGGAGAGCTAGATTGTCTCTGACATGGCTGAGAGAGACTTTTAGTAGGAGGCAGTTTGGCCAGCTTGCTGCCGGTGACCATGTGTTCCCCTTCGCCTTCCGATTTCTTTTTCTGTATATGATGGGATCCTGCTTCTTCCCAGAGGACACGACTTCAGTTAGTCCTCACTTCTTGAGTCTTCTGGGAGATTTGCAGCGGGCGAGGAGGTACGCCTGGGGCCCACTCATATTTGGTACTATTCTGGCTGGCCTGCGCCGATCAGTGAGTGGCCTCTCTACTTCCAGAGGGGCTGGAGTTGGGTGCAGGTTCTTCTGGCCCTTCTTGCAGGTGAACCTTATTTCCCTTCTTTTTCTTTATCTCTTTTATTTCTCATTTTATATTCTTCTGACTATTTTCTTCTTTCTTGCAGTTTTTTGCTAGGGTTTATATTCCCTATTTCCGCCCTACCTCTACGATGCCTGAGGAGACGTATCCCATGGCACTTAGATGGTGTCATGTAGAGCACGACTCTGAAAAGAGTCGTCCCAGGTCCGCCCGGGCCCACTTAGACAGGTTATACCGGTCTGAGGTAATCTTCTTTAATTTCTCTACTTTCTTCTTTTCTTTTCTTCCTGGATCGCATATCTGATGTCTTGTTCTGTTTTTCAGCTATTTGTCCCCAGGATGGAGGACATTCATGAGGTGCTAGCCCTGCAGGCAGCCAGAGATGATGCATTTGTCCCTGACCAGAGACGACAGAGATACCAGTTCTTTATTGGTCAGCTGGGCAGCATCTGGTATTGCGGCGAGCGCTTCTTCTTTCAGCATGTGGGAGAGCCACGAATTCCTGCCATCCCGCCAGATACTACTCCTCTCTATCCTCCTATGCCTGTTGATCCTGCCCAGTTCTTAGATTGGACTGAGGCAGAGACATTATTGGAGGAGGGTGACTATGATGCATGGTTCAGGCGATCTTCTGTTGGGTGCCTCATGTCACCCATGCCTGTCCGAGGCGGAGTCACGGAGATAGGAGGGGTAGTGATTAGGGCCTACGACACCACGGTATGCTTTCTTCTTTTGTGATCTTCTATTTCTATTTCATCTGTCCTTAGCATTTTTCTGACTTCTTTCTTCTCTATTTCAGGAGGCTCAGTTGGCAGAGATCCGGTCTCGCTATGCTGATCTAGAGCGCCAGCGTGACGCCGCGATCGCCGAGCGGGATGCCCTCTATATTACCATCTCAGATCTCCGGGGGCAGCTAGCCAGAACCCAGGGCCAGGAGGGTCCATCTGATGTACATGATCAGGCGGGTCCATCTGATGCACAGGACCAGGCGGGTCCATCTGATACTCAGGTTAATTTCTTCTTTTATTTCCATTCCTGCTTTTGTATTTGTTTGTCTTGTTCTAACTGAATTTTTCTCTTAGTTTCAGGCGTACACAGCTGGCCCTTCTTCACCTGCTTCACCCGTGCCTATGCATTTCCGGGATGAGGTGTTTTCTGTGGCACGGGTGGAGTTCGTGACGTCTCCTAGTCCAGTGGAGGTTCCTGCAGCAGAGCCTGAGGTCGAGGCTGATATTGTACTTGCTGCTGCTGATGTGCCAGAGTCTGCCCCAGTAGCTGAGACGGCTCCTGCTACATCTGCTGATGTTGATATGGATTCGGCTGTGGACGCCGCTGTGGTAGAGCCTACCGTGGAGACTGCGGTGATGGCGGAGGCTACAGCTGATCCTGTAGAGCCTGGGGTAGAGATGACTGCTACTGAGCCTGAGACCTCTGCCCTTGCTAGTCCTACTATGGAGGATATCGAGGAGACGCATGCTGCTGTGGATACGTCAGAGGAGTCTTCCCGTACTGATTCTGATGTAGATACTTCAGGGTATGTCCCTCCTGATCATCCCACTGCTGGCCTTGTACCTTTATATATGTGGCATGATGTTCAGTCTGTTTTGAGCAGGATGCCGCGTAGCACAGCCCGCAATGTGGTGCGGCATGTCTTTGAGCGCAGGCGATCTTCAGGCCGAGGATGAAGCAGAGGACGAGGCCGTGGCAGTAGGGTCGGACCTGCATGGTCATTAGATTAGGATTATTCATATACACTTGTATTTTTTGGTAAAAGTGATGTAAACATTCATGTATATAAAAGAAGTTTGATTTATTTCCATTTGTGTTCTTTCTTCTTTATTTATAGTATTTATTACCTGATGAATGTTAAAACAGGGACAGGTGAAGCTTAGAAAACTAAGGAAATTAAAAATTCCCATTTTTTTGCATTTTTTCGAAGGAACCGTATTTATACTACGAGCAAGCCGTGCCCGTAAAATTACTACGGGCGTACCTTGCCCGTGAAGTTTTCACGGTCAGGCGTGTCCGTAACGCCTATACGGGCGCGCCTTGCCCGTAATATAATTACGGAATTTACTGCCTTGCGATTTTTTCTATATAAACTCCTAGGGAACGTCATTGTGACACTTTTATTGATTGGAAAACTCTCTGAGCACGTCTTTTCTCGCTTTCCTTGGCTTCTTTGGCGCTTCCATGGCTTCCCCTACGCCGCTTTCTCCTGCCGTTGAATCTCCTCCTGCAAGACAACCTGTTAGATCAAAACCTCCTAATCTTACCAGGTACAATATTGTGGATTCCTTTTATGATAGATGGATTAACTCCATGACCCTTGATGAGGAGATTCGTTGGGATTCCATCCACTTAGGACACATCCTACACCTCCCTAAAATTCCCTTTAAGTGGGAAATCATTGAAGCTTTGATAGGCCATTGGGTACCTGAGCTGAATCTCTTCCGTTTTGATGATAAAGAGATGACTCCTACCATAGAAGAGATTGAAACCATCCTTGGCCTTAGATTTTCTGAAAAAGTTGTGAACCCACCCCTAAAGCTTAGTTATAAAAAGGAGGCTTCCACTTTCTTGGGTATAGGGAAGAAGGACTTAGGAAATTCTGATGCACTATTGACCTTGTCCAAGACCTTTTTGACTGAAAAACTTCTGAGGAGTAATGACAAGGACTCTAGGTTTAATGCATTGACCCTAATAGTGGTCAATCAGCTGTTTTTTCCACGGGGTGATGACCAGGTTGACTTGGCTCTCATCTCAGTTATCTGTCAGGTTAGGGAACGCGAGAGGTTGGCCCCTATGATCCTAGCAGAGATATATCAGGCTCTTACTGATTGTTATTTCAGGAAGAAGAAATGCTTCCTTGCCTGCGCCCCTATCCTACAGGTAAAATATGCATGTATTTTTTTTCTATTTTTTTTCTATTCTTCCTTTCCTTTCTTTCTTCTCTTTTTTTTTTCTTTTCTTCTTCTTCTCTTTTTTCTTTCTTCTTTTTTTTTTTTTTTTTTTTTTTTTTTTTTTTTTTCTTCTTTTTTTTTTTTTTTTTTTTTTGGAAATAAATTGAAATACTCCCTTTTCCTGCAGCTTTGGTTGCTTGACCATCTTAGCCAGGTTGAAGAAATAACTCGCCGCTTCTTTCCAAGATTGAAAGTTCCTGTTCTGATGAGCAATAGGGGATGTCCTAACATCCAAGGTGGCAAGCAAGGCTGGTTCGCTTTCTTGGGTACTCTCCAGGATGATCAAGTGAGATGGCCTGGCACTTATCAGCCCACTCCAGAGACAGTGATCAGCTTTAGAGATAAAAACTTTCTGGTCTTAGCAGGCTTGAAATCTGCTATTCTCTATCTTCCTTTGAGGGTTCTTCGGCAATTTGGAGCGACCCAGGGAATTATGATTCCCACAGGTTATGAGAGCTTTATAGGGCCACTTACTTCAGCCACCATGGGGCTAAATGCTCAATTAATGAAAGAGTGGTCCTATGTTTGCTTTCTGCGGGGTCCAGTCTTTTCTGAGTCCCATGTGAAGGACTATCACTTCTGGATCAAGGAACAGGTGCAGAGTCATGCCCCAGTACCAGAGGATCCTCCTGCAATTTTTCCTCCTACTTATGAGGACATTCTGGAGTCAGAAAGGGCAACCCATAAGCGGCTTCAACAAATATGGGTACGGGAGGCTCAAGAACTTAGGATAAAAGTCCTTGTTCTGGAGAGGAAGCTTGAAGAGCAGAAGTCTGGCCGCATTGCCATGGAGAAGAAACTTGAAGAACAAAGGCAGGCTCGTCGCTTTGAAGTCCGTGTGATGCGGAAGAAGTATCAGGATTCCTTGGCTGACCTTAGGGCGTTGAAGATCAAACTTTCTTTTTCAGATGAGGTCATCTCCTTTTTGAGTGATCCTGATGCAGAGGGTGCTTCTGGAATCATTGCAACTCAGGCGGCTAGGATTAGAGAGCTTGAGGAGCAGTTAGGGAGTAGGGATTAGATTCTTTCATCATTTTTTTTTCTTTCATTTTTTCCATACCTTTTTTACAAAAGCAAACTCCATTAGTGGAAAGATATTAGATTTAATTCAAAAATAGGTTTTATATTATTGGCCTCAGAATTCTCAGATGCTTATAAAAACAGAAGTTTTATGAAAAAGTATTTGATTTCTCATCACTGGCCAAAGTATAGTTTTTTTTTTTTTTTTTTTGAAAGCTGATCCAAAACACTTAATCACATATAATTAAAGGAATTAAAATCAGGTTGAATAATGAAAAGGGTAGTCCAACCAATAGGGAAAGACCAAATTTGTCTACCCCGTGACCTTTAGAATCATCCCCTAATGATTTTTCCTTCATGATTGGCCTTGCTAATCTGCTCAGTTTCCAGTGCTCATGCTGATTTGAAACTTAGACCCCATGATCAACTCAACCCTTGATTCTTTTCTTCTTCTTTTTTTCTTTTTTTCTTTTTTTTTTTCTCTTTTTTTTTCTTTTTTTTTTCTTGCCCTTCTCGCCCCTAGTGCCAATTACGGTTTTCACTAGGGTTGGCCTCTGCATTCCGTCATCACCAATCCTACTCTGAAAGTTGAATGAATATACTAAAATCACCGAGGTCTTAATAATAGGACGAAACAAAGGCTAGGTTCGGTTTATGAAAGAAAAGGTATTAAAGGCTCAAAATTTTCTAAGTGTGAAAATGGGTCAACTGGACTTACAGTTATGGTGAATTCAATCCCATTCCCCTTCTTTTGTATTTGGCATTTATTTGCCCCTATTTTTTTTCTTTTTCTTTTTTTTTTCAAATTTTTTCTTCTCTTTTTTTTTTTTTCTTTTTGCCCCTCTTGGCCTTGCCCTTATTGGCTTTGCCCCAGTATAATGCTGTAAGTCCAGTTTGGGTTTAACAAAAAAATACGAACAGGCTCAAATTGGTTTGACTAGGGATTCAAATTTTGGGATATAAAGAACAATGGCCTCAGATCCTTTCCTAGTAATATTCATTCATGGAAAATATCTCTTTACTGCATCAGAGTTAATTGGCTCAGGAAAATCCTTCCCATCCATTTCTGTTAAGATGAGAGCACCCCCTGATAGAACTTTCTTGACCACATAAGGTCCTTCCCAATTTGGTTTGAACTTTCCACGAGGATCTTCCAAAAAGGGTAAAATCTTCTTTAATACCAAATTTCCTTCTTGGAAAGTTCTGGGCTTCACTTTTTTATTGTAAGCCCTAGCCATCCTCTTCCGATATAATTGGCCATGACTAAGTGCCTTCAAACGTTTTTCTTCTATTAAATTAAGTTGATCATGTCTAGACTGTATCCATTCAGCTTCTTCTAATTCTGCTTCCATTAGCACTCTTAGTGAAGGTATTTCCACTTCCACTGGTAAAACTGCTTCCATTCCATAGACTAAGGAGTATGGGGTTGCCCCTGTAGAAGTCCGGATTGAGGTTCTGTAAGCATGTAAAGCAAGTGGCAGCATTTCATGCCAATCTTTAAAACTCACTACCATTTTCTGAATAATCTTCTTTATATTCTTATTCGCTGCTTCCACTGCCCCATTCATCTTCGGTCTGTAAGGTGCTGACTTGTGGTGGGTAATCTGAAATTGTTCACACATCTTCCTCATGTCTTTGTTCTTAAGGTTTGAAGCATTGTCTGTTACTATGGCACTTGGCAAACCATAGCGGCAAATGATGTTGTGCTTCAAAAACTTAAGAACATGGCTACTCGTAATGTTTGCATAAGAAGCCGCTTCTACCCACTTGGTGAAGTAATCAATTGCTACAAGTATAAACCTGTGTCCATTTGATGCCTTTGGAGAGATCATTCCAATGACATCTATACCCCACATAGAAAAAGGCCACGGAGATGTCATACTGTGTAATTCACTTGGGGGCGCATGCTTGTTATCCGCGTACACTTGGCATAAATGACACCTTTTAACGTGCATATAGCAATCATGCTCCATAGTCGACCAGTAATATCCCAATCGCAGAATCTTCTTGGCAAGCATATGCCCATTCATATGGGGTCCACACACTCCTCCATGTACGGTTTCAACTATCCTTTCTGACTCAGTTTTTGCAACACATCTAAGTAGTATATCATTGTGTGATCTTTTGTACAACTGCCCACCACTTAGTAAGTCCTGCCAGCCTCTGTATTGTTCTTTTTTCTGTAGAGGTGACATTTTCTGGTAAACTTCGATCATTCAGAAAGTTCTTAATGTCTTGAAACCATGGTACTTCTTCTTCTGGGGTTTCTTCTAGAACAAGGCAGTAAGCTGGTTCATCCCTGACTTCAATTTCTAATGGTCTAATATCAACCCCTTCTGGCATACTGACCATTGAAGCCAATGTTGCTAGAGCATCTGCAAACTGGTTTTTGGCCCTTGGCATATAATTGAAGGAAATTCGAGTAAACTTGGTGCTTATTTCTTCCAAATACTGGTGATAGGGGATCAATTTGTGATCCTTGGTCTTCCATTCACCAGTTGTTTGGAAGATGATAAGACTCGAATCCCCATATACGTCAAGTTCCTCTACTTCATGATCTAAGGCTGCTTGTAACCCAATTATGCATGCTTCATACTCTGCTATATTGTTTGTGCATTGGAACCTTAACTTCACTGCGATCGGGATATGTGCCCCATCTGGCTTGATCAATACAGCCCCTATTCCATTTCCATTCATATTGGCGGCCCCATCAAAAAACATTTGCCATGAGCTTTCACCTTCTTCCTCTTCAGCAAACAGGATTGCCTCATCAGGGAAGTTGGTCTTTAAGGGTTGGTATTCTGGTAAAGGGTGTGCGGCTAAGTGATCTGCAATAGCTTGACCCTTAATGGCCTTCTGTGTGATATAGGTGAGGTCAAATTCAGAGAGTAACAACTGCCACTTTGCTGTTCTGCCAGTTAAAGCCGGTTTCTCAAATAGATACTTCAAAGGGTCCATGCGGGATATCAATAAGGTGGAATGACTAAGGAAATAGTGCCTTAGTCTCTGAGTTGCCCATACTAAAGCACAACAAGTCTTCTCTAAGGGGGAATACTTTGCTTCATATTCTGTAAATTTCTTGCTTAGGTAGTAAATCGCCCTCTCCTTTCTGCCTGTATCGTCATGCTGTCCTAAGACACACCCCATTGATGTCTCCAAAACAGACAAGTATAGAATTAATGGCCTTCCTGGAGTTGGTGGCACTAGCACAGGTGGGTTCAATAAGTACTCCTTTATTGTGTCAAAGGCTTCTTGGCAATCATCATTCCAGACTGTCGGGTTATTCTTTCTTAAAAGTTTGAAAATTGGTTCACAGATAGCGGTGAGCTGTGCTATGAACCGGCTTATGTACTGAATCCTTCCAAGAAAGCCCCGAACCTCCCTCGGTTCTAGGTGATGGCATTTCAATGATGGCTTTAGCTTTAGCTGGGTCAATCTCAATTCCTCTTCTGCTTACTATAAAACCCAATAATTTTCCTGACGTAGCCCCAAAGACACACTTAGCAGGGTTAAGCCTTAGACTGTATTTCCTAAGCCGGTCAAATACCTTCTTCAAGCTGATCAAGTGGTCTTCTTCTTCACATGATTTGGCTATCATATCATCCACATAAACCTCCATCTCCTTATGGATCATATCATGGAATAAGGCTGTCATGGCCCTCTGGTAGGTTGCCCCAGCGTTCTTAAGTCCAAATGGCATGACAGTGTAGTGGAAGGTACCCCAAGGGGTGATAAAGGCTGTCTTCTCCTGATCTTCCTTAGCCATCTTAATCTGATTGTACCCAGAAAACCCGTCCATGAATGAGAACAAGCTATGTACAGCGGTGTTATCCACCAAGATGTCAATGTGTGGAAGTGGAAAATCATCCTTTGGACTTGCCTTATTTAAATCTCTATAATCTACGCACATTCTGACCTTTCCATCCTTCTTTGGTACTGGCACTATATTTGCAAGCCATTCGGGGTATGTGGAAACTGCTAAGAATCCAGCTTGGAATTGCTTAACCACTTCATCTTTAACCTTCAATGTCCATTCAGGTTTTAACCTTCTCAGTTTCTGCTTAACTGGCTTAGAGTCTGGTAGAATGGGTAGCCTGTGCACCACCATATCTGTGTCTAACCCCGGCATATCCCGATATGACCATGCAAACACATCTTCATAATCAGCCAAAAATCGTATCATTTCATCCCGCTGTACCTCAGATAGGCATACCCCAATCTTCACTATTTTTGGGTCATCTTCGG
The DNA here is from genome assembly GCA_947561395.2 of Buxus sempervirens. Lineage (NCBI taxonomy): Eukaryota > Viridiplantae > Streptophyta > Magnoliopsida > Buxales > Buxaceae > Buxus > Buxus sempervirens. The sequence goes on from OX387195.1 coordinate 2,156,411, forward strand.
TCCCTAGGTTGATTGATATGGTCTCTTCAATATTGGGTTGGACCCCCTTTTCATGACGCTCTAATTGATATGTGATTTCTTTTGGAACGTCGTCTTCTTCGTCCTCGGTCTCTTCTTCAACCCCCATTAGGTCAAAGTCGAGCTCAAGGTCGAAGTCATACTCATCCTGATCAAATTCCGTTTGTTTATATGGTTCATAAATGGTTTGGACCTTTTTGAAAACTTTATCTTTTCTAGAAAAAACTGAAAAATCTTTTTGTGTTTTTTGAGAGCCTTCTACAAAATCTTTCCCTGAAGACGAAGGCTCATTAAAACCTTCAGGAAAAGGGCATTCCACTAATGGAGTTTTTTTTTGGAAGCCATGTCTGTTTGCCAAACAAACGCGGCTTCAAAAGTAAGGGGAGTTTCCTCCCAATTATTCAGAATGAAAGAATCTGGGGCAGGGATACAAGCCTGCTCCTCAAGCTCAGGGTTTGCATTTGAGATCACCAGTACTGGGTGAGTTGCATTGCCTGCTTCTTCGGTAGGGCCAGTTCCAGATGGAACTTCTACTGCAGCCCAGTCAATAAAAGGTAGCTCCTCTGCTACTTTTTCTTGGTTGCCTTCTGTCATGGCAAAGAATGCCCCTACGTCCTCAGAAAAATCCTGCTTTTGTTCGGCTTGTGGCCCAGGCCCCCCAGATGCTTGTGGAGGTGGAGGTGGAACATATGGTTGTATTGTGGAGGGTTTGGGTTTCTGGAATGGGTTGACATTGTAGTATGGAGGTTTAGACTGATCCTCAGGAGGAGACAGCTGAATCATGTGAGACGGCTTAGGAAAAGTTTCCCTGATGTGTGGGAATTTCATAACTTCTATCTGCCCCTGACTTTTCCATTTCCTTGGCTTGGACCCCAATCCTGCTCTATGAACCATCTTCTTAACCTGAACTGGTTCTATCCTTCCTTGTAGGTTAATCCCCAGACCTTTTCCAGGGTGAAAATGGTACTTTTCTAATACATTTTTGACCATTTTTTCAGCACAGGTCAATTTTCCTTCTTTTTGTTGATACCCCCCAGGTATATAATTCACAGCTTCAAACTGAAAAGAGTGAAATGCCATCTTATCTGCTGTCATTTCCGTGTTAATACAGGGTACATCAGGGGACCACATGGGGGGAACCAAATTTTCGGCCAGGACGGTAATCACCTTTTGCCCTCTAATATACTTGACTCTTTGGTGGAGGGTAGATGGTATGGCCCTAGCTGTATGAATCCACGGCCTTCCTAGGAGTAGGTTGAAAGCCGCAGGTATATCCATCACTTCAAATGTGATGTTGAAAATATACGGTCCAATTGTGACCGGCAGTTCAACCTCCCCTAGGGAGTGTGTCTTAGAGCTGTCAAATGCTCTTATAATTCTTCCATTTTGTTTTATTTTGTTTCGCTCCAGATTGAGCTTAACAAAGGTTACTAAAGGGCAGACATTGAGGGCTGACCCATTATCAATCAAGACCCGGGCTATCATGCAGCCCTTACTGAGCACAGCAATGTGCAATGGATCCACATGATGGTATCCTGCTGGACTAATTTCAGTTTCAGAAAAGGTTATGACATTATGGGATAATATTTGACCAACCATCCGGCCTAGTTGGTCTGGTTCAATGTTTTTAGGTACATGGGCCCCCTGGAGTATTCTTAACAAGGAGTCCCTATGTTTTTCTGAGTTTAACAATAGGCCCAGTATTGAGATCTGGGCAGGGACTTTGTTCAACTGTTCGATGACATTGAACTCACTCTTTTTTATTACCTTAATGAGGTCAGCAGCCTCACTGTCAACTACCTGGGGGGTATCTTCCCCTACCTTGGCCTTTCCTTTATTTTTTCCTTCTTCTTTATCCTTCTCTGTTTCTTTCTGTTTTTCTTCCACCCCTACACACTTTCCTGACCTCATCATAAGGTTTACTTCTTCCTTGCTTTCAACTGCAGGGCATGTAGTGGTGAATGCTTCACTGTAGTTCCATGGTACAGCCGATTCAATGTAGGAAGGCTTAGGGACGTTTACCACCAATGGGGGAAGTTTGGAATTGGCAATGGAAGTCTGAGTAATGGGAACATTAACAACCAATGGAGGAAGTTGTTTTGGTTGTGGGTTTGCAGAAGTGACTGATGCACTAAGGGGGTCACAATTTATGACCAATGGTGGCTTAGACTGAATGGGCGGAGTAAAAGTGGATGGATTGTAATTAATGACCAAAGGTGGCTTGGCGATGTTCATTTGGGCCATGAGGGATGAGACCCGGTCCAAAGATGAGCTAATGTTCTTTGCAGCACCATCATTCCCCTTTGAAATCATGTTTATTTCTTTGCCTTCACTTCTCTTGTCAAAATATACTTTGACTGTTGTCCCTATGGGAGCAATTAATTGAGATGGGTCAAAGGTTATTTTGTCAGAAGAGATGACTCCTATGACATTAGATGGGCCTGTCCCGCGATGTTGGGGCAGTGGGTTTTGTCCAATATCTGTTCTTGGAGGATTGGAAGCCCCTGTATTGAAAGACAGGGTATTCTGGTCTAGTAAATCCTGAATGGCATGTTTCAAAGGCCAGCACTTGTCTGTAGGGTGCCCAGGTGCACCCATATGGTAATCACAAGTGGTGGAGGGGTCAAAATTTCTCCCCTTAGATGCATTAGGATTAGGTTCTCTTAAGGTGATATACCCTCCTTGCAATAAAGTGGGCAGCAATTGAGAGGGAGTCATTGGAATAGGGGTAAAAATCCTATTTCTCCTTGCTGCAAAATAGGCATCCTTTTCCTCTTTGGTAAAAACCCTTTTTTGGTCTGAAGGTGCTGTTGGAACATTAACCCTCATAGGGGCCTGGGTAGGTGGAGATGGAGTAGGAAAATGAGCCGGTACATTGATTTGTATGGGTTTGTTAGGGCCAGATGGTGGCTGTACCATGTTTACCTCACCCTCCTTCTTGTTCCCATTCTTTTTTGTTCCGCTTCCTTTCTTTAGGTTGGGGTCATGCTGGCTAATCATGGCAGAGTGGTCAATTATCTTGCCTGACCTTATTCCATCCTCAATTCGGTCAGCCACCTGAACCAAAGCTGCAAAATTAGTGGTGGTCTGACCCACCAAGTGGCTGTAGAATGGTTGACCCAAAGTGCTTATGAAGGTAGAAATCATTTCCTGTTCTAGCATGGGTGGCCTGACCTGGGAGGCTGTCTCCCTCCACCTCTTGGCATATTGCCTTACTGTTTCTTCCCTTCCTTTGCTCATTCTCATGACGTCGTACCTATCTGGCATGATCTCTGAATTGAACCGGTATTGAGCTAGGAAGGCATCGGCTAGGTCCTTCCATCTTTTGATCTTCCCATGGTCCAGAGTGGCGAACCATCTTAATGCGGTTCCTGTCAGGCTCCTTTGGAAAAGTTGGATCAAGATGCCCTCATCCTGCCCGAACTGGCATAGGGCACCGCAATACAACTTTAGGTGGCTCATGGGGCAACCAGTGCCATCATACTTGTCCAAGTCTGGACACTTAAACTTAGCCGGCAGGTTAACATTGGGGTATAGGCACAGGTCTTCAAAATTGGTGCCTCCAAAGTTGTTTACCCCTTTGACTTCCCTAAGTTCATCTTGGATCATTTCTAGCTTATGCATGAACTTTCTTTCAACCTCTTCCCTTATCCTTTCCTTTTCCTTAGCCTTGTTTGATTCAGCTGTCTCATCCCTGGTCAGTATAGGTTCAGGGGTGGGTTCATAGACAGGTTCAGGAGTTGGTTGCACTGGAGGTGGAACATTGACTTGGGGTGGAGGTGCAGGGTTGGATGTGGATGCCTGGTTCTGGGCCTGCATTTGTTGGGCCTGCACTTGTTGGGCCTGTACTGACAGTATGTTCTCTAGCATTCGGGCTAGTCCTGCCACTTGTTCTTGGAGTAGAACGACATCAGGATGAGGAGCATCAACTTCATCTTCAATGGGATTCATGGCTCGAGCTCTTGATCTGGTTACAGGAGCTATGATTGCGAGTGTATTAGTACCTGGCAAAATAAAGATAAAATATCAGTGCCAATTTAATCTCATTCACATGTCTAGGTATACTTATGTGCAAGCTGGGTGAACACGAGTTTGGATTTTTTTTTTATTTATTTATTTATTTGCTTCCTTTTTTTTATTTTTTTATTTTATTTTATTTTATTTTTTTTGAATTGAATTGTTGGAATATTCTAGGGCTTCCAACAGATCCCACAAAAGAGAGAAAGGTCTGAAATTCAAAGGCTTTCAGAGGCCCGGGTTTTTTTTTTTTTTTTTTTAAAAGGTCTGAAATTCAGAGGCTTTCAGAGGCCCAGGGATATTTTTGGAAAAGGTCTGAAATTCAGAGGCTTTCAGAGGCCCAGGGATGTTTTGATGAAAGTCTGAAATTCAAAGGCTTTCAGAGGCCCAAAAGGAAAAGGTCTGAAATTCAAAGGCTTTCAGAGGCCCAAAAGTTCTGAAATTCAAAGGCTTTCAGAGGCCCAAAAGATCTGAAATTCGAAGGCTTTCAGAGGCCCAAAAGTTCTGAAATTCAAAGGCTTTCAGAGGCCCAAAAGAAAAAGGTCTGAAATTCAAAGGCTTTCGGAGGCCCAAAAATTCTGAAATTCAAAGGCTTTCAGAGGCCCAAAAGAAAAAGGTCTGAAATTCAAAGGCTTTCAGAGGCCCAAAAGATCTGAAATTCAAAGGCTTTCAGAGGCCCAAAAGAAAAAGGTCTGAAATTCAAAGGCTTTCAGAGGCCCAAAAGTTCTGAAATTCAAAGGCTTTCAGAGGCCCAGAAGATCTGAAATTCAAAGGCTTTCAGAGGCCCAGGGATTTTTGAGAAAAAGTCTGAAATTCAAAGGCTTTCAGAGGCCCAGGGATTTTTGAGAAAAATCTGAAATTCAAAGGCTTTCAGAGGCCCAGGATTTTTTTTGAAAAATCTGAAATTCAAAGGCTTTCAGAGGCCCAAGAGTTTTGAAAAAGTCTGAAATTCAAAGGCTTTCAGAAGCCCAAGGAACCTTTCTCTCACATTTTTTTTTTGAAGCATTTTATTCAAACTTGTTTCTCTTTATCATTATTTAAAGGTTAAAAGAATATTTTAGTGGGAAAAACTGATTAAAGTTGAATATTCCGAGAAAACCGTATACACAGTACGGTCCAGCCCTGCCCGTATTCAAATTACGAGCAAGCCGTGACCGTATGGAAAACACGGGCGAGCCCAGCCCGTATAGGTTATACGGGCAAGCCCAGCCCGTGTACTAAATGCGGTTTTACGGAACTCTGTTATATTTTTCCAGTTTTTACATGGTTTGATCACTTTAATTGCTCATCCAAACGTACGGTTCACCCATTGCAGAGCTTCTAAACTGTCCCAAAGTGGACCTTGGCCTATTTGTAAAAACACATGCTTGGGAGGGCACATGTACCCTCCAAATTGACACCATACTCAAGAATTTGGTACCCTTTTGTTGACTCTTGTATGAACATCGGGTAGGATTGATTCTAAACAGAGTTAGAGACTCTTCCTATGGGCTGTACCAATTTTAAAAACATGCATATTTTGGGACCAATTTTATCCCGAACCAATGGGTACCATGACACCCCTATGACATGAAAATAATGTAAAACAATAGGGTTACCTTGTTACCTTGTTTACCTTCAATATAGCATCCGCATTATGCCCTGGTTTGTAAGCCATGCATACGGCCTTCCCACAATCATACAAACCCCATATTCCCACGTAATTGTGTAATTTAGCCAAAAACGTGTAACTCCACCTTCAAGCGTAGGGGTTTTGGGTTTTGGCTTAATGGCAACTTAGCACTCAAGCCTAATGATGACCAGAATCCCAGATCGACGTTATCATCACATCATTAGCTCAAAGTTCTAAGGTGAATGTTTTCACTTTCGCTTTCCGAAGTATCGACCTCGGTGCGCCAAGCTACACACATTCTTGTTCAACTTCCTATAGGTGATAGGTAGGCCGTGTAAAAAAAATAAAAGGTGCACAGTGCATTGTAAACATAGGTCACATTCACAACGTCCCAGACCCTTGCCACTCTTTTCGCAGCCATGCATAAACAAACCAAGGCATAATAGGAAAGCATATTTTAAATAAACAAGTAAATAAAGCAATCCTATAGCACCCAAAACATGCTCATAAAAAATCATCCAAATCATGTCAACATATGCTCATATTATATATCCAAAATACACCATAGAAAGCATGCTGAAAATTAGAACATGCATATTAAAATACAGCAAGAAATAAGCATGGTTTATCAAAATAAACCTCCCCTATGCATGTTTCTAGAAACAATCCTATGAATCAGAATTAAGCATGTTTCTACCCCCATGGATTCTTAAGCAATAAATCAGATTTACAACCTATCCCACATGCTTAAGAACACCAAACAGCAAGCAAAACAAAGACATGCTAAAAACACAAAATAGCAAGCAAATCAAAAAAAAATCAAAAACATGAACAAACACCAAAAAGGCTCAAATCCACAAGTCCCCAGCAGAGTCGCCAGTTGTGAGACATGGGAAAAAAATCAAAATCTAATGATTTCCTCTATCATCACACGGGATCAAATTAAACAAAGAGTCGCCACCATTCAATTGAGGTGTGAATGGACACCAAAATATTAAATAAGCACAAAAGGCAAATTTTAGGGCAAAATATCCCTCCTAAAAAAAACAACCAGAGATGGGTAAGGGGATTAGGTTATGAACAGGGGAAGGTGTTAGGCACCCCTATTCATCCACACAAGGTGGTTGCCAGGTATTGTTCATGTTTAAATAAAGGAAAAAGCTTGCTATAAAAATCACACAAAATCACAAAAAAAACAAAAATATATGGTTTTTTCATATGAATAGTCTGATTGATCCAGAACTATCAAACATGATCATACCATTCCTAGGGTTTCATGATCAAAATAAAATTGAGATAAAATCAAATAAAATCAATTTAAAGTGAAAAATCCAAAAATCTGGCTTCAAGCTAAATTCTAGAAATCTAGAAAAATATGATTTTTATAAAATATTTCAAAATTGAACTTGAATAGTCCAGGATATAGATAAAGCTCAAATTTCACATTAAATTTGAAAATCAAAACCAAAAATACCCACGTTTATGAAAAACACCAAAAGGGGAGAATTTAGACCGTAGGGTCTTCTCTCAATAATGAAAAACAATTTAAAAATCATCTCATGAAACCCTAGAATTTATTTTTAGGCTTCTTGATTCAGATCTACCATATTGATCATGATAAATCCAAGATCCTAGCCTAAAATCACAAAAATCACGAAAACAGTGCTGTAGGTGCAAATATGTGAAAAATCCAAATTTTATCAAAAAGTGGGGATCTCATGCTATAAACATCATAGATTCATGTTATTCATTCAGATATATCATAAAAAG